>CM059188.1:46894502-47494502 GCA_030323885.1 Branchipolynoe longqiensis
GTGCTGCCACGGGGGCCCCCCTTGCCCTACGGCCTGGCTGAGTCCTCCTACCTGCCGCTGTAGTGGGCGGCCTGCCCCGCCGCTTCTTCGTCGGTGCCATGCTTTCACAGTGTACGCACTGCTCACAACACGTGTTATCGTTGCCCAGTAGGAGAGAGCGAAGTTGCTTGCTGGGAGGGCAGGTGCGGAATGAGGAAAGGGAGGGGCTATGTTAATGAAGAAAACTCGCACTGCGTTGCCTCGTGGCCAAATTACTCATGTTGCCTCGTCAACATATCCAATGGTCAGTCGCCTCTCCTAGTGTTAAACTAATGGACACATCAGACTCAGGTTTCTATTCGCACCCCACTTGTCGCATGCCGCATGCCGCACCGATCGCTACATGGACCGATCGGAAAAACGCATTCGTATTCACATTCGCATTCGCATACCGTGTGTAAGGAATGTAGCCCATAGGCTTCAAGGCGTTTCGATTTTTTGTCGCATTCGCATTCGCATACCGCATACCGCATACCGCATGTAAGGAATCTCAGCTTAAAGCGTGCATTCCTTACACGCGGTATGCGGCATGCGGCATGCGGTATGCGGTATGCGAACGGGTTGGGTCCTTTCACCCACACCCACACACATAGTGTCAGGTTTCTCTAACACTGTTGTCTATGGGCATTCGCATTCACATGCCGCACCGATCGCTACATGGACCGATTCAGTATTCGCATGCTGCATGCCGCATGCTGCATACCGCGTGTAAGGAATCACCCCCATTGACTTAGATGCGTTTAGATTTGTTGCCGCATTCGCATTCGCATACCGCATACCGCGTGTAAGGAATGTAGGCTTTAGTGTCCAGATCTACCTTTTTTCAAAGTTCACCACGGCCACCTAACCCCTATACATAGTTTTTGTTTATTGTTGTGCGTGTGTGTTTTCTCAGGGAAGAGAAGGGTGATCAAATATAACAAACATATTTGCTTTTTTTTTAAAGGCACCTTGGCATCTTGCCAGTCGCCTACTCTGATCACATACTCTCACATCGTTTATTTCCGCCACTGTAGAGCTTAATACCATTTGAGTTAAAAAGGGGTGTGAATTTGTGGGTGACCTATTTATGGACAAAGAAGATCACGTCCTGCAATCTGTTACAGAAGGTGTCTTAGATACAAAGGTGATATTTCATTGAAGCTAATAATTAATATTTAAAAATTAATTGAGTGCAGAACAATTTGCATTAAACGCTAAGTGCATTACTTCATATAAGAAATCTTGTCTTTAGTACTACTGCGGTTGGAAAAATTAAATAAGGTTTCTCTAAACCTTCATTTTTAAAAAAGAAGTGAATTGGACTTTCAAAGGTGCAAATGAAGATTATTGCTCAACTATCAGGAGACGGTTGATTGAAAACAAATCAAACATGAATCAAATTAGAATTACAGAACACAACATTTACTATACAGGAACAAACACCATCATTTTCATCCGGTGCACAACTATAGGCTATTACTATTAGATGGTAGCTACATTAGACATTTCGTGGTGACAACTTGTCATTTTGTCTCATGTACATGATATATATTTGGGGGGGGGGTAAATATGTTTATTCTGCTGAATAAGTCTTTTGTCAGTGCCGAAGCACTGGTCTTCCAGCCATTTTTCAATTCAGGGTTATTTACACAAAAGGTATATAGAATAAGGTGTACAATACCTGTTGAATAGACAATTTGCACCATGTAACACAATGAAATTCTGAAACCCAAAAGTTCCATAACAATATGGTATAGTAGTGTCATATAACCAGATCAATATTAGTCAGATCAATGAGAGTATTTACATAGTATTTAGAATGTAAGCAGAAGTTATCTTCTGTATTCAGTTGGTAAACTTTTAGTAAGTTTTAATGTTCAGTTGCAGTTAGGCAAGCGGTATATAAATGTTGGTTTGTTAGGAAAATTCTAGTGTAACTCTAATGTAGCTAGTTATGCGAGTTTACATATAACACATGATATATCCATATGTACATGCACATTCCCATGTACATGAAATATAACACATGATCCATATGTACATGCACATGCCCATGTATATGATATATAGCACATGATATATCCATATATACATGCACATTCCCATGTACATGAAATATAGCATATGATCCATATATACATGCACATTCTCATGTACATGATATATAACACATGATATATCCATATGTACATGCACATTCTCATGTACATGAAATATAGCACATGATCCATATGTACATGCACATTCTCATGTACATGATATATAGCACATGATATATCCATCTGTACATGCACATTCTCATGGTCATGAAATCTAGCACATGGTCCATATGTACATGCACATTCTCATGTACATGATATATAGCACATGATATATCCATATGTACATGCACATTCCCATGTACATGAAATATAGCACATGATATATCCATATGTACATGCACAGTCTCATGTACATGACATATAACACATATGATATATATATCCATATGTACATGCACATTCCCATGTACATGAAATATAGCACATGATATATCCATATGTACATGCATAGTCTCATGTACATGATATATAACACATGTTATATCCATGTGTACATGCATGCAGTCTCATGTACATGACATATAATATGTATGAATACAGATCAAGCTGCTTTCTAGTTAATACAAAAAAAGTCCTGATGTGACCTGATGTGTTGCTCAGAAGTATAACCCCAAACTGCCAACCCAATTGCCAGCCAGACGAGGCCAGTGGGAGGCGTGTCAGACGTGTCAGACAGATGACATAATTGTTCTTCGGCGCGCCCCCTGGCGGTACCTGTCATCTTCAAAGGAGCGTCCTAGGCTTTCTAAATCAAACTCCAGTTTGTGTGATCTTTTTCTGGCTCCTAACCAGAACCTGGTAATATATAGACTGTGTTACTTGCCTCCCCATCCACCCGCCACACATTCACACACACACTCACACACACACACACACACACTCCACACTAGACATACACGTCTATGTACTTCTAAGGAGAGAAAGTTTCGTTAATGTATAATTAATTGGTTGAATGGTCCAACATGTGTGTGTAAAATAAAATAGGGTACCTAAACACGTCAAGGATAAACAAGTTTTACTTACCTGTCCTTATAATTAGTTTTATTGCAATAACTTGTTTTCCACAGAATAGACCCTATGTCTTTTTTGTCTTTTATTTTTGTACAGCGCTGAGCTACAGGTCTTCAAGCCATATAGCCTACCTTTGCCAATATGTACTTTTTTTCTTTTTTTTAATAAACATGGTCATGACTAACACAATGACCCCTCCATCTCCTGCAGGCCATGACTCGAAACTCACGGGACATGCTCCGAGGTCATATGACTGGTGACGTAACCGGATGACGCAGGGAAAAATGGCTTGCTCTGATTGGCTGCTCCTTCTACTCGTCACGCTGATGACGTCATACACGCGCGAGCAGTCGACTTGTTCCCAGCTAGGCACAACAGACGCCTACTCGGAGGGAGACGGTAATTGTTGACATTGTTTACACATTGTAGGGCTACAAAAGTAGAAAAATTCACCGAGGTAAACATGACACTTGATACCGGAAGTGCCGGTGTTTGATCACAAGGTCATTCACAAGGTCAAGAGTAACCGGACTTGAATGGGCATTTATGCACATGCGCATGCTTGCTTCAAGCTCCGGTGACTAGCCACTACTGCAATAGGCATAACAAGTGTTTTGATCATTTTCTTTGTCACGTAAGCATGCTCTTCCCTGAATTGTTCATGCCTTTGCATATATATCTATATTTGTGGCGTTCCTTTACTTTGATTGGGAGGGGGGATGGCGTTCCCCCACCATTTCAAATAAATCCAAACTTGCTATAGTATTTCTGGGGTTACTCGGCCGCATGAGCCCCTAGATAATACCATAAACTCTTACCCTTCATATCACCCGTGATGCTGTTATTCAAACCTAGACTATCAAATCATTAACCACTCCTAAGGAAGAATGAAGACAAGTCATACAGATGAACAGTGGAGAAGTTGTGCTTTAATGGCATCAACTCCTGTCCACCTACTAGCGACCTATCACCCTCACCCCTTACCTTCTGTCCACACAGAATCTCATTACCACTTTAGCCTGTGTCCTATGGTTGTGTACACACTCAATTGGAATATATGAATTTTGATAGCATCAGATAGAGTGTCTGGGGTCCTGCTCTAGAGTAGGTCTGTCTCACTCACGAGCCAGGAGTAGAGTGATCTTTCTTCAGTGTGTCTGAAGCAGAGTCCTGAATAATTATCTCAAAGTGATGCTAGTGTGGTCAGAGGGCCAATGGAGTGCAGGTGACTGGGCAGTCCACAGCCAGCCAATCAGGCACCTTCACAGTCTGGGTGGGTGGTACCCCCCCCCCCCACCCCCCCCCCCCCCCCCCCAGTAGGGTTGGCTGTCACTCAACCCAGCTGCAGGTGGTGTCCTGTGTGTATATGCAAATTAGGCTGGTTTGCCCACCCAGTGGTCATGTAGGGACAGGTAGAAACATTTCAACAATCATGGACTGCCTCTTATATAGGAACATCTCTGCATTAATCTCAGGCTTCATATATGAACATATATTTAACATAGCTTATATCATGTCATAATGGGAGTGGGATATTATTACTTTTAGTTTATATAACATTGTCCCCACTCCGTCGCCCAAGAATAATAATGCTCTCTGCCAATATATAATTCTGAACCGAAAATCCGTATATTTTTACACTGCATTCCCCCACTTCTTTTTCAGCACTAGGCATATATATATATACAGGCCTATATATATATATATATATATATATATATATATATATATATATATAGGGCTAGTGCTGAAGACATGATTGATATATATATAGAGAGAGAGAGAGTATTTGTGCATACATATAGTTTATAATGTAGCGTAAGCTCACATTTCTCAGTACTAGATCATATTCTTGAGTTTTATGGGGATGCAATCAAGGAGTTGGCTCTGGGCATCACACAACCCCTGCACGCCACTGCTCACACCAGTATAAAGACTAACAAGTCACATAAAAGATGCATACGTCTCCAAATTAGCAGTACATTATTTCAGTGAGAACATTGTGGTGTCATGTTGTCAAAGAAATATGATGGTACAAATGTTGTGGCTACTACATCCAGTCTGACTGACTGCACACTCTCTTATAGTATAGTATGCCACTTTACCGTAATGTCTATCTCATGCTAACGGAATATTTTACAGGTCGCCCCTGGCTGATAGAAACTGTATGGCAGGAATGCCATTGCATCATGATGACATGTGTACCAAATGATTAACTGGAAAAGGAAATACCCGAGGGCGGGGCAACCAAACTTGACATCTCATAGAAATCATACACAAGGGGGAGGGGGAATCTCAAAGTAGATTATTTTCAACAAATAAACGATGCAATCCTACATTGTATCGATATGGCATGCAAATACATTTAGCTATTTTGGTGGAAATTCTTACGAATGTAGTCTATGGTCTGAATACCAGCCCCAGGCCTAAAAGAAAAGGACCAATTCAGCGGAATACAAATAACCTCATACCATCCCCACCACAACAATTTATATCAAAAGTATTTTAGGAAAGAAAAAAAGAAAAGAATTGCCATGGGATTTCTATACTTTTATAGTTCTATTTGTAAGGAATTCCATCTAGTACAGTGCATTTGGGACATGTTTTTGACTGAATAAAGAATCATTATAGCCTTTGAATCAAAGCATGCCGGAAGTGTTATGAGATCTAAAATACATCATTAAGGGGTTCATTTAAAAAAAAGAAGGAATACCGTATATGCTCCTATAAAAGTCGATTTAAAAAATGTTTCTTTAAAGCTGAAATTATGGGTAGTGTTTTCGACGGGATGAAACTCATGCTTGACATGAGTAAATAAATAGACAAAGATTAACTATATTTCTACATGAAATAATAAACAACGATTCGAAAAAGAATTATGGCCACTATTAAATATTTATTTACAAAATAACTGTCTCCATTATGCCTGCTACAGCAGAACAGTACTGTGATACCATATTGAAGTTATCAGTACCGTAAATTACACTTACGGTAGGTTTGTACATATGTACAGATATGGTGATGGGCATACCAGTAGGTGGTCAGACTAGGGTCGACTTTTACACAAGGTTTATAGAAAATTCAAGATTTTACCCCCCAAATAGAGGTGGTCGACTTTTACACGAGATCTACTTTTAGTCGAGTATATACGGTTGGTCTATATAGTACGACTAATGTTACCCCTCTATTCCGAAACAGTATTATCATGTACTATATATGCTGTATTATATATCCTGTATTATATCTGCTGTATTATATGTGCTGTATTATATATGCTGTATTATATATGCTGTATTATATATGCTGTACTCTATATGCTGTATTATATATGCTGTATTATATATGCCGTACTATATATGCTGTACTCTATATGCTGTATTATATATGCTGTATTATATATGCTATATTATATATGCTGGATTATATATCCTGTATTATATATGCCGTATTATATATTCTGTATTATATATGCTGTATTATATATCCTGTAGTGTATATCCTGTATTATATATGCTGTATTAGATATGCTGTATTATATAATACAGCATATATATCATGTATTATATATCATGTATTATATACCATGTATTATATATCATGTATTATATATATAATGTATTATATATCATGTATTACATATCACGTATTATATATCACTATTATATATCACGTATTATATATAGCATATTATTTATCATGTATTATATATCACGGACTATATATCATGTGCATGAATATGTACAACATTGAATCGGTGGCCAGGAGTAGCTTCACTGTGACTGCAATACCTTGTTCCCTTCGGTTGTGCACGTTCGGTTGTGCATGTTGGGTTATTCGTCAATCTTCCAGTTCATATTAATTATGCATACGCGGTCATGTCCTCAGTTAATTTGAGTTATATTATTCAAACATGCCTATGTTATGCATACATGTCAGCTGGGTTATTCATTGACAGTATTTTCCGAGTAATATAATTTTATATTTATATTCAATTATATTCAAGCGATAAGTTGCATAGCATTACCCCTTGAATTGAAGAACATCCACAACATCATGCTTGGTGTTGGCGTGACCAAGTAGTCCTCACTCGATGCTGCATTGGCCACTTTTGGCTGACTCATGCATTTTTACTAAGGGAGAACCAACCCCTGAGTGCATTGGGTGTCCGCGCCCACTAACACTCAGACACGTGTCTGCTTGAGTGTGTAGATTCCATGGCCTTGTGTCAACACTGCCTTCATGTAAATAGCATTTGAAACCTATTTACTAACATAAAGCACAAACAAATTTTTAAGTTCCTAAGAACAACTGGGCTCGTGTAATTTTAGCTAGACTGTGTTTTCTGAGTTTTAGGGATTTTTAGCTATGTTTTGCTGTCAATTGATACAAATTTAACTACTTCAAAAATGCATCAGAGATAACCTTTGCTGTCATTTGACACTGAGCTGACCATTTTGGAATATTTTGTGTAAATTTCAATGTAAGCGTGTGAATGTGATTAAAAGCACTGGCATAATAGATATAATTAAATTTGTGTTGCTGTGAATATGGTCCTTGTTGGTGATATGGCATTAAACCATCAGCAATCAGGCAATCAATCATCATTCGTTGTATCATACATGGAAAATTATAAATCAGACCCATTCATTGCTCTCACATTAAGTGCTCTCACATTCATTGCCGTCTGATATGATTGACATTTACATATTGATATGCACACGCGAATTTCACATATGCCTATGCCTGGAACTACAATAATTTATATGAGGTATAGTTTATTATGGGCACTTTATTGATGGGATTCTGCTATTTCTTCCTTAAGCTGCGAACACACTGGACGCGTATCTCGCGCGTGCGTCAAGCGTCGCGCGTGCGTAAAAAATCAAAACGTATGTAATAAAGAGAACCCGAACACACTGGCGCGTGCGTTTGTCGCGCGTGCGTCACGCGTGCGTCACGGATCGCTTTTGGAGCGATTATTTACGCTTGACGCGTGGTGACGCGTGGCTTTTGACCGAATTTGCCCGACTTTGCCCGACTTTGCCTGACTTTGCCTGACTTTGGCTGACTTTGCCCGACTTTGCCCAACTTTGCCCGACTTTGCCCGACTTTGCCTGACTTTGCCCGACTTTGCCCTCTTCCATTCCCTCCTCTTCCATTCCCTCCCCTTCCATTCCCTCCTCTTCCATTCCCCCTCTTCCAATCTCCTCTCTTTCATTCCCCCTCTTTCATTCCCCCTCTTTCATTCCCCCTCTTTCATTCCCCCTCTTTCATTCCTCCTCTTCCATTCCCCCCTCTTCCAATCTCCTCTCTTTCATTCCCCCTCTTTCATTCCCCCTCTGTCATTCCCCCTCTTTCATTCCCCCTCTTTCATTCCCCCTCTTCCATTCCCTCCTCTCCCATGCCCCCTCTTCCATTCCCCCTCTTCCATTCCCCCTCTTTCATTCCCCCTCTGTCATTCCCCCTCTTTCATTCCCCCTCTTTCATTCCCCCTCTTCCATTCCCTCCTCTCCCATGCCCCCTCTTTCATTCCCCCTCTTTCATTCCCCCTCTTTCATTCCCCCACTTTCATTCCCCCTCTTTCATTCCCCCTCTTTCATTCCCCCTCTGTCATTCCCCCTCTTTCATTCCCCCTCTTTCATTCCCCCTCTTCCATTCCCTCCTCTCCCATGCCCCCTCTTCCATTCCCCGTCTTTCATTCCCCCTCTTTCATTCCCCTCTTCCATTCCCTCCTCTCCCATGCCCCCTCTTCCATTCCCCCTCTTTCATTCCCCCTCTTTCATTCCCCCTCTTTCATTCCCCCTCTTTCATTCCCCCTCTTTCATTCCCCCTCTTCCATTCCCTCCTCTCCCATGCCCCCTCTTTCATTCCCCCTCTTTCATTCCCCCTCTTTCATTCACCCACTTTCTTTCCCCCTCTTTCATTCCCCCTCTTTCATTCCCCCTGTCATTCCCCCTCTTTCATTCCCCCTCTTTCATTCCCCCTCTTCCATTCCCTCCTCTCCCATGCCCCCTCTTTCCATTCCCCCTCTTTCATTCCCCCTCTTTCATTCCCCCTCTTTCATTCCCCTCTTTCATTCCCCCTCTTTCATTCCCCCTCTTCCATTCCCTCCTCTTCCATGCCCCCTCTTCCATTCCCCCTCTTCCATTCCCCCTCTTTCATTCCCCCTCTTTCATTCCCCCTCTTTCATTCCCCCTCTTTCATTCCTCCTCTCCCATGCCCCCTCTTCCATTCCCCCTCTTTCATTCCCCCTCTTTCATTCCCCCTCTTTCATTCCCCCTCTTTCATTCCCCCTCTTCCATTCCCTCCTCTCCCATGCCCCCTCTTCCATTCCCCCTCTTCCATTCCCCCTCTTTCATTCCCCCTCTTTCATTCCCCCTCTTTCATTCCCCCTCTTTCATTCCCCCTCTTCCATTCCCCCTCTTTCATTCCCCCTCTTTCATTCCCCCTCTTTCATTCCCCCTCTTTCATCCCCCCTCTTCCATTCCCTCCTCTCCCATGCCCCCTCTTCCATTCCCCCTTTTCCATTCCCCCTCTTCTACCCCCCTCTTGGGGAATGAAAGAGGTGGAATGCAAGAGGAGGGGAATGCAAGAAGGGGGAATGAAAGAGGGGGAAAGCAAGAGGGGGGAACAGAAGATGGGGGAATGGAAGATGGGGAATGGAAGATGGGGAATGGAAGATGGGGAATGCAAGACGGGGAATGCAAGACGGGGAACGGAAGATGGAGAATGGGGAATGGAAGAGGAGGGACAGAAGAGGGGGAATGGAAGAGGGGGAACGCAAGATGGGGGAACGCAAGAGGGGGAACGCAAGAGGGGGGAACGCAAGAGGGTCTCTGTGTGTGTCTCTATGTGTGTGTCTGTGTGTGACTCTGTCTCCGTGTGTGTCTCTATGTGTGTGTCTGTGTCTCTGTGTGTGTCTCTGTGTGTGACTCTGTGTCTCTGTGTGTGTCTCTATGTGTGTGTCTGTGTCTCCGTGTCTCTGTGTGTGTCTCTGTCTGTGTCTCTGTGTGTGACTCTGTGTCTCTGTGTGTGTCTCTATATGTGTGTCTGTGTCTCTGTGTGTGTCTCTGTGTGTGACTCTGTGTCTCTGTGTGTGTCTCTATGTGTGTGTCTGTGTCTCCGTGTCTCTGTGTGTGTCTCTGTCTGTGTCTCTGTGTGTGTGACTCTGTGTCTCTGTGTGTGTCTCTATATGTGTGTCTGTGTCTCTGTGTGTGTCTCTGTGTGTGTCTCTGTGTGTGACTATGTGTCTCTGTGTGTGTCTCTATGTGTGTGTCTGTGTCTCTGTGTCTCTGTGTGTGTCTCTGTCTGTGTCTGTGTGTGTGTGACTCTGTGTCTCTGTGTGTGTCTCTATGTATGTGTCTGTGTCTCTGTGGCTCTGACAAAGAGACACACACAGACACATATACACACAGACACACACAGAGACACACACAGAGACACAGAGACACAGACACACACAGAGACACAACACAAAGACACACACAGACACACACACAGACACACACACAGAGACACACACAGAGACACAGATACACACACAGAGACACACACAGAGACACACACAGAGACACAACACAGAGACACACACAGAGAGACACACACAGAGACACACACAGAGAGACACACACACAGACACAGAGACACGCACAGAGACACAGACACAGACACACACACACAGACACAGAGACACACACACAGACACACAGAGACACACACAGACAGAGATACACACACAGACACACACACAGCAACAAAGACACAGAGACACACAGAGACAAAACACAGAGACACAACACAGAGACACACACACAGAGACACACACACAGACACACACACAGACACACACGGAGACACACACAGACACACACACAGACACAGAGACACACACACACAGACACAGAGACACACACACAGACATACACAGACACAGAGACACACACACACAGACACACACACAGACACACAGAGACACACACACATAGATACAGAGATACAGACACACACACAGCAACAGAGACACAAAGACACAGACACACAGAGACACAACACAGAGACACACACACAGAGACACACACACAGAGACACACACACAGAGACACACAGAGAGACACACACACAGACACAGAGACACACACACAGACACACACAGAGAAACACAGAAATGAGAAATATGAAGAATGAGACGGTGCAAACATGAGAAATATGACGCGTGGCAGACGCGTCCAGTGTGTTCGCTATTTACGCGTGAGAACCGCATGAAGCACGCTTGTACTTTACGCACGCCGCGTCCTGTCTGTCCGCGCCTTTATACTTATACTTATCCCCTCCTGTTTATATATTTAGGCATAATAGTCTGTTAACAGATTCGGCCTGTCTATATATGCCCTGTCATAATCATAGTCATCATGTGGTGAGGACTGACTATACTAATGCTGCCTCCAAAGTTTGAGTCTATTTTTCAAAACATTTAGTGATGGAGCTTCAACTATTTCGGATGGAACCCTATTCCATGTGTTCGCTGACTTAATTAATATATCTATCTTTAATTTTGTTTAATAAATAGAAAAAAAGGCAGAAACTTAAAATCATCGGACTATGCAGCATTAATTAAATGTCAAGTCACGGGCCTCGCGTGCGGGACATCAGGAGTTCGATTACCGGTCGAGTCAAAACACTGACTTATCAAATTGATATGTAGAACATAGAACCCTAAGAAAACAACTAACATAGTAATAAGAATAGAACAAAAATTCAATGCCAAGAGGGCCCCAAAAAAACTAACATAGGCTACTAAACGTACCAACATATCTATCTGCTACTGAAATGCAGACAATCAAATAACTTATCAGCAGCTACTGCTTGGTAAGACAACACCAACACTACAGCTGGCCAGCATTGAAAACAAGCCTGGATACCCGGGCTTACATGCTATGGACAGTATAAATACAGCCTCAATAAAAAAAATATATAAAAAAAAATATGTATCGCTTCCTAGCCTGGCACTCTGCATTAATAGGATAAGGCGAAGATCCGTGGAATGAGGAAGATCAATCATCCGCGATTGAAATTTCCCCTGCTTAATCAACTAATATATTAACAACAAATCTTATGCTGCTACCGCGCGCTGAACCCTATTCTTCAGATAAGGGCGATCTCCGGTCCTCCCACCAGGGGGAGCCCTGTGCCGGCGCTAAGCCCCCGCCCGGGGTGGGCTACCTGGGCCGTGGCTTCGACGTGTACCGTGGTAATCTCCTCTCCAGCGACGAAGACAAGGGTAGGTTAGCCTGCTGGATTACCGTAATGCCGCTGATAAGCCCCCCCCCCCCCCCCCTACAGATCAATAATCTGACTGGGATCTTACGCCACCCTCCCTCACCCCTTTCATTTCATCTCTGGTGGCAATTCGACAGCAGGCAATTTATTTTCGCTTTGAGATTGCGGTGTCCAGCGTATCCAATCAACACCTGTTACTCAATCGTGAAAATACTTTTGCTGATTTTTTAAATTATTAATTTAAAATCAATTTTTTTAATAAAGGAAATGAAATGGTATAAATAATTGCGGTGCAAGAGAGCCGGTGCTATTGTTTCGGCACATGTTACTGCATACCCGTCACACCCAGCGGAAATTGTTGTAGATCTTCCTCTGTAGCAGACACTCCTAGATGGTCCCCAGGCAAAGGGACACTATTAATTATATAGACTCTAGGGACTGGCAAATGTTGACAACAGCTGTCTGGCTTCTTCAATGGTGCAGGCGAGTAAACAAGTTGTGACCTCAGGGAGAGGCAGTGACCTACAGAGTATTGTCATAAGATTGTGTGTGTATATATATACCTAAGTGCAGTCACCTTATATATATATATATATATATATATATATATATATATATATATATATCCGCCATGCGCAGATACCCAAGTATAGACAATCTTTCTCACCCTATATATGTGTGTATAGCCAAATGCAGACGGTCTCTTTCACTTCTGCCTCTCTCTATATATATACATATAATATATATACATATACATGTATACATATATATACACCCCATGTGTAAATAGCCAAATCCTTAGATTCTCTTTCTCTATCTATTTCTATCTCTCTCTCCCTCGAGCGAGAGAGAGAGAGAAATAGTATAAGTATATATCAGCACTTTGCTATATATAGAGAGAGAGACACTATGCACTAGGCTATATACATACGAATATATATACGAATATATCACACATAAATATAGGGAGAGATTGTATGCAGTTGGCTATATATGTATATATATATAATATATATGGAGAGACTGAATACATTTGGCTACATATTTGTATCTATGTACACATATATAGGTGTGTGTATATTGTCATATTTTTTAGTTTCTTGTTCGTGATTCTGTAACGTTGTTCTTTTTTCCGGGGTGGGGTTGTTGGCCCCACGCCCAACCCCCAACCTGGAGGACCAGTTGCTGCTCTTAGTCTGTCCTCTCTCTCTCTATATATATGATAACGTATTATGCGAGTATAAAAATACGAAGGGAATTGTTTCCTTTATATTATTATATTACTTGATACCATTGTTATTCTCTGTAAGACTCCACACTTGACCAGTGGCGCCACCTGCACCCACCTCCCCTCCATCTGGTGTTGACAAGTGTTAGTCGCACCGGAGGATTTTTTCGCTGTGTGTATACAGCCAAGTGTGGTTACAGTCACAAACCCCTTCCTAATTGTGTTTACCTGACCAGTGGGTTAGTCCATAGCCATAAGCAGATGTCAACAGTGAAAGGAGCAGAGCTTTAGCGCCTTCCAGCTACGTACTGAGTAAATGACTGTCGTTGTTAGTATGTTACTATATTAGTGTATGCATATTTATCTGTGTACCACACCTACTCGCCAAAAAGTAGAGCGCCCCCTATTATACTATCTAGATGACATATATGAGCCTGTCTCAAAAGGTATATAACTCTTTTTTTTTTGTCCTTTGTAACAATTGATACAAAACAGCACAGAAACGGTTACACTGAAAACACAAGGATATTTGCTTCAAATCAATATGTATTCTGTTGGGATTATGAAACACCATGTAAAAAACAAATCGGTTTATCCTGAGCAAATGCATAATCAGATAGTATGTTGATCGTTACAATGGACAAAGTTTTGTCCCATATTGCTTAGCACCTTTTGAGACAGTCTCATTTGACTTAGATGTGTGTGGGGGTGGGGGGCAGGGTGTTTGTAGTCCTGCACTGCCTTATGTGTTCCCATCTTATCTGGCTTCCTTCCTGACGCGGTAGTCGAATCGGTAGAGCGCAGGCCTCCCGTGCGGGAGATCGGGAGTTTGATCCTCGGTCGAGTCAAACCAATGACTTACAAAATTGATACTTGTCGCTTCCTAACTTGGCTCTCAGCATTAATAGGATAGGGCAAGGACTGGTTAGCTCAGTGTCAGGATAATGTGACTGAGTGGGATGTCGGGTCATGGTGTTTTGATTGTATGTATGTATGTATGCATGTATGTATGTATGTATGTATGTATGTATGTATAGACTCTATATAGGCCTACATATGTGTATAATATTTTGCCACACAGGTTTTCGGCTGCCGGTAGTTTCACTGACTTACAGCAAGCGTCAACAGACATTCAACCACCCCTATCTTCTGCCTGACGACACTGATCTTCTCTACATCACCACTTCGTCTAGTAACCAACTAGATGACGTCACAGAGGTGCACACGCACACAGATCTACTGCGCATGATCGGCAGACGAATTCAGGTATGGTTAATATCCGATTAAAGTGACTGCTAAGCTCATGGTCTTTTCATTACAGTGTGGCTTTATAAATGAAGTCTAAACCAAACCCAGTGCAGGCACATAGTGATACTTTCTAAGGGACATTGTTTCTTACACCCTTCACTTATCTTCATATTACAATAAATATTCCTGAAAAATCTTTAAATTATTGAGTTGGTTTAAAAAGAATGTGAGTTTTGTGGTTTGGAAAAGTTTATGAAAAGTTATGGAAATGTCGGCAGCCCAAGCTACACGATCCTGCAAATATCATTCATGCTATTTCTTTTCCATCAACAGTTATATTTCACAGCCTTTCTTGCTGCCAATACGATACTGCCATTGATTCCCACAGCTACATCCTCTCGAGATACAAGATGGGCGCTTCATGGCGTCCCGCGTTTACGCTGACTTCCGGTCACCGCCCAATACACTATTGTACCGGGTCGTCGAGCGGCCTGAATACAGCTTGACCTTTGAGGGTCAAAGGCTCAAAGCTTCACAGGTATGTCAGTTCATACTTCATTTTGCGGTGAAATTGTGTTATGACCTTGAGACCCAGAGGGCATGAGAAAGGGTCAGTAACTAAATATATGCTGTTTTCTGAAGGCTAGGGTATAGTTGTTGCACATTCACGATTGATACAACCAATCTCAGCAAGTGTAAAACCAGACGGGATGGCCGAATGAGTTGAGCGTCCATCCCCTGTTTTTGTTGCTCATTGGATCGAACCCATGTTGAGTCAAACCAATGACTTAAAAATTACTCATTTTGCGGTGAAATTGCATTATGACCTTGAGACACAGATTGCATGAGAAAGGGTCAGTAACTAAATATATGCTGTTTTCTGAAGGCTAGGGTATAGTTGTTGCACATTAACAATTGATACAACCAATCTCAGCAAGTGTAAAACCAGACGGGATGGCCGAATGAGTTTAGCGTCCGTCTCCCATTTTGGTAGATCATGGGTCCGAACCCATATTGAGTCAAACCAATGACTTAAAAATTGTTACTTGTCGCTTCCTAGCTAAGCGCTTGGCATCACTGTGATAGGGCAATGACTGGTTGGCTCAGTGTCAGTATAATGTGACTGAGTGGGATATCAGATCATGGTGCTGGTGGCCTGTCTCCCAGTGGGGGCATCACTATGAAGTTACCATGAGTGCGCACTGTCACAAGTCGGTGCGCATCCTGATATGACCTTAGATGTTGCCAGGACGTAAAACCCAAAAAGCTATTTTTCCCCTTTTAGGCGTTCCAAGATGCACTCCTGCAGCTGCCCGCCTCCTGTGGTGCTGACCAGCTCCCCAGCTACCATCAGCTGATTCACAGGTACGGCACCCACGTGGTCAAGCACGTGACTCTCGGCAAGATGGCGGCGCAACACGTGACCTTATCTACAGAGCAGATCCTCGGTGACAAGGTTGATGGGCGTACTGTTCAGGTAAATACTACATTTTGAATTTGTTTATTGTGGACTTTGGTAATTATCTTTATAGTCTTTAAGGTGATATAGTGACCTATATTTATGCCTTATCTAGTTTGATATTAGTCCAGGATAGGTGTGGCAGGTAACCCAAACGGTGAAGAGATCTATTTAATTATTTATTACTCCTCCTTAGTATTAGCAAAGACAATGTATGACAAGACACGCCACTCAGAGCTTTCATATAGGAATTTCTTAAATAACCAAGCAGCGGTCCCATCCCACCTCAAACAAGATGCATTGTCTTTGATCAGGTGTAGTCCTAGTAGTAGTTTTCTTACTCAGACATAATCACAAATTTTATTTATGTATGGCACAGATTAAAGTGCTTAAAGTATGTTTGAACTTTACTATGCTATAATATTGTTTTTATTATTAATATTAGGAGATAATACGCTATAATTGCTGTGCATTGTCTTTGGTGGTACAGCAGTCAGGATGGGCGAGGGAACCTGTCCCCTTGTTTCAATGATACAACAGTCAGGCTGGGCATGGGGACCTGTCCAATTGGCAATTACCTTGTTCGCTGTATTTCATGGTAAAATGCTGAGTGGTGCGTTTTTCATACATTGTTTTTGGTATTAGCTTTATTATTAGTTAAACATGCCACATTAGTGATGGGTTCTTTTGAATTCAGTATTTAACTTGAAATTAAATGCGATTATTTTGATTCCATGTATTGTTATTGATTCTTGTCCCAACTCTATATAACCAATAATATGTTGAGTATCAGACTAGTTTAGATCAAATACTCACCTCTAGGCAGAACACGATACAGGGATGTGGGGGTAACAAATTAGTTCAATTAGAACTGGCCTAAATTGAAAATACAGTGAAACCTCGGTAAATTACCGCTACAGTCAGCGCTCGCTGCACGAAAACTATAATTTCACTAGGTCCCACTTAGACAGGCCAAACTTGCTAACCGGCATTGATGCCAAATTTCTTAAGCAGAAGAGGATAAGTATAAGTATAAGTATAACTCGATGGATAGAGTCGATAAAAAGTCATCGTGAAAAACTGCGGTCGTGCTAAATCGGGGTTAAGTTCACTTTGGTTTAATTCAGTTACCTTTGAATAAAAGAAATTCGGGTCCAATAAATCATCATGTTATATTCAATTTCTCGTTAAATCCAGGCGCGTTAAATCAGGGTTTCACTGTAGTACCATCAAAGACCCTATAATACTAAGACGGATCACTCCCTATCTCTCCCATGGTAATGTAAATTTTGCAGTGCCACCTTGTGGTGGGTTTGATCAGCCCGGCTGCTGGTTGGTGTTTCACATGTAAACACATACAATTATAATATACATGAGATAGGTAAGTATGAATACACATCAATATGAAATTGCTATGAACAAATACACATCATCATCATCATCAGCATTGGCATCATCACACATCTTTCACATTCATATATACATTTATACATATAATATAGCAACTGTTTAACCAAGAGAACAGCCAGTGCACCAAGTGGTGGGTTTGATCATTTTGATTACACAGTACAGGCTGAGTGAGCCGTCTTAGTATTACAGGGTCTTTGGTACCAGTCAAACCGTACTAGTAGTAGTACCGTCAGTAGAGAGCGGTTGACCACCCCGTACAGCATTGAAAGCATCATGTACCATAATAACTTCAAATCGTTTCTTTCATGAATGTGTGTGCTATTCTCGGAAGCCTATGTCTGATAAACCGATGTTTTTGTTTGACTTTATGCAGGATATATTCTCGCAAACTGTCAACGTATCACCAGCAGTGAAAAGTAATCATCTAGACGATCGGGACAGCGGTAAGGGAGTTCCTTATACATAGCTTAGGATGTACATATTTACAAAAGTGCTAGTAAACATGCCATGTAAACAAACCTCGGGTTTCACTTAATCCGGTATTGCAGTTTCCGAGGCACACCAGTTTGCCAGGGACACATCGCTTCGGCGCATGCGTCAAAATCTAACAGCATCGTCACTAACCTTCTAAATTTAATATAATATTTTTGGTAAAGATGTTTTCTATATGTGTACCAAGCGATTTGTTTCTAGGTATTGTGGTTTTAGAGATATTTCACTTTTGCTGTATTTTCTGTATGCAGATTGCTCACGACCATTGACAATGCCTTGAGTTTGATGGTACGCCCAGTGCAAAACATTAGTTTTATTCAAAATTGATAGAAATCAAGAACCCTAACCTTATAAATTTAATATAATCTTTATGGTAAAGATGTTTTCTATATGTGTACCAAGCGATTTGTTTCTAGGTGGTGTAATTTGAGAGATATTTGACTTTTTCTGTATGAAGATTTGCTCACGGCCGTTGACAATGCATTTGAATGGATGTGTCCCTGGCAAACTGGTGTGCCTCGGAAACCACAACACCGGTATCCCATTCATACTTGCTTGTTGTATTGCACCCGCGGAACCTGCTCTCCACCTGCTAAAATGGAAGGATTCTTAAAGTTGCATAATCCGATGAAAACTTCATTTTCCATTAACCAAAGTTTAGAGTTGATCCTACAAAGCCAAATTATATACGGTTTTAGTTGGGATTTTACATCCTTACAACATATAAGGTCATATCAGGATGGGACCACTGGCAACATGACCCAATATCTCACTCAGGTACATTATCCTGATTCTGAGCTAGCAAGTCCTTTCCATATATCCTAATAATGCCAAGTGCCAGGCTAGGTGGTGACCGGTACCATGTTTTAAAGTCATTGGTTTGACCCGGCCGGGTTTCAAACTCTCGATCTTGTGCACGAGAAGCCTATGATCTACCGATTCAGCCACCGCGCCTAGTGACTTAGATATTGATGCACTTATTAAAATTGTAATACTATATAGAAGGAATATTAAGTCAATGTAATAGCACCCGTTACTGCTGCAAGTCAGGTATGCAAGGATGGCATTTCGGTGTCCACATCAAATTTATATATATATCTTTTAAATATAACAGAAACCCGAAAACACATCGGATTATCTAACTGTAGATACCTTATACAGCTCATATAGTGATATATACAACTAAAGCCCCAGATACACGAGGCCTGCATTCGCTTACGATCGATCCGCGAGGATTTTGCAATTAAATTACGACCATCTTACGACCACCTTACGACTAATCGCCGAGTGCTCTGTGAGCGATCGGTGACTGATTGCCGACCATTTTGGACCTTTTTGGTCGCAAGCAGGTTGTCGCTGCAGCACCAACAATCTCCTTGCAACCTCTAGCATCTCCACCGATCGCCGACTGGTCGGCGCCGATCGCCGACTGATCGGCGACCATAGTAGCTGTACTCAAGCATCACACGAGGCCTGCGTTCACTTATGATCGATTCACGAACATTTTGCAGTTAAATTCCGACCATCTTACGACCATCTTATGACCACCTTACGACTAATTGCCAAGCAATCGCCGACCGATGCGATGTCGCGTGTGTACGATGATGTCACAATGTCGCCTGGTCGACATGGCGATGTATTAAATAGTTTGTAACAAATTGTTTCAATTTTGTCGCAAGGAGACTGCATACTTTTGGTCGCGGATCGATCGTAAGCGAACGCAGGCCATCGTGTGACTGAGGCTTAGGCATACATTATTAAATAGGGCTATATCTGAACTATGCCAAACTGCAGCATCAGATAACTGTCTCAAAATCCTATCACATAACACCGGTGTTTGTATGTGTTTTTGTGCTGTATGGCTTTGTGTAGTTGAACAGCTCTGCTTACACAAAGCGCAGCATAAGGTGGGTTGCAAGGCTAACTGTTCTCTTATGTCAACCCAGCCGTCCACATTACTAAGTGTAATGCCTTTCCCTTGATACAAAGCAGGTGCACGGGGTTTCAGTTATTCCCTATTTAATGAGTTGTAGCACACACTTGGAGATGTGTTTACACATTCTTGTGCACACAGCGGGCTAATAATGCTAAGGATCCAGGCAGAGCGACTGTGGACCGTGTGTAGCCTATACAGAACAGGCAATGGGGACATTATATAAAAGACTGTGAGCACAAGCAGACCATGTCACAAATTGCATACCCTAACCTGGGACGTTGCACTGGTGGAGGTGGATGGATGCAACCTCTAATGAAAGAGAACTCCACAAAAACTAAGCCTATTGGAGAAATTATTATTTGACAAGAGCAATTATTATAGTATCCAAGAACAATTATTATTATTTATTATTATTACTATCACGATCATTATTATTACCATTGTTATCATTTCCATTATTATCATTATTATAATAGTTGTGTTGTTTTTATCATTATCATCATTATCACCACCATCATTATCATCATCATTATCACCACCACCATCATCCTCATCATCATATTTAAGTGAAAACTGAGAAGCAATATGCTTAGGGAACCAAATGGCTAGTTACTATAGAGACCAGTACACCCACGAAATTAACAGGAGCTTATTGCTGCAAGTTGTGCTCAGTCAGGCATGACTTGGTCAAATTGAATACACTCAAAATATAGCATTAATTATATAAGGTAATAAAATAGGTTATCGTAGAACGAAAGAAAGCGGAAGCAAGTTGCTCCCTTTTCCATCCATAAGACAACACACCTATATATTATATTCTGATTTTACTGTACATCAGAATAACGATTAATTATGTTAGGTATAGTACAAGAGGTATGCGGCAAACCATTGTGCAAGGGCGCCATCAGCTATAATTGTATTGAATGAGCCAAAAGGAGAGAATCATACCCAGAGGGTCGTCATACACATGCCTTAAAACCCCGCCTACAAAACCACCAGTGGGCCGCTCTTTTAAATCAATTAAATTATAAATTCTCTGGTGCAAGTGACAGTGTAGCGTCCAGTATAGAAGAGCCTCGGCGGTGGAGCCACCGGTCACGTAGTTGGAGGGGGGGCCATACATCAAGTAAACCACCCCATCAGTAAAGGGTAGGAAATAAACATATGATCCCTTCCATGGCTTTATACTCG
This sequence comes from Branchipolynoe longqiensis, assembly GCA_030323885.1. Lineage (NCBI taxonomy): Eukaryota > Metazoa > Annelida > Polychaeta > Phyllodocida > Polynoidae > Branchipolynoe > Branchipolynoe longqiensis. The sequence goes on from CM059188.1 coordinate 46,915,877, forward strand.
CATAATGCTTATACATCACATATATATATATATTTATTTATGACAATACCTCAACTCCATTCTCACCTTGCACTCAGTGACTGACAAATTATATATTCAGACAAATAAACTTTTATCCCCCCGCCTCCCACAAAAACCCTACCTATGGACCAGTACTAACCCTGTATGCCATTTGGTAGGTGCTGCCCTTCTTGGCATATATCTTGCGTGAATAACCATTATTCTGCTGCATGATGATAGCAGAATATTACATTCTACCAAAGTTACATTCTAGCCAAATTTAAATGGGGAATACTTGTATTTAATGCCATTAAAAATACACCCGCTTCTGTTTACTCATTGAATTTAATTGAGGTGGTTTATTTTTGTTAGTGTTACTGTGAGTATTCATGTTGTGTATAATCGTCCAGTGCCTCTCCGTGTGACAATCGAGCCGATAGAGTACTTCGTTAACTCCAGATTTCTCGGGATATATATCACAGGTAAGTCCGATTGGTAATTTAGGACATTAAAATTGCATAATCAGGTGTTTTTGAGTTTCTGTCATTTCTGAGATATATTAGGTTGATGGTCATAATCTACCTTCAGCAACTTTTATTTTAAATGGCTAACTTTGGAGATATTTGAAGTGCAAATATGCAAAAATAATGTTGATGAGCCGGCCAAAACTCAGAAACTATAGCAACAAATGCATCAGTATCTAAGTTAGATATGTAGGCTCAAATCTAGATAATTGTTTCGGTTTTGAAAATTTGATGCTTTTATCGGACTATGCAGCTTTATGAAACCACAACTTGAAACACACTAATTATAAAACTGTTTAGCAGAAATAGTGTCTAAGAACTGTTCACCCAGCAAACAGTAAATACATAATTCCTTCCTAAGTTTATTGGCTGTCTGTGTAGCTGCAAGAATACAGTATTAAAGTTGCATAATCTGGTGGTTTAAAAAGAATTTTGGTTGTATTTTTGAGTTACCTATATCAGGTTGAGAATTATAACCTGCCCTGCCTTAGTTTTGGTTACGTCGTATGATACTTGACTACATTTGGAGAAATTTGAACTGAACGCATGGAAAATAATTTATGTGTTATTTACACACCAATTGAAGCCAAGCACAAGCTACGTTATCTAGGTCACATCAATACCGGCTGAAGCCACTAAGCTTTTAGGTTTTTAAGGGGTAATCTCACCTCAAAAATGAATGAGTGTACCAGTATCTAAGTTAGATATGTTTAGGGATCTAGTGCTTTTAAAAAAATTTGAAATAGGAGTTGGAATTGAACAAAAATGGAGGTTACAGATACAGCTTCTTTGACATACAGCAGGACTGTGGAGTATGTAGTCTATGTTATGGAAAAAGTACAGGTCGCAGGTGCGCATGTAGACGACGCTGGCGCCGTGCGTCGGACCATTTTGAAAGCACTGGTAGGATCAAATCTAGGGCAATATCTTGGTTTTGACAATATTATTATTATGTTTTCATCGGATTATGCAGCTTTAATGATATGCAGAGAATCTGGTCCCGTATGGGTGCTATGGGAGCCATCTGAGTTATTCTTCCCTTGTCCGAAGATTATGTCATAAAGCACCATTCTTCATAGTAAGATGATGAAATAGTCTTTAAATAATATGAACGCTTTCTCATGAAACTAGTTTATTATACCCTTTTTATGGTATGTTAGTTGATGATTAAGCAGGGGAAATTTCAATCGCGGACAATTGGTCTTCCTCATTCCACTGCTCCTTGCCTCATCTTATTAATGCCAAATGTCAGGCAACAAGGCAACAAGTATACATTTTTAAGTCATTAGTTTGACTCAGCCAAGGTTTAGTCAATTACATTTTTAAATGTAAAATATTTGTTGAGCACGCCATGCAACAAAATAGGATTTGCTGTATTTTGTTGAGCTGCTGTTGAGATCTTGAGCACAATCACCAATGTAAACGAGCCTCTCTGATCATGTCACACAATGTATCATGCCAAAATGGCTTTTTTTTACCATAATAGTCACATAATAGTTATCTGGACCTTTTTTAATAGATGGCGCCATTAGAGTGGTCGATTCACCCATATAACACCTAGTTGCGCTCACCAAGTTAACTTGTTGTGCTATGTAAACTCGCCATTAGTTATATCACCACTTTGATATGAACTGTCTCATAAATGTCACTATTCACCAGACCTCATAAATGTCAATATTCACCAGACCTATTGGCGAAAAGAAGCTGTCTAACACAAGCTGTCACTACGTACTGTCACACTCTGACAGCCGCAGTCTGTCAACCATCCTCCAACAAGTCTCATGCTAGTATAAGGTAAGTGCTGCTACAATTAGAATACAATTCTATAGATGGTCCTTCAAAGCATTAGCATACTGTATTGCATTTCTTATGTACAGAAAACTGTATGGTAAGTTTGGTATTTAATTTATTGAGAATATATATATATAGGCCTATATCTGAAAGTGAGATGCGAGTGACCATTGGAGTCAGTTGGTCAAGGGTCAGAGTCGGCGGGATGCACAGAATGGCCGACTATCGAGTTAGTTTGATATGTTTTTTAAAAAATTTTTTTATCCATTAGTTGTTTAAGCAGGGGAAATTTCAGTCATAGATGACTGGTCTTCCTCATTCCACTGCTGGTCGATAGAAAGCCCGAGCCTACACTTTTACCGACCCAAGGGATTTTTAACCTCCCACACCACATAGACATGGTATGAGAGCAACCGGCCTTTGATGATGCTGTAAGTTATACACAGCGGTGGAAATCCAAATTGGCAGAGCTGGGGGCACGGGGAATCGAACCGCCGACCCTCAGATTAGGAGTCTGACCTAGACAAAAGTCAGACACTCTAACCACTCCGCCACAGAGAATGCCACAACGACACCGACCAGCAACATTAGGAGGCATTCTTAATGTATATACACATAATAAAATATATAGTGCATATATATATATATGCAACTATATATAATCAAATTATCTAAACAGTTCATTTCTAGACAATACAACGGCAAATTATACATTTTATTTTTTTCATATGTTTTCCATTGAACTAGTTCTACCAACATTAGATAAATTACAACTCTCTAAAAGTGTATTAACCTTCCATGCTTTTATGAACACTTACCATTTTAATTTAATGCTATTTTTATGCCCACCAGGTATGGAGACAGTATAGCGTTGGAAACAGGAGAAGGTGATTCAATATTTATTGATAATGACATGGTCGGCATCGGCTCACGCACAGGTCTTCGTCTTCTCAGAGGTATGATCTTTGATAATTTCTTACATGTTATTATATTACAATATTACTTTAAACGTTATCTGCACACCAAAATGTTGTTTTGCTGGGTTTAATTAGATCACTGTTAAACCAATCGTGTTTGGGGGGGGGGGTGTAGTTTTCTATAATCATAGTAGTATTTTTCAATAAATAAAAATATCAAATTAATAAGTTTGTTGTGAAAGGGGCCTAAGACCAAGTGAAATTTGAACATATTGGCGGAGTACCGTCATCGACAACACTGTAACAACCACCTGGCGGCAAAAGTCTGAACGTAATAACTGTCATTCAATCGTTATCCTACCTATATCCTGGGGCGACTTTTAAATTATGGTGAGCATAACTTCAATACTGTAATACTGTCCCTGTCGCTCTGTGGGAGGTAGGAAGTGGCCGGGGGGGGGGGGGGGGCTTGAACGGGGGGAGGGGGGGGAGGAGCCACAGTCATGTTGTCTGGCCCGCATAGCCTAACGGGACATCTGCTAACATGCCTAAGCTAGACATTATTTTAATGTCAATCTGGGCTTCAGAATATCAACTTCTGCTACGATAAGTAATCTGAAATATTATATAACTTGTTTTCGCGAAGGAGCCAGCAGTTCCAAATCCTCCATGAAGAGGTCACTGTGGGTGTTACCGGCTCAGGGCCACGAGGACCGCATGGGGGAGCCACTGTACGAAGGGGATGTGTTCACTCTCAGTGAGGTTGGTATGTTTCAAAGGACATGTTACAAAGTACTTATATTGATCATTTTTAAATAGAAGTACTGGAAAGTCCCTAAGATTTGTGGTTAAGGGCCAAGTGTCTTGAAACGTCATAAAAATATAGCTGTCTGACAATTTGTAATCAACTGGTTTAATTTTGTATTCTTGGTTTTCAAACAAAAATTACTTTTGTGATGCCTTGTTGCCGAATTCTCCATGGTTCATTAACTTGTGGATGGCCAGTAGATGATTTCAACAGCACCCTCACAGGATTTGCAGCACATTTGACACATTTGATTCTATGCTTTTACACCTTTTTTTTATTGAAGATTTATACTGCCTATCATGAATAAATCTGAGTACGCTTGTTTTCACCATTAGACGGTTGGTCGATAGAAAGTCTGAACCTGTACTTTTACCGACCCATGGGATTTTTTAACCTCCCACACCACATAGACATGGTATGAGAGCAACTGGCCTTTGATGACGCTGTAAGTTATACACAACTGTGGAAATCCAAATTGGCAGAGGTGATCGCATGGCTCTATGTAAAAGCGATGGTTAAATAAAAATAGACGGAATATAAGTTAAACACATCTTGCCATGAATATGGCCTTTGCTGTCGGTATGGCGTAAAACAACATATCTCTAAACTAGTCTTTCTCTAAGACCCACATACGAGTCTACATGCCTATCTATATAACACACACCAGCAGAGCCCCATACCGTACATTCTATACACCCCCCCCCCCCCCTACGTACCAACAAGGAGAAAATGACAGATATTAATTAATGCCTGCTAAGGCCGGTTTTGGCTGATGCCCCCTTTCTGTTGTTGATGTCTGACTCTACCTCTAGCCTTTGTGTTTGACAGGGAAACGCCCCGAGGGTCCAGATGGCCCGAACCTCAGGCCTGGCCTTCGCCCAGAACTCGTTAATGTCGACTGTCCTGCATTTTAGGCACATAAAACACAGGTGGGTCAACCATCTCTCCATGACCAACTGACCATAGCTCACCATGGTGATGCACGGTGACTGACACTCTAACACAATGGCCATGCACAGTCCCCAATACGAAAATAGTTGGCGATATAAATAATAAATCTCGGAAGCCATTGGAGGCATTCGACTGGGCCCTTTCTATCTGCAAGATTTACGGATGGAGCGGATGGAGCAAGAACACACATCCGATTCATACGTATAGTAACCCACTTCTGGTCCCAGTCGAATAGGAATTTGTAAGGAAATATTTTGATATTCGCATAGAGAGGCCCACTCGAATGCCTCCAAAGTCTCAGATCATGATATGAAAGTGAGGCTGTCCTCAATAATCCATTCGAATCAATCTGGATGAGTTAGCCTAGTGACAATTTATACCAGTGCTTCGGCGCTGAAGAAAAATTGTATTCAGATGAATAAAAATATTTACTCCTAAAAAGTCCTTTCCGTACGGCTTTTTTAGAAATCCACTGTTCAGCAACTTGATTTAAATGTAAACATGTAAGTTATGCGATTGTTATTGGTTGTATGGCATTTTGGGGAATTTTTCACATCAGGGTGCATGGTTCGATGATGTTAAGGTCCCGACATATTTTAGAATAAATATATTATGTTAGTCAAAGTAATCTACTTGGACTTTTTATTGGAGTAACCGTTATGTTAAAGACATACACAGACACACACATACATACACACACATATATATATACACAGACACACACAGACAGACACACATAGATAGACACACACAGACATACATGCATAGACAGCACACACAGACACAGAAACACACAGACATGCACACACCTGACATACACAGACACACACATACACCCAACCTGACTTTGCAGAGAGAGAGACACACACAGACACCCACATACAGAGGCAGATACACACACATACATTCACACACATACATACACACACAGACACACACATACAGACATACACAGACACATACCAACACACCCATACACATACAGACATATATATATATATACATACACACACAGACAGACAGCACACACAGACATAGAAACACACAGACACACATACACCCGACCTGCCTTTGCAGAGAGAGAGACACACACAGCCAGAGAGACATAGACAGACGCACACAGAGGCAGACACACACACATACATACACATAGATACACACACATACAGACATACACAGACACATACATACATACACAGACAGACACATACACTCCCACACATACACAGAAACACACAGATAGACACAAACAGATAGACACACACAGATACATACATAGACAGACAAACACAAGCAGACAACACACACACATTATATTTTGTTAAAAACCCTAGTGCCATGGGCCTATGGCACTAATCCGTTCCCAGAATGCGCCCACCCAACCAGAAATACCTACCTACAGTCCTATCAGGTTCCAGGTCATCTCACATCACGTGGTCACTGCGAGATGACCATCTGGGTCATAGCCACAGGACTTTTGACAAGCTTGTCGAAATTATTTTTGGTTCTTTCAGCTCAGATTACTTCAAAACTAATCATCTTTAATCAAAATCACTCCGGACTAATGATTAGTAGCTTGTAACGATCAATTTGATATAGTTATCTAAAAAATAAGACAAAAATTCAAAGGCCATCGGACCATGCAACTTTAAAATATGGCCTCGACTATGTTGGTCCTTTGCTGCCCAAAAGAACCGCCAGGTGGCAGCACATTAGCAGGGCGGTCCGTACGGTGTACAGTTCCACTCATTGCTAGCAGCCGCTCCCCACCCTGGAAATTATGTGTGACATAGCTGGGCAATGGTAGGTCACTTCTCGTCTGACTTAGGCTGAATAAACCACTCACACACTCAAGTATTAAAGCATCTATAGTCTCTTTCGTTATATCAAAGCCAGAGCAAAAAACACTCCATCACATTGTGAAGATAAGGTATTTTTACCGACCAAGCTTACCATTATTTCATTTGCCTTACAATGTCTTCCAGGTTGCAAGCACGAGACACGTTGCAACTTTTCACAGAGAAGGATGAAGGTATTTGAGCAATTCCATGCCATCCTCCTTTGTACTCTTGGTGATAAATAATTATTACAAGCGCGGTGGCAACTAACCATGGCTAGCCAAATTCTACTGTCGGCTTTGCCACAATGTGTTGATTTTGGAAGAACTGCAACTATGAAGTAGCTACAGCTAGCTACTATGATTGCCAAACGCAAGTTGTCACAATTAATAACATTGCATACATACAAAGGTAATTAAATCGATTATATTAACTCTTATATCTATGCACTTCCTAGCATAATATAAACATTCTCACCAATGTGGTGTGTAACAGTCTGAGTATATGAACAGTTAATAAATTCCAGATATATTTCGGCTTTGATCAACAGTTTTGGTGACATCTTTTATCCTTCTTCAAATATCTCATTCAAATAAATATGAAATGGGCTATTTTTAAAGATCTGGTCACATGATTTTCACGTGTATTTGCAACATTAGTTTAATCAAATCTAAGTTGTAAATGCAATGTAGTTAAAACTCCTAACAATAGCCATGAGATACTTGGTCTAATGGTGCTGGACAGATGCATCCCTATCTGGTTGGAATTCAAATAGCCCATTCTGTGCCACCTATCCATGTCCACCTGTCTATGTGATTCGTTGCCTGAGAGGTTAGTGCAGTACTACACTTGTCTTCCTGGAATTGTAAGTCTTTTAAATGGCTAATGTCAATAAGTCGTTTAATGATTACAATCACATACATACAGACAATGCACGCATATATACCTACATACAGAGGTACAGTTTGTACAGGATCCTGGGCATGGCAGAAATTCGAGCAGGTTTCGAACACACACATGGTGCCATTCCGGACCCAGTGTGTTAACCATTACACCACCTAGGCTCCCCAATGTCATCACCATATCTGTCCACGCCCCCACCTGTCCATGTGGCTCCTTGCCTGAGAGGTCAGTGCATACTACTACATTGTTCATGTTGCTTTGGCAACATGGGTAATTCACGCGTGGCAAAGGGCATTTCCTGATTGAACTGCAACTAGAGACTGTTAGGCGAACCTTACACTGAAACTTCACATGCTGAATAAAGACCCATATCATAGTAGCCCTTTGTCCGCATCGTGAATTACTTATACCCCTGTCACACTACGATGTAACGAGCAAACGTAAGCCTGACGTGATCACATTTCATCATTACATTGATGTACATTGGGTTACATTATGATGACGTCAGAATGACGTTAGACTGATGTCGAGCTACGTCACGTTACGTCATGTTATGTCGGCATGCGTCAAAGTTTTGAACCTGTTCAAAACTTTTGATGTAACTTGAACGTAAGGGTTTAAGTTCGCCGTACGTTCTGTACACGTTCGGTGAACGTCAATGACGTTAAACGGACGTTAGTCAAACGCTGCTCACTACGTTCAACTACGTTCCACTACATTGACCCACATTAAACCAGTGGAAACCTCCATGCGGCATAATGGGAACGTCAGGAGAACGTCAGGAGAACGTATGTTCAATGTATGTTCAACGTTTAGCCACCGTGTCATGATGTATGTAACATCACGTAACGTAGTTCTGGCGATCAAATAACGTTCATAACGTTCCGTGAGCATAATGATGTTGTCCTCTCTCATTGAATGACGGTATCACTACGCTTTACCGACGTTACGCTCTCGTCAACTACACTGCATCCATGTTCAACTTGTGCCCAAATTTGCATACTACACCGAGAAGTTCAACGTTCTTCACGTTCTCCCTATGCTGACGTCATTACGTCATAGTGTGACAGGGCCTTAAGGTATGTACTGTCGCTGTTCTAGGCCGGCCGTTCCATATGCTGGTGACTACAGCTGTGACCCACTGGACCTTGACGGCGGCCGGTCCTTGGTCACTGACCGTGGAGACTCCCGACGCCATGCTCACCGTCATCATCGACCCCTGCCGAAAACTGTGCTACCCTGGAGGTGCAGCCGGGGCCGCCTTCATTCTACCGTCTGGAGCAGGAGACTGGAGCGTCAGGAGGCTGCAGCTCTCGGTGAGTGGATAAGCCGAAAGGCTATTTGCTGAAACATAGCTGGACTTTTTATTTATCACAGTATTCTCTCATCATTTTATGGTGTTTCTGTTAATACGAAAAAAAGACAGAAAAAAGACTGGTATAAGATTAATAAGGACATTGGGTTTGAATCACCTTTCATGCTAAACTTTTATTCAAGAAAGTATCCTTTTATATATATATATAAATATATATATATATATAATTATAAGTGTTGTATCATTAAAGCTGCATAGTCCGATAAAAGTATCAGATTTTCAAAGCCAAAACAATTATCTAGATTTGATCCTACATGTCTAACTTAGATACTGGTGCACTCATTAAGCATTCGTTGCTGGTTAGACAGGGATACGGAGGCAATTTAATAGAATATGTTACTGCTGAAGCCTATGATGTCAGAGTTTTGGCAAACTTGCCAAAATTAATTTTACATGTTTGCACTTAAAATATCTACTAAAGTTAGTCATTTAAATTAAAAGTTGCTTTAAATATAAGTAAGGTAGGTTATAACCATCAACCTAATATATTTATCTCAGGAAATGACAGAAACTCAAAATCATCGGACTATGCAACTTGAAGTTGGGTTTAGATCATCTTTAATGCTAATCTTTTCTTAATCAGAGTATCTTTAAATTAATATTTTATTTAAATAAACCATTAAGGTTATATATGAATATATATATATATATATACATTACTTTAATGGGTTATTTAGTCTCCTATCGCATATTAAGTAAGTGAGTTGGGTTTAGATCACCATTAATGCTAATCTTTTATTTATCAGACTATCCTTTTTTTTTAATGATTAATTTAATCAGGGATGTGGTTGGACATTAATAAAAAAGACCTCTGAAAGTCATGCCGGGGGAGTAGGAGCCACTCAATGACAGCAACTCAAAATAATCATTGGACTATGTAACTTTAAGGTATATGTATATATATATATATATATATATATATATATATATATATATATATATATAAATATATAGGTATTTATATATATACATGTAGATATATAATTATGTATATATATATATATAAAACAACCAGTTTTATGATGGTTTCGTGTTGCAGATTGTTCCACCTGTGCTGGACTTATCTCCACGGCCCGGAAACTGGTCGGTTCAAAATATCACACTAACTGATATGGTAACTATGGCAACATACACAACTGGAACAGCGATGCTCCAAAACCCCTGCATCAAGTGTAGCTCTATAAAATGGTCTACGGATGACGGGAGCTTGCTGTTCCACCAACCAAACAGTACGTATAATTAGGGGAGTTCTCCAACATGGAAACATATTTTTGTTCCTTTCAAATAATATATATAAACATGTATATCCGAACATAAATCACTCAGGCCGTAATCGATTAACACGACCCGGGCGACTCGGGTCACCCTAGTCGTCAGAATTTCAAATAGAACACCGCAAGTGGAGTCGACAAATACATGTGCCGTGTGCAAAACAACCCGACCCCAGTAACCCACCTCTTGGCTGGGGTTTGCAAGGAGCGATGACGTCACATTTGCGCTGGTACCATCCTGCAGGATAACAGCCACTGGTACCAGTCATACATATTTTTTTTGGTAATAACATAGATTAATGAAATGGAAATATCACTAAACTATGCCATCATAAAAATATTTAAATCATATTTTGCTGTAATTATATCGGCTATTAAAAAAACAAATAAAAGGGCCACCATTTTTGTCACCCGGAGCATGGAAAAGCGTATTAGATTATTCGACCCGAGTCTCCAGGATGTACGCATGCGCCAAAAAGTGGCTCGGGTGACCAGAGTCGATTAATCGATTATGCCCCTCGATGACTGGCAATAACACCTTTGCAACAAAGGCCACCTTCCTGCAAAAATTTCTTTAAAACAAATCTAAAATCGCCCTTGAACACTTAATTAAATTGATTTAAATGGAGAAATGTCAGGAGTCATAATAGATCCTAAAAACTAATAAAACAAATTGTATCTGTATGCATAGACACAACATTGAACATACCCTGTATAGGTGGCTGAGACTAGAAGTGTACTCCGACAAATGCCCTCTGAGCACACAGCTTATCAGTTTGTGTAACTGAATATGTGGACAGAGAGTGCTTAAGTCAATGTCCACAATGGCTAGTGTGCAAGTGCAAGCCTGCAACCTAATGGGGTTCCCTGGAGTTCCGGTTTGTGACAAACCATATTTGGTAATCTAGGGAACCTCTCTATGCCATGTGATGAGGGAATTCCACCCATGACGTCATTCATACATTACAGGCCTTCTGTAGGGCTATATACAGGACTAAAAAGGTGGGTCATTGCTCAAAAGCCGGGAAACTGCTGATTAGTGGGAGATTCTCAATTATATTTTATTGGCTCCTAAGTATGAAACTGCGTATCTTAGAGCTCAAAGAAAACTACTACATGTAATTTCATTACCTTACCTACATGCACATAGACAAAGGTACATATATATTTACACATACATACATATAGATACACACTAAAAATGACATTCACATACATACACATACATATATGTTTGTTTGTTGTTGTTTTACGTCCTAGCAACATCTAAGGTCATATCAGGACAGGTACCGACTTGTGACAGTGCACACTCATGGCGACTTTATAGTGCTGCCCCACTGGAAGACCAGGCCGCCAGCACCATGACCTGATATCCCACTCAGTCACATTATCCTGACACTGAGCCAACCAGTCCTTGCCCTATCCTAATAATGCCGAGCGCCTGGCTAGGAAGTGACAAGTATACATTTTAAAGTAATTGGTTTGACTCGACCAGGGTTCGAACCCACGATCTACCAACACGGGAGACGGACGCTCTAAGTCTAACTCACATACATATGTCTTTGTATGTATGTATGTATGTATGTATGTCTGTCTATATGTATGTATGTATGTATATATGTATGTATGTATATTGTATGTATGTATGTATGTATGAATGTATGTATGTTGTTGAAGATTTATACTGCCCATCATGGATAAGCCTGAATAGGCTTGTTTTCACCATTAGACAGTTTGTCGATAGAAAGCCCCAGCCTACACTTTTACCGACCCAAGGGATTTTTTACCTCCCACACCACATAGGCATGGTATGAGAGCAACTGGCCTTTGATGACGATGTAAGTTATACACAGCGGTGGAAATCCAAATTGGCAGAGGAGGAGAGATGTATGTGCGCGCATGTATGTATATGTGTATGTGCGTATGTATGCATGTATGTATATATGTATGCATATTTACATAGACACAAAGTGTTTTTAAGAAAACACCACAAAAACAAACATTCCATTTATAATTTATATCATCCGGCTTATTATAATCTGAGAAATAATATGGCCTTATGTGCTTTATAGACATGTCTCACTTCACAACATGTGATATTAATTCCCACAGCTTCTGATGATGCAACTAGCAGTAGCACTCTGGATGCTGAGTTTTACTTCCGGTTACCAGGACAACCGTCAACTGGCACAGTGGTGAATGGTTCTGTAGTGAACATCCATCTAGTCGGTTATACTGGAGCCACCAACAGATCTACACCAGGTCAGTAACTGGAACTCATAATTTGCAGATCTATAGTTCATAGTGCAATGGACGTAATGCCTCATCGCACTTCTTAAAGGAGCCCATGTGCACATTGTTATTCATACAATTAATAATTGACACCCAGTTCCTCATTTTCTGGTATAGCAGGAGAAAAATTGTGTATATGCTATACATCGCCATTGTGAAATCACTAGATAAAGTATGCTATATGCTTACAGTTTAAGGCAATTCGGTTTTCGTTCTTTTCTAATGGATGTAATTTATCTGAATAAATGTATTTGAACCGAATTGGTATAGAACTAGTTCTCATCTCACAGATGAGCTAAGTTGCACAATATAAAGCTGGATACTCCACTGAATGGATAACACATACGAAACCAGATCATTTACCAAGATTTGATCATACATATTAACTAATGGTGCTGTCACATTACGACACTTCTCGCCAACGCGTGTCGATGTATGTGATTTTTTGGCGGAATGTCGGGATACGTCAGGAAGCGTTACGCGCATTAGACGCGCGTTGGTATTCGTTGATGGATGGCGACAGTCGGCGAAGATTGGCGACACGCATCATCGCACGTCGAAAGCTTTGTGCTTGCACAAAACTTTGGATGTGCGACGACGCGCGGGTGCCAACATTATGGCGCGTCGAGATACGTTAAACACGCTGGAAGATCGTTATGCGAACGGTAAGCACACGCCGTGCGTGCGTGAGGCTCGTTCCCACACGTTGTGCCAAACGGTTGCTTTTTGTTGTTTTATGTCCTACCAACATCTAAGGTCATATCAGGACGGCATGCCAAACTTTTACCACATCGGCCACACGCTACCAATATGTTGTGCTGACGCCGAAAAGTTTAACGTCTCTCGACGATTAAAAGTGATTTTGCGAGTTGGCGTCGCGCCGGCGAGAAGCGTCATAATGTGACAGCACCATAAGACCTCTGTGCACTCATCAAACAATTACCTGGCAAAAAGAGTAAAAGAAATAACAACTACCAAAGTATACCCACCAGCCTATAACACCTGACTAAACCAATAAAACATATACTACTGACAAAGCTATAGTTGACCCAAGACAATTTAAATGAGTCGTGCAACCATTATTTGCATAATCACAACTACCTGTATCAGCAAGTCATGCCCATTATATTAATGTCTCCTCACAGGTATGATCATCAAATCACTGATATAGTCTAAAGGTAAATGGCTATTCTCCAGTCTACATGTGCAAAATAAGATCCCCACTATATTTGTAATGCCTCATTTTAACCTACTACTGTCTATATTGTTCATACCATCGCATCGTCTCATCCATAAATAGTTCATATGCACTATAATTGTTAAGGCCGGAAGACCAGTACCTCAGTGCTGAAAAAAAGATGTTATTCAACTGGAATAAAAATTTGAAAAGAAAAAAAAAAAAAAATGCTCCTGTGCTGTTCTATGCTGCTATAGTTGAAAACCAGTAAACAATGCCTATGACCATCATTTCGGTGTGTACAACAGCATTAATTTCACATGATTCCACTTCGAATATCTCCTAAATGAATCCTTTGAGATAATAGTTACTTCAAACTAAACTAAAGTCAAGTAGATTACAACATTTGACCTAATATATTTATCTCAAATATATGGGAGAAACTCAAAACCATCGGATTATGCTTGTGTTTTGGGGGGTTTTAAGTCTAAGGTCATATAAGGACGGGTACTAACTTGTGACAGTGCACACTCATGACCACATCATAGTGCTGCCCCACTGGGAGACCAGGCCACCGGCACATTGCCCCGATTTCCAACTCAGTCACATTTTCCCAATACTGACTTTACCAGTCCTTGCTCTATCCTAGTAATGCCGAGGTCAGGCTAGGTAGCAACAATTAAAGTATCAATTTTGTAAAGTATTGGTTTGACTCGGCTGGGATTCGAACTCCCCATCTTCTGCACGGGAAGCCTCCACTCTATCCTAGTAATGCCGAGCGCCAGGCTAGATAGTGACAAGTATCAATTTTGTAAGGCATTGGCTTGACTCGATTGGGATTCGAACTCTTCTGCACGGGAAGCCTGTGCTTTAACTGATTCAGCCATCTCTTCCGGTATAAATGTTATAGGAACCAGCATTGATAAGCTGCTTGTCAGTAGTATGTGTACACGGGTTCAGCTGAACTCAACTGATGTTGCATTGGTTTCAGGCCCTGCACTGCGATGCAGTGAGACACCCTGTTATCACGGAGGCACATGCAAGGATGGAACAGGAGGGACGACCTGCGAGTGTCCCAGTTTCTGGACGGGCCCAACATGTCAATCAGGTACATTACTACACACACGTTACCTGGGTGATTTCTGCTCAGCCTATAATGACAATACACTAAACCCTCTCTAACCGACCACCTCCACAGATCGACCACTCCCCTGTATAGATGGCTTTATTTGGATCCCAAACGATTGCTCATACAATACCATTTTAATTAAATGAAAAACTCCCTGAACCGACCACATCCCTAAATGGGCCATTTAAATTCGGTCCCATGGTCAGTCGATTTAGAGAGGTTTTACTGTAGTATCATATGAAGTCATTAGGGTATAGCTCCATAGAAAATATCTAAATAGCTCTGATCATTGGATACAAAAAATATATAGATACAATTATAGGCCGACATAGTTGAAGGCACCGTACTAGTCTTCATGGGTACACCTTGATTTCAAATGGTGCTCGGCCTTCAGCTTCCACCTTCATATGATTCCACCCTCTTAATTCAATTTCTTGCATATGCTGATGTATATATGTCCTTTTAAAATATTAATATTAGTATTAATACACTTCTTTCTTGGGAACCCCACTACGGTGGGTTTCTATAGTTCCAGATTTATAATTCTGTATTCCTGAGGCCTTATATATCTTTTCTTTAATATCGTTTCCATGATCTATTATTATAAGCTAGTTTAACAATTAAAGTTTTTTTATAAGCCATAACCTTCATAGGGTAAAACGTATTATATACATATTATTTGATATGGAGTCTGCTTGCTTTCGATATATTATTACTATTTGTATTTTTGTTAGTATTGTTTTGTGATACCTCTCGAGCGGTCTGACAGAAGCCTGCGTGCTTCTAATTAAGGCTAGGTCTGGCTTGGAATGGATCCAGATGAAGGTGTTGTGTTCTGACTAGAATTTTAACTTTAGATTATACTGCAACGTTGGGTTTATTATTTAAGACCAGTCAAAGATTTAAAAACGATTTTCTGGTTTGTCTTCCGTTCCTCTACTTAGAGGTTATTCAAAGTTGTAAGCATGTTTATGGCTAAATCCCCCCGCTCTTCCACAAAGTGACACATCAACATTTTATCACAAAACACAACTGTAGTTTAATATTGTTTTAACATCTGATTAAACCATAATACTCTTATTAAGAGTCATACATTGCTAAGATTCAATCTCCACCGTATGCTTTGTTCGATCATGAACATATTGAATATGGTAGATGACCCATTAATAACTTAAGTAGTGGTGGTAGTGGTGGTGATGATGATGATGGTGGTGATGACGATGATGACGATGATGATGATAAGATTAATAAAAAATAAGGTTTTTGTAAGGCATGTTTGTGGCATAAATGTAGATTGCGTATATTTACAATATAAGAAATATCAGCATTTGCAATTTGTTCAGGTAACCATGCCAAAAGTAGCCAGATAGCACACCACACAGCTACATACAAGCCTATGATATGTAAATAGGAGTAGGCTAGTCTAGTAGTAGTAGTAAGGTAGACAAAATAAAACACATATATGCCAAGAAAATCCAAATAAATTAACATAGACTACTAACCAGACCAACCAACTATCTATCTGCTGCTGAAATGCAGGCAATCAAATACCTTATCAGCATCTACTGTGTGATAAGATAACACCAACACTAGAGCTGGCCAGCATTGAAAACAAGCCTGAATACCCAGGCTTATATGCTATGGACAGTATAAATACAGCCTCAATAAAAGAAGAAAAAAAAGAATATATATATATAATACAGCTACTTAATACAATTGACCTATATCAGTATTAACCCTAGCTACTTGGATGCTAGGTCCTATAAATATACAAATGTGTACAAACTGCACATTGATACAGGACCGCCAAGATCTTACTTAACATGTATAGATCTAAATTCATTCCATCTGAGACAGTTATAAAGATAAATAAAAATCCTAGATGTATTCTCAAAGTAAGCACAAACACATTAGATGAGATTAAGTCCTTAAAGTTGCATAATGAGATGGTTTTGAGTTATTCGACATTACGGATGCATATATTAGGTTGAATAATATAATCTACTTTACTTTACTTTGAAGTAACTTCTACTTGATAAGGGTTAAGTTTGGAGAAATATTTTAGATGGAAACTTTTGTTTGTTTAACGACCCTCCAGCACAAAAAGTAAACATCCGCTATTGTGCTAAATTAATTGTTGTGCGCACACCGAAATGCTGGAAATTATAGAATGCAGCAGAGACATGTTCTGTTAAATTGAGTTAGTATGCATTGTACATGTTGTATGCAATAATAAATGCTTAATAACTGTACCAGTATCCTGATTGATTGATTGATTGGTGGTTGCTTTACGCCGTGTCGGCAGCATAGGCCATATTCACGGCGAGAAATGTTTCTTTTTTGTTCAAACCATCGCTTTTACATGTAAAAGCAGACAATCAATTATGTGCCAATAGACACTAATTAAATTAGAAAGCTCACAATCATATATCTGTGGTCAAGGGAAACAAATTCCCATAGAAAAAGAACAGTTTCATTAATAATTAATAGAATCCATTTAGTAAACTATATAAGGTGGTACAGTCCAGCTGCCCTCAAAAAGGCTAAAATGTTTTCCTGTTTTACCTTAGTAAAAAGGTCATGCATACTGTCTGCAGTGTAGAACCGTTGGCGCAGGGCCAAAAAATCAACGCAACTTAGTAAAATGTGTTTGAGTGTCAGTGGGGACTGACACCCAATACATTCAGGGGGAGGTTCCCCCTTGAGCAGAAAAGCATGTGTAAGCCACGAGTGGCCAACACGGCAGCGGCTAAGGACCACTTGGTCCCGCCGACCTCCCGCATGAGTCTGTGGTGGCTTTCCCACAGATGGTTCAATTTCTTTAAGTTTATTGATGTTTTCATCCCACTCATGTTGCCATTTGGATTTTATGTGGGTGGCTATTAGTGGTTTCAGATCAGAGTGAGGGATCAGACACGGTTCAAGATCACAGTTCAGGGCTGTATCCAAGTTAGATCTATAGAATCAAATCGAGATATGTGTTTGACTTTGAGTATTGAAAAATATGATGCTTTCGTCAGACTATTCAGCTTTAAAACCACATGTTATCAACAACAAGCAAACCTAGTCTACTCCATATCTGTGAATAGAGATTGTATTTAAAGTTGCATAGTCAAATGGTTTTGAGTTTCTGTCATTTTTCTGAGATAAATACATTAAATTAAATACATTGTTACAATCTACCTTACTTTAGTCTGAACTTACTTTAGTCTGTAACTTTTATTTTAGATGGTAAAACTTTTTAGATATTTGAAGCACAGGCATGTAAAATTAGTTTTAGCAAGCATGCCAAAACCATGACACCATAGGCTTCAGCAGTAACAGATTCTAATAAATTGACTTGGTCTTATCTTCTATATGGCAACAAATGTTTAATAAGTGCCTGAGTATCTAAGTTAGATATGCAGATTAAATTATGGATAATTGTTTTGGTTTTGAAAATTTGATACTTCATCGGACTATGCAGCTTTAACTATGTGTCTGTTTTCTTTCAGCTTGTTCAGCGCAGGTGTTTACTGTACACCCCTCTATCAACCAATCGTTAACCCACAATCCAGGCGTCTTTGGCTCGTCAGGCCAACACTCCAACTCGACTGGAGAATGGGTATTCACACCCACTGGTGACACTCTACCTTTTGTGGTGATCCTTCTGCCCATGGTGGTCCAAGTGTCAGCAATACACACCCCATATGGACGACGTTTATATATCTTTGACATACAATATATTGATGCCAAGGATCTGACGTGGAAAGGCAATGTGACATTGACACAGCTGGATACTAAAGGTGAAGATTACTCGTTATCCCTGAGTGGCTCCGGAGGTCTCGTGACAGACAAATTAAAACTCATAATCAGAAGACGCAGGAGCACCTTTAATCTGAGTGGATTAGCCATTCGTGGATGCACAGTGCCTTTGAAAGCAACAGAGTTGGATGTGGTCGACAAGTTGCTGTCTGGCTCACTAAGCATCAGCAAATTAGCAGACTCCTACGTAGTACACCCTGTCTTAGACACACTGCGGACAGCCCCACTTAATGGGCAGCAGTCTGTATTGGTGGTATCCAAGAAGCTCACAGTGCAAATAGTCATCAATCCCTTGATGACATGTGACCTCAGCGCTAAGTCTGTTCAGTGGTCACTGGCTCAGCAGATTGACCTTTGCCCTTCCAATATAGCAGTGGCCAACATCACTTTGATTACTCCCCATGAGGGGAGCCAGGCACTAGCATCAATAGAACTGATATTATCTGGGGAGCGGGTTGCTGTCGACAATGCAGTTAATAAAATCAATGCTACCAATTTGACTATTAGCTGCCACAGTAACCAGAAGGTCAGTAGTGTTGGTGATGACCTTAAAGCAAAGCTGTCATCGTTGGAGCAACGACTGACTATTCTGTCAGCGGTGGTGATTCTGCTCACGCTGCTGTGCCTAGTGGTCTTTGTCGGGTCCATGATCACCATGGCCAGAAGGTACCGCGACATAAACAATGAACTCACCACCCTCAGGAAGCTCAAGATGCAGAAGGTCAGTGGTCATCCAGGTACATCATGATTAATTATTGCGCTTTCTTTCTGGATAAAATAGCCTCACAATAATTGAGGACAACTATACTAGTATGCATAACTCTTATACAGCGATTCTACTAGATTTGTATGATGTATAGGCGCAATAATATTGACAATGTTGAATGGGCTTTTTTTCCCTTTTTTTAAAAGGCAAATATTGCTTAGATTCTATTCTTTAACATTGGATTCTTTTGTTGAATAAACGTAGTCTGAGTAATAAGAACAACGTTATGGTTGAAGTGAAGATAATCATTTTTTTAATGTTAACTTTTCAATGAGTATACAGATGAATTTTATACATCCTTTAACATTTTTAACATTTTTAACGATGTTTTAAATATGTCATTCCGTGGCTTTACTGCACAACCCCCTAGAGTGGCTCCTAGAGTCCTATTCAGTTTATATTATTATTAGTAGTATTATGGGTTTAGTTTTAAACAACATAACACTGTGAAGTATGAATTAAGTGGTATATTTCAATGCCATCCTATTATTATTATTACTAGTATAGTAGTAGTATTACTACTACTACATTGTATGACTAGTACTACTAGTAGTAGTAGCACTACTAGTTGTATCATTCTATGTGTGTATATGTAGGCCTATATGCATATGAGACTGTCTCAAAAGGTGCTAAGCAACATGGGACAAAACTTTGTCCATAGTAACAATCAACACACTATCTACTTATGCATTTGCTCAGGATAAACTGATTTGTTTTTTACATGGTGTTTCATAATCCCAATAGAATACATATTGATTCGAAGCAAATGTCCTTGTGTTTTTAGTGTAACCGTTTCTGTGCTTTTTGTGTCAATCGTTACTGTGGACAAAAAAACGAAGAATTAGCACCTTTTGAAACAGGCTCATATACATATATATATATATATATATATATATATAGATGCATAGATAGATAGATAGATAGGTAGATAGATAGATATATAGATAGAAAGATAGGTAGGCCTATTTAAACTACAGTATAACCCCGTTAAACCAAGCTCGGTTAAACCAAAACGATCGGTTAATCCACATTTTTTTCGGCAGCCCGGCAAAATACTAAAAAGTCTGTTAAACCAAAGTCGGTTAATCCAAATTATCGGTTAATCCAAACAAAATTGTTGGAACCCACCAACTTTTTTATATGATAAATGGTGGTATTTTGCTGGGCTGCCGAAAAAAGTTTGGATTCACCGATTATTTGGTTTAACCGAGCTTTGTTTAACAGGGTTATACTGTATATATACATAAAAAACAATAATCAGAGTGTCCACATACATTGTATATTACATTCATAATGCACCCGCGTTTTAGCCAAAGACAAGTCAAAGTCAAAGCCAAAGCTCGGTTAAACCAATGATCGGTTAATCCAAACAAATTTCTAGGGTCCCTTCAAGCTTGGTTTAATGGGGCTATACTGTACTAGTAACACTTTAAAGCTAAGATTCCTTATACGCGGTATGCGGCATGCAAATGCGAATGTGGTATATGCGGAATAGATATATGCCAACCCCCAATAGCCGATGTTTACTTTTTGTGCTGGGATATGGTTAAACAAAAAAACACACCAAAAAAGTTACCATGACATTTTGGGGGTTTTTCCTCCAAATTTGTGAAGGAAGATCAAAGTTACTATTGTTTTCTATGCCAAATGCAGCAGTATTCGCATTCGCATTCGCACCGATCGATCCATGGGTCGATCCATTTGCCGCTTCCGCATTCGCATTCCCATTCGTATTCACATTCGGACGTATGGAAGCACCACTATTCATTTACATGCTTTTCGATTCGCATGCCGCATGCCGCATGGTGCGTATAATGAATCTTAGCTTAAGCAGGATAGCATTACGAAGTATGGACTGTTGAATGAAGTATCCAACTGTTTCAGCGAATCGCTAAGCGCCAGGAGCTGCAGCCACAGGTGCATGCCCCCCAGGCGTTCACGTTGCCTCTGCCCAACAGCACGACGGGCTCCACCACCACGTCCATCCCCGGCCGGGTCAATGGTCAGACGCGCAGTCTCAGACACTCGCAAAGCTTGCACGGCTACGGTGACCGGCCTCGCCCCGAGCCACTGCCGGCCATGGCCGCCGTGTCGGGCAGCAGGGGGTCCCTGGACCCAAGTAACTACATCATTGCCAACCCACAGCCGTTACGCACACCCAGCCCTGTAGGAACTAGGTCAGGTGAAGATTCAGACACTGTACAGTCCATGTGTTGACCTATATTCCACAAGTATATACAGGCATATATATAATGATACTTTTTCTTTGTTCTGAAAATATACCATATGTACTACAACTACAAGCCTATATCTGCTCTTGTTAATCTTGTCAGGAACAAGATTAAAAGATTCAGACATTGTACAAACAGTCCACGTGTTGACCCATGTACTATATATATAATATAATATATGTAATATATACAGTATATATATATATGTATAATATATAATATATATATATTTAATATACATAGTATATTATATATATATATTTATATTATATATGTATATAAACACAACATAATACTTATTCTCTGTTCTGAAAATGTACAGTATGTATGACCAATAGCGGCTCTTGTCAGGAACAAGATTCTCCACTTAGTCACCCTGACTCCGGGTCCAAACTGTTTTATTTTCAATTGTGTCTTATAATTGGATGTATGTGGAACACAACAAGCCTAATTAGGATAGGCTGTAACATATTTCAGTTTTGACCTCCGATGCCCCCTTTTTAGGACCAACGCTGAAGAAGAACCCATATATATACCACAACCGTTTCTCTGTTCTGACAATCTAATGTATGTAGTTGGTTGGTTGTTGGAGTTTTACGTCCTGGTAATATCTAAGGTCATATCAGGACGGGTACTGACTTGCGACAGTGCGCCCTCATGATAGCTTTATAGTGCTACCCCACTGGGAGACCAGACCACCAGCACAATGATCTGATACCCCACTCAGTCACATTAATCTGACACCGAGCTAACCAATCCTTGCCCTATCCTAATAATGCCAAGCGCCTGGCTAGGAAACGACAAGTATCAATTTTGTACATCATTGTGTAAAGTCCACGGCTCAAATCTGTGGTTGTGTAGGCAGGCTATAGTGAAATCAGTACAGGCAAAGAGAAAGAAAGAGTATAAAGGGTGAAAGAAGAGAGAGAGTCAAGCCCTCAGGTTTGTTATTTATATGGTACATGGATCCAGTATAGTGTATCACCGCCTCCCACTCTCCCAATGAGAAACAAGCATTTCTAGCTCCACCAATGAGAAACAAGCATTTCTGGTCCCCATGGTTACAGTGATCTGCCCACCACCACCAAGCGGTGTGGCTCCCCTGGCCACCACCTGCCCTGAGCCTGAGTGTGGTGATCCTGACTAGCAGAGGGGGGGAGGGGGTAGTGTGTAGGGCTCTGAGTGCCCCTTACACACTATTTTACTAGCACCACAATGTCTATTTACCTATCAGTTAAGCACCACCAGCAACTACATAAACACATCTATGCACCTGGCCATGTATACCTGTTTCACAAATAGAACATTTGCATTCCCCCACCAATGCATCATTATCGGAATATTTTACAATTGGTTTGACTCGACCGGAAATTGAACTCCCGACCTTCCACACTTTCGGCCACCGCGTCCGGTGTAGCATATGCATATATACTCAAATCTCTCTAACCGACCACCTCCACAGATCGACCACTCCCCTATATCGATCGATTTATTTGGGTCTCACCATTGTAACCATATTCTAATTCCCTAAACCGACCACCTCCTTAAATGGACCACCTAAAGTCGGTCTCAAGGTTGGTCGATTTAGAGATGTTTTACTGTATATATATATATATTTGAGCCTGTCTCAAAAGGTGCTAGCTCTTCGTTTTTTTGTCCATAGTAACGATTGACACAAAACCACAGAAACGGTTACACTGAAAACACAAGGGCATTTGCTTCAAATCAATATGTATTCTATTGGGAATATGAAACACCATGTAAAAAACAAATCAGTTTATCCTGAGTTTATCTGACACAAGGACATTTGCTTCAAATCAATATGTTTTCTATTGGGAATATGAAACACCATGTAAAAAACAAATCAGTTTATCCTGAGTTTATCTTGATCGTGACTATGGACAAAGTTTTGTCCCATATTGCTTAGCACCTTTTGAGACAGTCTCATTTATATATTTATATATATCTATTCTTGTCAGGAATACACTTAATATGTATTCAACTGGAATTCACAGTGTTCATTCAGAAAACACGTGGGGTAAGCTGTGTGGCTTGTAACATTATTTGGCAAATCCAAGAATGCTAGACTATATCTAGAGAATTGGAAAAGATTTCCCACATGAGTTTTTCTCATGTAAAAATAAACAAGTTCAATGGTTTCTATCAAATTAGCCCCCATTGCTATACTATATTGCATGGAATAGTATAGTTTGCATAGTGAATATATACATTTTCTTTTTCGCATTCCAACTATATTAATTAATTTCTGAAAATATTTTGTTGTTTTTTGTGGGTTTTTTTTAAATAAAGAAAGGTGTGGATTACATTGAATTTTCATAATTATTTTCAGCATGTATGTTGGTTGATTACATGCCAAAGCAATGCCAACAATCACTTCATATCACAGAACCACTCTGGTGGACAGTGTTTTCACTATTTATTTCGATTTATATTGCGGATAAAGTATAACTAAAAGAATGCTGTATCATCCGTTCAATAAACTGACTGAGAAATTTAATATATAATGTTCTTAGTGTTCATGCTATCAATCATTATTCATGTGGACAAAGAAGTGGTATATAGTGGATTTTATTAAGAGGCAGGGTGTTCGGGTCCCTGCCTGAGATGGCTTCTAGCCAGATGTTATATAAAGTTCTCTGGGACAAAGTTTCTCACGTTAGAGTGTAAGGTGGTGGGTGGGTGGCAAGAAAGCTGCTGAAGATCAAACCTGACTGCTTGTTTGGGTCCAGGCAGGAAGTGGCTCAGCTACTGTGCTCAGTGACGGAACTGTTGAGTTTGAGGTTGTCCTCTATATGCCATTTGCTATTTGTCATCGCATTCCTTATGGTTTTCTCCATACTGTCATCCTCCTTGCTAGCAATGTGACAAAAATATTACAGCTGCACACTGTAAAGCCGTCTTCACACGGGAAAAGTTTCAGCCGATTTAGACAAGGCGAATTATATAAATCGATTTAGAGGCCCGTTCACACGGACCGAGTTTGAAAGTGTGTCGCATTCACATGGGCAGTGCGTGAGTCGGTTTAAGGCGGAAGTGGATATCTGCGCATGAGCAAGTCGATACTAACCAGATATCTATGGACTGAATCGTATTGTTTTGGAACGATCAAAACTTCTGCTGGGCAGTGAAAACCTAAAAATAAATGATGAAAAAAATATCTGCGCGCAGCTAGCAGTTTATAGACTAATTTCTATAATATGCGCTTTTGATCGACTGGAAAATAAACAAACTCAAGTCTCGACTGCGCATGCGTGTGACATCCTTAATCCGCATCAAGTAAGTCGGTTGCGTTCACACGGGCGATATAAGTCGAATCATAAAATTTGGTTCATAATAACCACCTACTTAGGTGGTTTATCAAATCCGATTTATATGAGTCGAATCAGCCCTAAACCGCCTCAGCTGCGTGTTCACACGCCAAATGTGAGCCGAACTAGGCAAGTCGATTTATATGATTCGAATTAACTGCCCAGTGTGAACAGGGCTTTAGTCTGTGAAATTATGCTTCTTGGCTTCCCAACTTCTTCTAAAGAACTCACGTTAGATTAAGGACTACACAGGTAATAAAGTATGCAGCCTGTTATGTTAAGCACAGTAACTGAGAAGACCCCCAAGCATGCTCCTTGTAACAATAACATGACTCTTGACCATACAAGTAGGTTTGGCTTCTTGTGACTGCATCTACACTATCCCAGTTGAACACAAACCAGGCAATGAACTTGTCCCCCACCCCACCCACCCCCAGCACTCACAACACAGATTTCAGTTTTAAATTATTTTTTGAACGAATGTTTCCCACTATATTACATTCCTATTTATAAATACTTCAGCATTCTCAAATAATGTTGAATTTTACACAACTCCAAAGCAAATAACTGACCTGATTTTCGTGTCAATTATTATCTATCACGTGGTTTTAAAATGCACAGGTTCCCTTGATTATAAATGGTTACCGTTGGAGATGTTTGACGTAAAAACATGCAACAATAATGTCGAAATGCTGGATGCTATAGGGTTCAGCAGTAACAGATTCCATTAACATGACTTAGTATCATTCCCTTCTATGCAGCAAGACATGCTTAATATGATCACCAGTATCTAATTTTGATATGTAGAATAAAATAGAGATAAGTATTTTGGTTTTAAATAGTTTTCGCTTTCCACAGACTATGCAGTTTTATTGACTTCCAGTTGTTTCATCAACATTTACATTCGGAGGAAGGAAACATTGCTGTTTATTGATTTTTGCGATACAACAAGAATTAATTAATTTGCAATAATTGTCTGTCAATATGACCAGGTAATTACTCTACATGATATCAAGTAGTTGCATGCATTTCAAAGTATGTCTAGACTAAAGTATTCGATATTATTATTTTCTCTATTTATCTGTCATATTACTAACCCTTGATGGACCTGCCAAACTGTCCAACTTTGTTCCACTATTGATTCTGTTAGCCCTTGGTTCGGACAGAGGAAGCCTGAGACTGGTGTGGGAAAAGGGGGGTTTATTTAAATATACAAGATAAAGGATACAAAGGTTAAATTTAAAGGTTAAATGTTTTAAATGTCGTTTGTGGTGTGCGTTCAGTCCACCTGCTCAATGTCAGCTGATGGTAGAGGGAGGACCTGGGAGCCCGAGGAGGTAGGCCCGAGAGCTGACTCCCATGAAGTGGCATGTAATAAAGAGGGTGGGTGGGCATGGTAAAACAATCCGCTTTGATATCGGAGCCCGAATGTGGGTCAAGCGGTGTAAGCGGAGGAGGGGGGATGGAGGGAGCATGCGCCGCTTAGTGATGTGAGCGTCTCAGGCTTCCTCCACCGGATCAACCACAATTCGAAATTATGGGCCGATTCTGACAGAGGAAGCCTGAGACTGGTGTGGGAAAAGGGGGGTTTATTCAAATATAACAATATAAAGTATACAAAGGTTTAACTTAAGGTTAAATGTTTAAATGTTGTTTGAGGTGTGGGTTCAGTCCATCTGCTCAATGTCAGCTGATGGTAGAGGGAGGACCTGGGAGCCTGAGGAGGTAGGCCCAGGAGCCAACCCAAAGCACAATGCCAAGGCTCTCGGGGCATCCGCGGGCATGACCTTGGGAACATACACTGCGTCAGACTCCCAGGTCCCCTGGGCCATAATGGCAGAAAGGTCCACCCCCCTGGAGGAGCAGGCCTGGGTGGCGCCCCTGTGAAGGCCATGGAGGGTGTACCTGGCGGCCTCCGGGATGCCAGCGGTCTAGAGGGCAGTGGGGTGACATCATGAGAGGTTAGAGGCGTTCCTGCGTGGGCGAGGAACGCTGAGGCGTCACCCAGGGCAGGTGCCAGGGAGACCGCCCTCTACCACATGCAGACATGGCACATGGGTGATCCGGAAAGTGCGGGGATGAAGAGCGACACCACCTGCACTGGGGTGCGGATGGTCTTGGACGAAGAGATCTGGATGCGGAGGCCTCCCGGGGTGTGCCAGACGTCATCGCAGCACAGCGTGTGCGGGCCTCCCCACGGGGCCTGGAAGGGCGCCAGCAGGTTTGACTGCCGGATGAACGTGAAGTATGCGATGATGACTGCCGCCCAGGGGGCGACTCCGCAGTGCCCCCGGGAGCGCCTGTGTGCATAGATTCCGGGGATCATCTCGGGGGTGATGGTGAAGGCCCTCCTCACTCCAACGGCGAAGAGCTTCTCGTCGCCCTTCATGACCCGCTCCGTGAACGGGGCATCGAAGGGGGCAACTTCCCCACCCACCTCCTGAACCCAGGACCGGCCGCTGGAGAGGGGGTTCGCGACGGATGCGGGGGAGGCAAGCTTGCGGTGAAGGTGGGTGATGAAGTGGCCGACGTCATATGGGGCGGGGGCCAGATGGTCAATACCCCACTCAAGCATAAACTCCAGGTACCTCCTCGCATGGCGATCCCGGTTGCGCCAGGTCCCCTGGGCGAGGGCAGCACGGTGGAGGGTCATGAGGTGCTTGTGGACCCGCCGGTTGTAGTCTGGGGAAGAGAATTACAAGTCATGGGTAAATATGTTGGGGGAGTGTGTGGCCCTTATGCGTGTGATCCCCCTTACGGTGCACTGTTTGCAAACTATATCGAGGGTGACCTGGGAGTAATGCGCGCGGCTGAGGGCATCCGCGAGGACCAGTTCGATCCCCGGCTTGTGGTGGACTGTAATGGTGAAAGAGTCGAGCGCCGCGATGAGCCATATCTTGTGGGCGCATGTGCCGAGGGTGGGGTCCAAGGTGCGCCACGACTCGAGGGCCAGTGCCGAGGCCGTGTTGTTGGTGTTGACGATGACCTCGTACCCGCACAGGGCACACGGTCTGAGGGTCTGTACTGGCAGGACGAGGGTCACGGCCTCGAGCTCGTGAATAGTCGGGTACACGGCGACCATCGCCTCGTCGTAGGCCTTGGAGAAACACTGATCCTGGGAGAAGGCATCCCCACCAGTGAGGCAGGAGTCATACTCGATTACCCAACTGAGGCGCGACGGGGGCAGGAGGAGGCAGACACCGTTTCCCTTGGCCGCGACATCGTGGAACCAACGGGGGTCGCGCTTAATGTCAAGGTCCACGTCGGCGGTGCCGGTCGCAGGGGTGGCCCGTAAGCTGCGGAGGATGTGGCACATGAATGTCCTGGCTGCCGGTATGCAGGTACTTATGTGGGCAAGGCGGCCCACAAGCCTCTGGAGGGCCTTCCTCGTGAGGGTCGGCCGCGCGAGCCAGCGCTCGCAGTCGGCGATGACCTCCTCGAGTTTCTGGTCAGGAATGTGGAGGACCAGAGCCTTCGTGTTGAGCTCTATACCCAGACAGATCAGCCTCACATTGGGGGGCAACACTTGTTGGGGGGCAACACTTGTTGGGGGCGAGGGCCAGCCCGAGTCCAGCACAGATCTCGCGGAGGTCATTGAAGGCGCGCATGGCATCCAGGAAGGACGCCTTGCAGGCGACGAAGTCGAAGCTGAAGAATCCGTGCTGCTTAAGCATCCAAGACACTGCCACAGTGATGCATGCGCAGGCCACACCTGATGTGTGGCAGCCAAAGGGCAGCGCGATGTCCAGGTACAGGCGGCCATTGACGGTGATGCAAAAGAGCGGGCTCGACAGGTAGGCCCAGGACGTGTTCACAGACCAGCAGAATGCACCTCTGCCCTCGAGCGATATGCAGTGGCCCATGTCAGATGCCGCCGGAAGCTTGTAGACGTGGGGGCACCCCAGGTATTCTCTTCTGCGGATACCCGAGTTGACAGTATGGCCCGGGAGGTAAGAGAGGTCCATGTTAATTTGGTGCTTCCTGGCCGTGGACTTGGGGCGCGTCATTATGGGGCTACACTGTGCCCTCGGGGTGAAGGGGGGGCACCACGAAGGGGCCAAGCAGGGAGCCTTCACGGAGCTCCTCCTTCGCATACGCCGGGAACCCGAACTCGAGATGGTCGGCCAGGAGGGCGTTGTGGTACCCTTGGAGCATCTCGCGCCATACGGGGATGCTGAGGCCGGAGGTGGCCCGGACTCGGGTGGCCAAGTAGTTCGGAAGGGCCGAGTTCCGGGCAGCGGTGGAAGCCGCCACATACTCGGGGTAGTCCGCCCAGGCCTCCCCCGAGAGGACCGGCCAGAATCAGCTGAGGGTGGCCGTATACTCGACTGGGGACGGCCCACACTCGGGGTCGGCCGCCATTGAGTCCTGCAAGGTGTGGTCGATGACCTGCTCGACCGGCTCTCCCACATCGAGTGCATCCAGCCACGCCGCCGCGGTCATCTTACACAGCAGACAGGGGCTTACGAACCTGGCCTCCTTCGGTGTTGAGGCGTTGCGACTGGCGCGGGCGTGCCCGGCGAAACTGTCGTAAGTGGGTGCGTGTGGGGAGGGGGCCGGACCTCCGTGATCAATGTTATTGTTTTGCATCCGGGTGGCGTGCTGCCCGGGGACTCGCTGCGGTCGGGTGGGCCGGGAACCAGCCTCGCCGCATGCTGTGACGTCACGGGGTCGAGGCGCCATCACTTGTTCTGATGGGCCCGGCATGTACTCCATAGCCCGGCTGTGAGGCCGAGAATCATCCATGGGCGTGACGTCATTCTTGGGGACTCCTGGGCTAGCCCGGGTGGTGGGATTGCCCGGAGGGAAGCCACACCGGCTTCGCCATAACGTCAACAAACAGTGGGTGGGTGCTGGGTCGGGTGCTGGTTAGGGTAGTCGGGGGACCGGCAGGGGAATTGTCTCTACTTTCTTGACGGGGAGGGGTTGTTTTACCGGCCCGCCGGGCCGCTAAAAATCCAGCTGGGATCTCTTACCGGGATTATCCCTGGATTTCTTTGAATAGCAGTTATCTTCCGTATGGTTGGTCACAATCCTCCTCACATTAGCGCAGTAGCCACACATGTGGGTGAGCTTCTGGGCGCCCGAGCTGTGTGACTCTCTTCGCTGCCTTGTCGCACGACCCGGGGTCTTTGTTCCACGCCGGGCAGGGCGCGCCCATCGCCGCCTTGTCATAATGGTTGCGGGAGTCGGCGCCCGCCTTCTGCTACTGCTGCTTCCCATGTTGATGGTCAGCTGAAGTCGCGTGGGTGGCTCAGGTGCATCCTGCCATTGCGATTACCTCAATCTGTACGGCGTTTATGGCAGCCGTATCCCTCCAGCCGTCGGGGAGGTGGCCGTCTGCGATTCTGGTGAATATCTCCTCGGAGTACCGCCTCACGACCGGCCATGTGAGGGTGCAGTAGTCCTGGGTAACCATCTCTTGGTGGCGTGAGAGGGCCTCCAGGGCACCCGCCGGGAAGCCGCGCTGGTACTTGAGGTGCTTTAGGCCCAGCGTGTATTCCTCACGGGTCAGCTCCCCTTTTTTAATTGCCTTTCCCTCATCCCCCCTCTCGACCAGATTGTAAGGGAAAAGATATTTAGGAGGAATACCTTTTTTCCTTGTGTGTCCTTTGCCGACAGCCGCTGCGACGATGAGCCTGACCGCCTCCTCAGCCGTAGAGTGGGTGCCCCTGCCGTACGCATCGTCTCCAGTGGGATATTGTCGCCATACCATCCTGCCGCGCCCGGGGGAGCGGGGGCGGCCATCATGCCTCGCTCAGTGTGGAGGCGAGGGGGAGGGCGATGACCAACGATCGCCCAGCTTCCATGCTAGCCGTCGCGGCTTGTCTGTGCACTGGTGTGACCTCTAGGTGCTCTAACCATTGGGGATGTTGGTGACAGCGTCCTGGCGCGATGGGAGCGGTGTCGGTCTGTTGACGTGGGAGGGCACCGCGTCGGTGGCGTGTGGGGTGCGCATGGCGACCGGGTGGCTTCGTGGTGGCATACATTGGTGGTGGTGGCTGCCAGGGCTGCGGTGTCTTCCGCAAGCACCTTGCTCTGCACCGCCATTTCCTTCCACTGTTGGGTGGCGTGGGACTCAAGTGCTTCCCAAAGCCTTTCGATGGCGTCGATGGATGCCTGCATCTTAACCATGCCATCGGCTTGCTTCGTTTTGCCAACGGCTTCTTCGCGTGGGCAGACTGTCTGGGGGGCGGCGATAAGGCCGGCATGGGGTGGCGCCGCCATCTTGCAAGTAGAACGACTCGCTGGGGTCGATCTCGGGGGCCGCAGTTGCCCTTTTTGTGGTGAGCTTCGCCAGGCGTGTTCGCTGCATCTTGCTGTGTGACATGGGTGGCTTTTTTATCTCTTTCCGTAGCTTTGTGACATCGGTGTAGGCTGGTTGAAGACGGGCGTATCCACTAAAACAATCCGCTTTGAAATTGGAGTCCGAATGGGGGTCAAGCGGTGTAAGCGGAGGATGGGGGTGGGAGGGGGGGGGGGGGTGGAGGGTGCATGCGCCGCTTAGTGATGTGAGCGTCTCAGGCTTCCTCCACTGGATCAACCACAATTAGAAATTATGGGCCAATGTTCCGTCTGTGGCCCAGCATTTAATCCAATAATTAGTTTTGTAATTAATTAATTTTTTTGGTATTTTCTGTATTAGACTGAAGGGTATGAATAT
This sequence comes from Branchipolynoe longqiensis, assembly GCA_030323885.1. NCBI lineage: Eukaryota > Metazoa > Annelida > Polychaeta > Phyllodocida > Polynoidae > Branchipolynoe > Branchipolynoe longqiensis. The sequence goes on from CM059188.1 coordinate 46,947,647, forward strand.
TTAACAGAACTTATAAAGTTGTGAGACCTATCACAAATTCTGGGCTAGGTTTAGCCTTAGATAAGTGTTTCCAACCTACAAACACTCTAGTTTCGCTAGGATTTGCATGTAATACAATTGACATGTTGGTCTCAATTCCCCCTGGGAAGTTAGCAGATATTCTTCAAGAGTGTTTAACTTGGAAAGAGAAGAAAGTAGCATCCCGGAGACAGCTCCAAAGTCTGGCAGGCAAGCTGTACCACATTTCCAAATGTGTTAAGCCAGCGGCAAGATTCACAAACAGAGTGCTAGCAGCCCTTAGAGCAGCCCCCTTTGTAGGTTGTCATCCCTTTAGCCCTGACCTTCTTACAGAGCTTTAGTGGTTTGAGCACTTCGCTCGACTATTTATCGCCTGTCTGCTTCTCCCTTCACAACCTAGATCAACTTGGCTGATCGAATCTGGCGCTACCCTCACAGTCACAGGTGCATACTCACCAATAGCGTTCTATGCAGTGCAGTTCCCAAAAGAAGTCATCGATCTGAACCTGCCTATCTCTCAGCTAGAAGCCCTGAATTTGGTCCATGCAGTTGCCGCCCTTATCCCTCCTGATCCCTGTAATTACGTAATAACAGTAAATACAGACAACCTACCTTCCCAACAGGTCCTGTCATCGGGAAAAGGGAAAGAAAAGATCATGTGTGCATGTGCCTGACAACTTTGGCTGATAGCCGCTATGCATAATTCTGACCTCGATATACTGCATAAGTCAGGCAAAGACCTTATTTATACTAGCGGATGCTCTCAGTCATTCCTTCTCTGATGAAAACCTTAAGCGGAAAGCTGCTCTGCTCTGTAAGAATCTGAACTTAACGGAATTAAAGGTAACTCTTGCACCTAACATACTCGATTTTGACCTGTAATTCATCCAAGCCTGGAAGATAGTACTTTGTCTGCCTCTATCTTCCTGTCTACGTGCGAAGACATCATAACAGCCTCCTCGCTGCCTACAAGAGTGCCATGGCTGCACGCACATAGCAGAATAAGTGCTCACATCTCAAGCACTATCTTCGGTTCTGCAAGGCCCACGCAGTTTCCTCGATACGCCCATCGGTATATGACCTTTCTTTCCTCCTCCTCCTCCTCCTCCTCCTCCTCCTCTCAGCTTCCCTCCGCTCCCCTAGCGCAGTTTTCAATTATTATAGTTGAGTTAAGCTTTGGATCTCTTCCTTCCCTGGCAACCATGAGGTGTTCAAAGCTTATGAGATTGCTGTAAAGTGTAATGAAACGTGCCATAGTGAAGTCCTCTCGACATAGAGTCCGTAAAGCCCCAGCCCTCTCTCCAGATAACGTCACGCGAGTAATAGCCTGCCTCTCCGCATTGATGAATCCTCCTCTAGCATCTATAGCCGCTCTAATTATCGGTTATATGACACGACTCAGGCAAAGCAACCTGGTATCCTCCTTCCCTCCCTCTCCTCACGTCCTAAGATTCAAAGATATGCGTCTTCACACATCTTCCCTTCTGGTCAAGGTTCGCTCCACGAAGACCCGCTCCTCCTCTGCCTGCCCTGTCCTCTTCTGTCTCCCAGAATCCCCTCATCCCCCTTTCTGCCCTGTCCGAGCTTGCCTTCCTCCTCCCAGACCACTTCCCCCTGGCCATCAAGCTCCTCACAAGGATACTGAGAGCCGCCACTAGAGCTGCTCTCCCCTGCACCAGGCCACTCACACTCCACAGCCTGCCCCGGGGCGCTGCCCAGGCTTGCCAAGCCGCCGGACTCTCTACCCCAGCTCTCCTACAAGCCAGCATCTGGAAGAGTAGGGCGTTTGAGTCCTACCTCTCCTTCCTCCATGTGCGACCATCAGCGCTCGCTCTTCTATTGGATGAGCGCTGATTGACATCTCCTTGCTTCTAGATTGAACATTGATGACAACTACTGCTGACTCCAGTTCACTGCCCCTGACGGCACTCAGACTTCTGGATCCCTGTAACCCACTTGATTAGCCTGTAGGTCCTGATTGTTATTTCTTTAAATAAATAAATTCTTTAAAAGTTATCTCTTTACTTGTGTCTTTCTCTATCTTGTCCGAGTGAAGCGAATTATATCTAGATGCATAGTGATATATGAAAAAATAATTATAGACAATATTAGTGTCATTGATCATATTTATTCATTAGTTATGATGTGTCGTGGTATTATCTTAGTGGTTATTCTGGATTTGAATATTATTTATTTGTACTTAATATTCAGAAGCCCCGTGACATCATCTCTGCCAATGTAGATTTCCACCACTGTGTATAACTTAAAGCCCTCATCAAAGGCGAGTTGCTCTCATACCATGCCTATGTGGGAGGTTAAAAATCCCTTGGGTCGGTAAAAGTGTAGGCTTGGGCTTTCCATCAACCAACTGTATAATGGTGAAAACAAGTCTATTCAGACTTATCCATGATAGGCAGTATAAATCTTCATGAAAAAGGAAAAGAAAAAAAAGAATCACACAGAGTTAACATAAATAGTATCTAGAGTAACCAGCTAATTAATTATAGAGCAAGTTTCAATATAGTTTGGGTGGTGGGACATAGATAGACCAGTGGGTATCGAAAACCTGGAGAAGGCATTACTAATTTTGCTGCCTGGATTTTATTTTCCCACCATGGAGGGAGGGGGAGTTGTTAATGTATTCTGTACTCTCCCAGTCAGGAACTCCCAGACTGCCGTTCTGCCACCTGTCAGCTTCCATGGCACAGCTCACGTACATGCATTTGAGGCATAGCACACCACTGTGTGTGAAAAGAGTTCATAGTCATACTGGCCAACTTCACAAGGAAAGCAAAAAGAAACCAACGGAATACAAACTAAGTTGGACTGATGGTTAACAACTTGCTCGTCTAATGTATGAGTCTGCTATTATCATGTATCAAAATAGTGGTTATTCAGGTAAATGTAGGCTACGAGGAGCCAGAGCAGTGGTTCCTGAAACCAAAGGGTTCAAAAAGTTTCTTCCCTCCCGTGACCTACATTTACGTGCATAATCAATATTCTGTTGCATGGGAATAGCAGGATTTCTTTTTAAACCAAGCGTATGCAGAGCAATATGTCACTTCCGAGATACCAACGTTGGTGTCCACCAAGCTCTAATCAAGGCCCTTGCAATGCTAGGGTGCTGTGCTATGGGTGAAGCACACGGCTGTACTTAGATAAATGATTCACCCCGTACTTGCAGTACACGGGTGAACGACAATGTAGCATAAATACGGGCGAAAATAGCTTTAGTATGGAACAGGAAGTAGAATGCCTGTCTCCAGTATCAAATGGATACTTATATCGGCACAGAGTTGGTGAAGTGGGAGAGAATGCAAAAAGACAAGATGGCGGCCATAGAACGCCGTCAATTTCACCTTTAAATTCTATTAAACTATATGTTTTATTATATTTTTCAACTCAAAGGTAGCGGGGAAATAAGAAGACATATAAAAAGAATAATTGTTGCTTCTTAGATTGTGAAATTAGGCTCTCATTTCATTTCCCTGCTTTTTCAACAGCTTTTATATAGGGTTGGTATTCACCTGTGTACTGCAAGTACATGGGGAATCCTTTATCTAGGCTGTACTATACATAAACTAGTACTTTATCTAATGTAGACGATTTGCAAGCATATGGGGGGGCCATTCAAAAATTACCTAATGCCTAGTTTTACTGCAGTCCACATTTGAACCAAAAGGAAGACGAATACACGATTTCCGTGACGCATACGCATAGCATAATCCAGACTGGACTTGTGGGTCACAGCATCTGTGGAGAGGCAATTGAAGCTCTATTAACACTGGCTTCATATTGAGCAACTGAGACAGTCTTTTCAGCAGAAATGTGGATTATAGAGAAAACATACTTACCATTTTTTAATCATTTTTGAAAATTATAGCTGAATCCTATTGATTGATTGATTGATAAGCTTGATTGTCAGTGTAAAACAACACAGTGACACACTGTCGACCCACAACACGAGTGTCATTGCCTATCACCAGGTGTTGTACTAGTTGTAGAAATCGTGTATTGTCCGCAATTGAAATTGCCCCATGTACAAACACACACAAATTACCATATATGGTCATCAGGAACCATGTACTTATGAATTATTGATGAATTTAAAGTACCGAGCCTATAGTGACGGATAGGACTGAGACGAGAGTAATATCACCCTTCTGCTGGTGTGCGAACATGCTAGGTCACAGCTTCAGTCCTTCCTTAGGGACGGACCCCTTAAAGTTGCATAGTCCGATCATTTTGAGTTTCTGTAATTTTTCTGAGATAAATATATTCAATTGATTGTTATAATCTACCTTACTCTAGTTTGAAGAAAAATTGATTTTAAATGACTAACTTTTGAGATATTTGAAGTGTAAACATGCAAAATTAGTGTTGGGCAAGCATGCCAAAACTCTGACAACATAGATTTCTGCAATAACAGATTCTAATAAATTGCCTCAGTATTCCCTTTTGTGTGACAACAAATGCTTAATAATTGCAGCAGTATCTAAGTTAGATATTTAGAATCAAACCTAGATAATTGTTTTGGTTTTGAAAATTTGATGCTTTATCGGACTATGCAGCTTTAACAGAAGCTCGGAATATGCGTGGTAATAACAGAGACTGTATCAGGCATTTAGTGAATGCCACAGATTCTGCAGTTTTGATTTTTACCATCCTCGTAAAGTTTTGAAAACATTTTTTTCCATTTTAAAGAATTGCAAAATATATATGTCCTCATATGTGCATTGCCTCGTGACACATTCCACAAGTCTTATATTGGTGGAATTAGTATTATGAGCATTTTTATGTTTAATAAATTTGTTCATTTTTTGTATCAATTAATTGGGGTCGTTGCTTTTGGCCAAGTTCGTTTTGCAGTCACTACAGAAAATCATTTGTGAATAGGATAGCATCCAGACGAGAAACGCATCGTGCAAAATGGACGATGTTACGTTGCATCAACCAGCTGCCCTCTGCCGTTCTTTCACAGGCCTAGATAACCAACAGAGGCTATCAATCTTTAAGGCCCAGTCACACCTTACCGGACTGGGGAACCGGATGAGAACCGGACACTATCGGGTACTGTACGGCGATGTCCGGTACATGTCCGGTACTCATCCGGTGGTGTCCGACAGTGTCCGTTACAAGTTTTGAACACGCACAAGACTTCTATCAGACACCGCCGGAGTGAGGTGTCCGTTTGGTGTCCTGTTTGTCTGGTACATGTCCGGTACCCATCTGGTGCCCATCCGTACATGTCCGGTACCCATCCGTTGGTGTCTGGTTTGTCCGTTTTGTCCGGTACCTGTCCAGTACCCATCCGTTACGTGTCCACTTCTCGTCCGCTTCTCGTCCGGTACATGTACGGTACATGTACGGTACTTATCCGGTTGTCCGGCGGCAATTGACCCAATTACACTCCATTTCGATACATTTCGATACATTTTGTGTACTGGAGAGCCCCGGACTAGACAATTCTTTGTCTGGTGGTGTCCGGTACTCAGTCCGGTAAGGTGTGACAGGTGCATTAAACTGTGCGGGCAGTCTAACCTGGAAGTGGGTTTAAGAAGGGTAAACTGGCCCTGTCTTCTTAAAGTTCCCAGCTCACACATCAGGAAATGTGGCGGTGTTCCGTACAACTGGTCGAGTCCCCAGCAGAGCTTTACAACATTTTCCAGTTTACATGTTGTGAGAGCAGTAGGAAGCACTAGGGTATCACCATGCAGTTTCTGTTTTCGCTGTTGCGGATTTTCAGCGTTTCAGCTTTACCTTTAGCCTCTAATAATCGAGTCTTGCTTTGTGTGTAGTAGTAGGCCTAACCATACCAGTATAAGGCACCACCGCATTACAGCAGTAGAATTCAGTAGATAGGTTCTATTTCTGGAGGAATGTCAGCGAGTTGCTACTGAAACGGCTGCCTATGTAGGTGTGTGGGAGGAATGGTTGGGGGCCTACACATATGTTGGATCGTTCAATTCTGGATCGTGTTTCTAGGAAGGCACCTGGACAAGCCGTCGACCTATGTCGCGTTCACCTCCAACCGAGCGAGATTAATACTTTTAATAATAGCTATAATTACCCATAATGTGTACATCTCATAGCGGTGTGGGTGCTATAGTTACACTAAATATATTGAGATGAACATGTTTGTTATAAAAGAAAAGTTATGACACGGGGTAAGAACATTTCATACATTATCATTTTATCTGGTTGTTATGTGGTATATTATAAGTGCATATATATATACATATATATATATATTTATATATATACTTAAATATATACTTATATTATATACTTATATATATCACATATATGTCATATACATGATGTGTATGTATGTATATATATACATTTATATGCACTAACCCTGAAATTGTACTCTTAGACATATACACAGACATATATGTATGTGTGTAGATCCTACTTGTGTAAGGGTACCATTTGTGGGTTCGTAAATGTATACAACTTAGGATATAGTTTCTAGGTCTATAGATGGTATCATAGCCATTATCTGTCCTCTCATCAAAACTCAACTTCAGGAATATATTATTGTCTTTCACTAAAGGATAGACTATAGAATATACTATTTCCGCCACCAACCCGCCTTCTGATAGTAGTTGCAAAAACCCGTGTTCTATATGGGACTTCAGAACTTTGGATAGCACCCAAAACCACAGAAGGCAGTAGGCCTAGACTATAGCATTAGCAGCAATATATCTCGACAGCAGAGCATGTACTTCTACATACACACATCATAAACACACATACATCCTACCCTACATTCAAATCAGTAACTTATATTTCGGATTATTACATCCATATCTAAAAGTAAAACTGGAACCTAATGGGTTGAAACTATAAAGCTATATTCGATATATGCGGTATGTGAATGCGGTTGCGACAAAAAATGGAAAAGCATGTAAATGCACGGTGGTTCTTCCATATGTCCGAATGCGAATGCTGCAAAGTGGATCGCTCAAAGTGGATCAGTGCGAATGCGAATGTGAATGGCATGCCGCATACCACCCATAGGCCTATGGAATCTTAGCTTAGGTATATAGCATATTTCTCCAGTGATTATATAATGGTGATATGTATTATGTATAACAAACTATTCATAATGCATTCTTCACTGTTAATAATAAATTATAATAATGCATTAACTGACTTAGCTATGCACATAATAAAACAATAGACTATTTTCCTTATCAGCATTTTGCATGAGGGCACACTCCGTGAGACTAATATAATGCTAGCATTACTATTCCTTGGTTCATTGTACAATAATCTGAATATGTTACTGGATGCTTCACATACTTTTCTAACTAATTCCAGTTAAGAATTACACCATATCTGACATGTACACACTGAAGTACAATATTGTTTATACTATCTCCCACGCAGGACCATAGGCACTCCTACCACAACTATACCGCCACCCACATACCAAGAACCCTCATCCACTGCCAACAGGCCGCCGCCACCCACATCCCACATCCCACAACCAAGTGCGCCTAAGGCTAACACCATCAATACCACAACACCACAACATGGCAACACCCCTGCCACTATCCAAGCCAGGATACCCCTTTCCCTTACCATCACCATCACCATCACCACCGCTCGCCCTCTTCTCACACTCTTTGCCCCCACCCCAACCCCCGCATACATGCGGTCATACATAACAAACCCTGGATGCTGCTGGGGGAGTTCCATACAGACCTGGCCAAAAGCCTGCTGCTCACGGCCCTGCGCTTACTTCCTCACTCACTCACTCACTCATCCGCTGAGCACCCCATCCTCCGCTACACCCATGGGCACCCTGGAGGAGGGAGTGGGAGGGACATCCATCCAGTACCCGTGAGCACTCCTGCACCTCCAGGCGATCAGCGCCGCGCGCCGTTACGTAACTACCTGGGAGTGACGCCTGCTGCAAGTTCAGTCGTGCATAGCAACCCGCCACACTGACAGGATGCATGCTGGGTAAGTGAGTGACATTTGCACGGTGCGGTTTATTAATGTTACCTGATGATGATAGTGTGCCAACTCGGTCAGTAAGTAGCTTTGTGTGTATGGGGGCTTGGGGGGGGGGGAGAGTAAAGAGTTGCACAGAGGTATATGCAGTACATGCTGAGAATTAAAGTTGCATAGTCTAGTGGTTTTCAGTTTCTGCAACATTTTGTAAACAAATATATCTTTTTATTGTTATATAATATAGCCTACCTTGCTCTGAAGTAACTTTTATTCTAAATGGCTAACTTTGGAAATGCTTGAAGTAGAAACATGGTAAATTTATTTTGGCAGGCATATCAAAATGTTGGACAACATACTCTGCATCAGTAACAGTCTCTATTAAATTGGCTTAGTGTCCTCTTCTATGCACCAACAAATGCTTAATAAAGGCACCAATATCTAAGTTCGCGACATAGGGTCAAATCTAGGTCAGTGTTTTGGTTTCGAAAATTTGATTTCATCGGATTGTGTAGTATAAATTGCTAAACCAGCGAGAGTCATTGGCATTGCTAAGTGATGTCATGGATAGGTTTTGTTATGCTCAGTCTAAATGCAAAGAGGTCGCAAAACGAAGACAAGATCAAGGAATGTATTTGTCCTCATCCTCGATAAAACTACACCCTATTTGTTTTCAATATAGTTTTCTAAGCTCAATATTAAAGTTGCATACTCCGATGGTTTTGAATTTCGGTATTTTTTCTGAGATAAATATATCAGATCGATCAATTGTATCTACTTTACATTAGTTCAAAGTTATTTTTATTTTAAATGGTAAACTTTTGAGATATTTTGAGTGCAAACATGGAAAATTAGTTTTGGCAAGCTTGCCAAAACTCTGACACCATAGACTTCTGCAGTAACAGGTTCTGTTAAATTGACTCAGTATTTTCTTCTACACAGAAACAAATGCTTAATAAGTGCATCAGTATCTAAGTTAGATATGTCAAATCAAACCTAGATAATTGGTTTGGTTTTGAAAATTTGATATTTCATCGGACTATGCAGCTTTAATGGACTTTTAAAATCTTAAACAAATTTGCGATGGTTTGAATGCCGCTAACTATTTAGTGCAATATTTGCTAGAGCTATACTGAATTGTGCTTCAATTAATGGATAAGTTAACCTCTTATTTAGTAGTGGAGACATAGAAAAATCATGGCGGTGATTGATTCAGCAGCTTTAGTAGGCCTGTCTGTGGCAGAACAAGACCAACGTCAACTCGAGGACATCCATTAAGCTATGCAGGAGAAGAACCAGACCCGCTCCGGGCAACTTTTTCACTGAGAGAGTTACCAATATGTGGAACAGCCTCTTGAGTTATGTTGCTGAGGCCCTGAGTGCTAAAGCATTTGAACAAAGAATTGACAGATACTGGATGGATCAAGATGGTGTATATAATTATGAATCGGATGTGAGCTCATGTCACTCAGACCAGTCTAAAAATTACATTTCTCCAGAGTCATCAGACAATGATCTAGATATACTAGTTTAATTACCTTTATCCAGTAAACAAAGGAAGTAAAACTAATGGCCCTGTCACACTACGATGTAATGACGTCAGCGTAGAGAGAACGTGAAGAACGTTGAACTTCTGGGCGTAGTATGCAAATTTGGGCACAAGTTGAACGTGGATGCAGCATAGTGGATGAGAGCGTAACGTTGGTAAAGCATAGTAATACCGTCATTCAACGAGAGAGGACAACGTCATTACGCTCATGGAACGTTATGAACGTTATTCCATCGCCAGAAGAACGTTATGTGACGTTACCTACGTCATGAGACGTTGAACGTACGTTGAATGCACGTTCTCCTGACGTTCTCCTGACGTTCTCCTGACGTTCCCATTACGCCACGTGGGCATTTGCACTCGGTTTAATGTGGGTCAATGTAGTGGAACGTAGTTGAACGTAGTGAGCAGCATTGGAAAAACGTCCATTTAACATCATTGACGTTCACTGAACGTGAACAGAACGTACGGTGAACATAAACCCTTATGTTCGAGCTACGTCAAAATTGTTGAACATGTCCAAAACCTCGACGTAACTCGACATAATGTGACGTAGCTCGACGTCATTCTAACGTCATTCTGACGTCATCATGACGTAACCCAACATAATGACGAAAAATGACCACGTTAGGCTCACGTTGGCTCGTTACGTCATAGTGTGACAGGGGTATTAGTAAAGAAGTGCAGACAGGATGGCCGAATGAGTTGAGCGTCCATCTCCCGTTTCGAACCCACAGGTTTGAAAGCTGGTTGAGTCAAACCAATGACTTAAAATTTCATACCTATCGCTTCCTAGCTAGGCACTTGGCATTATTAGGACAGGACAAGGAGCAGTGGAATGAGGAAGGCCAATCGTCCGTGATTGAAATTTCCCCTACTTAATCAACTAATGTATCCCCCAAAAAAGTGGAGGGTCTGCATTTGGTGTAAGGTAACGTCAGCTAATAATAAGTTATTGTGGTGCTATTCGATCAAACTGTCCTTCTATGATGAGTTTGGTTATAACTTATATCAACACCAAACACACAAACAAATAACATACCGCAAAGATTATTCAATGTAATATGTAGCCTTTGCCTGTTGATTGTGTCTGTTGGCCAGTGGATCAAATGTGCTTTTGTTATAAAGCCTCGGGAGTTATCCTCTTAAAATTCAGTGTCAGATTTGGGTATTTTCAAATATCAGTGTCAGTTCAGGTGGGAGGGGCGGGGAGCTGGGGGGGGGGGGGGGGGCGCCAAGAGTAAGGATCATAGCAAATCCACTAAGACAACCTACAATCCACTAAGACAACCTACAATAAGTAGTTCAAGCTTATGGAAGCTATAACTCGATGAGGTGAAGTGAACTATTTCATTTTGCCAAAGTTTACCCAAAATCAATTGAACGGGTGATGATATGATAGTGATGTAGCTATGGATGGAATATAAGTTGATTAAATGTTTCCCACAATAATCCATTGATAAGAAACAAGAATGGCGATGAAATGGGATCTGCAGTTTATCCACCTGAGAAGATGACAGCTGGAAATATGTAGATATAGTTATATATTGCCGCTTAGTTTTTTACCCCTCGCCACATTTCACATGGTCGGGATTGTGGGGTTACCTATAATTACTGTGAGACTGACAAGGGCGGACCATGGATGATACCTAAACTTTATATGGCTAAGGCATTCAACAGATGATGTTGTAGGGCGTCGCCAGTACTCATTTCACCAGATATTTAAGGCCACACATGAAGATAGGCGTCGTCATCTAAAGCCGTGTTCACACCCACAACTTTAGGCCGAACTAGATAAGACAAACTAGATGAGGCAAACTAGGCGTGAAAGTGTGTCGTGTCCACACATCCAGTACTTGGGGCAGTTTAAGCTGGAAATCGATATCTGCGCATGAGCAAGTCCATACTAACCAGCGCCACTTTCCGTTAGTCGACGTCACCACGAGAGAGTGTGGGTTCGACCTAGATATGCATAGACTGAGTCGTATTGTTTTGGAACGGTCAAAACTTCTGCTGGGCAGTGAAAACCTAAAAATAAATGATGAAAAAATTATCTGTGCACAGCTAGCGGTTTCATAGACCAAATCATATAATATGCTCTTTTGATCGACCGGAAAGTAAAAAAACTAAGGTCTCGACTGCGCATGCGTGTGATGTCCTTAATTCGGCTCATCAAAAGCCGCTACTGTTCACACTATGAACTTGGGCCGACTTAAGCTAGTTCGCTTCATCAATACTACCTCGCGACGTGGTTTACTTGAAGCGAACTAGATGAATCGACTCAGCCCTAATCCGCCTCAGCATCGCATCCACACGGCGAATGTGAGCCGAACTAGACAAGGTGAACTAGTTGAGGCGACTTAACGCCCGTGTGTGAACACGGCTTTAGTCGTAGGCATTATGTTTATGTATATATACTAAATTATCATTAGAACCCTGGGAGTTAGACAAACGATTTGATAAATGAGGTATATATAAATATTATATTATGTATTGCACTTATATATATTATATATATATTGTTTATATATGCATATAATTCTTATACATCATATAATGGTTTATATGCTAATTTTACCTCGGTACTACGCCTCTGGCTACTCGTAGTCCAGGGCTGCGTTCAGGGTCCATCTCGGAGGCGCCTCGGCGACGTCTCGGCGACGCTTTTTGGCCTATTTGAGTTCAGGGTGCGTCTCGGCGACGTCTCGGCGATGCCTCCCTTTTCAGATAGGAGACAAAAAGCACCTCAAAAATGGCCGCCGTGTTCAGTGGTTTAAGCCAATCACAGCGCAGCTTTTCCATTGCAAATGGCCACCGCCTATGGGGGCGGCCATTTTCGAGACAACAAACTGCCTTTGCCATTCAGACTAGTGTGACGTCAGGCCCCTCGCCGAGGCGCCTCCGAGACAGAGCCTGAACGCGGCCCTGGGAGAAGGAAGCACATCCGGGTCCAGCAATTTACATTTGTCATTCACAATTTCCATACACAGTACACACACATAAATTAAGCTATTGACAATAACAGGAATTGTAGGAACCGTGTAACCATTAATGTCTGTCTTCCCACTGTCCTTACGGATATTCCAAAATATCTTGGTAATTTTAATATTTCGTTATTTCTCCTCGTTCACGTATTATTTCTTCTAAATATAATAACGGTCAGTTACGATCTTTCTATGATTGGACGGCTGCCTACAACATTTCTCTGGAATGGCCGAAATGATATTAGTTTTTTACTGCTTTTGGGGTGGTACACATGACATTGATTCCATGACCAGGGTATTATTCAAGTTCAGTACTGTATCCTTGGTAACCCTGCCATGTGTACATTAGTGCCTGTCTTCAGCGACCCCTGTGATCGGCGAACTCTGCCATTGCGCTGCTTAATGTTTGTGGCGTTCTCTGTGGCGGAGTGGTTAGAGTGTCTGACTTTTTTCTAGGTCAGACTCCTAATCTGAGGGTCAGCGGTTCAATTCCCCATGCCCCCAGCTCTGCCAATTTGGATTTCCACCGCTGTGTATAACTTACAGCGTCATCAAAGCCCGGGTTGCTCTCATACCATGTCTATGTGGTGTGGGAGGTTAAAAATCCCTTGGGTGGGTAAAAGTGTAGGCTAAGGCTTTCTATCGACCAGCAGTGGAATGAGGAAGACCAGTCGTCTATGACTGAAATTTCCCCTGCTTAAACAAATAATGGACCCAAAAAAAAAAAAAAAAAATGTTCAAACTGTTTTTGTCTGATCTGTTTGTCCGCTGAGAGCACCTGCTGTCAGGACAAAATTGGTGTTGGTATAGAATGATAGAGTTGTCTTTTGAAGACAGATACTACTGTATGTGTCTATAGCCATGTTCACATGTGCAGAGTTAAACTGGTTTAGTTAAACCGGTTTAATTAATCCACCTCACAAACTGGTTAACATGAAGCGAACTAGTTGAGTCGACTTAGCGCTAAGCTGATTTAGCGCCGCATTCAGACACACATTTAAAACCGGATTAGTTCTAACGCTTTAAATGAACTTGTTTAGCATGTATGTGTGAACGGGGCTTATGAGTATGTCATTACCCGATCATTCGTGAACTGTTGACGAACCATAAGCCGTCTTCACACGGGAAAAGTTTAAAGCGATTTAGACAAGGCGAATAATATGAATCGATTTAGAGGCCCGTTCACACGGACCGAGTTTGAAAGTGTTTCGCGTTCACACGGGCAGTGCTTGAGTCGGTTTAAGGCGGAAGTGGATATCTGCGCATGAGTGTGGGTTTGACCTAGATATGTATAGACTGAATCATATGGTTTTGGAACTGTAAAAACTTCTGCTGGGCAGTGAAAACCTATAAATAAATGATGAAAAAAACATCTGTGCACCTCTATCCGGTTCATAGACCAAATTATATAATACACGCTTTTGATCGACCGGGAAGTCAACAAACTAAGGTCTCGACTGCGCATGTGTGTGCCATCCTTAATCCGCCTCAAGTAAGTCGGTTGCGTTCACACGGGCGATATAAGTCGAATCATAAAATTTGGTTCATATAAACCACCTAGATAGGTGGTCTATAAAATCCGAATTATATGATTCAAATCAGCCCTAAACCGCCTCAGCCGCGCGTTCCCACGCCAAATGTGAGCCGAACTAGGCCAGGCGATTTATATGAATCGAATTAACTGCCCCGTGTGAACACGGCTATAGTCCGTCCATGTGAGTTCAAGTGGGGTGGGGTGGTAAAGGAGTGGATATCGACTCAACTCACAAGGTGTGGGTCACATGCACAGTTAGATATGTAGGCTTACAGCTAATAGTTACATGGAGCAAACTAGGTGGTCCAATAATTAGGACGCTACCTCTAGGTAGAAATACGAATCCAGCACTAGACAGCACACCGAACATACTTCCCATAACAAACGTTGAATTCGATAACGTGTTACTGTTAGTCTACACCTGTTTTCTCTCAAAGAAGAGACAGATAACCGTTATCATAAGCTCGCTGTTGGGTTGGCGCACCGGGTAACAAGCAAGAACCACGTGATACTCATTTTACCGAGTGTTGTTTTTGTTTTGCATTGTACACTGAGGAGCCATCTGGCCACGCACCATATTAAACGCTCACTTACATCCGGGCAGTAATTGATTAACACGACCAGGGCGACTCGGGTGACCCGAGTTTTCAGAATTTCAAATCGAACACCCAGAGTGGAGTCGAGAAATACACGTACCGTGTGCAAAACGACCCGACCCCAGTCAAAGACCCTATAATACTAAGACGGCTCACTCAGCCTGTATTGTGTAATCAAAATGATCAAACCCACCACTTGGCGTGCTGGCTGTTCTCTTGGTTAAACAGATGCTATATTATATGTATAAATGTATATATGAATGTGAAAGATGTGTGATGATGGCAATGATGATGATGCTGATGATGATGTGTGTTTGTTCATAGCAATTTCATATTGATGTGTATTCACACTTACCTGTCTCATGTATAATATAATTGTATGTTACATGTGAATCACCAACCAGCAGCTGGGTTCATCAAACCCACCACAAGGTGGCACTGTGAAATTCACATTGGTCGTAATGCGAAGCATTACGCTTGATGCGAGGAGAGGAAGAGACCCTCCCCCGCCCCGGGCTGTCGCGCTGTGCTCACACCTCACCCGATGCCGCCGCGTGCCGCTCCCTCCCCCGCCCCCCGTGTGCGCAGCATTCGCGCTCACCCGACGGCCGCTGCTCACCCTCACATCGCCCTCCCACGGGCCGGCAGCTTTCACAACTCACCTGCTGTCGCCCGCCCCTCCCCCCCCCTTCCCTTATAAGGCCGCCCGCGGCCTCCTCAGGCACTCGCCCTCCTGCGCCTTCCAGCTCTCTGCTCTCTTTTCCTCCACCCACCCGCCCAACTTTCCCTCCTCCACCCTCTCCCTCTGCGGCGGAGGGCTCCTCGGCCCCCCTCTACCAGAACTTGACATTGCTCCTTATGAGCCCCTCCTGTATTTATCTCTTCTGCTCCTCATGAGCCCTCACTGTATGTGCTCCTCACGAGCCTGTTTACTTGCTCCTCATGAGCCATTTCCTATTGCTTTTTTTCCTCACTTACCTGTCTCATGTATAATATAATTGTATGTTACATGTGAATCACCAACCAGCAGCTGGGTTCATCAAACCCACCACAAGGTGGCACTGTGAAATTCACATTACCATTGGAGAGATAGGGAGTGAGCCGTCTTAGTATTATAGGGTCTTTGGCCCAGTAACCCACCTCTTGGCTGGGGTTTGCTAGGAACGACGACGTCACATCTATGCTGGTACCTGTAGGATAACGGTTACCAGTACAAGCCCTACGTGTTTTTTTATGTTTAAAAAAAAAAAACCCAGATTGTCAGCTTATAGAATCATAAAATACTTTAAATCCTATGTTGCTGTACTTATATTGGTTATTAAAAAGAATCAAGAACCCCCCCCCCCCCAAACTACTTTTTGAAATTATCATATTCTGTATTATTTACCTATAGGCCTACTTCGAAATAACAGGGTAGAAATGTGAGTACAAAGGTGATCAAACCCCTCCTCCCAGAGTAGAAGAAACCAACAAAAGAAAACCAATGATAAAAATAATACCTTCCACTACTGACAGCATCTGCGTACAGTCTGACAACCAGATAAAAGTTGAGCACCAGATACTAACCCCGCCCACCATCCTACACCTCTCTCCCTTCCTAAAATCCTTTCTGCACTAAAATTCCCACTTTCAGGAAATAGGTATCACCTCTCTTTTAACACCCCGCCCATTTTAGAAATAACCTATTCATCCCCATATAATATCACCCATCATCAACTATACCCATAAATTCGCAAATACCAGTGCTGCAACATTAACGTGTATTACATTTAGAAATATAAATCTATGCATGAGGAGAAGAAGAAAAAATGCTAAGAATTAATAAGACATTTTCAGATATTGGATATAGCCTATGTTTATAACCCATACATATATGCACTTATTAAATCATATATTTAACTCCCAAAATCATAAGTACATTTGAGCACATACATACAAAAACACAATGCCTCACGCAATGGACATAGTTATTTAGTATTGCTTCAAGCTATACTTAAAGTTGCATAGTCCGATGGCTTTGAGTTTCTGAAATTTTCTGAGATAAATACATTAGGTTGATCGTTATAATGTACCTTACTTTAGCTTGAAGTAACTTTTATTTTAAGTGGCTAACTTTGCAGATATTTGAAGTGGAACCATGCAAAATTACTTTTGGCAAGCTTGTCAAAACTCTAACCCCATAGGCTTCTGCAGTAACAGGTTCTATTCAATTGCCTCAGTATTCCATTTTATGTGGTGACAAATGTTTAATAATTGCACCAGTATCTAAGTTAGATATGTAGAATCAAATTTAGGTAATTGTCTTGGTTTTGAAAATTTGATATTTTCATCGGACTATGCAGCTTTAAACTGGGCGGTAATATGAGCAACAAAACATTAGTTATTCCGAATTATCAGGATCAAATATGACTCCTAATAATTTGTGCATGTTGCCACATCCGACTCAGCTTTTCGAGTGATATAGGCCAGGGAATACATACACAGTTTGATAGGGTTTCTCAATTAAATAGAACTGGAAGATGCATATATTCATGGGCCACTAATTCTAGAAAAAGGCTATGAATAAACTGTTTGCGGCGACAGAAGTCCCTGCAAACTATACTTTGACTCATAGGAAAGTTTAAGCTCTTTTGAATATGCCTTATAATTTATGTAACTCCACCTTTGCCTTCCCTGTCTGACGTCACAGAACTCCTAAGAATAGCCATGGGTAAGCACACCCAAGCTAATGATGCTGGACCGACTAATCCATACCCAACTGTGTTGAAGCTCAAATAACACATTTTAAATGCAATGCAATTGACCTTTTTGGAACATGTTTATATATATATATATATATATATATATATATATAATATATATATAATATTCAGGTAAGAATACATTGGACAATCAGGTGACCAGATCTTTAATGTATAGGTTCTCGCCATTTCATTCTCACGGTTACTTCTTCTTGGACCTGAAACTGGATGTATGCACCCTATACAAATATATTTGAACGGCTTGTACTTTGTTGCCAACCTATAACTAGAGGAAAGTTGTAGAATAGAATCCTGCTGGGATTTAAAAATAGTTTAAAATAAGCAGTAGAAAAGTGAGCCCAGGTACCACAAAATAGACGGACTTGGCATTTGCAGCACTGTTACTCAATATCCGTTTCACAATAGGCCATACCTCAATGCTGACTGCTCAATATTGATATCTGATTTATAATTTTAGGTCAGGTTCTACCTGTCTACTTGTGATCATTTTCCAAATTTACCTATTTAGGTTTACATTAAAAAAACAACAAATTCCAAATGTCAGAGACAGCTAACTGTGAAAATGGCTGGTATGTATAGCTGGCAACTTGTCTTTACGTCATGCAGTGCTAGACACGTGGAAAGCATTTTTGCTTTGTTTTAATTTTTTTTTTAAAGTTGGTGTTTCCCAGAAACTCTCTATGTGCCATACATTTCCGCCTTCCTATATATACCTTCAGCCAAAAACTGAAAAGCTGACGGTGCTTCCGGGGTGGGGGTGGGGGTGGGGTGGGGGGTGGGGTGGAGGTAGGAGTAGGGGTAGAGGCGGGGGAAGGGGTGAGTTGGGGATAGGAGTGAGGGTACAGGTGTGGGTCGGGGTATGGTGGGGGTCGGGATGGGGGCTGCGCCACAGGGTACACACGGACATAACTAGTAAATATTGGTGGCGGGCTACAGCAGGTAAACCGTTGCGAGCCGCTCAGCTCAGAGACTGGAACCTTAAACCATGCGGGCGGATTGAGTTTAATACTATAATAGCCGCCCTTCTACACCGGGCAACTCCCAGCAGCACTTACGGGGAGTGGCGAGCAGAATATGAGCAACAACAGAGACCAAGTAAATAAATTATATAATTATTCTAACGGCCCCTTCAAAACCACTAATAATTGATATGCAGTAAAATTTTATAAAAATTTCGCACATGCATACTAAAAAAACAACCAGAAGCAAAACACCTTCTGATCTCCACTGGGCTTTTGGGCATGTCCTAGATGTACATCCTTTTACAGTAAGTGATTGAATGGATATATACCACATCGTTTCTTGGAATCAATGGCACTCAGGCCAACTCTATGAGTTATTATTGAGAGTTATATATATATATATATATATAATATATATATTATATATATTATAATATATATATATATTATAATATTATATAACGTAACAATAATATATATATATATATATATATATATATATATTATCGTCACGTTGTATGCCACCTAGTGAAACAGAATTTATGCATCTCCTCACAACCGACATATGCAATACATGAGGCTGTACATCTGTTTTCACCAAAGCCAAATCACACTATGCTGATAAAGTCATTTCTTTGCCTTGCGATCCCGGAATAGAAATCATTCCTGTACAGTGTTTCAGCCTAACTACACACCTCCCAAGCCCTACGTGAATGCAACTCTCCTATAAATTCACATGTATGAAGATGTTACCTCCTACTATACTATAGTAGTAGTACTACTACTACTAGTACTATTAATAGTACTACTAGCACCAGGGATGTCTGCCATTTAAAAAGGTTTTTTTGATTACATTGAAGCCATGCTAAATTGATAGAGCTGATTAAGAGGATTAAGAACATATATACTTTTGTTGCTGTGTGGTACATATTTATTGTGCTATACTAATTTATTTAGCCAAAACTGAGGATGTATTTGAGCAGTCAATTGGCCAGGCAAGCCAACATTGTGGGTTGTCTGATTTGCCATATTTGATGGGTTGTTAAATATAAATAGATAATATAGTATAATTATGATTAAACTACTTTAACCCATTGCCTGATATGCCATTTGGCATATATACTAAATGATTATAGCACTTAAAACAGTACGGAATTAATCATTTTAATTAGAGCACATCGAAAATGGGAAAGTCCCTAATTTGGCTTGTTGGAAATAACCATTTTCAGAGCGGTCCAAAATTAAAAGAAGGTTGAAATACGAAAAGAAATCAATTTATTTAAATTCAATTGACTACATCACGGTTCCGACTGCGCATGCGCTGAAAACGGCCATGGGAGCAAAGCAAAGGTGTACGGCCATTGACTTTGCCTATACGAGCATTGAAAAATGTCAATTTTATTCAAAATTAATAGAAATCCAAAACCCTAACCTTATAAATCTAATATAATCTTTTTGTTAAACATGTTTTCTATATGAGTTCCAAGCGGTTTGTCTCTAGGTGGTGTGGTTTTATCAATATTTTACTTTTTCTGAATGGAGATTGCTCACTGCCATTGACAATGCATTGAGTACTCACTGGCTATGGCTCTAACACTAGTCTGAGTGCCTAGATCTTTCTAAATCTAAATGCACATGGCATAAGATGTGCTGATTATATTGATGTAAATGCAATGCTGGATAAAAGATTAATATCTTAATTTATTATATATATTTTTTAGTTTGTATCCTATGTTTCAAACAAGAGCTGAGATGAGCTGAAACTAGCACATTTCATAGCTGCACCCAGTGTATTAGCATGTGCCATGTGCTTTTGGGGGGGGGGGGTGTTTTGCTCTGATGCATCCCACAATGCACCGCGCCACTGGAACCGTGATGTAGTCTATTGCTAACGATTGTCACTTATAGTATGGGTCTATCGGACCAATACTTGTGCTGATCATGTTCCTGGTTTTCAATAATCTGGTGACGTATGAGATATTTTGTAATAAGATGTTCTTTATAACAGACAAACCTTTTATTTATATGGTCAAAACAGAAAAAGAAAGTGGTCCGGAGAACGGAGTAAGTAGTTAATAGGCTTGGAAAAGATAATCTAATAGTTCTTTTTATCACTGATAGTTCAAATGAATTCATGTATATAATTATAGTTATGTCTTCGAGAAATAGCGGCTGTCCATAGCTGATATTAATGAATTAATATGATTATTATTGTTTCAGGAAAGGTTAATCTTATTTCATTCTAATTACATTTATTTTTCATGTCATTGGTTCTAAACTTATATGTGTGTGTGAAAGTACAACGTCTGAACACTTTGACTTCTGGTTACTGAATGGTTTATTCACGGCGTAGGGCACGCTTGACCCGCCGGCTAAACTTTCCATGACGTCATCTCATTTGCATATCTCTTTGTCCCCAACTCTGCATATCGTTAACATATATTAACCACAGGTCTAGACGTCTATTACGCATATATCACAGTGTGTACTTCATATATTTGCATGGGTTTTCACACTCTTTCAATAATTCTAATATATATATATATATAATTCTATTATCGTCATGGTGTTCTATGAAACTTGCGGTAGGTACCGTGCCTATCTTTCTATAGTACTTTTAATACTGGAAGCTTTATTGTCTGTTGGTTTTGGAACACATCACGAAGAAGACATAACCGGTGCATGTTACGTTTGTACGTACACAGATGACATTGAGGTTGTCCTGATTGGTATAGTCTGACCAGGTCCGCATTCACGGTCCGTCTCCAAGACCTCTCTGCGATGCTTTTTGGCTTATTTCCGTTCGGGGTGCATCTCCGAGGTGTCTCCGAGATGTCTCCCTTTTCAGACAGGAGACAAAAAGCGCTTCTTTTTCATTGCAAATGGCTGTCGCCTATGGGGGCGGCCATTTTCGAGGTGACCAACTGCTTTTGCCGTTCAGACTAGAATGATGTCAGGGATTTCCCCGAGATGTCTCGGAGGCATACCCTGAACGCGGCCCAGTTTATAAGGTCTACACCATTTGAGAGTCTGCTACTAGTTTTGTGGACATTTGAGAGGACTTCGTATTCGTACTTGTTTTAACTGACGGTCTGAATTTGTACTGTGGAAATTCCTACACACTTGGTATGACGTTGTATACTAAAAGAAATGTGTCTATACTGGTATTTCGGTAGCACTGGCCTTTATGCGACATTATGATATTAGAATAACAAGCTATGTTCAAAAATATGTTCAGAAAAATTAGAAAGTTATCACCTATTTTCAACAACAAACGTATACAACTGGGATAAATTAATTACACATCTTTATCTATTTTAACTTATATATTATATACACATATTATCCATAATTGTATCATCACTAAAAAGAACCAGGTGCGTAAGTAAATGCAGTTTATTACTGTTACAATGTTCTAAAGAGCAATCATATTTCGTCGTAGTTTGCAAATAAACCTAACCTACTTAGAGAATATAGAACTCACTGGGCATATTCTTGATGTTATACCAATCTACAAGATCACGCACGAATGTGTGGCCGTTGCGTTCAGCAACGCGAAATGCTGACACGAGCAAAATAAAACAAACAACAAATATATATATATATATATCTATTTATATAGCACGCATGCCTATTCGGTTTATAAACGAAACAAACCACGCCCCTTAAACCACGTGTAGTTGTTGGGGGAAATCCTCGGGGATTCCTTGCTGACGTCATTAATCAGATGACCTATCGCCATTTTGGAAAGGCGAACGGATAGCAACGCTCGATACTGGGAAGCTAGGCTTTTAGTCCTGGTAGGTGATAATTTACTTATTTCTCAAAATATATATAGTCGACATGACACCGATACCCGATTCTGATTTCTATACCGATCATGTCATTATATATAATTACCAATAGATCTCAGACAGGGCGTTTGTTTACGTCGCGTTGCTGGCCAACCTGGCGTGATATCGGGTACCTGTCGTGGTGGCTTCCACCGATCAAGCTTGTTAAAACGGGTCGCTTCTACTTCTCTACATGCTCTCCCACCACTGTGACTGTACCAGGATATATATATATATATATATATATATATAATATAATTATATATATCATACATATCACATATATATATATATATATATAATATATATATATATATATATATATATATATCATACATATATATAATTTATATATACACATTCACTCTTTAGCGGTAGTAATATATGCACATATTTGATAAGTTGTCAGTTATCACAAACAAGCACAATTAATTAAAAATATTATTAATATATAATCTAATATGAATAAGCAATGCTTAGGACGACCCCCCGATATAACTACTGCAAAGTATTTTATGATGGTGTGTGTATTTTTTTACTCCACTCGCGGTGTTCGATTTGAAATTCTAGCATCTCGGGTGACCCGTGATAATCAAATACGGCCGTCGTTTCCGCGGAATAAAGTATTAATATTGCATTTTGTTTTTTATTTCTTTTAATATTGAATAAAATCAAAGTTTTGCATTGCGCATATTGGCAAATTCTATGCCAGCGGAAATTTGTTTTGATATATTATTAACCAATCGCTGACCCCGAATACCGTATATTGGGCCTATGGACTTAATGCCTTGACAGCCTCACTGCAGAGTAGTGCAGAGGAACACATACACTGGTTCCGGTGATGTCATCGCACCATATATGGAAGACCTGTAGCTAGGGACCTGTGTAGTTGTTCCTCGATTTGGCATTCACTACTCTGCGACGGCATGCCGTCAAGGTATTAAGCCCATAGGATATTATTAACCAATGGCTGTCGTCCACCCTGTGTGCTGCGTAGCAAATTTCGATGATCTATTTCTGTTTCCGTTTGCTGGATTTGGGTTATTCAAACACAAGTTTACAAATGACGGCGCCCATATAGGGCTGTTTCCGTTTGCTGGATTTTGGTGATTTCATTTTCCACCTCTATGAGTATGAGTATTGTTTATGTATATATATATATATATATATATGTATATATATATATATATATATAGTTATATATATATATATATATATATATATATATACACATGTTAGTCCTTAGCCTCCCCGTGGGTGGGTCGGTAATATGAATAAGCAATGCTTAGGACCGACCCCTCGATATAACTACAGCAAAGTATTTTATGATGGTGTGTGTATTTTTTTTACTCCACTCACGGTGTTCGATTTGAAATTCTAGCATCTCGGGTGACCTGTGATAATCAAATACGGCCGTCGTTTCCACGGAATAAAGTATTAATATTTCATTTGTGCATCCATGTTTATGCCAAATTGTTCTTTATTTCTTTTAAGTTTTGAACTGCGCATATCGGCAGATTCTATGGCAGCGGGCATTTGTTTTGATATATTATTAACCAATCGCTGACCCCGAATACCGTCAATTGGGCCTATGGACTTAATGCCCTGACAGCCTCGCATCAGAGTAGCACGGAGGAACAGGTACACTGGTCCCAGTGACGTCATCGCACCATATATGGAAGGTCTGTAGCGAGGGACCAGTGTAGTTGTTCCTTGATTTGTCGTGCACTACTCTGCGGCGGTGCACCATCAAGGTATTAAGCCCATAGGATATTATTAATCAATGGCTATCGTCAAACATCTATGCTGCGTAGTGAAGTTTGACGATCTATTTCCGTTTCCGTTTGCTGGATTTTGAATTCTCGATTATTCAACACGAGTTTACAAATGGTAGCGCCCAAAGAGGGCTATTTCCGTTTCCGGTTGCTGGATTTTGGTGAATTCATTTCCCACCTCTATGAATACAGGTATTGTTTATGCATATATATGTACATGTATGTGTTAGTCCTTAGCCTCCCCGTTGGTGGGTCAGTATTATTTTGTGTGCCTAGTCACTTGATTACTACTACGCTGGGGGATTTGTTACCATCTGCAAAAACTGCAGCATTATGTACTGGCACCGATGAATCTGTCGGGTGGTGGCGAAAGGCAGACTTTTGTGGAGGACATCAGTGCGGCGAAATACAAAGACTTCCGTCGAGTGCATCTCTGTGACTTAAGTCCGGGCTCCGAGGGGGAGGAGGGGTGGGAATGGAAACAGGGGTTCCAGTGAAGAGGAAAGTGCAGCAGTGAGAGAAGATTCCCAACCCAAGCAAACCCCTCCCTTGCCTTGGTCAGGGGGATAGGCAAGCAAGGAAGAGAAAAAACTAAGTTGTAGGAAAGTTTGTAGGAAAGAGAAGTGACGAGAGTTGAGTCAAAGAATCATGATTCCTAGTTCTGTGGTGACCATTCGGCGAGCATTGGTCACAAGCGAAATAGTGTTTAGAAAGTGAAAAGCTAAAACTGGGCCTCCCCCTGCAATATTTTCTGAGATCAAACCAGGATGAGGCCGGTAGCTGAGAGGAGATAGAAGAGAATGGTCGAGGTAGGGTCCGAAAAACAAGCCAAAGAACTGAAACACTTTCACTTGATATCCATGCACTCACTGACTGACTCTGACTCACTGACTACTACATTGGATTGTCAGCTCGCCTCTATTCAGAGTATTCGATCTATCAGATTTTTAATCAAATGATGCATGTAAATTGTAACTTATTGTAAGTTTTGAATTGTGTCACATCTTACAAGTATGGGCAGACTAAATGTCCCCTCGCACTATTACCACTATTGGTCAGGCCTAGAATTATTGAGAATATTGGTCGAATTTAGCTGCCCTCCAACTAGTACTAGTAGTAGCATCATGAACATGTCAGGTATAATAGCTGAATAGGGGGTGCATAGACGTAGTTATAGATAAACACGATTGCTCAGATTTGAGGGTTTAGCTAGAGAATCAAAACCCTCTATTACTTATTAGTCTGATACACATCTAGTTGCATGGTCGAGTCTGATGGTTGTGGACGTTAGCCACTCGTGGTGGACATGGTTAGGCAATCCTCAGTGTATAATGAATTAATTCTAGTTTTACTTCTAGTAGTAGTACTTGATATTATTGTGTACCAAAGATTCAAATTTAAGTCTTTCACCAGTTGTAGCATTTCCAAACATGAGTTGTGTATCGATGTGGTCAAAGCTAACCTAATGACCTTGTGTGTATACTTGTACTGTTTTCAGAAACCAATGCAATTCAGGATTTGTTAATTTGTTTATTTAAAGAAGGTTTTTGTCACAGTTGGAGGGATGAATCCACCGATTAAACCCTCATAATTGGGCTTAATCAACTTAACTTAAGGCTAGGTTGTATTGAAAAGACAATGTTATAGCAATCGACCGTCTTAACCTAGCTTCTGCGCAAGTAATTAGGACTAGAGGTTAACCTCTGTGCCTTACATAATAACAACAGTGATTAACGACTGTAACTGTGAGTACAGTCTCACCTCGAACCATTCTCTGATACAGAGTTGTGACACTGGAGGTGAAGAGTCCATACACTAGGTGGCGAACAGGTCATTTCCACTGAGAGCTATTCTTCACTAGCCATCAGTCCAAACCATAATTAGATTGAACTTCGACCCCCACCCTGTACTGTGTCCTTGAACATCATGGATACAACCCCATCCCCCCCTCCCCCCACTCAACACACACACATATAGTGTAAACTCCACTAAAATACGGTTGAAAAGTGAGATGTAGTAATAAATTCTGGTTTTCTATAGGTGTGAAATATTCACATAAAATAAATCCTTTACACTCATAGTAAATCGGGATTGAAGTGTAGACGTTATCCACAAATAATCTAAGTCAGTTACTTTGGACTATGCAACTTTAATTAAGGCATGTTCTCATCCTATGAAATATACTTTGTCTTTGATTTAATTGTATGGGGAAAATGCAACCTATATATATCACTATGCTATAAAAAAAAAAAATGGTACATATTTTAGACTGAATCAGTTGAGTGCCCGCTTCCCATGTGGCCTTTCATATGATTCCAACTCTGGCTGAGTCAAACCGATGACTTAATAACTGATGCTTTTCGCTACCTAACCTGGCAGTCGGAATTACTAGGATGGGGCAAGGAACAGTGGAATGAGGAAGACCAATTGTCTGCAGTTGAAATTTCCAATACTTAAAGCTGCATAGTCCGATGAAACATCACATTTTCAAAACCAAAACGATAGACTACATCACCGTTCCAGTCGTGCGGCGCATTATGGGATGCGTCAAAGCAAAGAAAACCCGCGGGAAGCACATGGCACATGCTAATACACTGGGTACAGCTATGAAATGTGCTAGTTTCAGCTCATCTCAGCTCTTGTTTGAAACATAGAATACCAACTAAAAAAATATATATAATAAAGGAAGATATTAATCTTTTATCCAGCATTGCATTTACATCAATATAATATGCACATCTTATGCCATGTGCATTTAGATTTAGACAAATCTGGGCACTCAGACTAGTGTTAGAGTCATAGCCAGAGTCAGTTTTACTTATTTTATTAATTTTTTATTTATATACTATGGTTTATGACATACATAGAACTAGACAATTAGTAGGGTTAATCAGATATTGGTTATATATTTCTCTAAAACAAGTGTATGTTGACACATTTGGCATTTTAATATTTAGAAGAAGAATTAATAATGGTGATGTGGATATCACAGATTGTTTTGTGTGGAATTGTATGTTTCTTAGCTCAAAATGTTTAACTATGGCTAGTTTTGTCTTAGCTATATTCATCAGATCACTATAGTGCATGTGTGCATACATGTTTATGCCAAATTGTTATGTATTTCTATTCATTTTGAATCAAATCCAAGTTTTTCCCTACATGTATCAACAAACTCAATGGCCATTCTCATTTGCTTTGCTGCCAACGCCGTTTTCAATGCATGCGCAGTCGGAACTGTGATGTAGTCTATTATCTTGATTTGATTCTACATATCAAACTTAGATACTGGCGCACTTATTAAGTATTTGTTGCAACATAGTTCTAAGGAAATACTGAGCCAATTTAATAGAACATATTACTGCAGATGGCTATGTTACAGTTTTGGCAGAATTTACCCAACATTAATTTTTACATGTTTGCACTTCAAATATCTCCAAAGTTAGCCATTTAAAATAAAAATGACTTCAAATTAAAGTAAAGTAAAGTAGATCGTAACAATCAATGTAATATATTTATCTCAGGAAAATACAGAAACTCCAAACCATCGGACTATGCAACTTTAATCAATGACTGTAAATTGTAATACAAGTACAGGCTCAGGAAAAGATCTAGGGCAAAGTCCGCTGTTCAAAGTTGCATGAACACTGATGGTTATAGGTCCACTTTGCGGTACACTGTGCACTAGGTGTTTTATTGCACATAAGTTAATTTGATACAGGGGTGATATCTGCTCTACCGAATGTCACCAGTACCATGTTAAGTCAGCAAAATATACATCAGTAGAAAATAGTAAAATAGATCAATTCAAGAGCCGGAATTATTACATATTTGTAGGTATCACAATAGTTCTTGTTGACCAATGGTTTTTTTTGTGTGGGTGTGATGAATTTATTTACCCTCCCCATAACGTATAAGTGTGTTTGTTAACACTGTCTTGTTTTCTTGTTTTCACCATCGACCTCAGTTCATTTGAAATAATTCCACCCATGCACTCAGACTATATGGTATGTAAAATCATGTCTTTCGATTATAGTAGAATATGTGGTAGGATGAAAAGCTCAATTAACGTATGTAAGAGGGGGAGGGGGAGCAACAACCAACATGTTTGTTGAATGATCCCCCCTGCGCTACGTCATTTGTTTAATGACCTAAGATCGATTTTAGAATTGTGTACACACGAACTCTTGTTTACTTATTTCTTCACTTATCCTTTCCCCGTGACACTTGGAGCTGTGCCTCTTCCGAAATAAATAAACCATTGAAGTGGTTGCTGAGCGATCAGTTCAATAGACCTGAGTGTAATGTGCACTATGGGAATTGTACTCCACAGCTTGTGCATTTAATATTTCTTGGCGCGAATTGTAGATGTTTACATTCTGAAAAATTATATGTATTTATATTATGGTTAACAAAAGCTGTGTTCACACGGGCGATGTAAATCGATTCGTAGAAAGCGACTTGTATAGTTCGCCTCACATTTCTCGTGTGAACGGACGTCTGAGGCGGATTAGGGCTGATTCGATTCACGTGATGCGGATCCTGTAAACCACCTAGCGAGGTAGTTTATATGAGGTGATTTCTGTGATGCGGTTTATTTTGCCCATGTGGACGCAACCGACTTACGTGATGCGGACTAAGCACGTCGAACTATATACTATAATTTGGTCTATGAAACCGCTAGACGTGCACATATATTTTTTTCATCATTTATTTTTAGGGTTTCACTGCCCAGCAGAAGTTTTGACCATTCCAAACCAATACGATTCAGTCATTACATATCTAGATCGAACCCACACTCTCTGGTGCCGGCGTCGTCGAACCCAAAATGGCGCTGGTTAGTCTGGACTTGCTCATGCGCAGATATCCACTTCCGCCTTAAACCGATTCAAAGCACTGCCCGTGTGAACGCGAAACACTTTCAAACTAAATCGCATCATATGATTCGATTTGTCTAATTCGCTTCACATTTTGCCCGTGTGAACACGGCTAAACACAAGGAACACACATACCGAATATAACCAAATATTCTACTATGCATATGATACAACCACAAAATGAAACCTCGGAAACAGTATTTTGGTGGAACTAATTTTATGTTTACAAAATGACGAACATGGAAATGCAATGCTTTTATCTGGGAGTGTAAATTATTCCATTTTCCACTTAATTTCATTTGTGAGTATACGTTCTGTGCATCCCAAGTGGGGACGGGGGTGGGTGTGTGTGGGGGTGGGGGTGGGGTACTGCGCAATGTACCTTTTTCACGTAGACAAACCGGAAGTAGAACGCGTGATGCAACTTTAAAAAAAGACACACACACACACACGCACACACACACGCACGCACGCACGCACGCACACACACACCTCTACACTCACAGTTACATAACAGCCACACATACAAACATACACCTTCACACACAACACACACACACACTTTTACATTGTGTTAAATTCTTTGCATTTAGGCGTGGTACTTTAACCAGACGCCATGGCGAAGATAAGTTGAGCACTCGCTTTCCATGTTGTATGTAGTGGGATTCGGACCCTGGTCAAGTCAGGGCAATGACCTAAATATTTATACTTGTTTGAACCTGTCCCCGCGTTCGGCATTACTAGGATAGGACTAGAAAGTAGAAGCAGTGAAAATTAAATGCACAAGAGCAATTGTCCGCGGTTGAAATTTCCCATGCTTAATCAACGAATGTAACAACAACAATAAATACAAGGTTACCACAGTTTTTCCATTGGGTGGAACTAATATAGCTTAAGTAATCACCGAGTTGGATATGATCAAGTTGGTAGAACTATAGATACTCCACCAGTATAAATAATTTAACTGAACGCCTTGAAGACTAGCCTACCATACCTTCAAGGATTGTAATTTGTAGGTTGTCAGCTACCTAGTACCCCTACCACATGTTGGGTTGAATCTCACTCCCAGTAGCAGCAGTATCTAAGTTAGCTGTGTGCAGGCTCCGGCAGAAAAACCTCACACATTTTACAGGTTAACAAAAAGTCCAAGGCAAATGTTATTCAACAAAATTATTATGTTTTAAGTGAAGGGATACAGTTTGTTTTTATTTAGTTTTGAAAATGATATGATTCAAATGGTGGGCTCCATTCGCGATACACATTTGTAGTCGATTACCCTAAATTATCCATCACCCGGAGAGTCACTTCTGGCGGTATTTCTGTAATTGTTTGCCATATAGCAACCTTTAATTTGTCAATTGTTTTTGGTCGATCTTCGTATACTTTTACCGGGCGCGGTGGCCGAATCAGTAGAGCGCGGGCCTCGCGTGCGGGAGATTGGGAGTTTGGTTCCCGTTCGAGTCAAACCAATGACTTAGTTATACAAATTTATACTTGTCGTTTCCTAGCTGGGCGCTGGACATTAATATGACAAGGCAAGGACTGCTTAGCTCAGTGTCAGGATAATGTGACTGAGCAGAATATCGGGTCATGGTGCCGTGGCCTGATTTCCCAGTTGGGCAGTACTATAAAGTCACCATGAGTGTTCACTGTCACAAGTCGGTACCCGTCCTGATATGACTTTACATGTTGCCAGGACATAAAACTCAACAACCAATCAACCAACCAATCGCATACTTTAGCTTTTAAGTAACCCCAGAGAAAATAATCACAGGGGGTGAGATCAGGCGAGTGTGCAGGCCATCCAATATTACCACATAAGGACCAGACGGGATGGCCGAATGAGTTAGAGCGCCCATCTCCCGTGCTGGTAGATCGTGGGGTCGTGGGTTCGAACCCTGGTCGAGTCAAACCAATGACTTAAAAATTGATACTTGTTGCTTCCTAGCCAGGCGCTCGGCATTATTAGGACAGGGCAAGGACTGGTGTGCTCAGTGTCAGGATAATGTGACTGAATGGGATACCAGGTCATGGTGCCGGCGGCCTGGTTTCCCAGTGGGACAGCACTATAAAGTCGCCATGAGTGTGAACTGTCACAAGTCGGTACCCGTCCTGATATGACTTTAGATGTTGCTAGGACGTAAAATAACAACAAACAAACAAACATTACCACATAAGGAGATCAAGTGTCCAGGAAACATTTCTTTCAAATCTTTCAGTGATATCGCTGTTTGA
Organism: Branchipolynoe longqiensis; assembly: GCA_030323885.1. NCBI lineage: Eukaryota > Metazoa > Annelida > Polychaeta > Phyllodocida > Polynoidae > Branchipolynoe > Branchipolynoe longqiensis. The sequence goes on from CM059188.1 coordinate 46,978,734, forward strand.
GCAGTGGCTCCATCCTGTTGAAACCACACATTCGAATTTCCAGGGTATCTGAGTTTTGGCTTTTTAAAGTTCCATAGTATCTCCACATAACGATCATACTTTACATATATATATAAAATATGGGAGTTTTTTCTGCCGGGCCCTGTAGAATAAAATCTAGGTAAGTGTTTTGGTTTAGAAAATCTGATGTTCACATCTGACTATGTAGCTTTAAATGTAGAATCTTAGCTGTCAGAAAAAAAGTTATGTATCATGTATGTAGCTCTGTATCAAGTAGGTAGGTGGATCTATGCAATTTATATCGACTGTTATATATATAACGAACCCACTAGCCGTAAGCAGAGTGCAGGGATGAAAGATCTCCGCGATTTCGCGGAATTCCGGGATTCTTCCTGTAGGCCCCTACTGCAGTCCCGCAGCACTATCAGCGTATACTACTAATACATGCTTCAAACGGTGCAGCACTATCAGCGTATACCAATATGTATGAAACCAGACTTTCGGGAATTTTCCTCGATTCCCTGACAATGCTAATCCTATGGGAGAAAATCAGCATTTCCGCTTTTTTTCCCGGAGACCACTTTCATCCCTGAGAGTGGTATTTAGGGTGATCTGCCACTATTTATTACGAGGTTAACACACTGATGCACTTATGATATATCGATTTTATTTGCAGCTATTAAGAACGGATCATATATCAATAGCGCTTAGCTGACTGGTTCAAGCAAGAGTTTATTACGAATCACATTACACATTGTCATGAACAAAATGAGAAATCGGGGTTGGGAATTCACTCAACCAAATCATAATAGTATAACTAGGTCAGCGAAGGAATCGTATTGCATGAATGATCAATTACTATCTCGTTACATGTTGATAACTATTCCTAATATTGAGTACTTGGTAATAAATATTATTTGGTGTTGTTCGGTTATGGAGCCTGTTTAGGCTTTTATTATGGACCCTTTCCATAAGAAGCACGTTGAATATTGGATCTTTCCAGCTGTTTGTGTACTGAACGAGTACACCTCTAAGAGAAATACTGAAAGCTTGGCAAGACTGAAATGTTTGGGAAAGGGGTATGTGAGCATTTATAAAACTACCAACAGTTGGGACAAGAAACAATAACAGAAATAGAAAAGAAAATACTTCTTGTCTTTTTTGAATTTATATATTCAATTATTCTATCTAAAATAATTTATTATAAATTTGTTATTTCTAACAAATAATAATTAGGGGGTGTAATAAGTAATACTTATGTATGCATGTATGTCAGCTGATGTATGTATGCATGGTGTGATGTATGTATGCGTGATGTATGTGTGCGTGTTTGATAGTATCTAGGATTTAGGTGACTTAAATATAGGATATACGATGTCCAAAATAACCTGTCTGCGCACTGTATTAGACTATCATTACAAAGCACGATAATTTGATTATTAATCCAGAATAAAGTCTTAATAATTTGTATAGCAATTTCTCTCCACACCCACCCACCCACACACACCCATATATATATAAGACATTATACGAGTATAATAATCCGGAAGATTCCATCTACTCCCCAGCTGCCCCTCCGCCAGCCAGTCATCGGCTGGTTAACTCTATTCATTAGTTCATCTACTGATACACACACAACCTTAGCTCTCCATGTAGCGCCACCTACTCGCCCACGGATCAGCGACCATTACGCTCACCCGTGTACAATATATATTTGTGCGAGGTTTATAGACTGTTATACAAGACCTCAGGCAGGCGATCTCTTAAACTAAAATAGCGATAGAAAAAGTGCAAGCTGTGCAACATATCATGACATATATTACGAATCCCAATGTCTAACTGGAATGTGTTAACACGAGTGGTGTTAACTGAGCTATGAACTAGTATGTGCGTATATGTTTGACATGCCATCCTGTTACAGCCCGGCCCTCGCCACCACCGCGACCAAAAGATCCCGGAAAAGTTGATAATCATACAGTGTCTGTCAAGTTCATCAATCAATATAAGCCCATTTCTCTGACAGTTTGCATCACTTTTCGTACAGAGTTACAAATGTGCTCTGCAGTGGTCCTACCTACATTCACGGGTGTCTTGTCTGCCACCAACCAGACGGGATAGCCGAATGAGTTAGAGCGTCCGTCTCCCGTGTTGGTAGACCATGGGATCGTGGGTTCGAACCCTGGTTGTGTCAAACCAATGACTTAAGCATTGATACTTGTCGCTTCCGAGCCAGGCGGTCGGCATTATTAGGAGAGGGCAAGGACTGGTTGGCTCAGTGTCAGGATAATGTGACTGAGTGGGATATCAGGTCATGGTGCTGGCAGTCTGGTCTCCCAGTGGGGCAGCACTATACAGTCGCCATGAGTGCGCACTGTCACAAGTCAGTACCCATCCTGATATGGCCTTAGATATTGCTAGGACGTAAAACAACAAACAAAGAAAGAAACAACAAACTTGTCTGTCACCAGTGTCTACTTTATTTTTCTTTCTTAGTGAGATGGGTGTATTTATGCTTCCCGGAACGATGAAGTCTAATAACTTGTTTTTGCCACGAGACAGTAATAGTCTTGTAATTCTCCTTGTTTTATCACTTTCAGTTGCTGTGTAGTTATCTACTGCATGCATTCTTTCTCTGTTTGTAAGCATTCTCCCACACCCCCAAACCCTCTGTGAGTTTGTTAGTTTTACAATTGGTTAGTGGCTTGGTTACATATTTCCCTGACTGCCTTCACCTTGTTGTGATAGTGGCCATTAGTTTTTGAATTTTAGTTTAAAGTTCACCTCCTGTATGTATCATGACTAGTATGTATACCCTCTAAGGGTTTACTGGAATTATCAGTATATTTTCTTTATTAATTTATCCATCAATTAACATTTTATTTTTGTTGTTGGACAAATAATGCCAGAATAGGCACCACACACAGGACAAGGGAATATCTGCATACATGTTCGTCACAATGTCTCTCTAGCAATAGCAGTACTCGGGAAGTTGTACACTGTCTAGTTGACAAACCTCATAGTGGTCATTAGGGCGTGGTCAAAATTGGCGACTGTAGTTGGCGAGCTGTTAGGAAGCTGAGTCCTGCGGGACATCACCCTGGCAGTCCGCCACATGCTGTTTCTTCCAGACCTTACTTCCCTCTCTTGGTCCCCCCCCCCCCCCCCACACACACACACACACTCTCGATACTCACTCACACGGCAGCCTCCCCCACCCTGCGCGTTGCCTTCTACTTCCGGCTGTGGATAATTTAATGCAGCTCCGGACATATCTTTACTCACCAATACCTCTACCTATATATATATATATGTACATACATACATACATACATACATACATACATACATACATACATACATACATACATACATACATGCATGCATGCATGCATGCATGCATGCATACATACATGCATGCATGCATGCATGCATGCATACATACATACATACATACATACTTACATACATACATACATACATACATACATACATACATACATACATACATGTATACATACATACGCACACCACTTCAATCAATGCCCTCACATCTACCTCTACCTCGAAAAAAAAGAAGCCCCACTACAGACAAAAACAACCCAGAACTCCCACAAAAAGCCTCTGAGCATATTTATTTTCTTCTGAATTTATTGTAAGGTGTCTATTTGTGTAAGTGTGGCTGTTTGGTTTGTGTGTGTGTATGTATGTATGTGTGTATGTATGTATGCATGTATACATATATATTTGTATGTATGTATATTTGTTTATTTGTAGTATAACTGCACAGGTGAACTGTTTAGTACTCATTAAAGTTTGCAGCAATCTTAGTAAGTAGGTACTAAATAATTAAGCAATTTTCCAAATTAAATTAAGCCCACAGGAAGATAGAAAAAAAGAGAGAGTAGGAAGCCAATTATAATGGGCAACACTATTGGCAAGGCAAGGTGCCCGTGTGAGTGCCAGGCCCCATTGATTAACGCACACCATGATGTAGGTGTCTCGTGATACATGCTGGTGAAGGTGTATCACAAAACATACATATGTGATAGCTGTGTATTTGTTGACCTGACCGGCAGTGGCCTCATTGGGTGACGGAGAGCACTTTGCAGCCCACTTAGCCTGTCGCAAATGTAGGTCACCAATACATGACCAGGTCATCTGCGCACAAGGTGTTGCTACTCTAATTGTGTACTCCTTCCTACTTCTGCTTCCCGGCGTCTCTAGGAAGATTTGATCCACCCTAGCGGCAAAGGAATGAAGCTTTCACCTTGAGTAGTCAGCACTTTAGTACCGGATGGGGTGGCTGAATCTGTAAGAACGGCTGGCTGTTTTTTTTCTATGCGAGAAGTCGTGGGTTCGAATCCCAACCGAATCAAATCAATGACATACAAAATCGATGCTTGCGCTTAGCTAGCCTGGTGTTGGGCATTACTAGGATAGGGCAAGGAATGGTTTACTCAATGTCAGGATAATGTGACTGAGTGGGATATCGGGTCATGGTGACAGCAGCACAGTCTGCCAGTAGGGCAGCACTATAAAGTTGTCATGAGTGTGTACTGTGTCACAAATCGGTGTCACAAACAAACAAATTCGGCTGTTCATCGGGTGATGTGTTGTCTGCCGATTCCAACCACATTCACATACTTCAATACTGAGGCACTTATTAAAGCTGCATATTGCACCTATTAAAGCTGCATAGTGTGATGAAGCATCAAATCTTCAAAACCAAAACATTTATCTAGATTTGATTCTACATATCTAACTTGGATACTTGTTAAGCATTTGTTGCCACATATAAGTAAATACTGAGCCAATTTAATCAAATATGTTACTGCTAAAAGTCTATGACCTCAATTTTACATGTTTGCATTTCAAATATCACAAAGCTTAGCCATTTAAGATCAAAGTTAAGTACATACTAAAGAAAGATAGATCATCACAATTAATTTAATGTATACATCTAAGAAAAGTGACAAAATCTCAAAGCCATCGGACTATGCAACTTTAAGCATTTGTTGTTGTATAGAATTGAATAGTCAATTTAATAGAACCTGTCACTACTGAAGCCAATGCTGTCAAGAGTTTTGACGTGCTTGATCGTGATTTTGGCTCCTAATTTAAAGTGATGCGTGTATGTTGAGCAGACCACCAACACTAGATTTTAACTAAGAAGGCCTTCAAATGTAGCAGTTACAGTTTGGTATGTATGCCAGCGGGTTTGAGTCGGGATATAAATCTACTACCCTTACCCTTACCCCTGCCTCAATCCCCCCTTCCTCAACGCCTCCCTCCGAATCCTCATCCCTCCAGCTTGTCAGGTAGACATATGCAGGATGATGTATGCCTCAGGTTCCCACCGCATGGGCGTTACTGACACTTGTGTCTGGGCAGCTTTCTTTTAAAAGTAAATCAAAAATAATAATTTCATTATTGAAATACATGGTAATTGCCTCAGCCACTAACTCATGTCCTCAAAAATGAGAAAATGGTGGTTTCTTTTTCTCTTGAATTAGCAAACTTGATTTGTGTAAATTTCGCGTTAAGAAAATTGAAGAAAAAGGGAGCTGAAGTTGGGTATGTGGGCGTGGAGATGATGAGGGAGGGAGCAGCATCCACCATGCACATACAAACATACATACAAACATACATACATGTACATAAATACATGTACATACATACATACATGTACATACATGTACATACATGTACATACATACACATACATACACATGTATGCACATGTACACATACAATGATACATACATACATACATACATGTACATACATACATGTACATACATGTACATACATGTACATACATACACATACACACATGCATGCACATGTACACATACATACATACATACATATATATACATACATACATACATACATACATACATACATACATGCATGCATGCTTGCATACATACATACATACATGCATACATACATACATACATACATACATACATACATACATACATACATACATACATACGTTGTACACACATATATATAGCTGCATAGATACATATAATCAATACATCTATACATACATCTAGTAGAATATTTCAATTCATTTACTACCCCTCTCAGTCATTTACCAGTGAATCGAATTGGTATCGTCCATGCTCTGTCTCAGTAAGGTTACCAGGGATCTGCACGGAATGTCTTCCTGGTTGTATGTTGCCAGACCTACACAGAATTATGGTTCTTCTGCCATCCACCAGGTGCCCCTCCCCCCAAAGAGTAATGCCGCAGCATATTCTTTTCTATATGTACAATTAAACTCCAACACGATGCCCTGCAGACCGGCTGCATTCACACATATATTTGAGTCGTGTTTTTTGGGGTGTAGTGGGGAGGGGGCGGGGGAGGGGGTCGGGTTGGGATTGTGTCTCTAAGAGAAGTTCATCTAGTCTAAAGTAAATTGGTTTGTTTGTTACATTTATTGATTAAGCACTGAAAAATTCAATTGCGCTCCTTGTTCTATATCTTAAAGCTGCATAGTCCGATGAAATATCAAATTTTCAAAACCAAACCAATTATCTAAATTTGATTTGACATATCTAACTTAGATACTGATGCACTTATTAAGCGTTTGTTTCTGCGTATAACGCAATACTGAGTCAATTTAACAGAACCTGTTACTGCAGAAGTCTATGGTGTCAGAGTTTTGGCAAGCTTGCCAAAACTAATTTTCCATGCTTGCACTCAAAATATCTCAAACGTTTACCATTTAAAATACAAGTAACTTTGAACTAATGTAAAGTAGATACTAGTGATCGATCTAATATATTTATCTCAGAAAAAATACAGAAATTCAAAACCATCGGACTATGCAACTTTAATAATGATGAGCGTCAGGCTAGATAGCAAAAAGTATACCTTTTTTTATTTAGCCTAATTGCTTTGACTCAGCCAGTGTTCGAACCCAGGGTTCCCATCACCTACCCATATGACCGGGGAGCAGGTATTCAAATCATTCGAATATCTCGTTTGACTATAATGGCACATAGCAATTTAATTTTAAATTGGTGAATTAATTAACGTGAAAGAAGAATTAAGAAAAACGCTGTCTATATACAACTATTACAATGCAGGGCTTACAATAAAATAATAATTATTATTATTTGAAAAAAACATAAATAAAGTGTTTTTGTGTGCGTTTTTTGTGTGCTTTGGCAAAGTTTGTGAATATTTGTGGAATTGCTAGTGAGTACTTATTACAACGAGGCTGCGGTTTTGCAGTGCTGAGGGTGATTGAGGGTGGGATTGGGGTCGGGGGGGGGGGGGGACTTACATGTAAGGGAGGGGTCGCCGAAGGGGCTCCCCGCACATCCGGTTTGGATCTGGAGATGTAAACAAGCACGCCCTCGCCCCACCCATCCATTGATCTAACTTCCGCGTTCTATTTATAGAATTAAGCTTCCCTCATTAAAAAGGGGAGAGATTGTTTTGTAATCTTATTAGATTATTAAAGGATTGGTTCCGTGCGCTGTAGTTGTTTATTGTTTTTTATGGCCACAGTTCATGTTATTTTGTGCTACATTAATTGTGTATCTAATAGGCAATAATTTATTTAAGGCTGCATAGACCAATGAGAGCATCACATTTTCTAACCCAAAGCACTTATTTAGATTTGATCGTACATATATCCAACTTAGATAGTAGTAGTAGTAATAGACAAAAGCTATAGTCTGCAATAAATTGCTGGAATTTGTTGTGTATCTGTGAGGTTTTAAAATTTCTTTTTATCTCTCTACTAAAAGAATATGCAAGTTTTCATAAATTGCCTCTGCCCACATACTTGTATTTTGTGTAAATTACATGCAACCAAGTTTTTTTTGTATATTTCTAGTATGTTTCTAGTGTTGTTTCGAAAACTGGTTACTGGTAGTTTTAGTTTCGCTGAATTAATGATTAACTGTTGGGAAATCTGGATAATTTGTCTACTATAAAGAAAACCAGTCTTGGGAATGGATCAGTGTGGACAATGGAGTGCGGCTTCTGTGACTGTATAGTGTGGCTGTCCTCGGTGGGTGGCTACTCAAGTTATGGATTGTGGCTTTTATGGGTGGCTTGCTACTCAAGTTATGGAGTGTGGCTTTTTTTGGATGGGTGACTCAGGCTTTCATATGTGACCGTCGTGGTTGAGTGGCTACTCAAGTTACGGGAGTGTGGCTGTTGTGGGTGGGTGGCTCATGCTACCAAATGTGACGGTGGTAGGTGGGTGGCTACTCAAGTTACGGCAGTGTGGCTCTTGTGAATGGGTGACTCAGGCTATCGAATGTGGCAGTCATGGGTGAGTGGCTACTCAAGTTATGAAGTGTGGCTGTTGGCTGTTGTCAGTGGGTGGCTTAATGGAGTGTCGCTGGCATAAGCGGGTGGCTCAGACAATGGCGTGTGGCTGTTATGGGTGGGTGGATCAGTCAATGGAGTGTGGCTGGCATGAGCGGGTGGCCAGCCACACTGCATGAGCAGGTGGCTCCTGTATAGTGTGGCTGTCCTGGGTGGGTGGCTAATTGCCAGAAGGAACCAATAAACAAGTACCCATAGTTTCTCTGTAATCAAAGTTCCCCCACCTGCTGCACACGCACCTGTGTACCTGAAGCAGCTAATGGAGATGGGGAGTGGGGTGGTGTATCTGTGGCAGATAATGGAGATTGAGTCTGCGTTATCGCCCTGATTCATAACAGTCCTGCCCAGGGCTGTTCCACGTGAATTTTTGTTATATCACCCTTCCCACACGTGACGTCATTAATCAGTTGTCAGTATAAACAGTACAAATCGGAAATCTGTACTTTTTTCTATATGTCATATTGTTGTTGTTATTATTATTATTATTATTATTATTATTATTATTATTATGATGATGATGATGATGATGATGACATATTTAATATCCTTAGTTACATCTTGCATTGCTGAATCTAACAACAAACATGTACATCTACATCACTATTGTGACTGTCGAACAATCTGGATTATTACAAGTTTAATAAATAAAAAAGTAAAAAAAAGAATCTGAAGTGTTTTATATTGCTTTAATAGCTACTTTTTGTTGTTTTTGTTCTAAATGTCTATATTTACACCTACTGTAATGTTTGCTGCCAATTTGACTTTCTCAATGGGTGCTTGACCTTGGTGGGTAGGTGGGTGGGTGGAGCGTTCCAGTCATCACTGTTGTGTTGTTGACCTGTGCGTTCTGCCGTAGTGTTTGCGTTGTCCGACAGGGGACCATCGACGCGCTCCCTTAAGGTGCTTCCAAGTTCCATAGTCCATTAGTAGGGGTTTGGCGGTAGGGGTGGTAGGGGGTTGGGGAGGGAGGTAAGGGTAGGGTGGGATGGGGATGGGGGTGGTGTGGGTTTGCTGGCTGTTATTGTGCTAAATTTAAATGCTAGCTGACTGTACTATTAATTAGTTCATCTAGATGTAAGACTATCTAGCGTTCACCAACTTAATAAGCCATCCATATTTATATAACAATGAGCATCCAGCTAGAGTTTAGCATTAATGTAGTAGTAACCGATTCATTGAACTCCGAATGTGCTCTAATATACTTAATTGTGGCGTTCTCTGTGGCGGAGTGGTTAGAGTGTCTGACTTTTTTCTAGGTCAGTACTCCTAATCTGAGGGTCGGCGGTTCGATTCCCCGTGCCCTCAGCTCTGCCAATTTGGATTTCCACCGCTGTGTATAACTTACAGCGTCATCAAAGGCTGGTTGCTCTCATACCATGTCTATGTGGTGTGGGAGGTTAAAAATCCCTTGGGTCAGTAAAAGTGTAGGCTCGGGCTTTCTATCGACCAGCAGTGGAATGAGGAAGACCAGTCGTCTATGACTGAAATTTCCCCTGCTTAAACAACTAATGGACCCCCCCCAAAAAAAAAAAATGTATTAATTGATCAACTGTTCTTCTAATTCACCTGATTGTGCGTTGTGGTTGTTTGATTGTTTTAACAGGGGGCGGGAGTGCAGATAACTGAGTGTGCATTGCTCTCACACAAGATTATTCAGAAGAAGAATTACTTACCAACAAAAAAAAGAAATTAAAAACAAGTTTGTTTGTTGGGGTTTTAGGTCCTAGCAACATCTATGGTCATATCGACGGGTACAGACTTGTGACATTGCTCACATATGGCGACTTTATAGTGCTTCCCAACTGCGAGATCCGGCCACCGGCACCATGACCCGATATCCCACTCAGTCACATTATCCTGATAGCGATCTAACCATTCCTTGCCCTATCCTAGTAATGCGTACGTCAGGCTAGGGAGCGACAAGTATCACAACAAGAATCGCTTTGTAAGTCATCGGTTCAAACTCCCGACCTTCTGCACGGGAAGCCTGCGCTCTACCGATTGGGCCACCGTGTCCGGTAAGAAAAATAAAAGGTTCCTTAGGTATAGTGATCTAGGAGGGGGAGAGGCAACACATAAATATATTATGTCGATCGTTATAATCTACCTTGCTTTAGTTTGAAGTAACTTCATAAATGATAAATGGCTAGTTTTGGTGATATTTGAAGTGAAAATATGTTTAAAGTACTTTTCAGTGTGCACACTTAAATATTAGAAACCATAGTCTTCAGCAGTAATGCTACTAATAGGTTTGATTAAATTGACTCAGTATTCTCTTCTATTCAGCAACACATGCTTAATAAGTGCATCAGGATCTAAGCTGCATCACATAAGTGTTTTGGGTTCGAACATTTGGTGCTTTCAATTTAAAAAAACTTTGCTTCAAATATTAAAGAAGCGCACAACACTACATTAAACAAACATCGTCATGAACAGTAGTCATGCATCGTACGCTAATTGTGTTCCAAAAGATCAGACGGCATGACCGAATGAGTTAGAGCGTCCGTCTCCCATGCCGGTGTCGCAGTTTCAGTTCTCAACCAGTTGCAGTTCTCAACATCGCTTCTGCGCATACGTCAAAATCTAGCAGCATCTTCTGCACATTGTCAATGGTCATGAGGAATCTTCATACAGAAAAAGTGAAATATCTCTAAAACCAAACCATCTAGAAACAAATCGCTTGGTACACATATAGAAAACATGTTTACCAACAAGATTATATTAAATTGATATGGTTAGGGTTCTGGATTTCTATTAATTTTGAATAATGTTTTGCACTGCGTGTACCGGCAAACTCAAGGCATTGTCAATGGTCGTGAGCAATCTTCATACAGAAAAAGTGAAATATCTCTAAAACCACACCACCTAGAAACAAATCGCTGGGTACACATATAGAAAACATGTTTACCGAAAAGATTATATTAAATTTATAAGGTTAGTGACACTGACACTATAGTGACAGTATGAGGCAACGATTTGCGGCGATCGGCGATGGTTTGAATCGGAATGATGTTGACACATGCGCACACGATGCTTTGACGCATGCGCAGATGCTTTGACGCATGCGCAGAAGCGATGTTGAGAACTGCAACTGCTTGAGAACTGAAACCGCGACACCGGTAGATCGTGGGGTCATGGGTTCGAACCCTGGTCGAGTCAAACCAATGACTTTAAAATTGATACTTGTCGCTTCCTAGCCAGGTGCTCGGCATTATTAGGACAGGGCAAGGATTGGTGTGCTCAGTGTCAGGATAATGTGACTGAGTGGGATACCAGGTCATGGTGCCGGCGGCCTGGTTTCCCAGTGGGACATCACTATAAAGTCGCCATGAATGCGCACTGTCACAAGTCGGTACCCGTCCTGATATGACTTTAGATGTTGTTAGGACGTAAAACAACAAAAAGCAAAGCAAAATGTTTCCAAAAAACCCCTAAAAGATACTAGATATTCTCAGCACCTAGGTCGCAGAACAGGTCAGGCAAATGCTGGCCGCCGTGTATTTAATACCAGGGATGAAAGATCTCTGCATTTTCACATATTTCTCCGATTTTTATATTCACCGATTCACGTTCACAAAATGCCAATATATAATTGGTTAATCCGAATTCCGTTCTTATATTAACTTACATGTCCTTATATGACCTTAGATGTTAGACTATAAAACCCAAACAAGAAGTAGTTCGTCACAATAAGGGCAGTGGAAACTTGACTTTCAGCATTTGTCTACAATTCCCTGACGGTGTCCTTTGGGGGAATATCGTCGTTTTCGCGGACAATTGCTGTTGGTTCTGCCGGAACTCACTAGGTGGCCTCAATGTATCAGCCTCATTTCCGCGTTCTTTTTGCCAGAGACCACTTTCATCTCTGCTTTATTAGAGTTGCATCAATTAATGTAACCCACCTTTTAACTAACTACAAGCCACTCATATTGTCATATTTTGTCCCCCTTTTCCTTCAATGTTCCCTTCCCTAATATTGTTCTACGGTCCACCTGTTTGGTTTCTTACTGAAATCATTATTGTTGGACTTTACAGTAATTATGTACTATGCCGTACCTGGGGAGTAGTCTGGCACATGTTGAGATTGTTAGTCATGAATTGGCACCAATTAATACTTATACTTATCCTCTTCTGCTTAAGAAATTAGGCATCAATGCCTGTTAGCAGCATTGGCCTGTCTAAGTGGGACCTAGTGAAATTATAGTTTTCGTGCGGAAAGCGCTGACTGTAGCGGTAAATTACCCAGTGCTTATCGAGGCGTCCTTTGAAAGAGTTTAAGCTTGGGGCGTTCACTACATCAGCTGTTAGTCTGTTCCAAGTATTCCCGGCTCTTTCAGTGAGGAAATTTTGATGAACTCGCTTGTTAGTTCTGGGTTTGACGATCTTATTATGCCCTCTGGTTATCAGACCGTGTGTTGGCTTGAGTATGATGTACCGGTTTTTGACTATATGTTCCGCTGAGGTGTTTGTAGATCTCAATGAGGTCTTCGCGGGCCCTTCTGTAGTATAGGCTTGGCAGGTTTAGTGCTCGTAGTCGGTCTTCGTAAGAGAAATTCTTCAGGGTTGGTACTAGGCGGGTTCTCCTGCAGCTGTAGACATTTTATAATTTGCCCTCTGGTTGCTTCGTCCGAGGTGGAGCACTTTGCATTTGTTGGGGTTAAATCTTAACTGCCATACATCAGCCCATGCTTTTAGGTTGTTCAGGTCATCTTGCAGTCTAGCTACATCAGACTCATCTTTGATATGCGTGAATAGTTTTGTGTCATCCGCAAAATTAATGTTTGATCAATTCTACTACCAACAATAAAACCTCCACAAAACCTCCACAAAGTAGACTGAAATAAACCTCCTACTACTTCCCACGCACAAACATGATGAAATTAAGCTATACTGTTGTGCTAAGTTTGATTTTGCCATTAGATCCGCTTTAAACAAACAAACAAAACAAAAGCAAAATTCAACTACCGACTATTTCGTAGAAAGTCCCAAACACATGATAACGCCACTCACACAATAACAAGAACAATATCACAGAACAAAGAAACAATAAAATTATACAACAAAATATGTTTGGGGTGTTGAACTAATTCTCGACACACTTTTCATGTTTTTATTTTTATGTGCGTGTGTGTGTGTGCGCGTGTGTGTCGTGAAGTGAAGTGAAGTGAAGTGACATGAAGTGAAGTGAACGTTAATGAATTTCAAGTGCTTTCTGACTGAGCCATATACATTAGATTTGACTCAAACCATCCGGTTTAAGCAGATTTTGTTAAATGTTTGGGTGTGTATGTATACAGCGTGCGTGTGTGTGTGTGTATGTGTGAACGTTGATGAATTTCAAGTGCCTTCTCACTTGAGTCACGTACATTAGATATGACTCAAACCAGCCGGTTTAAGCAGGTTGGCACATCGCACAACCCACTCATTCAGACAACCTGCCTCTGACCCCACGTGGCCTTCAACAGATTCATTATGCAAAGCGTAGCTGGCCCCAGAACAGTCCTAAACAGCTCCTGCCAGGTGAATATGGGATTGACTAAAGCCGAGCTTCCACTAGCTTCCATTAGCACATAGTGCGAGATGCGATGTAAGTCAGGCGAGGGAATGGGGCTGTCACATTACGACGCATCGCGCAAACGTACGGCGACATATGTGATTGTTTGCCGCTATGTCGGGATACATCGTTATGCGTTATGCAAGCGTTAGGCGCGTTTTGGTATACGTCAATGTATGTCAACGTTTGTCGACATATGGCGGCACGTCTCAGGGAGTCGGCAAAGTTTTGTGCATGCACAAAACTTTCGACGAACGACAATGCATAGGTGCTTACATTATGCCTACGTTGGGCATACGTCGAGATACTTTAGATGCGCGTTGGAGGAACGTTGTTCTTACGTTGTCCTACATTGACTTTCATTCCTCTGACAGAGCTTTCAGTCCGCGCATTGGCAATGTAATGCCAACGTATGATGACGTTGTTCTAACGTATGCATGACATATGGCCGGTGCGTGGTTGGCGTTTCTTCACCATGTCTCAACGTATTTTACATATAGGTCGCGCGTCTGGCGCTTGCTTAACGTATGTAATGTTTTCCGTTTTGTGGGTGGGTCGGGTGCCCCCTGCACATTGGCATGCGTTACTCATGCGTTACGCCAACGTCGCGCACACTGGGGGCATGCTGGCGCAATGCCGAAATGCGCTGGACTGTCATTGGATATGCGTCGCTCATGCGCTGGCACTATGCTCTCATATGTTGTGCAACACGTTTAACAGTCACTAGCGGAACGTTGGGAGCGTATTATGCCAGTGCTAGGTAAATGCCGCACGCGCGAGAGGCACGTTAGCCACCCTTTGTGCAAACTTTTTTTTTTTCTCATGCGGCGACATACATTCCCACTACGTCAGACCGATGCTATGCTTACATCCTCTACGTTGTGCTGACATCCAACTTTTCCCCCCACGCCGAAAAGTTTGACGCATCTCAATATAAAAAAGTGATTTTACGCGTTGGCGGCATGCTTGCGAGATGCGTCGTAATGTGACAGGGCCTGAAGCAGCTTTGGGTGAATTATGGTGAACTAGGATGTAATCAATTGTGTAGATTATCGCACAGGTTGAATTCTAATGGTGTGCACTATGGTGGTCACTCTGCATGTAGTAATTGTATCAACCCAGCTTTAAATACTGGTGAGCATTTTACATGCAAGTATCTGTTAATGATCACATTATGCCAGAGTCCTGAACCACCAAGCGTAGAGTGTAAAGCTGAGATTCCATTAAATCTGTTCATTAAGTCAGATGAAAGCATTTCTAAACCAATGAACCTATTTAGATTTGATCCTACATATTGAACTTAGATATTAGTGCACTTATTAAAGTTGCATAGTCCGATGGTTTTGACTTTCTGGCATTAATCGATCGTTGTTATCTACTTTACTTTAGTTTGAAGTAACTTTGTTTCTAAATAGCTAACTTTGGAGATATTCTGAAATGAAAGCATGAAAAAAAAAAGATTTTTCCATGTACATCAACATTTTGACACCTTAGGCTTCAGCAGTAAGGTTCTATTAAAGTGGTTTAGTATGCCGATATATGTAGCAAACAATTGCTTAATATGTGCACCACTATCTAAGTTGGATATGTAGGATAACATCTTGATAAGTGCTTTGGTTTTGAAAATGTCATGCTTTCATTGGACTATGTAGCTTAAACGGACTGCCGCAGAGTCGCCTGGAAGGGCAACACGACCAGGTTGTTTTAACATGCCATATTAGCCACTCATGGCTAACACACATTTTTCTGCTCAAGGGGGACCCTCCCCCTGAATGTATTGGATGTCAGTCCCCACTGACATTGAAACACACTTTATTAAACTGTGTGGATTTCATGGCCCTGCGCCAACAGTTTTACACTGCAAACTGCATGCATGACCTTTTTACTAAAGTAAAACAGAAAAACATTTTAGCCTTTTTGAGGGCAGCTGGTTTGTACCATCTCATATAGGTTTTTAAACAAATTTCATCGGTGAATAGTACTATCATTCAGAATTTTATTTAGCTTGACCAGAAACTATATGATTGTGAGTTTACAAAATTCATGAGTGTTCATTGACACAAAATTGATATTATGCTTTTACATGTAAAAGCGGTGGTTTGAACAAAAACAAACATTTCTCGCCGTCAATATGGCCTATGCTGCCGACATGGCATAAAGCAACCACCAATCAAATCAAATTTAATGGAATCTTGGCTTTACACTTTATGCTCGGCGGACCTTGCCTCCGATATAATCCAGCCGTCAGCAGACACAAGCATGTGAAACTCTGACCAGTATTTAAAGCTGAGGAGACACAATTAATACATTCACATCACCCACCACAGTGCACACCGTTAGAATCGTGGCACGCCTGTTCAGTCATGCGCATTCCTGACAGTCAGGTCCAATTGGTGTTCGCCCTGATCCAACAAGTACTGGCGCAGTTACTTTTTGTAACCAAGTAGTCATGACTGTGAATGGGTATGAATGAATGTGCATGCATACAAGTTGGCGTGGGCGGATACCGGGATAGATATGATATAACCACAGGTAGCGTCTGTGTAAATCTACTGTAGTGGCTATAATATAGCCACTGCTGGAGTTTGGCGAGGTGAGTTAGTGTTTATTATTTTACGTCCTAGCAAAATCTAAGGTTATATTTGATCTGATGCAGTGACTGAATCGGTTGAGCGCAGGCTTCCGTGTGGAAGGTCTGGAGTTCTAATTCCAGCCGACTCAAGCCAATGGCTTATAAAACTGATACTTCTCACTACCTAGCCTGGCTATCAGCATTAATAGGATAGGACAAGGACTGGTTAGCACAGTATCAGGATAATGTGACTGTGTGGGGATATGGGTTATGGTGCCAGGTGCCTGGTCTCCTAGTGGTGCATCACTATTAACTGGCCATGAGTAGTGTGCGCTGTCACCAGTCGGTACCATTCCTGATATGACCTTAGATGTTGCTAGGATGTAAGACAACAACACACAACACAAACACACTCTAAGGTCATATCAAGATGGAATTTATACCTCATGGTGTGAATGGGCGGCGTTGAGGTGGATGAATACACTAGGGCTAATTGGGTGTAGATGCATATATGTACAAGTGGGTATTTAATGTCAAAATGTAATGTGTGGTATAGTCAGGTGTGAAAGTGTAGTGCTGCAGGTGTGTGTTCAGGTGAACTCTTGGGATTTACAGGTATGGATGTGTATGTTTGCGGTGTGTGTCTGGGGATGTGTGTGAGGGGTGTCTGCGTGTCAGGGGTGGTGTTGTACGTGTGGGTGTATGTGTGTGTGTGTGGGAGGGGGGTCTGAGTGTGTGGGGTGGTGCTGTCTGTGGGTGTGTCTGTGTCTGTATGTGAATGTCTGTGCGGGTATTCAGGGAATGGACAAGCCTGGAGTTTGGCAAAGCGCAGGGGGAAATGGAAAACTGGAGAAACCTGGTTGCAAAGTCATCTGTGGTGCCTCAACGACCCCCGTGGTTAAAGGATTGATGATGATGATGTTGATGATGATGATGATGAAGAACTGGGTGTGAACGTGGAGTGTTGTGTCTGGCTTCTTGTACACACAGGGGTGCTTTATGTAGTAGTGTAGGGTTGCGTGTTCGAGTGTGTGCCTAGTTAGGTAGGCTAAGGTGAAAAAACCCTACAGACGGAGAGAAAGAGAAAGTGAAGCAAAGTAAGAGCGGTGCGGTTGGGGTGTTAGGATTGTGAAGAGTTCAAGGTGTGTACTGGTACAGGTGGTAATGTGGTACGTAGCCGGGGTGGCAGTGGTGCCTGGTAAACCATTGTTCAAATTCCAGATCGATACCTGGAGATTTGAATTGATAGCTGACCTGGGATTGGGGGAAGACATGCATTCCCTGTTCTGCACATCAGCTGTGAAAGTACAACGTCTGAACACTTTGACTTCTGGATACTGAATGGTTTATTCCCGTCCAGGGCTCACTGAACCGCCGGCTAAACTTTGCATAACATCATCTCATTTACATACTCCATTGTCTCACTCACTGTCTAGAACATCATGCATCTCATTAGCATATATTACCCACGTGTCTGGACGTCTATTACGCATATATCTCATCAGCCTCTACAGCCTGCACAATCTCAGGTTAACGCGGCATAGTGCGATCGTTTTGAGTTCCCAACATAATAATTCGCTAAATATATTAGGTTGATTGTTAAAATCCACTTTACTTTAGTTTGAAGTATATTTATTTTAAAGGGTTATTTTTTTTTTAGAGATAGTTGAATGGAAAACACACAACTTTATTTTGGAGTTGGCATTGAAATGCTGTACGTTATAGTTTTCAGTAGTGACAGGTTCTGTTGAATTGACTTGACATTCCTTGTGTGTGGCAATAAATGCTTAATAGGTGCACCAGTATCTAAGTCGGATATGTAGGATCAAATCTAGATAAGTGTTTTGTATTTGAAAATGTAGTGATTTCATTGAACTATGCTATGCAGCTTTAAGGTATACGTGGCATCTTAGTGTACTTAGCACATGTGGCGATTATTAGATTAGCTAAATACATGATTTTACCTATGGGTATGCATGTGTACATAATACGAGTGGGAGGGGGGATAGTGGTTTCAAATGGGCCGAAGCAGATCTCTGAAATACATAATTACCACATACCCATTATGTAAAAGTGTCTTTTAAAATGTTATTTATTGCACATGTTCTGCATTATTTGCTATGGGAGTATTTTCTAGTGACTTCATATTCTGTTAGTGTCATTCGACGGAGCATAAAGCAAGCCAGTATCAAAGTTACATTTTTGCAGTAAACGAAAAAAAAAGGGGGGCGGGATCCAATGCCATTTATTTCCACAACTTTTGGATATAATTGGCACAAAATTAATTTGAAACGGCCACGAGGGAGATTTCTTTCTGATTATTTTAATGAGGAATTAATCAATAGAAACACCAAGCAAATAGGGCTAGTTGTTGCAGTGGGGCTATAGAAATAATATAATCACGATTCATTCCTAAATAACTCCAGAATATAAGTAGTTCTAATTATAAATAGTCTTATTCGATGATGATAATTGTGAATAAGTAAAGTTGGTTTGGTCATGTTACTGCACCTTTAACCACAGATTCATACACATTCTGTGCACTGACCTAGTATTAGCATGGTGGGGGGATCACCTGTCAGACTCGACCCAAGTTGCCATTCCCTGAGTCGATCTAATCAAGCACTTCCTGCTCTCCTATTCTAGCGGTGTATATCCACATGGCCTAGAAGGGGTCTCTCAGTGCACTATGCATGTAACTCATTACATGCTCGTGAAACAGAAAAACCAGACCTGGCTGTACTATGTACCATCAATACAGACACCCTCTGTATGCATAGCCACGTGTCTCTGGCACATATATACACCGAGACACATGTTGGCAGTCTGCCGACGGGAAAAATTTGGTGTACGTTTGCCCGATCAGAGCTCGATTTTCACTGCAGAGGCCCGAGCACTCCTTCTCGCTTTGGAGTGTATCGAGGTATCCAACCACACTAACTATGTTATATACAGTGATTCCTTCTCTTGCCTCCTGGCTGTTGCTGGACTGAAAACGAATCACCCTATTCTAGCAACGGTCATTTATAAAATGAACCAACTGACAACAGATGGGTATGATATCCACCTGTGCTGGGTGCCTGGCCATGCTGGCATACAAGGAAACGAACGAGCTGATCGGGCTGCGAAGAAGGCCCTGAACTGTGATCTTGAACCGTGTCTGATCCCTCACTCTGATCTGAAACCACTAATAGCCACCCACATAAAATCCAAATGGCAACATGAGTGGGATGAAAACATCAATAAACTTAAAGAAATTGAACCATCTGTGGGAAAGCCACCACAGACTCATGCGGGAGGTCGGCGGGACCAAGTGGTCCTTAGTCGCTGCCGTGTTGGCCACTCGTGGCTTACACATGCTTTTCTGCTCAAGGGGGAACCTCCCCCTGAATGTATTGGGTGTCAGTCCCCACTGACACTCAAACACATTTTACTAAGTTGCGTTGATTTTTTGGCCCTGCGCCAACGGTTCTACACTGCAGGCAGTATGCATGACCTTTTTACTAAGGTAAAACAGGAAAACATTTTAGCCTTTTTGAGGGCAGCTGGACTGTACCACCTTATATAGTTTACTAAATGGATTCTATTAATTATTAATGAAACTTTTCTTTTTCTATGGGAATTTGTTTCCCTTGACCACAGATATATGATTGTGAGCTTTCTAATTTAATTAGTGTCTATTGGCACATAATTGATTGTCTGCTTTTACATGTAAAAGCGATGGTTTGAACAAAAAACAAACATTTCTCGCCGTGAATATGGCCTATGCTGCCGACACGGCGTAAAGCAACCACCAATCAATCAATCAATCAATCATGTATATATCAATCAGTGTACAGCAAGTGCCTGGATAATGACCTACAGGTAATGTAATGTTATTTCCAGTGGCATCTTCAGGGAATTAGCTAGGCTGCACCATTACAGGATTTACACAGCCATTGACATGTGCTGACAGATAAGCATTTTGGGAATCGGTAGAGCTGGTAGGAAAGGGATGGTGGAAATCGGTAGAATTGGTAAAGCTGGTGGAAACGTATAGGCAGTATGTGTAAGTTGCTGCCAACGGATGGCGGGTTTACTGAATAAGTCAACTTACGCTGCCAACAGAGGTGGGTCCGCCATTCCTTATCCAATGTAGCAAGACTATATGTGTTTATTTATTTATATGTATGTACGTATATATAATTGAACCACGCGAGTTGCTTATGTATATAATATGTATACTTTCGGCAGTACAGTGAGTGTAGGTGGGGTGGGGGTTGGGGTGGGGGGTGGGGGTGAGTGGTGTGTGCACAGCCGGGTGGCGCCCCCAAGGGATCTGAGGATGAGTAGGATGGAATTGTAGCTGAATAGATAGGCTCCTCCAGTGGATGATTGAGGGAGGAGTTAGGGCCTCGGAGCAGATGGAAGCTTCCGGCCTTATTATGCTCGTATAATCATTATACAGAATATATATATATATACATTAGAAATTTGTGTTGTGTTTAATGAGAACTGTACAAATGGTAATTCAGTGAAACGAAAATTTCTCATATGTGATGCCTGCCGCTCCCTTCCTCCACCTAAAAATGGCATTAGGCCGACAATTTCTACTGTGGTTGGCCAATTGGCCCATTCTTATCAATTTATATAGGGAGTAATCTAACCTGCATCTCCAGAGAAAGCAATCATTTCAGCAACAATTATTTCAACACCAGTTTCTTACTGTCATTGGTACTAGTAGTACTCGTCCTGTTTAGCTTGACTGTACCGAAGCTTAAAGTTGCATAGTCCGATTGTTTTGAGTTTCTATCATTTTTCTGAGATAAATATACTAAATTGATCGTTATAATCTACCGTACCTTAGTCTGAAGTAACTTCTATTTTAAATGGCTAGCTTCTGAGATATTTGAAGTGCAAATATGTAAAATTAGTTTTGGCAAGCATGCCAAAACTCTGACTCCATAGGCTTCTGCAGTACCAGGTTCTATTGAATCGACTCGGTATTCCCTTCGATGTGGCAACAAAGGCTTAATAAGTGAACCAGTATCTATATTAGATATGTAGAATCAATTGTAGATAATTGTTTTGTTTTCGAAAATGTGATGCTTGATCGGACTATGCAGCTTTAATCGTGCTGATGTGTTCTCAGTATATTGTGCATTATTTATTGGCCACCTTGGGCGACAGACAGGGCGCAGGCCCGGCTGTGGGGTGGCTTTTCGGCCAGGCTGATAAACAGATAACTCTCTCCAGCACATGCCCTGCTGTTGAGTGCCAAGCCGTTGTGTAAATCAGAAGAGACATGTGTTTACCATATTTACCCTAATTGTCCGCCCACGTGCAGGAGGTGACTGTCCCCCACACACACCCACACACCCATATGACTGGCTGGTCTGGCCTCAGGAATATGACACTAATATAATAGGGAGTGTGTCCGATAAGCCCACGTGCAGGAGGTGACTGCCCCCCACACACACCCACACACCCATATGACTGGCTGGTCTGGCCTCAGGAATATGACACTAATATAATAGGGAGTGTGTCCGATAACTGGATGTGATTTGTGAAAATTGCAGCTTCAGTATTTAAAAACGACGAATGCAGTGGTTTGGGGATGGCTGATTTGGCATGAGCGCTTCGATAGAATAGGGGGGTGGGGGGTATAACAATGACATTTATGAGCGTGCGGACATGTCACCTGTCAGTTATAGTGGCGCGCTCGGTAAATATGGCAGTTACCACAGGGTGGTTAATAATAATATAGCAGTTGCAGGTGCTGGGCGTGGCTGCCATGACATTTACTGAGGTGGTTGCTATAGCTAGGTGCTTAAAGATCTGTTCACCGGATTTCAGCATGTATTCTGTATATGAATATTCGCTATAGCTTATCAAGCTACTAAGAATGGCCAGTGAATCATGTCTGTAATTGTCATGGATAAATAAATCAGTACCTACTATCCCATTCTGTAACATCACGCAGGAAGGTATACGTGCAATTGTGCAGGATATATGGCATAGTAAAAGGGCATCGAACTCCCTCGCAGTCAAAGTAGCATTTGTGATACTTTCCTTGCGGAACTTGATTAAATATAGTAAACTACTTATGTAGAACATTTCTCTATAATTAGTGATCCATAGCTGAACCTGTTTCAGTTATTTTTGTATTTAAGAGAAAGAATTCTTTTTTAAAAATTGAGAGAGAAACCTATCCAACTGGCCTATGCCACTCTCTGAGAAGGGTCATTAGGGTTGAATGAGGCTAGTATTCACAGCTATACCACACCGACCCTCAGCCTTGGTCAGGCCCTAACTAAATCCCAAAGAAAAAGTAGTTTGAAGACATACAAGCAAGGAACAGCCATACTCGAACATGATAATTGTGAATAAATAAAGTTGTGTTGGTGTACTTTCTGTCTCTTTAAAGGAAGTGATTTCAGCACCTTATCCTTACATACTATTCTGGTAGTCTTACCTAGAGTGAATGTTAACCTCTTGGAATGCTTCTAATAATGTTCACTGAAAGATGAGCCCTATACCTAATCGATTGCCGCTAAAATATCTGCAACCTCAACCTGAAAGGGAACAGTGGTCAGTCTAACATATAGCTCATAGGCTATTGGAAATTGGAGTTTCAAACCCACAACTATTCAGAGCCCCTGAACATATTTCATTGCAAAACTCCTATCAGAGTATCTTACCCATCTTTGTGCTTGGGGATCATTAAACAAATAAACAAACAAACAAACAACCACAGTATCATTATTTCTGAGAAAGAATCGCAATTTAGCCCCCCATTATATATATATATATATTTTAAACTAAATGTAGTTTAATCATTGAATAATGTCTTTTGTCAGCGCCAGAGCAATTGTCTTCTAGCCATGCAGTAAAGTTGCTTGATAAATAGATGAAGCTATCAGTTGTAATAGTGTAAACTGCATCCAATTCCAGTTCGATAATAAAAGTATTATACGTGTGGTAAATATGCATGACATGGTATTGCATGGTTCTAGAATTTTCTTGAATAAAAGTGTTTTTTTATCCTTAGCCCTGATGATGCCTGTGGATATTATATGTGGAGTGGTGTTGGTCATGATAGCAGTGCTTTTTAACACAACGGTTATATAGTAAGATAGATGATTGCAATAGGTAGCAGTTGAGGTGACCGGACGCAGTGGCCGAATCGGTAGAGCCAGGCTTCCCATGTGGAAGGTCGGGAGTTCGAATCCCAGCCGAGTCAAACCAATGGCTTATAAAATTGATACTTGTCGCTAACTAGCCTAGCGCTCAGCATTAATAGGATAGGACAAGGACTGGTTAGCACAGTATCGGGATAATGTGACTGTGTGGGATATCGGGTCATGGTGCCGATGGCCTGATCTCCCAGTGGGGCAGCACTATAACGTCACCATGAGTGTGCACTGTCTCAAGTCGGTTCTCATCCTGATATTACCTTAGATGTTGCTAGGATGTAGTTGAGGTGAGCTGTCTGAGGTCCTTATATTAGCCATGTGTTGGCTCAGGGTGTCTGCCAACATCCAACATGGTAGCACATAAAAAGAACGCATTCGTGTCTCTGACGCCTGTTTTCTTTCTTCTATTAATTTCTTTTACTGCGCTTCTGAAAGTGATGAAGGTTAAACATACAGGAAGGGAAAAACCTGCAAGGGCTTTTATTTTCCAAACAACTAAAAATATGCTTGTAGCTCAAACTTGGCAACCATATTTAGCCACACAGAAGTGTGTGCTGTGTCTGTGTGTGTATGTACGTACTGTATGTACATGTATGTATATACTATTATGTGTGTATGTATGTATGTGTAGGTATGTATATATATCATGTATGTATGTATCTATTCCATGTCTATGATTATGGCCATGACCTCCTTCATTCACTACGACCAGCTGAAGTGGCTACATATATATATACACAAAACGTGCGCCATGTAGACACTTCAGCTGGTCGTAGTGAATGAAGGAGGTCATAGCCATAATCATATAGAGGGGTTGTAATGACGTCACGAGGCAACTTCCGGTGGCCATATTGGATTACATGTGAAAGGCTTGGAAGTGCTTACATTGTGTTTATTTACCAATTTGTTGGTTTATTTGTCACTGTTTTGAGCAGTTTGGTCTTAAAAGTTGGTGGAAAAGGGTTTTTTGATGGAGGGGAAGTATTTTTTTAATCATGTAGCCTCACATCTTTGCAAAAGCACAGTATTTTGACACTTTGAATGCTATTTCAAAGAATTAGAAAGGTTCGGGCAGTACCCACTAGGTGGCGCCACATACTTCGGCAGCCATTACTATAGGTAGGTCCAGTGGTGGCTGTAGTGTTCTTGGTATAAGACAGGGGGCACCATAGGTGTAATCCAAGATGGCTAACTGCTGAGTGATGACGTCACGTGCACTCCCTCTATATAGTTAGAATTGTTTTCAAGTATTTTCAAGTGTAGTTATGTCAGAAAAAGGTCAGGCTTGACCTATAACGACAGACAGCTGTTTGACAGCTGCCCATCTCTGTGTTTACGGGTGGGGGATGACCCAATAAAACCCCTCACCGGAAGTGTATAGAGGTGGGCTGGCCTGGCAGCTGACCAGGGGCGTGTTGGGGGATCGTGGGAATGCGCGCGCACTGGGAGCTTCCTGTGGCTCTGACGATTCGCACCTGACACAAGTACAGGTACACACGTAAAGGGCACGTTTTATAAGAACCACCCGGCTGTGTCTGTCTTTGTTCTGTTGGAGTTTTCCCGCCAAGCAACTCCTACGGTCATATCTGAACGGATACCGACTTGCCTTGTGACATAGCGCGCACTGATGGTGAATTTATAGTGCTGCCCCACTGGGAGATCAGGCCGCCGGTACCGGGACTCCATATCACACTCAGTCCCATTATCCTGATTCTGATACTGATTGTTGTTCCCTTTGCTTGCAACACCCCACTCGACACTAGGATATGGATTAGAGCAGTGGAATGAGGAAGACCAATCTAATTGTTTGCAATAGACTACATCACGGTTCCAGCGGCGTGGTGCATTGTGCGATGGGTCAGAGCAAAACAACCCCCCAAAAAGCACATGGCACATGCTAATACACTGAGTGCAGCTATGAAATGTGCTAGTTTCAGCTCATCTCAGCTCTTGTTTGAAACATAGAATACTAACTAAAAATATATATTTAATAAATTAAGATATTAATCTTTTATCCAGCATTGCATTTACATCAATATAATCAGCACATCTTATGCCATGTGCATTTAGATTTAAAAAGATCTAGGCACTCAGACTAGTGTTAGAGCCACAGCCAGAGTACTCAATGCATTGTCAATGGCAGTGAGTAATCTCCATACAGAAAAAGTAAAATATTGATAAAACCACACCACCTGGGCACAAACCGCTTGGAACACATATAGAAAACAGGTTTAACAAAAAGATTATATTAAATTGATAAGGTTAGGGTTTTGGATTTCTATTAATTTTGAATAAAACTGACGTTTTTCAATGCGCGTATAGGCAAACTCAATGGCCGTACGCATTTGCTTTGCTCCCAAGGCCGTTTTCAACACATGCGCAGTCGGAACCGTGATGTAGTCTATTGACATTTCCTCTGCTCAATCAGTCAATCAATGATAATGCAAGGCAACATGCAAGCAAGGCAAAAATGGGGATAAAGTGGTGGTAGATATCAGTTTTATTAACAACAATAATAATAACAAGGGATAGTCAAACATGATAGATATATCCAAGTCACCCAATGCCAAAGGCGACGTACAATGAATATATATATATAAAATAACTTTGAGGGGAAAAAAACAGAAAAAAAAACAACAGAATTTTCGCTAAAGTGTTTGAAAGGTAAATTCATTTCTGTAAGCGGACATACAAGCACTACGCCCCCTACTGGCAGTACTGTGCGCTGCGCATGTGCCCTGGTGTTAGTTTTAATCCAGTAATATGGGGAAGTGATAGGCAGGTTCTCTCAGTAGACTCAGACAGGTGTGGTGTCTCCACAGGCTCCAGCTTCTCTGACTGACGCAGTCAGGTGCGGTGCCCCGTGGGAGGGGGGGGGGGGTGCGGGAGGGAGAGGAGCACCCACATTTCCTCATTTCCTGGTACTCGACCCCTCGCCTCTTCCTTCCTGCCACTCAAACCCCCACCTCCCACCCCACCCACACCGCATCTTTTCCTCCCTGCCACCCACCCTCCCTCAACCCCCACCTCCCACCACACACACCGCATCTCTTCCTCTCTGCCACCCACCCTCCCTCAACCCCCCACCTGCCACCCAACACATACCGCATCTCTTCCTCCCTGCCACCCCACCCTTCCTCATCCCCCCACCTCCCATCCCACACACACCGCATCTCTTCCTCCCTGCCACCCACCCTCCCTCAACCCCCCCACCTCCCACCCCCCACACACCGCATCTCTTCCTCCCTGCCACCCACCCTCCCTCAACCCCCCACATCCCACCCCACACACACCGCATCTCTTCCTCCCTGCCACCCACCCTCCCTCAACCAGCACCTTCCACCCCACACACAATGCATCGCTTCCTCCCTGCCACCACACCCTTCCTCAACCCCCCACCTCCCACCCCACACACACCGCATCTCTTCCTCCCTGCCACCCCACCCTCCCTCAACCACCACCTCCCATCCCACACACACCGCATCTCTTCCTCCCTGCCACCCACCCTCCCTCAACCAGTACCTTCCACCCCACACACAATGCATCTCTTCCTCCCTGCCACCCCCACCCTTCCTCAACCCCCCACCTCCCACCCACACACACTGCATCTCTTCCTCCCTGCCACCCCACCCTTCCTCAATCCCCCACCTCCCACCCACACACACTGCATCTCTTCCTCCCTGCCACCCCACCCTCCCTCAACCCCCCACCTCCCACCCCACACACACCACATCTCTTCCTCCATGCCACCCACCCTCCCTCAACCAGCACCTTCCACCCCACACACAATGCATCTCTTCCTCCCTGCCACCCACCCTCCCTCAACCCCCCACCTCCCACCCCACACACACCACATCTCTTCCTCCCCACACACAATGCATCTCTTCCTCCCTGCCACCCACCCTCCCTCAACCCCCCACCTCCCACCCCCACACACCACACACCACATCTCTTCCTCCCTGCCACCCACCCTCCCTCAACCAGCACCTTCCACCCCACACACAACGCATCTCTTCCTCCCTGCCACCCACCATCCCTCAACCCCCCACCCCACACACAACGCATCTCTTCCTTCCTGCCTCCCCACCCTCCCTCAACCCCTCACCTCCGACGCCACACACAACGCCTACCCCCCCCCCCCCCCCTCGCCCCCCTTCCAGGCGACCATCTGCTCGGACGCAATATCTGAAACTATGTAGACACACTTATTGGTGGTACGGGGATACTAGGTTACCCTGCTGTTCACTTGTGTGGTTATTTTCTAATATTGAGTCGAGTGTTTCTTGTTTGTTTTCTGACAGGTCTGCGTTCATCTTATTTTGTCTGATTAGCTAGCAGCATAGCAGAACATGATTGTACTAACAAAAAAAGACTTCCAAAATGTTGGCGCCAGAAATGCTTCTGGTTTCACTAAAGGGGAACAAGTCAGTGTTAGTAAAGTTTTCCTGCAATCATCTAAAATAACATTATCATATTTTTTAGTAGCAGCAGATGCCGATAACCAGACGGGGTGGCCGAATGAGTTAAGTGCTCGTTTACCATGTGGCAGGGTCGTGAGATTTGATTCAAACCATTGGTTTTAATTTGAATATTTCTAGCTATTTTAGCCTGACACTAAGCATTACTAGGATAGGGCAAGGAGCAGTGGAATGAATGATGGAAGATGAGGTGATTGAAATGTCCCCTGCTTAATCAACGAAGCAAAAAAAGTAAAAGAAAAATCAAATAAATGGACTGTTGCCCCCCCCCCCCCCCCACACACACACACATACACTTTGTTTTTAAAGATCGCATGTTATTTACAGTAAGATCGACTCTTTATTGGTACTCTACTGGGTAGATAAGGACTTCTACATTTTGTAACATGTAGCATGTGAGCTATACTTAGACTTCTCTCACTGTAGATTGAAGAACATCAGCTGCTTCATACTACTTTACTCCCAGTCAGATTTTGTACCTGTCTCTCCACTCTGATTCTGTACTTGTCTCTGCACTCAGATTCTGTACTTGTCTCTCCACTCAGATTCTGTACTTGTCTCTGCACTCAGATTCTGTATTTGTCTCACCACTCACATTCTGTACTTGTCTCTCCACTCAGATTCTGTAGTTGTCTCTCCACTCAAATTCTGTATTTGTCTCTCCACTCAGATTCTATACTTCGTCTCTCCACTCAGATTCTGTACTTGTCTCTCTACTCAGATTCTGTACCTGTCTCTCCACTCAAATTCTGTACTAGTCTCTATGCTCAGATTCTGTACTTCGTCTCCCCACTCAGATTCTGTACTTGTCTCACCACTCAGATTCTGTACTTGTCTCACCACTCAGATTCTGTACTTGTCTCTCCACTCAGATTCTGTGCTTGTCTCTCCACTCACATTCTGTACTTAGTCTCTCAACTCAGATTCTGTACTCTGTCTCTCCACTCAGATTCGGTACCTGTTTCTCAACTCAGATTCTGTACTCCATCTCTCCACTCAGATTCTGTACTTGTCTCTCCACTCAGATTCTGTACTTGTCTCTCCACTCAGATTCTGTACTTGTCTCTCCACTCAGATTATGTACTTATCTCTACTCAGATTCTGTACCTGTTTCTGCACTCAGATTCTGTACTTGTCTCGCCACTCAGATTCTGTACTGGTCTTTCCACTCAGATTCTGGCAACCCTGCATGTTGAGAGTACCTGTCCCTCTGCTGGCCCGATGCGCCCATGTAGGCTTTACCTGTGTGTCCTGTGTGTTGCAGCTCTGACGCCGTCATGCCGCGGTCCGTGGATCCCCGCCGCCCGCCGCCTGTCGCCGCCATTTGAGGCTCGTCCCAGCAAGCTATGGCCAGCGCCATGGACAGAGGGTGAGTCTCCCTCACGTGATCCTGCGTGTTGAAGCCTCGTTGTCACCCCAGAGCGCCGCACGCTCTCGGTGTCTCTGGATATATATATATATATATATATATATTATTATATATATTACATATGATCTTATGTATAATATTATATATAATATTATATTATATATATATATATATAATATAGATATGATATAATACATATACAAATATATTATATTATATATAAGTATATTTAGATATATAAAATATAATAATAAATATAATAAACTATATATATATATATCCGTTGTATATGTGTATATGTATATACATGTATATATATTATATATATAGGGAGCATTTTCTTTTGAAAATTTTGATGAGAAACAATTGCTGATCAATTTGGAAATTGATTAGCAATCTATAGAACTTGTATCGCGATTCGCGACATGATGCCGACAAAATTGTTCCCTAATTTATCGATATATATATAGATATAGGTATATAATTTTCCGTTCAGACTGACACAGGCATTTAGGAGTGGTTAGTGAGGTGGCCGCATGGTGGCATCGCGACCAGTCGTAGTTGCGGGGTGATGCTGAATGAGAAAACAGGCAAGACATAGAATGGCGGGCGAGATATCGACAACTTGTATAATTCCTATACATCACATATATGTATGTATAGAGTGATAATCATCATTATCACACACCTTGCACCCCGTTCTGCGAATGGTTACTTTCGCACATGTGGAGCCATATAAAATATTATTTATATAATTGTGTTGTAATATATCATCTATGATATGTAAATCTGTATGTAATTGGCTGGTGGACTTGTGCGGTAATGCAAGACAATGGGGGATTGGAGGGCGACCATAAATACCTTGTACATGTACTAGTTATGGGAGATATGGTGCTACCGTATGTGAGAAGATTATTGGTGTTCCTTACACACCTCTCTGAAGAAACTTGGTTCCTGCTTGCTCCCTAGTTTAGAAGCTGCAGTACTGGTACTATTCAAAATTTAGTTCGAGCTGGGAGACAGTCACCATCACTCACCTACTCACTGACGAACCTAGATACATTTTCTGGTCAAATTTAATGCATCACATTTATTCAGGCGCAACAATCGACAAATGCCATCGGGACCGAAATGGACCCATCACTTATCACATTTTGAGCTGAAGCTGTCATCATTACGATAATAAAATCCTTTTTTTTCACAGAAGCTGCCACAAACCCTATGTAATACCCTACTCAATGTGAAATTGATAGATGTTAACTGGGAAGCACAACAATAAATTCTATTTGACAGAAAACAACTAAAATTGATTTGTCGGTTAATGCGCCTGAACCCTTTAGTTGTATTCTAGTTTTATACCCTGATTCTCTGCATTTGGAATAATGTGACACTCTGACTACGGCGTCATCCCATCCATGTAGACACCTCATTCAAATTCACCAAGCTATGCAATTTTTATTAGTTCATACTGTTTAGCCTATGCGTGTGCAGTTTTGTCGAATTGCTAAGGCAGGCACGTGCATATATGCGTTGTTTTCATAGTAATATTTGTGATTTGTCTCATTGGTAATCAAAGCCAACCAGGGAAACCGACATTGGGAAAAAAGGTGTAAGTAGCAAAGAGCACTCACACATCATTCATTCTCTCATGGACCGGAAGTAATTGTTCTGCCACCGTAGAATCCTATTAGTTAATATTGCATTGTGCACACTGCAATGATAAGACCACGCAAGTTTCTCAGCCAATTACTTCAGTAGAATTGCGAAGGAATGCACATGACATCTTTGAAATATTTTTCTTTGTGAAAGAGTCAAAGTGGTTGGGATTTGCTTGAGTGCATATTGTTTGCATCTTTTTTCTTTTTATTCCTTTAAACAAAAAAGTGCTACATCTATATGCATGTAAATGTATGTCAGTTTAAAAAAAAAGAAAAAAGAAATACTATTGGTTCTCAACTGGAATTATTTTAGAAAAAAAGCAAGATGAAGAAATGTACATATTCCAGTTCCTACAGGTAGGTGGTTTTAGTGTGACGACTTCCGGTCGTTAGTGCGGTGACTTCCGGTGTTAATCATCACATGATGCAATATCGCACTTTGACGAAAGGCTACATTTCGGACAAGAGAAACATAAATGCATTGCCATTAACTAATAGTACAGACAGCATGCCTGAGTGAGCCATGTATATTGAGCTTGAGATAAGTTCATGTGCTAGCATATATCTCTATACGCTCCTATATGTTTGATGTTGAGGATGATTAGGTCTTATCTGTGCAGGGGCCATATGCATGGAGCGGTGTTAGTGAGCCAAAACTGGTTTAGGATGGGATTTCTGGTTTAGTGGCGAAAAGTCGCTATGCATGGAGCAGTGTTAAGCAAACACCGCGAGTTTAAGGTCGAAGATTCTAACACCAGCCCATAGCAGGTTTACGGGCGGTGTTAGGTACCGATTAGGGCCAAATCTATTCAATGCTATCATATTTAACAGAATTACACATGCAATAAATGAAATTTCATCAAATTAACCCTAAAATCGAACCGATATTAATGCCACAGCTACATCGGTGGCGATATTAATATTGTTGAATCGATGAATGTAAACTAAACAAATCGCTGCCGCCAGCCGCTGCATCGGCGGCGATATATTAGAGCCAAATCTATTCAATGCTATCATATTTAACAGAATTACATACGCAATAAGTGAAATTTCATCAAATTAACCCTAAAATCGAAGCGATATTAACGCCGCCGCTAAATCGGTGGCGATATTAATATTGTCGAATCGGTGAATGTAAGCAAAACAAATCGCCGCCGCCGCCAAATCGGCTGCGATATTGGGAAATAGCGGTGCTTGCCGGCAACAGGCTCAGAGGGATTTCCCAAATCTATAAATAACTTCACGTTTAGCTAACAAACCTTTTAGGTGCCCATGCATACAGCGTGAAATACTTCGTGACGCCGGTGATAGCTACCCGGTGTTAGATGGTTAACACCACATGACGTTAACACTGCTTCATGCATACGGCCCCTGGTTGTATCCCCTCGATATAATCGTCAGTGTGAGTGCCAAGGTGTGTCAACAGGAGTCTGCATGGGGTGGGGTGGTGGGGGGGCTATATTGTTCAAGTAGCACCACGGTTCGTATATATATGTACTACTTACACACCATTGAAACCCCTGGAAAATAAAGTAATGTATTTAAGTGATTAAATAACATTGAACAAATCATCTTGCGGTCTCGAAAACCCTTGAAAGTGATAATTTTATGTCAAATAAAATATTAATGCCTAAAGTGTTAGGTTAAAAAACTAAAATTATATCTCACGATGCGAGAATCATGTGGCTATGAAATCGAACCGATAGCATAAACCTATATACAACGTTAGAAGCAGTTGTTGCCTAGATTATGGACATTTTGTTCTTTTAGAGTGTACATCAGACTTGTTAGCCGTTTTCGTGAGGTGGAACTACCATGTTCTGGGTAAATGGTTTTGTTTGCACCGACTTGAAAACCTCCCCATTTGAGTTCCTAACAGTCAGACCCCATTACTAGGCACTCGCGTACAGGTGCAATGGAACACCGCTTTGCATACAGACTAGCATAATGGACAGATTGCCAATGTGCTCAAATTAATTTTGCTATTCGAAAGAAATATATTATTCCCTATTAAAAATAAATATGACCCAAATATGTACTTCTTTGCAAGACAAAAGGGGATGGATAATTTAAGAAAAGAAGTGTCCATTAAGTTGCATTAAAGGATTCTACTATTGAGCTATACTCTGGCTCCTTATATTCCAGCATGCTGTTGGACCTAATTGATTTTGCATTAATGCCTGTTATTCAGTCAACCAGTTTTAGCGACCTTTTCTATTTTCTACTGGTGTCAAATATCTAATTTATCTCTGGTCCTCATCGGAACAGCCGAATTTATTATGCGCATTAAGTGGCTGTATTAATATGTTTCCTGTGCTTTTATGTAACGATCTGCATACTATAACAAGTTTCTGTTAACGCTTTTGAATGCTATCTGGTACCAGAATTTAACAGACTGGCACGGCACTATACCACATTACTGGTGCTCCACAGCTCAATAATGTTGGAGGTTTCAGTTATTTAGGCTTTCTTAATGCGCGTGTTCTGAGTTCCGCTATTACCACATTAAAGACGGAGACTGAGAGTGAGACGCAGGTGGTGTATACACATACACCAAGTAGTATTTGATACAATTTACAATGCGAACAAGGAGTCCATGATATGGAATATATTTAAGTAAGTCATATGTATATAGTCGTACAGTATATGCGTAGATGGTGTGGATGATGGAGGTTGGACTCAGGCCCTCAACCCCAGGCTTGAGTGTTCGTTTAAAGGGTTGGGTGGGCGGCTGAGTTGGAGTGGTGAGCTGCTCGTGTGGCTGCCGGAGTGGAAGTGATGTGAAGGGGTTCCATCAGCCTGAGGATGGGGCCGTGACGTCAGAGTCTCGCAAGAATGGGGCCGTGACGTCACGATCTCGGGAGGCTGGTTCCTGGCGAGGGCGGCAGGGGCCGGGTGATGGACTCGAACCCAGGTGGCACCACCGTAGGACTCCTCGTTCGCACGCAAATTACCCATGTTGGCGAGCCATCATGAACAATGTGCAGATCTAGTAGATTGTTCCTAATTTGTACATTTCCATGATTGTTGTTAAATCTGCGATTAGTGTCATTTCTAAAATATCTAGGATGTAAAAACTCCAATAAAGAAACAGTGAGATTTTATGTATTTTCTCCACCTATTCCGTAATATCAAAACACAATTGAACAGGGATGAAAGATCTCCGCGATTTAACAATCCCGTAGCACCATCAGCGTATACCAGTATGTGGTGCAGACGCCGCAGTACTATCAGCGTATACTACTAATAAATGCTCCAAATGGCGCAGCACTATCAGCATATACCAATATGTATGAGACCCCACTTCCGGAATTTTTCTTCTATTCCCTGACAATGCTAAACCTATGGGAGAATATTCGCATTTTCCGCTTTTTTCCCTGGAGACGACTTTCATCCCTGATTGAAGAAACCTGAAGTATTTAACGCTGCCCCATGCTGGTGAGGTCCGGTGTTGGGTTGGCGACTGGGCAGTGTTGGGCTTGCTCTGTACTGAGTGCAAGTGAATATCTGTGAAAACGTCGAAATTCTTTTCATTGGGGTTATCATTGTCAGGGAATCACGAATAAATACTGGAAGTCAGGTTTCATACTTTTCTCTCCTAGCACTATCCTAGCTTCATTCCACCGACCCATCAGTACAGACTATCCTTTAAGAGTTCTCCACAATTCTTGTTATGATCATATTATTGGCGACCGAGCTGTTGAATTTCGATTTTCTCTCTCCCGTGATCATGTTCATCCCTGAATTTAATATATTTGCTAGGATAATTTAACTGTAATCTGCATTAGAAACAAATGTATGGCAAGAATCCTACCAAATTTGTGCATGGGGTTAGAAGTGTAAAGTGAGTTTAAAGTGTTGTGCCCACAGTGAAGGATTATAGGTAGAGAGGATGGGCACCAACCTCAACTTCCGGTATCTAAGCTAAAGCTAGTACTCGACGTGCTGGGTCACAGCTTCAGTCCTTCCTGAGGGACCCGCGGATTTGGAATGCCCATATTATCAATGGATGTATTCGACTGGGCCTTTCTATACGCATATCAAAATATGTCTTTGCAAATTCCTATTCGACTGGGACCGGAAATGGGTTTCTATACGTATGAATCGAATGTGTCTTGTGGGTCCATCCATAAGGTCACATGGTATATTTCAAGATGGCTGATATGGAAAGGTTGAAAGATTCAGTACCTTCAGCCAATCAGAGCTGTTCTTTTCGATTGCAAATGGCTGCCCACTATGGGAGCAGCCATTTGCAATGGAAATGAACAGCTATGATTGGTTCTTTTCGATTGCAAATGGCCACCCCTATACAGGGCAGCCATTTGCAATGGAAGACAACAGCTCTGATTGGCTGAAACCACTGAAGCCATTTGACTGGTCCTCTTTGCATTCGAAAACATAGTTCACTGCGCAGGTGGGCAGAGCCTAAATTTTGCGGATGGAAAGATCCCAGTCGAATGTCTCCATTGTCTTGCTGAAGTTCACAAGCCAGTTTCACGTTGTTAGTGTGTTGCATCATCATAAAAAAAGTCCATGTCTTTGCAAAGCATTCACCCTTCCCAATGTTTAATCATTCTAACAGTTCCTGCTACATGTTAGAATGCAACTTTAAACTTATGCTAGGTACACACCTACCGTTTACGACTCGCGCACTAAAACTCGTGACCCGACCCGCTTAAAACTGAAAACGGGCCGATTCATTTTTCGAATCGCGAATCGCAATCGTAAGGAGGCACTTTTAGCCCTAAAATTGAGTTTTAAGTCGCGAATCGCAATCGGTAGGTGTGCTAGGGGAGTGCACACCTCAAGACTTTTGGGCAATTTTTGATCGAATACGGTAGGTGGGTGCGGAAAAACAGTAGGTGTGTACCTAGCATAAATAGAATAGGACATGACGCCCTAATCCGTGATGACCTCCTGATTCAGTCTGATGGTGGGGTGAATGAGAGCAGAGTGTTCTTTTGATTAAATTACAGTTGACAGATTTTAAGGCGAAGACACATCACTGAGAAGTTGCCAGCATGCTCAGGTTAATAATGTTAGCAAAGTTGTATGTTAATTTTTATTGTTATTTTTGTTTTTCTTGTTTTATTAATTGGGTAGACATTTTCAATTCCGGGGCACTTATCTTCCGGCCATGTCCAATTCCAGTT
Source organism: Branchipolynoe longqiensis (assembly GCA_030323885.1). NCBI lineage: Eukaryota > Metazoa > Annelida > Polychaeta > Phyllodocida > Polynoidae > Branchipolynoe > Branchipolynoe longqiensis. The sequence continues at coordinate 47,015,057 of CM059188.1, forward strand.
ATTTTACACTGTTTATTTAAAACACGCATAATATAAAGATGTAAAGCAAACTGTGGCTTTTAGTTTTAGTGCGTGACAAGAAAGGCCACCACAGCTCTGGCACCTACAGGGCTTATGAATGTGTGACGGGAACACCAGTGGTGATGAAAATTTGTGTTATCTCCTCCAGGAAGAAACGCTCTAAATCGGCCGGAGCGGAGCGCCACCTACGGGATGTGCATGTGTAAGACTCACGCATGCGCAGTTGGGTGTAGCGGTGTAGGCGAGTGTCCACATCCCCGCTAACCAACATAGACCATCCCGAATCCCCCCCCCCCCCCTCACGCCTCAATTGCTAATATGTAAATTAATTCAGCTTCACCAATTTGCATGCCTGATTGGGACACTTAGCGGTCACATAAATATTAAGGGCTTTACTTTTTTATATTTAATTAAAAAACCTTATATATAGTATATGTTATAAAAAAGGTTATATATATATAATATATTATATATAAGGCTTATATATATATGTATATATATACCATATTCTCGCGGGTTAAAAGGTAACTGCATATCTAGAACTAAGTGAAATCTTATCCTGCTAACTTGATTTATTGGTGATAGTTCAACGCCGTGCTGGAAGCAACATACCTATTAACGGCAGTACATCCTGCTAAAAGTTAGTTTTTTATGATTAATAACACATATACTAATACTAGTAATAGGACTTCACACCCATTAAAAGTCTCTATCTGTTGAGCAGTCATTAGTATATTTAGAAAATTGATATACAGTATTTTCTAATAATATGTGAATAGTGTATCATACATCAAGAACTATTTAATATTTCATTCCCCGCTGTAAATCAATAGTGTTCCCCAGTCGTGTTGCGTGCTCTGATATGAAATGTCCGAGCACAGCGATTAGCGGCACATGTATTGTTATTGTGAATTGTCATGATATTTCTGATCGACTGGACATACTTGGACAGGATCAATAGAGTAACAGGATATATTTACCTTAACCACACCTTCCACCCTACTCCATCCCATTCCATCCCACACCATCCCACCCCATATCACATCACCCCACATCAGATGACACCAGCCAACACCACCCCACCCTGTCCCATCCCACACCACCCCACCTTCCCCCCACACCACTAGGCCACGCCCCATTCCATCCCATCCCTTCCCACCCACCACACCCCGCCTTACCCCACATCAGATCACACCAGGGCCGCGTTCAGGGTCCGTCTCGGAGGCGCTGCAGAGACATCTCGGCGATGCTTTTTGGTCTATTTGTGTTCAGGGTGCGTCTCGGCGGCGTCTCGGCGACGCCTCCCTTTTCAGACTGGAGATGAAAAGCGCCTCGAAAATGGCCACCGCATACAATGCTTTCAGCCAATGGCAGCACAGCTTCACCATTGCAAATGGCCGCCGCCTATGGAGGCCGCCATTTTCGAGGCGGCCAACAGCTAAATCCGTTCAGAGTAGCGTGACGTCAGGCCCGTCGCCGAGGCGCCTCCGAGACGGACCCTGAACGCGGCCCAGCTAATGCCACCCACTCCATCCCATCCCATCACACCCCACATAACCACACCACTCTTCCCCATCCCTCACCACACCACTCGACACCACTCCACGACCCATTGCATTGCATTCCATTCCATTCCATTGCATCGCATCCAATCCCATCCAATCCCAACCCCACCCCACATTAACCTGAGAGGTGCTCTGGACTACATGTATACATCAGAGTGCTTTTCAATTCGAATGTGTCTTTAAAGAGGTGGTGTAAACTAAATCAGTAAAATGTTAATAAAATGTGCTTCATAGTCCACCCTTAAATGCTGCACTTAGAGACATGTCTATGCTAAATGTCTATACTAAGATAGAGCCTCCATTTGGAGGTTTTGCCGTGTCGTTTCCATTGAATCTCGGTATTATTACTATTAATCTGATAGGCGCTTTAGGCCAGGGATAAGAAATTTCCTATTTTCAGCGGATTACCCATTTCTCTCCTTGGCCATATACTGTCGTATAGGTTATTTCCTTAACGCCGTGAAATTTACTAGAATTGTTTAAAAAAAAATCCATTTTGTTGTTGTTGCTGGAAGCGCTTCTCATCCCCTATAGGCTGTCTAGACTACAATAGAATCCCAATTGGAAGCTGTGCTTCCTAGCTCACCTCTCACACTGATGCTATTAGGGATCATCCACAGTTTTGAACATTTTCAAGGTAGTACAAAGAGTAGTACTTCTTCAGACCACCCTCCATTCTCCCCTGATCCCCCTCCCCCCACACTCTCCCCTGATCGCCCCCACCACCACCACCACCACCACCAAAGTACTACACATCAACATTTTATAACAGACCCAAACGCGATGGCCAAATGAGTTGAGCGCCCACCTCCCATGTTGATGGGTCATAGGATTTGAGCCACTGGGTTCAAACCCTGGTCAAATTAAACTAATGATTTAAAAACTGATACGTGTCACTACTTAGCCTGGTGTTCAGCACTATTAGGATAAGGCAAGGAGCAGTTGTACGCTTTGTACCACCGTGAAAATGTTGAAAAGTTGGTGTGACTCTTCAGATAGTACATGTTAATGCCATGTTAAACGAGGCAAACCTCGCCTACGTGAGGTGGGCAGGCAGTGTAGCCGGTGGTTAATTAAAGATGTGTGCGCGACGGTGTTGCGCATTTGCATTTAACTATGTGCTTTTGATTGTACCCCTTCCTCGGTGTCGTGGTTTAAAAGCCTGGCCAGATCGGATGCCCTGCCGTGGCTTCTGCGCATTCGCGGATTTTAGGAGGCCCTGCAAACTGCAGCTTGCCGGCCAGATCGGATGCCCTGCCGTGGCTTCTCGCTGAGGGGGAAGGGGGTACTTTGGTGTTTTTACATTATTTTAATATTAAAATATCTCAGATAATACTATACATCTATTCTCGATGTCGGACATCCGGGCACTTTTGGGGTTCATGGCGCGCGAATAAAACAAATGCCACTCTCATAGAAACAACATTAAAACTACCCTATCTATCACAGTGATTTTTGCTTTTTGGTGCTTTGAATGCAAATTTCTCTTCTTTCTATTAAATAGTTCAGATCTTTCTCTATAATTTCATATTCAGCTTTTTTTTTTATCAGCCAATTGGAAGTTCTTGAATTTATTTGGCGAAAATAGTTTTTGAGGCCATGATCTGGTAAGGCTAACACTGGCACTGACACTCAGAATATCCCAACTTTCACTATTATCTCTGTTTTTAATACTTTCAGAGAAAATTGCTCTTAGGTTAAATTAAATACCTCAGATCTTCCTCTTCAATCGCGCATTAAGATTTTTTTTTTCGATCTGATGAAAGTTTTAAAATTGATTTTACAAAAATAAATGCTCCCCATAGACATAGCATTGCCGCAGCACACATCACGGCGGTATTTTACCCTTCGCGGGCTAGTTTTCGGGGTTGTGACGTCATGCCGACATCGAGAATTACTCAAACAAGCGGCAGGCATTATTAGAATAGGGCAAGGATGTTGCTAGGACATAAAACAACAAACAGCTTCATCCACGGGTGTTTGAAACTGGGGAGAATTTGACGCATGCGCAGACGACGCGCTTAAAATCCACGCATGCGCAGAAGCCATGGCAGGCCATCCGATCTGGCCGGGCTTTTAAACCACGACACCGGCTTACTGTGCTTTCTAGAGACTACTGTGCAGTGTGACGCCCGTTGCTACATAAGCCAGTTGAGCTTTGTGTTCAGTCGATTGTTCATGTTGATTTCAGATTTTAAATTGAATATAAAAATCATTTCACACCTTATATATATATATGATATACACACAAATATATTTAGCATCTTTACATATGTATATTATATATGTAAATAAAGTGTTGTGCCCACACATCCCATGTGTGGGCACAACACGGTGACATTGGTTAGGTATGTGTGTGTGTACACACATAGACACACGCACACATACATATGTCTTTATGTCTTTATCTATGTCTTTATGTCGTATTAACATAGCTCTAGTTCTATTCATCTACACTTTTACATTCCTCAGGACATGTTTTCTAAATTGTATTGCAACCGGACACTTTAAAATAAAAACAATATTTTTAATACATAGTTTCTTTTTAAATGTCGTTTTAAGGCCACTGTATTATATTGATATCTGTTTAAGATATTAGGATTTTTTATATTATGATTATTTTTCATATTATATATGGTTCGTTTCCGCGTGTCATCACCTCTGCCAATTTGGATTTCCACCGCTGTGTATAACTTACAGCGTCATCAAAGGCCAGTTGCTCTCATACCATGTCTATGTGGTATGTATGGGAGGTTAAAAATCTCTTGGGCCGGTAACAACGTATGCTCCAGCTTTCTATCGACCAACTGTGTAATGGTGAAAATAAGTATTCAGACTTATCCATGATAGGGAGTATAAATATCCAAGAAAGAAATTATTATGATTTATTTTTTTTAGGAATAGCTAGAGCTGCATTTTAAACTTCAGAAAATTTCGCGCCATGTGTGATGTGAGGGTTGGAATAATATATATACAGTGACGGAGAGTATGCTAGGCCTTTGACCTCATGGTTTGTTGGCGGTGTTGCTTCTAGAACTTTGGCTAGCGAAGTGTCCGCCTGTGTAGAAGACAAGTTGACCACTCCAACCAAGCAGAAGAAATCAAAGCCAGTGGTCACCGCCATACTGTAATTATACATGTTTGAGGTGCCTTTTACATGCTTCTGAGTGTGTGTTTTGTGAGAAGCCAGACAGAGATCACTGGCTGTAAATAAAGCATTTAGATTTCACAGGTGTTACTTTTTTAACCGATTTATTAAACTGCAGTTTTTGTGTTGTTGTCCTTTTAGTTTGTCAAAAGAAAGTGCCATAAAGGCAAGGGCCGAGTGAGTTGAGCGCCCGTTTCCCGTGTGGCAGGTGGTGGTCATTTGAACCATGGCTGAGTCTAGCTAATGACTTTAAAATGTATTTCTTGTAGCTCTTAGCCTGGCACTCATTACTAGGATAGGGCAAGTGGCAGTGGAATGGGGAAGACCAATTCTCCGCGATTGAAATTTCCCCTGTTTAACCAGCAAATTTAATATTAACTGTGTGTATATCTATATGTTAAGTATGGATATATAAGGGGGGCGGGACGTAGCTCAGGCAGTAGAGTGTTCACCTTGGAAGCTGCCGGTCATTCGATCGATCCTTCTCAGTGGATTCATTTGCAGTTTGGGCTATTTTACATTCCAACCAGTGGTCCACAACTGGTTCATCAAAGGATGTGGTATGCGCTGTCATGTCTGTGAGAAAGTGCATATAAAAGGCCCCTTGCTGCTTATCGGAATGAGTAGCCTATATCATATGGCGGCAGCAGATTACCTCCGAAGAAATATGTCAGAATAATCATATGTTTGATGTCCAATAGCCGATGATAAAAATGTATGCACTCTAGAGGTGTCATTAAATAAAACAAGCTTCACTTCATATATATATACACACGCACATATATATATATATACTTAACATTATGTATACTAAGCATTTCTAATATTTATGTAATTTATATATGTTAAGTGATTCAGTTATGTACTATGTAATGCATTATGTGCATATAAACAAAACCATTATTCTATACTAGTTTTCTTCACGCCTCATACTAGAGACTTGATAAATATCTGCAGCATTCCCGCCATATGACACAATGGCACTTCTTATGTTGGCAGCATATTAAAAACAGTTGATGAATGTGACCAATAATAGAAACCTCGCTCAGAGATAATAAGATAGTTAGTTTTTTCTTCTTCTTAAAGTAGCCTGGGTGATGCAGTGCTCATTCTCTCCACCTAGGGAGGCTTAAGACTAAAGCATGTAGATATATACACATAAGTCATAAACAATACTCCTACCCATAGAGGTGGGAAATGAAATCACCAAAATCCAGCAAACGGAAACGGAAATAGCCCCCTATGGGCGTCGCCATTTGTAAACTCCTGTTCGAGAAATCAAAATCCAGCAAACAGAAACGGAAATCGCTCGTCAAACTTCGGTACGGAGCAAGCAGGATGGACGACAGCAATTGGCCTAACGCCTTAATGATGCACCGCCGCAGAGTAGCACATGTCGAATCGAAGAACAAGTACACTGGTCCCTCCCCACAGACCTTCCATATATGGTGTGATGACGTCACTGGGACCAGTGTATGTGTTCCTCCGTGCTACTCTGCAGCGGCCCTGTCAAGGCATTAAGTCCATAGGCCCAATTGACGGTATTCGGGGTGAGTTATTGGTTAATAATATATCAAATCAAATGCCCGCTGCCATAGAATTTGCCAATACGTGCAGTTCATAACTTAGATTTTATTCAAAATTAAAAGAAATAAATAACAATTTGGCATAAACATGGGTGCACAAATGAAATATTAATAGTTTACTTCGCGGAAACGACGGCCGTATTCAGGTCACCCGAGTTCATAGAATTTCAAATCGAACACCGCGAGTGGAGTAAAAAAAAATCATAAAATACTTTGCTGTAGTTATATCGGTGGGTCGGTTCTAAGCATTGCTTATTCATATTACCACATTTAAACTGGTTCCACGCCCTTGTAAGCTTCATACTTGTACCCGTGTGACCTGTCCCCAATTTATATTAAATGAGTATTAAGTACTAATCTGGGATTGAGCTAGTGTGGGATGGTGTTGTGTGTGTGTGACCATGGTGATTTGGTGCTGACTACCAGCTTGTTACATTCTTTATTAAAAATCAAGTTGATACTCGCGCAAATTAAAGCTGTACAGTCCGATGAAACATCCCATTTTCAAAACCAAAGGAATTGTCTAGATTTTATTCTACATATCTAACTTAGATACTGATACATTTACATTTACATTTACTAATCATTTGTTGCCACATCTTGGGAATACTAAACCTATGGTGTCAGCGTGTTGGCGTGCTTGCCAAAATTAATTTGACATGTTTGAACTTCAAATATTAAAAAAGTTAGCCACTTAAAATAAAAGTTCATTAAAATCAAAGTGAAATAGATTATAACGATCAATTTAATACATTTATCTCAGAAAAATATCAGACTTTAACTAGGCTGGAGAAGAACAAAAACATGTTTCGTGATTACTGTCAAAGGTTAGCACTAATTCTAATTGTAGTAATAAATTCAGATTAATGTTAGTTGCCTTTTATCCACTGTAGTTTATTTGCAAACCTATATGTTAATTATATAATATTTTATTTGGTAAACAAACCAAAGAACAATTGTATCATTAGTATGTGTTAGCTTCAAAACAAATATGAGATTGTGTAAATATTGTTTTGGTATGTTACAACAGTTACTTGACAATGACGGTTAACTTCTATAATGTTTATTATAATATTCACATGTTTGTAATAATATTTAAGTTTAAAAACCACTAAGAGACTTGACAATCTTGGTATATCTATAACAACTATGATCCATTTTGAAATCGCTTAGAAATAGTTTGTCAGACCGATATTTTTAATCATGCTTAGGTTATTACTTGGTTAGACGTTGCCTTATATATGTAGCCCTATATTCCTGGTCCTATAAATTAACACCTTTTTATATGCAGCATGTTTGCTATGTCTTAGTCCTTCATAGGTAAATGCCTGTATTGCAACTAGTTACTATCACTTCAAGTATATATTAAGCGATATTGAAAGAACTCGGCAGTGGAAGTATTTACTAGTATATATTGAACGGTGCTGAATGAACACCGGTGTGGCATGCTCAGCCGTGACCTGTGCTCAGCCGTGTCGTTAGACACAAACTCAAGGCATTGTCAATGGTCATGAGTCACTAACCTTATAAATTTAATATACTGTTTTTGGTAAAGATGTTTTCTATATGTGTACCAAGCGATTTGTTTCTAGGTGGTGTGGTTTTAGAGATATTTCACTTGTTCTGTATTTTCTGTATGAAGATTACTCACGACCATTGACAATGCCTCGAGTTTGAGTCTAACGACACGGCTGAGCACGGGTCATGGCTGAGCACGCCACACCGGTGTGTTAGTAACTCATGTGCTGTCATATGTTAGTAACACATGTTGTTGCTTCAATACTTTGTTGTGTCAGTAACACATGTGCTGCTCCAATATGTTGGTGTTTTAGTAACACATGTGCTGCGCCAATGCATTGGTGTGTCAGTAACACATTTGCTGCTCTGATATGTTGGTGTGTCTCACTCGTGTGCTGCTCCAATATGTTGGTGTGTCAGTAATGCATGTGCTGCTCTGGTACTCTGGTGTGTCAGTAGCATCTGTGTTTCTCCAATGTGTCAGTAACACATGCGCTGCTCCAATATGTTGGTGTGTCAGTAGCATCTGTGTTTCTCCAATGTGTCAGTAAAGCATGTGCTGCTCCGATACTCTTGTATGTGCGACTCTCCAGTGTGCCTGTAATCCATGTGATGCCCCCCGTGCATCAGTGACGCATTGTGCTGCTCCGGTTTGTCTTAACCTACGTGCTGGTGCATCAGTGACACATTGTGCTGCTCCAGTGTGCCTCTTACCCACGTGCTGGTGTGTCAGTGACACATTGTGCTGCTCCGGTGTGTCTCTAACCAGGCCATGTTCTGGTGCGTCAGTGACACATTGTGCTGCTCTGGCGTGTCTCTACCGCACGTGCTGGTGCATCAGTCACACATTGTGCTGCTCCAGTGTGCCTCTAACCCACGTGCTGGTGCGTCAGTGACAGATTGTGTTGCTCCGGTGTGTCTCTAACCCATGTGCTGCCCTGGTGCGTCACTGACACATTGTGATGCTCTGATATGTTGGGTTGTCTGTAACACACGTGCTGGTGCGTCAGTGACACATTGTGCTGCTCTGGTGTGCCTGTAACCCATGTGCTGCCCCGGTGCGTCACTGACACATTGTGGTGCTCCGATATGTTGGTTGGTCTGTAACCATTGTGCTGCTCCCATACCGTGGTGTGTCACTGACACATTGTGCTTCTCCGATATGTTGGTTGGTTTATAACCCATGTTCTCCTCCCATACCGTGGTGTGTCACTGACACATTGTGCTTCTCCGATATGTTGGTTGGTTTATAACCCATGTTCTCCTCCCATACTATGGTGTGTCACTGACACATTGTGCTGCTCCCATACCGTGGTGTGTCACTGACACATTGTGCCGCTCCCATACCGTAGTGTGTCACTGACACATTGTGCTGCTCCCATACCGTGGTGTGTCACTGACACATTGTGCTGCTCCCATACGTGGTGTGTCACTGACACATTGTGCTTCTCCGATATGTTGGTTGGTTTATAACCCATGTGCTGCTCCCATACCGTGGTGTGTCACTGACACATTGTGCTGCTCCCATACCATGGTGTGTCACTAACACATTGTGCTGCTCCCATACCGTGGTGTGTCACTGACACATTGTGCTGCTCCCATACCGTGGTGTGTCACTGACGCATTGTGCTGCTCCCATACCATGGTGTGTCACTAACACATTGTGCTGCTCCCATACCGTGGTGTGTCACTGACACATTGTGCTGCTCCCATACCGTGGTGTGTCACTGACACATTGTGCTGCTCCACCTGCAGCAGTCGGCTGGTGAACCTCTTCCAGACGATCGACAAGCTCAGCAATGGGCGGTCGACCGGTAAGATGGGCGGGGATGACGTGCAGCAGCTCCGGTACGCCATCTCCAAGCTCCTCCAGTACGTCACTGGATCGGGTACGCGCCACTTAAACCGTTAATACAAGAGCATCGATGGCCGCTCTCACCCTCGTAGGCTTCATGCTTGTTGAGCTAGTTGGTTAATTTTGTGGGGAGTAAATATTTGATTCTTCTGAATTTGTTTCTTTATTTTTTTCAGCCCGGGGGCGCAGGTCTTCCAGCCATAGGTTACACTGGACAAATCTGTAGAGCGCATGCTTCCTGTGCGCAAGGTCGGGAGTTTGAATCCCAGCCGAGTCAGACCAATGATTTACTAAATTGATACTTGTCGCGACCTAGCCTGGCGCTCGGCATTAATAGGAGAGGACAAGGACTGGTTAGCTCAGTATCAGGATAATGTGACTATGTGGGATTTTGGGTCCTGGTGCTGGTGGCCTGGTCTCCCAATGGGGCAGCACTATATAGTTGCCATGAGTGTGCACTGTAACAAGTCGGTACCCCTCCTGATATGACCGTATAAGATGTTGCTAGGGTGTAAAACAATAATAAATAAGCCATAGGCTACTGCACCAGCAAGAATTTACTATTACTACGGTGGAGATGTACTTTTTTTGACAATCTTCAATAGTTTGGTTCGAGACAATCGTTTGGATGATACAATGTACTCTCCATTCTTTATTACTGAAAGCCAAATTAGGGTCCAAATGAGACAATTACCAAGTCACGTGACTGGGAAATGACCAATTGATGACCAACTACTACTTCAATATATACCTCATGTCCCCCAGGCTGCTCTATCATTTTCCCCACACTTAACAATATGCACGTGTATGGATTTGACATATTTAATAATATGTACATGAGAAGGTTTTGTTTGTTTGTTTGTTTATTTGTTTGTTTTACGTCCTAGCAACATCTACGGTCATATCAGGACAGTAAAATGGTTCATTAAATACACAAATCCATATATGCTACTCAGAGTTTGTACGTATTTTTTTAGAGAATTGTTCAGTCTGTCCCAGTGCAAATTGACCAGTATTTGTTTGTACTACATCACAGTTATTTGTAAAACAGACATTGCAAATGAATTCTAAACTAAACCCAGTGCAGATACATTCAGGTACTTTCTAAGGCACATGGTTTCTTACGCCCTTCACATAGCTTCGTATTATAATAAACATTCTCAAAATGTCTTTATTATGGAGTTGCTTTGAAAAAAACGGTTAAATACAAATTTTAAGTTTTGGAAAGCTTATGGAAATTCCTGCAGCCCAAGAAGCTGTATAAACTCTACATTACTTATCAACAAATTCACTTTGGACATGGTTTCCCCCAGATTGTGTAAGTAGAATCCTGGAGTTACTAGCTAACAGAATTAATGTCAGAATGTTCCAGCCTCTATTTATACTCGCTGTCTACCCTCGGTGAAAGGGGTCCTTCACAATTATCAACATTTTCACAAGTGTACAAATTGTACATTGGCGGGGGGGGGGGGGGGCTAAGACACACCCTACGCTTTCTAAAACTTACAATAAAAATGTTGCTTGGTCCAATTAAGCTGGATTTGAACTCACAGAGGGTAAGTGCAGACAGAAGACTACAATATCAACATTTTTATTGTACACTTTGTGGAGCAGGGGGGTCATGAAAAAGTGTGCGTTTTGTGCGCTTGTCAAAATGTTGATAATTGTGAAGGACCCCTAAGTGGTAATTGTTCCAGTGGAGTACCTTGCGTTGCATTTTCAACGTGATTGCCAGATGTTGCATTGTCAACATGATTGCTATGTGAAAGGTGCATTGGCTGACTTTGGCATGAATCTGACATTTCAGAGAAGATTCACAGGGACATCATCGTGAAGAATAGTGTCTACCTGGACCAGCTGCTGACCACGCTCGAGGTTTGTTTGTTTATTTATTTATTGGGGTTTTGTGTCCTAGCATCATCTCAGGTAAAACACCAGATGGGATGACTAAATGAGTTGAGATTTTGCCTGTTTCTTAGTTCGCCAGTTCACGGTATTCGAACCCCAGGTTCGGACTCTGGCCGAGTTAAACTAATGACTTTAACAATTTATACTTGTTGCTACCTAGCTTAGTGCCCCACATTACTAGGATAGGGCAAAGGGTAGTGGAATGTTGAAGATCTTTTGTCTGTGATTGAAATTTCCTCTACTTAATCAATGAATGTAGTAACACACTACAAAACAAAGCAAAGCACTACGGCTAAATGACCGGAATTTTCAGAATAATACACATAGTCTGTGAATTTTATTTGCTGTACGGACAGATATAATAATAATTTTACATGTACCGAATAATTTCTTCGTAGATTCGATCAAATTTAGTTAGGAATGTGTCATTTAAAAACCCAATTATTAATGTTTGTTTACAGTGCTGTGCCGACACAGGTATTCAACAGAATATCGTCGTAATTTTAAACGAACTTGTCGGGAAAGCGCGTAAGTCAACTGGTTACAATTACTTCCTCTTAATTTTTTTGTGTCGCCAGTTTCTATCGATTAAATTTGCATAATCTGATAAAGGCATAATATTTTCAAACCCTAAAATATTCACCTAGTGTTTAATGCTGCATATCCAATGTAAATACTGGTGCATTCCTGACTCATTCCTTTGAGGTTTTTGTCGCTTAAGGAATGTCAAGTCGCTGCCTTCCGACAGGCAGTGACACTACTGAGTTACCATAATGACAATGGTCTATTGCGCTTTGGTTTCAACTGATGTGCACAGGCAAATTATTTTGCATGCTTTCACTTCAAATATCTCAAAAGTTATCCAGTTATGATGAAAGTTAGAGGCCATCCAAAGTTTCCCACATTTTTAGTCGTACAAAGTGTACTACTTTTCCAGCCCCCCCCCCCCCTCCACCCTGCCCCCATCCCCTCGCCCAAATAGTACACATCGTCATGTTACTACATGATATAAAGACTGACATTTGAACATTTTAAATATCAACATTATATCAAATGATAAGCGTCGTATTTAGCTTCCCCCACCCCCATCCGTCACCCACCCTTGCGTACGCTTTGTACGACCGTGAATATGTTGAAAACATTGGATGGCCCCTTACTCTGCTGTATATTAAAGATGGGGCAGGATTACCCAGTTATGATGAAAGTTACTCTGCAGTAAAGTAGGGGTGGGATTACCCTGTTATGATGACAGTTACTCTGCAGTAAAGTAGGGGCGGGATTACCCTGTTATGATGAAAGTTACTCTGCGGTAAAGTAGGGGCGGGATTACCCTGTTATGATGAAAGTTACTCTGTGGTAAAGTAGGGGCGGGATTACCCTGTTATGATGAAAGTTACTCTGCAGTAAAGTAGGGGTGGGATTACCCTGTATTGAGTAAAGTTACTCTGCAGTAAAGTAGGGGCAGGATTACCCTGTTATGATGAAAGTTACTCTGCAGTAAAGGAGGGGTGGGATTACCCTGTATTGAGTAAAGTTACTCTGCAGTAAAGTAGGGACAGGATTACCCTGTTATGATGAAAGTTACTCTGCAGTAAAGTAGGGGTGGGATTACCCTGTTATGATGACAGTTACTCTGCAGTAAAGTAGGGGCAGGATTACCCTGTTATGATGACAGTTACTCTGCAGTAAAGTAGGGGCAGGATTACCCTGTTATGATGAAAGTTACTCTGCAGTAAAGTAGGGGCGGGATTACCCTGTTATGATGAAAGTTACTCTGCAGTAAAGTAGGGGCGGGATTACCCTGTTATGATGAAAGTTACTCTGCAGTAAAGTAGGGGTGGAATTACCCTGTTATGATGAAAGTTACTCTGCAGTAAAGTAGGGGTGGGATTACCCTGTTATGATGAAAGTTACTCTGCAGTAAAGTAGGGGCAGGATTACCCTGTTATGATGAAAGTTACTCTGCAGTAAAGTAGGGGTGGGATTACCCTGTTATGATGACAGTTACTCTGCAGTAAAGTATGGGCAGGATTACCCTGTTATGATGACAGCTACTCTGCAGTAAAGTAGGGGCAGGATTACCCTGTTATGATGAAAGTTACTCTGCAGTAAAGTAGGGGCGGGATTACCCTGTTATGATGAAAGTTACTCTGCAGTAAAGTAGGGGCGGGATTACCCTGTTATGATGAAAGTTATTCTGCAGTAAAGTAGGGGTGGGATTACCCTGTTATGATGACAGTTACTCTGCAGTAAAGTAGGGGTGGGATTACCCTGTATTGAGTAAAATTACTCTGCAGTAAAGTAGGGGCAGGATTACCCAGTTATGATGAAAGTTTCTCTGCGGTAAAGTAGGGGCTGGGTGGATAAGAGAGTGACCTGCTTACTGACCTGTTTCCTGACCTGTTTCTTGACCTGGATCCTGACCTGTGTCCTGACCTACTTCCTAACCTGCTTCCTGACCTGCATCCTGACCTGCTCCTTGACCTGCTTCCTGACCTGTGTCCTGACCTGCCTCTTGACGCACGTCCTGTCCCGCTTCCTGACCTGCGTCTTGACCTGCATTCTGACCTGTTTCCTGACCTGCTTCCTGACCCACGTCCTGTCCCGCTTCCTGACTTGCTTCCTGACCTGTGTCCTGACATGCTTCCTGACCTGCGTCCTGACCTGCATCCTGATATGCTTCCTGACCTGCGTCCTGACCTGCATCCTGACCTGCATCCTAACCTGCTTCCTGACCTGTGTCCTCCTTGCGTCGTTGGCAGATTCGAGTAAGCGCGTGTCGACCCTTGTGGCGCACGGTGCCGCCCACGCACTGCTGGCAGTAGTGGTGGAAGAGGCACGGGAACAGCAGCCATCCATGGAGCTACTCGTCTCCTTACACCAGTTGCTCGGGCGGCTCGGGCCCAAAGGTGAGTTTCCCACGCACGCATGCACGTCTGTAGCTTCATGGGATTAAATAATTTTTTTAAGTCTGTTGACAAAGCATTTATTCTGCATTTGTTCAGGAATCTCGTGGGGGGGGGGGGGAAACCTGGAAGTTTTAGAAACTTAAAAATAATATTTTCCTTGAAAGTACAAGTTTGTTTGGATGTTTAATGTCATAGCAACATCTAAGCTCATATCAGGATGGGTATCGACTTTTGATAGTGTGCACTCTTAGTGACTTTATAGTGCTGTCCTACTGGAAGACCAGGCCACTGGTATTGTGACCCGATATCTCACAGATGGCTTTTGCTATCATTTGACACAGATCTGACCATTTCGGAATTTCTTGTTTATTTCAATGTAGGCATGTGAATGTGATTGGCAAGACTGACAAAATAGTTACCACTAGCTTTTCACTGTGAATATGGCCCTTGCTGTCGACACCATGTTATACCATCATCAATCAATCAATCAATGAATCAAACCGGTCACATATACGCACCCACCATCCTGATGTTGAGGCCATCCTAATTTGAATCAGTATAACCTTAGTGCATGCACGTTATTGCCTTCAGACCGTAAGTTTGCGGTGAAGGCCCGTCTGATCCAGGCACTGCCCGTCACGCTGAACCTTGTGCGGAACTGCGTCAACAACGCAAAGCCGCTGCAGGCTTTCCTGCACGTCCTCAAACTCTACACCGCCAACGGTGAGCGTTCTGCCTCCATACCGCACCCAGCCAGTCACCACGGGCTGTAGTCGGCTGGGTCCCGCCATTGCTTTACTCTAACAGACATCACATTTTACTGGTTGGTTTGAGGCTCACACTTGCAAAGGTAAAAAAATGTATACACTGTTTAGTTCATTCACATCACAATACAGGGTAGGACAGTAACTTTTTTTCCCACTTACACAATCGGGAAAGTGACTGAATTTTCTACTTGCCCAAGTTTCAAAACTACTTGCTGAAAATCAAGTCAGCCAATTAAAACTGAAATCTGCTATTGTAGATCAGAAAAATAACAACTTGCCGTTCGGGGAGGTCACCGAGAACTTCACCTGCCCGGCCGAGTAAACTAGGTGCCCCGGGCAACCGGGCAGTCCTTATTGTCCTACCCTGCAATACTATTCTGAAGTTTCACAAAGTAGATCTGATTTCCCCTCAAAGGTTTTGCAATATTTTTGGTGTGCCTACATTACCCCTGAGGTCTTTCGCTTCAGTTTAATACTCCTCCTCCCCACACACCCCCTGCAAAAAGGGTGTTTATCAACGTATAGTTATGCAATAGTTTTGGTGTGTCTACAGCACCCCTACCCCCCAGGTCTTCTTCAATTTAACTTCCCCCCCTGTACCCCCCAAAAAAAAGGTGTTCATCATCGGACAGTTATGTAATAGTTTCGGTGTGCCTACATCCCCCCCCACCCCCCACCAAGTCTTTTGCTTCACTTGTTTAACTGCTCCCGCCTCGTACCCCCCCCCCCCCCTCGTACCCCTCCCACGCTCTCAAAAGGTATTTATGATCGGATACTTATGCAATAATTTCGGTGTGCCTACATCAACTCTCAGGTCTTCCTTTATATGCTTGTGTGTTCCTTCATACATATGCTTATGAATATATATAATATAAACCTGATCCCTAGCTGAGTTGAAGGAAGAAATAGAAAGAGCTAAGTGGATTGAGAGTATTTATTTTGGCTTTTCGCAGCAAGTGATCACTACAGCGAGTGAGCATAAGTAACAAGAACTGCCGGTGGCGGCACCACCGTAGGCCAGCATGCCGCAGTTAATCAACATTTGTCCTTTATTGGACCTTAAATATATTATAAAGTGACAATGATAATAATAATCAGAAGAAAACCTCATACCGATGATTTATATGCGTATATTTATATACTAGCGATATATGCATGGAAACATGGAAGTGTGGTATATTAAAAGAATCTAAGTGAATTATCATAAGTTTGTCATTTATTTCGGCAATAATTTAGGATGAAATCAAAATGTTAACGCTATGCTGTAATAGTGAATAATCGTTGTAATTATAGTAACTGTCTCACTCACATGTGCAGACCTGATCCTTCTTTCTGTCCAATATTTATGACTTTGAGTGGTGCAGGTGCCCGGTAGGCGGCTCATTCTGGAATGTGTATGTGTGTTGTTTGTTCCAGCTGTGAACGCGTCGTACTTGGGTAAGAACGGAGCCGTGACCTACCTCTTCAAGGTCCTCACAGTGTCAGGGAAAAGACACCTTACCCTGCTCAAGTACGCCCTGGACACACTCAGCCTGCTCGTCAAGTCAAGTAGGTCCCTATATACACACTCACACACACATACACTACACACACACATACACTACACACACTCACACACAGACACTCAGCCTGCTCGTCAAGTCAAGTAGGTCCCTATATACACACTCCCACACACTACACACACTCACACACATACACACTGAGCCTGCTAGTCAACTCAAGTAGGTCCCTATATACAGACTCACACACACACACACACTACACACTCTCTCACACACACACACACACACACACACACACACACACTCAGCCTGCTCGTCAAGTCAAGTAGGTCCCTATACACACACGCACATACACTACACACACTCACACACACACTCAGCCTGCTCATCAAGTCAAGTAGGTCCCTATATACACACTCCCACACACTACACACACTCCCACACACACACTCAGCCTGCTCGTCAAATCAAGTAGGTCCCTATATACACACTCACACATACACTACACACACTCACACACACTCAGCCTGCTAGTCAAGTCAAGTAGGTCCCTATATACACACTCACACACACACCCATACACTACACACACTCACACACACACTCAGCCTGCTCGTCAAGTCAAGTAGGTCCCTATATACACACTCCCACACACTACACACACTCACACACACACACAGTCAGCCTGCTTGTCAAGCCAAGTAGGTCCCTATATACAGACTCACACACACACTACACACACACACACATACAAAATTTACCTATGTACAAAAGGGGTGCAATTAGACTTTATGTGTACTGTGTAGGCCTACTAAGATATTGTGGATCTGGCTTATTTGGATTATAACCTCGGCCTTTCTTGCATTAAATTACATATGTACACCTAATTGGATATGTCATGAAAGAGGTAGAGTTATTTATTTAAATAAATCGTCAGTTCTATTTTATTCGATTTTATGACTCCCTTTATAATACTTTCATTTTCCCTCCAGAAAGCAATTCTGCGCGTGCAATTGGACAAGGCGGCGTGCCACTGTTACTGAACATGTTCTTTGACTGGCACCGACTGGACACGAAGAACCGGCACCTCGCCCTGCGGAAAGCCGTCCTCCACGTCCTCAAACACATCACCAACCTAAGTAATGTAGCATTTAATGTAATGTTTAACGCACATACACACAAACATGCACAAGACCAGGGGCATAGCCAGAAAAAAAATTGTAAGCACAAAATTGTTCAAACATGCTTGCAGAAAGATTTGTAAGAACAGCAATTTTTTTTAAAGTGCATGTTATAACAGATTTATTACGGAAAATATATGACGATCAGAGAAATTGTTCGCACATGCTAACATAGATTGCAGTGAAATTATATGGACAACTAATTTACATGAGATAAAACATCATGTCCTGTATCCTGGTATATGTTAGTTATTTACTTCCGCAGCCCTGATCCTGAGACAGGGCTGCTGAACAACCAATTAGAAAAAGTATTGAGAGGCTGGGTAAAGGACAATAAATTCTTAATCTAAGAAGCAAAATATATTCTTCACATACATATTTATATTCATCCACTACATTGGAATAAATAATTGATTACATAATGTAGATCAATAGACTTTAACACTCAAATGGAGAGCATTCTGAGGCCACCATCTTGTATGTTTGCATCTTCTGCCAGTTGACCAACTCTACTCCATTATAGATCAATGCTGCACATTGGAACCATTACATCGACACTTAATTCCTATTTGAAGTAGTTCTTGCTCGGATTTGGACAAAGTTGTCTTTGACTACTGGGTAGTGGTAAATCTTGTATCTAGGTATCTGTGTATTCCCCCAACCCACTCCGCCACACCTGCCACTGTTTAAGCCGTAGCTGTGACCCGGTGTAAAGATTTCAAATTCACCCCTGATTGAAGTTCCCCCAGGGGAACTTGAAAACATTTTCAAATTCATCCCATGGGAATTTGAAAATGTTTTCGTTTTCCCTCCCTCGTTTTAACTTTCCCTCTCCCCATTTCTGCGGAATTTTCTTTATTTTTGTTATTTTTTCATATTTTTCATGACAAATAGAATAATACACAGAGAGTAGCATAATGGAAATTATTACTAGTACAACATAACATATTTCACCCCAAATGACACAAAAATTCTCCAAGATGGCTAAGAAAACAATATTATGGGTCTGAATTTAAAACGTTTTTTAAACAATTTTAAATTCCTGGAGGGGGGAATTTGAAAATAGGGGGAGGAATCTGAAAACTGTTTTTAAATTCCCTCCCAGGAATCTGAAAACGTTTTCAATTTCACCGGAGGGAAATTAAAAACGTTTTCAGATTTCCGGGGGGGAACTTGGAAAGGGGGGAAATTGAAATCGTTACACCGGTATACTGGGTCTCAGCCAGAGTCCTTACTGAAGAACCAGCGCAACTCGGAATACCCGCATTGTGAATAAGTGATAGCTGTCAACTCTCCAAAATGGAAACAGTAGTCAAGGATTCACAAAACCATTACATTCTCTGCAAAACCATAAATTCAGCCCAACTATCAGTCCTTATAGTGTTTACAGCCAAAACGTAGTAATCGACAGATCTGAATAAGTCAAGTCGTTTGTTGGTCTAGATAAAAGATTCACCCTTACCCACAGATGGGGTGAATGTGAACCCTGCTTAAATCTGAGCGAAAACTGCTTCAGTATGACTTAACTGGAAGGGGTGCTGGTTCCAGTATGCAGACAATATCTACATTGGCACAGAGTTGGTGAAATGGGGGAGAAAGCAAAAAGACAAGACGGCGGCCAGAGAATGCTCTCGATTTTTACTTTTAAAGTCTATTAAACTACATGTTTTATTATATTTTCAAATCAAAAGTAGTGAGTAAGTATGAATATGTATGTGAAGAATATATTTTGTTTCTTAAATTATGAATTTATTTGGTCATTTTCATTTACCAAGCCTTTTATTTTTGTATCTAGTGTCGGTCCTGTTGCCAGTGCCCCCACCCCTTTTAGACCGGATGTGGTGGCCTAATCGGTAGAGTGCAGGCTTCCTGTGTGGAAGGTCGGGAGTTCGAATCCAGCCGAGTCAAACCTGTGACTTACAAATTTGCTACTCGTCACTACCTAGCCTGGTGCTCGACATTATTAGGATAGGGCAAGGACTGGTTAGCTTAGTATCAGGATAATGTGACTGAGTGGGATATTGGGACATGGTGCCGGTGCCCTGATCTCCTAGTGGGGCAGCACTATAAAGTCGCCATGAGTGTACATTTTCACCAGTACGTACCCGTCCTCATATGACCATAGATGTTGCTAGGACATAAAAGCCGCAACAAACAAACAAATCACCCTTTTAACTTGCGCATTGCTTGGGTTTTTGTTTCTGCAGAATCTGGCCGCAAGTCATTCATGGAGGCGGATGGTATCCGCATCCTGTACACCGCGTGCCAGGAGTCGATCGACTGCCGCGAGTCGGAGAGCATCATCGTGCTGTCGAGCCACATCATGCGCAAGTGCTTCCCGAAGAACCGGCTGGCCGTCGGCAACCTGCGCAGTGCCATCACCTTCCCGCTGCCGGACAGCGTGTTCCACGTGATCGACACAGGTGAAGGCCAGGGTAAGGGTGCCGGGTCATGCGGGGGCACTGCCATGTCACGCATGTCTTTTGCTACTTCTTGCAGCTCACCGAGGTCACCGCTCACAAAGGTCAATTCGACCGAGGTCAAGGCTTAATATAAATTTATTAATTTTTTTAATTTTAATTTATTTAATAAGTTCAAGCTTAAGCATGCCAAGCTGTAGTTCTTTAATGCCATTTTTTTTCCCCGCAGTGCAGTCGTACTCAGTGCATCGCTAATTTGCTTACGCTAATTTAATATCGCTTTCAAAACTGCACTCCACGTTTGAGCATTGTGTCGGTGTAGGGGTCATGGTATTTTATAACCTCAATAGAACTTGGTAGAAAAAAAAAAAGAGTTAATGTTGGCGCTGTAATTTATTAGTTTTTTTTTAACTGGAAGGATATTGTGTAGAATCCAGTTTGGTAGAAAAATAAATCCAAAACAGAAAAGTATAAAATAAATAAAAGGAACATAATCAACTTAACGAATAATGCAATTCCTATTTTATCTAATATTATTTGTAATATATTTTCTTTCTGTTTCCTCCCACCTTACTTTTTTTTTTTAAGGGAATTAAAGTGAAAAACTAAGTAAATAACTTATTTATTTAAAGTTGTATAATCCGATGGTTTAGAGTTTCTGGATATTATCTTTAGATAAATACATACTGCACCCACATCTAAGTTGGGTATATAGGATACGATCTAGAGTTTTGGTTTCGAAATTGTTATGCTTTCATCGGACTATGTAGCTTTAATATGGATTTTTTTATGGGATGTGGAGCAGCATTTGACTTTTTTTTACCCCCGATGGATAGGTACAAACATTCTTGCCTCATTTGTTTGTGATTTTTGAACAAGAGGTGGTCTATACAGGCTTGGTACAGGTGTGAAGATCTGGAATTCAAGGCTTTTCAAGGCTGTTTTTGATAGGAATTTAAGACTATTTTCATTTGGATTTCAGGAATAAACAAACCTGGCGAATGGCGATTTCGGACTAATTTAGATCAGTGGGGACAGTTTAATGAAATTTGAGGCTTTTCAAGGCCTTGAAATGTGGCAATTGAAGTTCGACTTTTCAAGACTTTCCAGGCCCCGTATGGACCCTGTCTATAGAATAGAGAGCTTGAACAAGAGATGGTCTATGGAATAGAGTCTGCAGCGAGCAGTGCGTCCAGACTCAAAGTAGCTTACTTTATTGGGGTGTTTTTTCTCTCGCTGTGTCTAGTCTACGTGTCACTTGTACCTAATGCAAATTTTAACCTCGCTAACACTACTGAATATCATGCACAGCGACTACTCGTGCATGAGTTAGCCACATAATTAGCCAGGCTTTGTTGTTGTTTTTTAATTAAAAATCTTTTTTTTCTTTACAAATAATTTTTCGTTAACAAAAAAAAGAAGTAAATAATAAGTGATAACTCAGCCTTGATGCATTGAGCTAGCCGCTTCTGACATGGATGCTCGTGTTTTCCTTTCATAGTGGAGAACTCTTTCGGAGCTTTCTGTTACGGCTTCTGGTTGGTTAGGTCTGTCACATTCAGTTCTGCATGCCCAGTGTCAAGCATGGGTTGACAACACGTGCCAAGCATGCCTAAAAAAATGGATTTAATTCACTCTGTTTATATCCTCTCTTTTTCTGGCGGTCTAAAATAGTTTTCTTTAATTAAAAATTATGTATACATGGATAATATATTTCTTTTACATAGCATTTCCCTTTCAATACAAGATCATATTTACACTGCGATAAGCTTTAAGGCGCGACCCCTCCCCCCTACAACACCCCTCACCCGCCAATATGTACTAAATAAATTTAAAATAAAGATAATATTTTAGCTATACTACTGATGTAGTGCGCGCGATTTAGCACATTTCGGTTGTTTATGTATTTACTAGTAACTAAATGCCACCACATACGTTAAGACCAACCTAAGACGTAGGCCTAGTTAGTAGCATTGCGAGTGATAGCATTCATTCAGTCTTGCATTCTTTTATTTTGACACCTTTCATAGTTTTATTTCTACACACACTATGCTTGGTAGTGCCCCCCCCCCCCCCCTAGAAGCTAGAAGCATGTCTATTCAGTATCTAGCATCAACAACTACTTCGCGCCAAGGGTACAAAATACACTTTACCGAGATGCTAGAATTCTAATACATAAGTTCTTATGTGAACACAACAACCCACAATAGCAAATGAAGATTTGGTAATTAAAAGAGCTTGTATATATGTATACATAATGGTAGTTTATATTAATATCAACTTGGGAAGTGAGACACGTGTTGCTGTTTGGCTTAAATCTAGATCTAAGTGCAATCTCCATCTGCTGTGATGGTCACTGTTCTGACCTTGGCTTTTTGTTAGTGACGTTTTGCACGTCTCTGCTCTGTGTTCATTTTGAGACAAATCCTTGATTCTAGCACAGTAGTACTTGTCTTCAAAGGGCAACCATGCACCCATTCAGACTAACGTTGTCCTGCCATAGCAGATGTCCTGTCATCGGGGGGAGCAATGAAATGAGACAAAAACAAACAGTTTGTGATTTGAAACAACTTTTTTTTAAAGTCAAAACTGATAAAAACAGTTTGTCCACTGAAAAAAAATTGTTTGTACAGGCATATTAGAAAAAAACAGTGTGTGTATTGAATTTGTTTTTATTCGCAATCTGATGAGGGGAAAAACAGTTTGTACATGGAAAAAGATAGTTTGCACAGTCAAATTCGACGAAAAGCAGTTTATGCATTGAACAAATAATGTTTGCGCAGTAAAATATGACAAAAATAGTTTGACCACTGACAAAAATGTTATTCGCCCAGTCAAATGAGTAAAACAGTTTGTGCATTGAAAAGAATTATTTGCACAATCAAATGAGGCTAAACAGTTCCTGCATCGAAAAAAAAAACCCACCAAAAACTGTTCACACAGCCAAATGAGACAAAGACAATGCGTGCATTGAAAAGATTGACAAAAATATGCGTTGAAAATAAATCTTCGTACAGATAAATTAGACCCAACAAAATCCGAAACAGTTCATGCATTGAAAAAGATTGTCCGCATATGACAGGGGTCCTCCGATGAAGACAGGTGCTACTGTAATTAGTAACTAATTCGCCGTTTTAATCATGTAACCTGCGTGTTTCACTGTCTTCTATTCTAACCCTGTGGAAGCCTCTCCCGCTTCTAACTAACCTGCGTCTGTTCTTGTTGCTTTGCCTTTGACGTGTGTGACGTAGATGCTAGTGCGACTGACGTCATCAACAGCGTTCCCTCACACTTCCGTCCCCATGCAGGTGACGATGAGTACGAGAGCTCGCTAGACAATGATGATGACGTCAGTAGTGACGACGACCAGAGCAATCAGAAGACGATCGACTCGGAGGTGAGCGACGCTGGGGGGTGGGGGTTGGGTTTGGAGTGCTATGACGTCACGATTCAGTGTTGGCGTGCTATTGGGCCATAAGCCGATGAAATAATGATTTTACCTCGGTACTAAGCCTCTGGCTAGTCATGGGCTAGGGAGAAGGAAGCAACATCCGGGTTCAGATGATATATTTGCAAGACCAAAACACTTACTTAAATTTGACCCCCCCCCCATATCAAACGGAGATAGTGGTGTGCTCCTTCCTTTCTGAGCCCCCCCCCTTTAAAATTTTAAAACCCACTAGTTTTGACATTGACATGTTTTTTACACATGCGTTATTTTTTATACAAGCGTGATTTCTGCCTGGCTGAATGACACTCAGTACCATATGAAGTGACTAGAATATAGATCTATAGTGGATAGCAAAAAAGCCCCGTACATGTGCAATAACAAGTGAAAGGCTTTTAAATGGGCTCCAGTCTTCGGCTTTGACCCATTTGAAATCACCGTCCGCCCACTCTGACTATTACATATGCCTGTATGTTTGTAAAATTGTGTCTTTCGACTATAGCATTTTTATGTGGACAACAAGCTATGAGATGTAAAACATAATAAATTAATAACACTTAAACAAAATTTAATTTGTTTTTGTTTTAGAGCCGTTGAGATTGTAATTTTTCTGGGCCTTACTTTGTTAAGTAGCTTTAGTGGTGGTGTATGGCGTTTCCATGGTTACCGATTACTCCAGCAGGTGAATGGAGCAGGCGGCGAGTGTGATCGGGTGAGTTTGGTATGTCCTTCCCCAGTTAAGCCTCCTGTAGCCCACTGGTGGTGTTGTCTTAACGGTGGCGGTGATAGCATTGACTGCTCCTCCCATCCTGTATCTCTACCGATGCCAACTGTACATGTAGAATTTATATATATATTAATATTTACAACCTAGTTAGAATAATTGTGTCATCCCTCTGAGATAACTATTAACAAAACCTAGTTAAAGTGTGTGTATGTTGTTTCATAGGGTTACGGCTTGTCTGTGTACTTAATGATTCCGTTCTGTTCTCTTTATTTATATATATATATTATTAACTGACTTTATTCCTCATGTTGTCAGTACTAAGGCACTGGTGTTCCAGCCCCAATGACTGGCTATTACGCACTAAACACATTTATAGCAATATCTTTCTCCAGGTACGAGCTTATTTCCTGGGTGGTGTAATTAGTGGGGCCACGTAATTAGAGTCTATGTATGCCTAGTTGTGTGGAGGCGGCATACCAGATGCTATGGTTATATGACGGTGATGTCAATGCCTGATGCTGCCACCCTCGATATGAAGTCTGGTAACATCATAGAGACTAAGCGGCAGTGCTGCCACCATTCATTGTTTGATATTTACAAGCTGGGTACAATAATTGTGTCATTCCTCTGAGAAAACCATTAACAAAACTTAGTTAAAGTTTGTGTATGTCGTCGTTTCCTAGTAATTAATAGGGTTATGACTTGTCTGTAATAAATTATTCTATTCTGTTCTCTTTAACAAACAAAAAAGTTACTTAATTTCATTCCTCATGTTGTCAGTACTAAGGCACTGATCTTCCAGCGCCGGGGTCGCAGTTTGAGCGCCCTGCCAGTGGTTGTATACTCTTTAAAAAAAAATAGATTTAAAAGCTTTCATTGGATCGATTAAAAATATCTTAATGTGCAATTGAAGAGGAAGATCTGAAGTATTTAATGTAACCTAAGAGCAAGTTACTCTGAAAGTATTAAAAACAGATAATAGGGAAAGTTGGGATATTCTGAGTGTCAGTGCCAGTGTTAGCCTTACCAGATCATGGCCTCAAAAACTATTTTCGCAAAATAAATTCAAGAACTTCCAATTGGCTGATAAAAAAAAAGCTGAATGTGAAATTGTAGAGAAAGATCTGAACTATTTAATAGAAACAAGAGAAATTTGCTTTCAAAGCACCAAACATCACAAATTACTGTGATAGTTAGGGTGGTTTTAATGTTGTCTCTATCCGCGCATGCGCAGAAGCAACAGAAGGGCGCTCAAACTGGCCGGGCGCTCAAACTGCGACACCGGATGGCAAATACTGTTATGCACCAAACAAAGTTAAAACAATATCTATCTCCGGGTGCTAGCTCGTTTCCTGCGTGGTGTAATTAGTGGGGCCATGTAATTAGAGTCTGTGCATGCCTACTTGTGGTCAGGTGGCATACCAGATGTTAAGATATAAGACGGAGAAGTCAATGCCTGGCGCTGCCACCCTCGATATGAAAGTGGGTGACGTCATAGAGACTGCGGTAGTGCTGCCACCTTCACGGTTTGATAGAACTAACCCAGCTCAATGCTGGATGCAGTAATTGTGTCCCTGGGTTTAATACAGGCAAACACAGCACGAGCTTCCCTCTTGTCCCGAGCAGTGTTTCATCTGGAGCTTTTTGGTGTGTTTATTTTTTATTTATTTCTTTTATTTCACAACAAACATTACGTGAAGTAGGACATTGACTCTTTTAACTCCCCACATGGGGATACGCCTCCCAGTCAGAAAACCTTCTTGGTGGTTCATTTTTATTTTTAAGGGAGCTGTGAAAAAACCTTCGATGAATTACAGATTAAAAATATATATCATTGGGGGACAGCCACAGCATCGCCGATGATTCGCTGAAATCAACATGCACTGTATTAACATCGGTAAATACATCATGGTGTATGTTTTTGGTGAAA
The DNA here is from genome assembly GCA_030323885.1 of Branchipolynoe longqiensis. Taxonomy (NCBI): domain Eukaryota; kingdom Metazoa; phylum Annelida; class Polychaeta; order Phyllodocida; family Polynoidae; genus Branchipolynoe; species Branchipolynoe longqiensis. The sequence goes on from CM059188.1 coordinate 47,041,542, forward strand.
ATTATTACTTATCTGCTGCTGATTTGATCGGCTATCAGAAGCCTGTATCAGGGCGTCTACAGCACCTTGGACGCGGTGGCCAAATCGGTAGAGCGCAGGCGTCCCGTGCAGAAGGTCGGGAGTTCGATTCCCAGTCGAGTCAAACCAATGACTTATCAACTTGATACTTCTCGCTACCTAGCCTGGTGCTAAGCATTAATAGGATAGGACAAAGACCGGTTAGCACATTATCAGGATAATGTGACTGGATGGAATATTGGGTCATGGTGCCAGTGCGTGGTCTCCCAGTGGGGCAGCACTATAAAGTTGCTTTAACTTAACTTTAAGTGCATACTGTCACAAGTCGGTGTCTGTCCTGATATGACCTTAGATGTTGGTAAGATGTAAAGCAACAACAAACAACAACAAAAAGATTTAATTAGGTGAACAGGCGAGAACTTGTTTTTCAAATGTGATAATCCACTAGACATGACCTTTTGCTGTTGTATGCTGCAAGCGATCTTGTATGCCGATTAGCTTCACTTACAGAAATGGTTGGTTGTTAGAGTTTTACATCCTGCCAACATCTAAGGTCATATCAGGACACCTTACAGAAATGAAAACCAAATCGGGGTGTCAGGGGAATCCTGACTTCCTGACTGCCCCATTGGGCCCGGCTCTGGAGGCCAGATGGGATGGTTGAGATTGAAATAGTTGAGTGCCTTTTTCCCATGCGGCAGGTTGTGGAATTCGAGCGCTCTTTTCAAACCCTAACCGAGTCAAACAATTGACTTAAAAAACTAATACTTGTCGCTACCTAGCTTGGCTCTCTGAATTATTAGGATAGGGTAAGGAGTACTGGAATGAAGTAGAACAATTGTCCGCGATTGGAATTTCCCTTGCTTAATCAACGAATGTAATAGAAAGAAATTACTGTGTACTAACCTACGTGTTTGTGGCGTGCTATCGTTGTTTTTACTGGAATTTCCCACAGTGCGCTCTCAGTTATTGTCTCATAAGCATAGAACTAGTGTCAGTGACCTGTCCGCCTTGTTAACGTGTGTTACCCACATACATGCCATACCATTTATTTACAAAAACAACTCCCCTTACATGAGTTGAACCCGTTCTCTGCCGATCTAAGAACAACAAAGCACATGTATTATTATCTTCTTACTCTGGGGTGATTAGTTTTCAATATTACTTTTTATTTTTTATTCAAGTGTTTTTATTCCCCTGGATAACATGTCAGTGTTAATGCACTGGTTTTCCAGCCCTAATGACAATTGCCATCACACACTAAATATAATCCGTAATAATTGTGATTTTCTAATTAACTGTGTATGTTTAAAAAAAAAAAATGTTTGTTGATTTGGTTTAGGTATGTACATTTAAAGAATGTGTTTGTTGATTTATTTTTGGTGTGTAATTCATCGTTAAAGGAAGCTGCATAAATGAGACATTAACGGTTAATATAACACAGGCCCTTCTGTGTGGGTTTGAATTGAAGTCTTGACCTTTTGACCTCCAGGATGACACGGACAGTGAACTACCGGCGGGATCTCCTTTCCAACGCTGCGTGGAAGACCTTAAGACTTACAAAGTGTTCTTCCCAGAACTTCACGAATTTGACGTAGGTGTATTTTGTCAGTTCATGAAGTTTTATGTTTTACGTATATGCTCATATGTACATGCGTAGTATATAAGATTTAATATGTGGTTTATGTTCTAATATTTCCATTTTGTCAAACAATATATATCAATATTACTTTTAATTTATTTGTTAAAATTAATACAATTTACCACTATTCTGCACTTAGAAAATTAACTATGTCGTATATCGTATATCAATGTTGTGCTAAGTTTGATATATAAAACAAAACAAATCAAAGAAACAAAAACACCACCAATTACCGCCTCTAAGAAGTTTGCGCTTAAGAAGTTAACAATCTATTTTGTTGGTAAATATTTTGTTCCGCAGAATGTTAATTTTCAGTATCGGGCCCGACCGTATAATTTTGCTAGTATTTACAACAATTTAACGTGGTGTGTACTAAGACAGTGTAGTTACAGTAAAGCAATTTTGAGAAACTGTAAACATTGAGTAAGTGTCAAGGATACATAATTAAATTTTGTTTAATCCTAAGTCACACCATACCGGATCAGGGCCGGACGAGCCCTGACCTGTGATCTGGCATGGTCCGTGGCGATCCGGTGTCATCCGTGGCTGGTCCTTGGTGATCCGTGGCTGGTCCTTGGTGATCCGGCTCCGGATGTTTTTAAATGTTTAAAACATCCGGGGTGATCTGGGGAATATTGCAATCCGGGGTTAACCGGTATCATCCGTGTGATGCGTGACTCATCCGGGTAGTCCATGTGTTGTCCGAGGTCGTCTGTGTCTCGTCTGGGGCAGTCCGGGTCATTTTATACTCCGGGAGTAGTCCGGGGGTCATCCAGGGGTTGTCCGGGTCTGATCTGGGACTAATCCGGGACTAATCCGTGGCTACACCAGGTAGTCTAGGGGTTGTCCGTGCTGTGGTCCGTGGGTAGACCGTGGCTCGTCCTGGTAGGTGTGAGAGCGAGCCAAAAATCGACCAAAATAGCGATTTTATCTGGGACAGTCCGGTGGAATGGTCCGGGGGTGGTCCGGCTAAAATCCGGGCTAGTCGCACAGTGTTGGCATAGGTTAGTGGACCCGCGAAATATACACAACAAACACAAAATACATAATATAAATAGGCCATGTATATACTGTATTGATATGACCTTAGATGTTGCTAGGACGTAAAGCAACAACAACAATAGTCATGTACATATTATGTCCTTCTGCAAACACCAGGCCATCTTGGAAGACAACGAAATGCCGATGCCGCAGGAGGTGAACCGGCCGATAGTCATACCGACAGGGGGCGCGGCCGAGCACAGTCGACAGTCGAGGCAGACGGGCATGCGCAACATCCAGTCGGCGTCCCCGACCTACCTGGGGCCGAGACGCAGCCTGCCGCCGCGCAGCAGCGTTCCCAACCTGCTCGACTCGCAGTCCATGTCGCTCCGCGAAGCCATGGACTCCATCAACCTCAATGCCTCCACGCCGACTGCGGCCGGGCGGTCGGCGGCGTGCCGGGCGCGGCTCCGGCACCTGTACGACACGAACGAGGCGGCCACTGCCGTCGCTAACAGCGGCGAGCGCTCTAGGGACAGCCACCAGGCCCCGCCGCCAAGCGCCATCAACCTGAAAACGGGGTCTAGTATCTTCTCCCTAGACGTGGCCGCCAGCAGTCCCAAGTTGCTCGGCATGTCTCCGTCGCCTTCCCGCAGCAGGGCGGCGCGCGGTGCCGCACCGGCCCAGTACCCGGCCAGCACGGCGCGCCTGGTGCTGGGCGCCGGCAAGGCGGACGAGTGGTTCCGGTCGGACCTGCCGCTTCCGCCGCCGCTGCCGCTGCACCGGCCGCCGCTGGATCCCGAGGAGGACCCGAGCAGCGTGACTGACAGCGAGGACGAGGACGATCGGGGTTACGTAAGTCCTGAGGTGTACTTGGAGATCGCCAGGCAGACGGTGAGCGCGGGCCGCTACAACAAGGTGGCCTACCCGGATATGTACGGTCACGTGCCCCCGCCCTACCGAGAGCCGCTCCATGACAAAAAGTTTGGGATCCAAAGGTATGTGCGCCTCAGTCGATGCAGTGCGCAGCGCGCTTTTCTCGTGACGCCTGTCATAGACGGCAGTAGTAGCAGCAGTTGGTAATGACAGTGTTAATGGTGATGGTGATGATGATGATAATAGAGCCAATCATAAATGATAGTTATAATAGCAATGGTGATGGCATTAGTAATAACAGCTTTAATGGTGATGGTGATGATGATACTAGCGCCAATCATAAATGATAGTCATGGTGGTGATGGTGTTAAAGCTGCATAGTCTGATGAAGCATCACCATTTTAAAATGAAAATAATTTTCGCGATTTGATTCTCCATATCTAACTTAAATACAGATGCACTTTTAAACCATTTGTTGCCACATCGAAGGGAATAATACTGAGTCAATTTAATTAAAGCTGTTGCTGCAGAAGCTTATGGTCTCAGAGTTTTGACATGCTTGCCAAAATTAATTTTGCTTGCTTGCACTTCAAAAACCTCAAAGGTTAACCATTTAAAATAAAAGTTACTTCAAACTAAAGTAAGGCTGATTATAATAATCAAATTCATATATTTATCTCAGAAATTGACAAACTCAAAACCCATCGGACCCATGCAACTTTTATAATAATAATAATAATAATAAAATAATAATAATAATAATAATAACAATATCAGTACCAATCATAAATGATAGTCATAATAGCAATGGCAATGGCATTAGTAAGAAATGCTTTGGTAGTGATGGTGGTAATAGTGCTAATCATAAATGATAGTCATAATAGCAATGGCAATGGCATTAGTAAGAAACGCTTTGGTAGTGACGGTGGTAATAGTGCTAATCATAAATGATAGTCATAATAGCAATGGCAATGGCATTAGTAAGAAACGCTTTGGTAGTGACGGTGGTAATAGTGCTAATCATAAATGATAGTCATAATAGCAATGGCAATGGCATTAGTAAGAAACGCTTTGGTAGTGACGGTGGTAATAGTGCTAATCATAAATGATAGTCATAATAGCAATGGCAATGGCATTAGTAAGAAACGCTTTGGTAGTGACGGTGGTAATAGTGCTAATCATAAATGATAGTCATAATAGCAATAGCAATGGCATTAGTAAGAAACGCTTTGGTAGTGACGGTGGTAATAGTGCTAATCATAAATGATAGTCATAATAGCAATGGCATTAGTAAGAAACACTTTGGTAGTGACAGTGGTAATAGTGCTAATCATAAATGATAGTCATAATAGCAATGGCAATGGCATTAGTAATAATAGTGTTGGTGATGATGGTGATAATAGCGCCAATCATAAATGAAAGTCATTAATGGCAATGTTGATGGCTATATATTATTTACACACAAGCCAGATAACAAGATGAATTAAAGAACATTAGGCAGAAGGAAGCATCACAAATTGAACATGACCCAGGGATGAAAGATCTCTGCGATTTCGTGGATTTCCACGATTTTTTATATTCACTGATTAACGTTCACAAAATGCCAATATATATGACAACAGTTTATTAGTCCGAATCCCGTTCTTATATGACCTTAGATGTTGCTAGAACATAAACCCAAACCAGAAACAGTTTGACATTGGCAATAATACAGTGACAATAAGGACAGTTGAAACCTGTCTTGCAGCATTTTTCTGAAATTCCCTGACAGTGCTAATCCTATTGGGAAAATCCATGTTTTCATGGAAATTTGTCGTTGGTATAATAACCATGGCTTGGTTCTGCTGGAACTTGATAGGTGGCACCAAGGCCTCAGCTTGATTTCCGGGGTTTATGCCGGAGACCACTTTCATCCCCAATAACTGTCCTCAAGTGTGAATATAGAGTGGGATTAATGGTAGCCTAATATCTATGGAAGCAAACTGTACATACATAGACGAAACCGCGGTTAATGGTGTCTGTATAGTGAGGCTATGGTACAACATTGAATTGATTATATTGATAATTAATTCTCAACAGTTTATGCTACCTATTATAAATATGTTTCATATAGTATGGCCACTGTGGGTAATAACATTACTAGAAGAATTATGAATAGACCAGAACTGCTGTCCATCTCCATGCAGTTTAAGATGCATAAGATCCTTCTTCGATACACCTTCCCTCAATGCTTCAAGCTCCATTTTACAAATTGCATAGGTGTCCATTTAATTCCAGAATAGCTGGTGTAAGTTAAGCCGTGTTTACACGGGCAATTCTAAACCGATTTAGACAAAGCGATTTATATGAAGCGATGTAGTGGCACGTTTACACGACAAATTTGAAACTGTGTCCCCGACCGGGAACCAGCAGCCTTAGTGGTGAGCCTCTAGCCGGCAAGCACTGCTATTTGTTTCGTTTACATTCGTCGATTCACAATATGAATAACGACGCCAATGTAGCGGCTATGTTAATATCACTTGGAATTTAGGGTTAATTTAATTAAATTTCATTATTTGAGTATGTAATTCTGTTAAATATGATCGCATTCAATAGATTTCGGCCTAATCGGTCCCTAACACTGCCGGGCACCAGTGTATAGTTACAGCTGAGCCTGTAGCCGGCGAGCACCGCTATTTTACACTATCGCCGCCTGGGAACCAGCTGTATCGCTTCATCTATACTACCTCGCAAGGTGGTTTACATCTACCGATTTATATGAATCGATTCAGCCCTAAAACGCCACAGTGTCGCGTTTACACGGGAAATGTAAATCGATCTAGGCAAGTAGTTTTATATGAAGCGTTTTAACTCGCCCGTGTAAACACGGCTTTAGTCTCTGTAGATGTATGCCTATAATCACTATCCTTTCCCTCTCACAAAACACAAAGCGTCCGGTGAGTTACACTCTTTCCTGTAGGTTTTTTTTACTATTCTTTTTTCCAGTGGTCTATTTTTCCCATCTCTTCTTACTGAGGATCTTCCTTTCTCTTCACACGCGTTATCTTTAACGCTTATCTCATACTGAACCATAATGACTGCATACCTTACTGTCAGTGTCACTCTGGTCGGCTCCTATTCCAATAATTCCACTGAGAACATAGAAAAGTCAGTGTGGAAGAGAAAGAGAGAGAAAGAGAGAGAGGGGCAGAGAGAGACAGACACAAACAGACAGCCAGACAGAGACAGACAGACCGAGGGGGAAAAAAGAGACAGAAAGGAAGAGACATGTAGAAAAGGAAAGAGACAGAGAGAGACACATACACAGAGACACCCAGAGAGAGAGAGACAGACAGACAGAGACACAGAGAGACAGACAGACAGACAATGATGTCATGATGCAATTGACTATATAATATGGTGCTGTGTACATATCAATCAACATGGCCTAACCCAGTGTGACACTTTGTGAAACCAAATCACCGGTGACGCATGCGCAAGCAACTGAAGGCATGTCATTGCAACATAAACTCACAGTTTTATTCACTTTTATTTGTTTTAAGCTTCTCTCATGATCCTTCAGGTCTGTGGCAACTAGTGTTCAGAAAGGTGTTCCAGTGGTAGTGTCAAACATGCTGCTTGTCTGAAATATGAGGTTGACTCATCCAATGGTAATATCAGAGATGCCGCTTGCCTGACTTGAGGTTAACTTATCCAGTGGTAGTCTCAGACATGCTGCTTGCCTGACTTGAGGTTAACTCATCCAGTGGTAGTCTCAGACATGTTGCTTGCCTGACATGAGGTTAACTCATCCAGTAGTAATCTCAGACATGTTGCTTGCCTGACTTGAGGTTAACTCATCCAGTGGTAGTATCAGACATGCTGCTTGCCTGACATGAGGTTAACTCATCCAGTGGTAATCTCAGACATGTTGCTTGCCTGACATGAGGTTAACTCATCCAGTGGTAGTCTCAGACATGCTGCTTGCCTGACTTGAGGTTAACTCATCCAGTGGTAGTCTCAGACATGCTGCTTGCCTGACTTGAGGTTAACTCATCCAGTGGTAGTCTCAGACACTCTGCTTGCCTGACATGAGGTTAACTCATCCAGTGGTAATCTCAATCTCAGACATGCTGCTTGCCTGACATGAGGTTAACTTATCCAGTGGTAGTCTCAGACACGCTGCTTGCCTGACATGAGGTTAACTCACCCAGTGGTAATCTCAGACATGCTGCTTGCCTGACATGAGGTTAACTTATCCAGTGGTAGTCTCAGACATGCTGCTTGCCTGCCGTGAGGTTAAACTCAGATGGTATGAAAGCTGACACAAGCCTAACTTCTTTTTATTCGAAAGACGCAGAAAAAGGTATCATTTGCTGTTACTTACCCGGTCTGTAGTGTGAGTGCATGCGATATGAATTAGTACCCCCTAACAGCTTTTTGTAGAGTATTATGATTTGTAAGTTGCATAACCCATAAATCCCCATAAAGAAACCCCTCTGAGTGTAAGTCTTCTACCAGTTTTAAGTACATGCAGTGAGATAGGCATGTCCACAATTTAATGCCTTTTATACATAACCGTTGTGGCGGTTTAGTGGAAAGCTAGATTACCCGCAGCCTTTCGAATAAGTTCTCTCCTTTTTTTATGAATAATTTTGAAATCAGAGAACCTGATAGTGCATGCTCTTTTCGCCAATGCATGCCGAGTAGACCGTGTATATACGTTGATAATGGTTTTATATGCTTTTGGTTTTTAACATTTTTACTGAAGTTAAGATCACAGAATTAACCTTTGGTTCCATTCTGTGACTGTCGAATACAAGATGATTGTTTTGGGCGTGTAATCGGTCCATCCACTGGGACACCGTGAATGACTGTTTCATATTGGCTGGCTTTCAGACACTCTATTGTGTGATATCAACACGACCTAATTTAAATACTTGCTGTAAATCATTGCCTGGGGTGTAATTTCTAATTGTATTAATTATAAATTTGTAATTTACACCCATTTACATGATAATAGTAGTGGTGATAGTAACCAATGTAAATTTTATTACATTATCCTAACTTATGTTTAATTTTACTAAGTACACACATCCTCCCACACATATATATAGCTGCAGAGTGGCTGTAGAAAATTGCCAATAGATGTAGTTATAAAATGTGTGCAATAGCTCGTAAAAGCTTGCTTGCTTCTTACTTCCCTGTAAATATACCTAATTAATCTAAATTAATTCTACCTATATTCCTTGTCGCGTCCAGTAGGGACGCGGATGGCCGGTGGCGGCGCCACAGGTCGCAAATGAGCGGTATAGGAGGCATAACATAGAATAATATGTAGCATATATAATATAATCAAGTAATTCCCTTCAGCACCTTTATACTCGCATACTACGTTACACATTACATAAATTTGATAAAACCGTGATAAAAGTTCTATTAATCATTACATGCTATATCATTACTCAGCGTTTATATTAACATAAATTATAAAGGTAACATTCGCTCTGACCCAAAGTGAGAAAATAATCTTTACACCGACTACACTTGGATTTTCTTTGCAGGACGAAAGTCTTTGAAGACATCGATCGATTTATTAATCCAGATCAAATCATCGACCGGGTGGTTTATGACCTCGACCTTATTGTCAACAGTGCAGGCTCCACCTACACGAGCCAAAACTCTAACCTCAACAACGACGATGAGCTTAGGTAAGCATTTAGGCTTGTGTTCTTTCGAATTGGTCAATCAATCAATCAATAGTTCCGTCCTCTAGTCGAGGGTTGGATGCAATGGTTCTCCACTTGTCCCGATGGTGTGCTGTTCTGATAGACTGTGAATAATTCAAGCCTGTCCACTGTGAAATATTTGTAAACCATGATGTTCTTGGTCTCCCTCTCCCTCTGCTGCCATTCACCTTCCCTTCCAACAATGTACGGTATATTGAACTCTGACGAATGATGTGGCCAAAATAAATAAGTTTCTTTGTCTGTATAGTGGCAAACAAGCTTTTCTTATTCATAATTTTTCTGAGAACTTCTTTGTTGGTGATCTTCTTTGTCCATGATATTTTCATCATCCTTCGATAAGTCCACATCTCAAATGCTGCTAAACGTTTGTACATTTTCTTAGAGATTGTCCATGTCTCAGCCCCATACATTAGAGTAGACTACACATAACAATTGGTCATGGTACCGTTAACATGAGTAATTTGCGGGAAGAGGCACGACGGCACGAACCACCTTGGATTTCCATAAGAACATCAACTGACGCCACCTATCGATAACCACCGATAAATATAGATAAACCCGAACACACCAACTCCCCCCATTAACGGCATGGTTAGCTTCCTGAAAACCATGTTGCTAACTGAAACAATGTTAAAGTGAACAGGTATAGGCTGCTGAGACAGGAACCATACTCCAACAAATGCTCTCCAAGCACAACCTTGTTTAGTTTTTATGTTTATAGAACCAAATATGTGTGGGGAGAGTAGTGGATCCACCACCAGAAGTGGATCAGTGCTGAGATCAGGTTGGGGGGGGGGGGGGGGGGTTGAGGCTGGGACTCTAGCTGGCAGCTGTTGTTTTGAAAATGAATGTAAATAAATGTACATAAATAAATAAATAAATAAACAAACAAACACAAAAAGACCACACACACATCTTGTATATATTACGTTGTATATACAAATAGCCTGAACTGAGACAGCCAATTATATGTGGCCTCTGTGGAATAGTGGTTAGGGTGTTGAACTTGTAATCTGAAGTTTTTTGCTGTTGTGGGTTCAAACCCCATACAGTCCAAAACCTTTTTACATTCAACAACAAAAAAACGTTTTCCTTCTATGTGTTTCTGATTGAATTATGCAATGTAATTGTACTGACATATATTTTACATTAAAGCAAATATAAAATCCTGTTTGAACTACTCTAAAGAAAATTGAAAATATCTCAGTTTTACTCTCTCTTCTCTCCACTCACCCAACCATATTCACAACAACAGCTGTCACATGACCAATCTAGGTCACTCTACACCACCAAGGCCGTAATCAATTAACACGACCCAGGCGATTCGGGTCACCCGAGTTCCTAGAATTTCAAATCGAACAACACAAGTGGAGTTGACAAAAACACGTGCCGTGTGCAAAACGACCCGACCCCAGTAACCCACCTCTTGGCTGGTGTTTGCTAGGAATGATGACGTCACATTTGTGCTGGTACCGTCCTGCAGGATAATAGCTACCAGTACCAGTCCTACATGTTTTTTTTGGTAATAACCCAGATTAATGAAATGGAAATATAACTAAACTATGCAATCATAAAATACTTAAAATCCTATTTTGCTGTCGCTATATCGGTTATTAAAAAAAAAAAAGTTTTGGATTAAGCCACCATTTTTCCACCCCGAGCGTGGAGAAGCGTATTCGATTATTCGACCCGAGTCTGTAGGATGTGCGCATGCGCCAAAAAGTGGCTCGGGTGACCCGAGTTGATTAATCGATTACGCCCCAAGTGGAAAAGTTCAGTACTAAGCTTGCACCACCCTGTGGCACAAATTAGAACTATTCCGAGTTCGTTTGTTTTTCCGACCAACTATACCTATTACAAATAGGTCTTGAATGTTGAAATTACCGCATGATCCATTGACAGGTCCTTTTTTTCTCTCAACGTTTTTATAATGAAACAACGTTGAACGAAACAACGTTGAATGAAACAACGTTAATGGGACAGTTTGTGTATATGTTTATAATCATTAGAAGAAACACAAATTCCTGGTCCAAATTATTACATATGTATTATGTTAAGCTGGTTTGATGTATTTAATTGCCATTTTATTTAATTCTTTGCAGGGTTGGGAAACGCGACGAGAATAACCATTTGACGTTCAACTCTCAGTTTGAGTCGGGTAATTTGAGAAAGGCGATACAAGTAAGACACTACACGTGATGAAATAACAAGGTTCTATGAAATTATGTAATATATAATGTTAGCTGTGTTTTTAAATGCCACTTGGTGAATAGGATTACTCGCAAGAAAATGTTATAACAGCAAGAAAATTTGCTTCCATATGCAGTACTAACTGTATACAAGATTCAAATTAAGCTTAGTGACTCTTCAAGTAGATAGTCCAAAGTAATGTTTTTATTCAATGGTCCAGTATTAGAATTTGTATATTTTTACAGATGTTTTAAATTTGTTTCAGGTGATAGAAAATTCAATAGTTCTGAAATTAGGATTTAAACAACAATTAGTTTTTCTTTTGCCATGATTTGTTCACAATTCCAAATTAGGGAAATCTTGGTTTTTAAGTCGCACGTGGAGACTATTGTGGATATGACCTGTCCACTTTTCAAGAATCTTCCTCTGTACAGTACAAATAATAGGCCCAATTTTATGCAGACCGTCAAGAAAAGCTGCAAGCATTTAAAAAGTCGAAAACAGGTATAGTAGAACCTGGACGATTAAATATGTGTACATTATTCTCCAACCACATGATTGATTGGTTATATCAACAGAGAAATTGTGCCAAACATCAGCTGGAGAGCATTTGAAGAGAACTGTGCATTCTAGTTTATATCCAAGCTCTTGTATTGCCATAGATCCAGATCTATCAGGGATGAAAGATCTCCGCGTTTCCGCGGATTTCCAGGATTTTTCAATCCCGCAGCACCTTCAGCGTAGATCTGTACTAATACGTGGTGCAGACGCTGCAGCACAATCAGTGTATACCACTAATAAATGCTTCAAACGGCGCAGCACTATCAGCGTATACCAGTATATATGAAACCCAACTTCGGGAAATTTTCCGCGATTCCCTGACAGTGTTAAACCTATGGGAGAATATCAGCATTTCCGCTTTTTTCCCCGGAGATCACTTTCATCCCTGATCTATAAACAACTAAAACTCATTGCATTAGTTCAAAAAGGTTGTCAAGTGACATTTCTGACAAATTTGGGTCATTTCAGTTCTGAGCCTCTTTGTACAAATTTAGCTGATGCGAGAGACTTTGATCTGGTCTCCCAGTACTATTGTCTATGTGGGGCAGTTGTACATATTTGTAAATGCTGAGCGGTGGAATCACTCATGGCAGCAATGTTGAATCTGACATGTACAACCTTGTTTGAACAACAACAAATAACAAATCAACAACAGCAACAACAAAGTTTTGTTGCAACCTTTTTAGAGAAGTGACATGCTGAACTGACTCCCTTTGATCCAGGTACGTAAATACGAGTATGACCTGATCCTTTGCCCGGACGTTAACACGAACCATCACCATCAGTGGTTCTACTTCGAGGTGTCCAACATGGAAGCCGGCATGCCCTACCGGTTCAACATAGTCAATTGTGAAAAACTCAACAGCCAGTTCAACTTCGGTCAGTTGCGTTTTTGAGCAAACATTACTTTTTTATTTTCATCTAATTTTCTTTTGCATCCTTGAGACAAAGACCCTATAATACTAAGACGGCTCACTCCCTATCTCTCCCATGGTAATGTAAATTTCGCAGTGCCACCTTGTGGTGGGTTTGATCAGCCCGGCTGCTTGTTGGTGTTTCACATGTAAACACATACAATTATATTATACATGAGATAGGTAAGTATGAATACACATCAATATGAAATTGCTATGAACAAATACACATCATCATCAGCATCATCGCCATCATCACACATCTTTCACATTCATATATACATTTATGCATATAATATAGCACCTGTTTAACCAAGAGAATAGCCAGCGCACCAAGTGGTGGGTTTGATCATTTTGATTACACAGTACAGGCTGAGTGAGCTGTCTTAGTGTTATAGGGTCTTTGCTTGAGATTAAGCGAATAGAGATTTAGCCACGACTGAATTCATTAATTACTTTTCTAGATCAGTTGTGTTCAACAAATAATGCTAATTGTTCAATAATGTATATAGGGGCTGAGTTTCTGGTGGTTTAAAAAAAGAAATCATATTAATCTATTCAGGGCGCCAACTGCGTTGATACATAACCCACAGTAGCATCCATCCTACATTAATATGTGTATCTTACAAAATTATTATTTTTTATCATAAATAATTGATTGAAAATAACTTATGCTATCTTGAAATAGCAGACAGTAAATGTAGACATTCAAAACCCGGTAACTATGGATACGCATTGAATCACTATATGATGCGTCCTGATATGATCTTAGATGTTACTAGGACTTAAAACTCCAACAATCAAACTATAATGCCGCCTCAATCCATGATAGATGTGTCCTCTAACCATAATGGCGGAGCGATATAATAAAAGAAATCTATAGACGCACTTAGTGCTAGTCTCGCATCTGCGTCTGCATGCAGGGATGCGGCCAGTGATGTTCTCGGTGGCTGAGGCGTTGCGGGGCCGGTCACATTGGATCCGGGCGGGCACAGAGATCTGTTACTACAAAAACCACTTTATCCGAAGCACGCGCACGACGGGTGGCATACGTGGTAAATCCTACTATACGGCCACGTTCACGCTCAACTTCAAGCACGACCGTGATGTCATCTATCTTGCCTACCACTACCCTTATACATTCACAATGCTACAGGTGAGCGTCAAATATCACCAGTCCTCAGGGGTGTCTTATTGTAAGTCAAGGGTACGAGGGCTATCTAGTACTAGTAGGTTAATTCATGTCAGATTTAACCTATATCAAACAACTTCAGAGGGGTGCCTTCTTATAAGTCAAAGTCACTGAAGACTAGCTATTAGATTAAGAGCCAAGGACATTAAGGACTAGCTAGCATGTTAATTAACGTTGCATTTAACCTACGTCTAACCAGTCCAGAGGGGCGCCATATTGTCAAATGAAAGCTGAGGGCATTGAGGACCATCTAGTAGGTTAAGTCACATCAGATTTAACCTATATCAAACCATTCCAGAAGGGTGCCTTATAAGACAATGGCACTGAGGACTGGTTAGTAAGTAAAAATCAAGGTCATTGAGGAGTCGCTAGTAGGTTAAGAGCAACGGGCAATGAGGACTATCTAGTAGGTTAAAAGCCAACGTCATTAAGGTCTAGCAACTACTTTAATGAACATCAGATTGAACCTAGATCTCACCAGTGTAGAGGGTTGTGTTATTGTAAGGTAAAGGCATTGAGAACTATCCAGTAGGTTGAGCCAGTTAATTGATGTCGAATTTAACCTACATTGAGGACCATTTAGTAGGTTAATCGATGTCAGATTGAATCTACATCTAACCAGTCTAGAGGGGAGCCTTTCTTTTATTATGTCAGCCACATTATGTCATTCACTTTGTTTGGGTAAAGCATTAAGCATATATTATGTGTATATTTCTTTTTGTTCCCAATGTGATTTATCAGAAATAAAAACAGAAAGTAATTTAGAAATTCCCTCAATAAAATCCCACCAGCATTATTGGGATGCCTTGTGGACATAATCTTTGCCTCAATTGTATTTAGAGGTCATTTCCATGGTCGTACACAGCGTATGGCGGTGGCGGGGGTGTTTGTAATGTACAACTTGTATAGTTTCATGAAATATTTATATAACATACACCACTATCATGTTCTGTGATAACATATTATGTACTACTTTACAGGGGGGACAGGTCTGCAAAAGTAGTACTCTTCATATGACAATAAAAATGTTGAAAACTTTGGATAACCGCTTGGCAATTTAATATGTATTGTTGGTAACGAAAAATACCTGCATTGTTCATTCATATTTAGCATGGCACTTTTAAATCCCTTTAGATTATAACAGTTTTTGTCAGTATTACGACGATAGAAAAAATTACTGATATAAATATCAACTTGTGTGTACATTGATCATGTGGAAATAAATATATTATTATTAATATTGCTTCATTTTCAGGCACACCTGTTTAGTCTGGAACAAATGTATGACAGTTCACAGATCTACCTAAAGAATCAGACTTTGTGTAAGACAATCAGTGGAAATCGAGTGCCCGTCCTCACCATCACCAACCACCCGCCTTCCTATGACCGCGATGGCATCGACCAAATAAGTGAGTGTGTGGTGTGCGCTCTTGTCTGCTGTCCTGAGTCGGTGTATGAGCTATTCTTCCATTTCATCCTTCTCCTTAAAGTTAGGATTCCACATATGTGGTATGTGAATATGTACCAGGTATGCAGCGACTTTTCACTGTTTGTATTGGAAACAGCACACTCAGTTAGCATCCGCACTAGATCGCTACATGGAGCGATTGGTGCGAAAAGAACCAAGTGTGCCGTTTTCAATACACACAGCGAAAAGTTGCCTCATACCCTTTACGCATTGACATTCGCTTATTGCATAACGCGTATATGGAATCCTAGCTTTATGCTGCATAATCTGATGAACTCATACAATTTTCTAAACCCAAACACTTATTTGAATTTGATCCTACATACCCAACTTAGATACTGGTGCACTCATTAAGAATTTATGACAGTTTGGTGTTCCTGTGCTATGCTAAGCCCTGTTCACACACACAACTTTAGGCTGAACTAGATAAGGCGAACTAGATGAGGCGAACTAGGCATGAAAGGGTGTCATGTCCACACACGCAGTACTTGGGGCGGTTTAAGGCGGAAATCGATATCTGCGCATGAGCAAGTCCATACTAACCAGTGCCACTTTTGGTTAGTCGACGTCACCACAAGAGAGTGTGGGTTCGACCTAGATATGTATCAACTGAATCGTATTGTTTTGGAACGGTCAAAACTTCTGCTGGGCAGTGAAAACCTAAAAATAAATGATGAAAAGAATATCTGTGCACAGCTAGCGGTTTCATAGACCAAATTATATAATATGTGCTTTTGATCGACTGGAAAATCAACAAACTCAGGTCTCGACTGCGCATGCGTGTGACGAGCTTAAGCTGCCTCAACTAATCCGCTTGTGTCCAGACGAGTAAGATAGGCCGACTCAAGCTATTTCGTCTCATCTAAACTACCTCGCTAGGCGGTTTACTTGAGGCGAACTAGATGAGTCGACTCAGCCCTAACTCGCCTCAGCGTAGTGTCCAAACGGCCAATGTGAGTCGACTTAGATGAGGCGAACTAGTTGAGGCGATTTAAGGCCGGTGTGTGAACGGGGCTCTACTTCGCTCAAACATGGGTAAACCTATGTAGCACACTAAAATTAATTTGGCATGTTTTCACTTCACACATCTTCAAAGTTAACCCTTTAAGGTAAACGTTTCTTCAAACAGGAAGTAAAATAGATTATGGCGATCAACCTAATACTATGTTTGATGTATTGATTTTAAAAGTCTGGCAGAAACTCCAAACCATCAGATTATGCAACTTTGATGTGGCAAACTGTGCTTTGTTCCATTTCCATATACTGCTCATGTGACAAACCATGCCCTCATTATTATATACCACTCATGTGACAAACCGTGCCCTCATATATCACTATATACTACCCATGGCCGACATCGATTATCGCGGGGCGGACCATTCGAATCATCCCGATCGTCAGAATTTCCAATAGCCTTAGGTGTGCCTAAAAAACATGGGTCGTGTGCAAAATGATCAGACTCCAATGCTCCATGTCTTGGCTGGGGGCATCAGGAGCAATGACGTCACATTTGTGCTGGTGCATGTAGTGTCAGCCTGTACTGCTACATGTAACTATAGCAAGATAGGATTTAAAGTATTTTATGATTGCATAGTTTAGTTATATGTCCATTTCATTAAACTGGGTGGTCATACTTTTGTTTTTTTAACACAAAAAAGGTATGTAGGACTTTATATTGGTTATTTAACAACAACAAAATGTTTTGGGATTAAACCACTATTTTTTCCGCCCCGAGTGCGAGTTTGTAGGATCTGCATATGAGCAAAAAAATGCTTGGGATGATCCGAAGTGATTAATCCATGTCGGCCCATATGACAAATCGTTCCCTCATTACCATATACTATTCATGTGACAAACCGTGCCCTCATTACCATATACTACTCATGTGACAAACCGTACTCTCTCCTCATTTTATTACAAATGTAACTAACCGTGCATGGACAAAGAAGATCACCAACAAAGAAGTTCTCAGAAAAATTAAAAATAAGAAAAGCTTGTTTGCCACTATACAGACAAAGAAACTTATTTATTTTGGCCACATCATTCGTCAGAGTTCAATATACCGTACATTGTTGGAAGGGAAGGTGAATGGCAGCAGAGGGAGAGGGAGACCAAGAACATCATGGTTTACAAATATTTCACAGTGGACAGGCTTGAATTATTCACAGTCTATCAGAACAGGACACCATCGGGACAAGTGGATAACCATTGCATCCAACCCTCGACGGAACTATTGATTGATTGAACTAACCGTGACCTTGCTGCCCTCTCCCATTTTCATATATTGTATATATCTGGTAAACCTTGGCCTCATTTCCGTACTATATAGGAGAAAATACCTTAACCTCTTCACGCCCCCCCCACCCCCCCACCCCAATTCCTATATAATCCTAGCGTGGTGAGCTTCTCCCACATTCGTATGTATGCTACGTATTTGGCGGCCAGCGAACCTACCCTTATTCACATATGTAATATATTACTTCAATATGCCTGTATTAACAGTAAACGAGTTGGGATTAATTGCCTGGGTAGTTCCGTGACTTCTCGCTGGCAGAAACTGGCGCTGTAGCTATTTATCAAGGTCAGGCTTGGACTAAAAGCAACATGGGCAACTGTTTATGGTATCGAAGATAGTCCAATTAGTCCAAATAATATCCCAGCCTTTTTATTATCCTCCACTGCTAAACGGTAGCTGCTTTTATGTGCACAGTTGTAAGATTATTTTTCCTTTGCAGAAAACCGACAGTATATCTTCCTGTCTTCGCGGGTCCATCCAGGAGAGAGTAACGCCAGCTGGGTAATGAAAGGTACCTAAACTGTCCTCGTCCACTGCCACCCAGTCACAGTGGTGGCATCTGGTGTTTAAAGTTGCACAATCGATGAAAACATAATATTTTCGAAACCAAAGCCTATAAGAGAATTGATTTTACACATCCAAATTAGATACTGGTGTACTTATTAAGCATTTATTGCTTTATAGAAGGAATATTAAGTCACTTTAATATACTCTCTCACTACTACAAGTCTATGATGTCCAACCTTTTGAAACTAAAGCACTGACCTAGATTTGATCCTACATATATGTGTAGAACTTGCCCCCTTCCAGTGGCGCCTCCCTCTACTGAGGAGCTTGTTGAAGGTAGGAGTTTAACAGGAGAACACACTGAAGTAACACAGGCAGGCCATGTGAAGAGAGTGTGTAAATCAGTTTAATACATTGCCATATATATACTCTGTATTCATTAATATTGATGAACACACCACAGGAAGATAAGAAGGTGGAGTATCATGTGTTAAGTCTTGTCTGCTCTTCGTTCCAGGAACGATACAGTTCCTGCTGAGCAATGACCCATTGGCGCATGCGCTTCGGGACGCGTACATCTTCAAGGTGATCCCCATGCTCAACCCGGATGGCGTCATCAACGGAACGTACGATTAGCTTCAATTACCTCAACCTCTTGTAGCCCATGCAAACAGTGTTGTATATGTGGGGAAAGCAACTACTCTCCTGTATATTGTCAGTCAAGACTGCTGTACAGGCAGTTCACAGACGTGATTCCAAGTTCCCTTATGGCTTTATTTGCCTTTTAGTTTGATCAGTTTATTTCAGCATTAATAAATTGTGTATGGTTATCTTAACCTCAATGGTATTACCGGTACTACGCTTTTCTTTTGGACTAATCTAGAGAGCAATATTTGTGATGTGAATGCAATGTTTGTAGTAATAGTAGTCGTAGTAGCTGGATCTAATCTGGTGGTGAATACTTGTGTGGGATGCACAGGTGTATTATTATATATTATGTCTATGTATATTTCCCATACTTGTGCCATTTCTGTTTGTTTGTTTGTTTGTTAGTCTGTTTAATGACCCTCCAGCACAAAAAGTAAGCATTGGCTATTGGGAGTTCTACAGTGGTTAAACAGTACAACGACTAGTTTAGTAAGAATACCGTGTAAACAGCTGATTTATATTTCAAGTACACACAAATATACACCAAACGAAATAAGCATGAGACGATGGTTAAAAATCAAAAATGTTGTATGAGAAGTAAAACAACAGTAAGATCAAATTCAGTCAGATTAATTATGGAAAATGAATTTAGGGTAAAGATTTGACACTTGTATCAATACCCTCATGTTCTTCCAGTGTCCGATACATGATGTCAGAGCTAGCAGTGATACAATTCCATAACGGTTTTATCAGTATTTCCATCCTTATAGAAAAGATTGTAAAACGCAAATTTGAGCCTATGTAGTAATCTATTCCAGGTCTTTTACAACTTACCTTAATTTAAGAGAGGTGTGGGTGTTAGTATTATTTCAGATTTTCTGCTAAGACTACAGATTTGGCTTGAGTTGTACTTGTGCGTTTCTCTACACCATGTTGGACTCGGAGGCTATGTGCGTTGCGTTAAGATTGAATGCCTTGGCTTGTCTGCAGACATCGGTGTTCGCTAGTTGCGGAGGATCTGAACCGACGCTGGATGCAGCCATGTCCCAAGTTGCACCCGACCATCTACCACACAAAAGGTCTACTCCAGTACCTGATGTACCTCAACAAGGTTCCTTTGGTAAGTGTCTTGTCCACTTCTGATTTGGTGGGATATAATATAAGCCTGTATCAGGATGTCTATGGCATCTTGTATTCCCAGGTGGTCATCCATCCAAATACTGATGCACCTCAATGTTGTTTAAACTCCAGTGATTGGATGAGACCTGGTGTTTTCGACATGATATTTTTCCATCTAACAGGGTTTTATGTTACTCTCACGACCAGACGCGGTGGCCAAATAGAAGTACTGGCTTCACATGTGGAAGGTTGGGGGTTCAAATCCCAGCCGAGTCAAACCAATGATTTACAAAATTATGCTTGTCACTACCGAGCCTGGCACTCGGCATTAATAGGAATGGTTAAGAACTGGTTAGCTCAGTATCAGGATAATGTGACTGAGTAGGACATTGGTTCATAGTGCTAGTGACTAGTGGCTAGTGGGGAAGCACTATGTAGTTACCATCAGTGTGCACTGTCACAAGTCCTGATATGACCATATATATTGCTAGGGCATAAAGCCCAATCTGACCCATATATTATCCTCGAACCAAAGACGTGTTACCCATATGTTATCCTCGAACTAAAGACACATGACCTGTATGTTGTCCTGATCGGTTCTTTCGTGTTATCAACTAGGTATTTTGTGACTATCATGGACATTCGCGGCGGAAGAATGTCTTCCTGTATGGGTGCAGCCCACACCAGTCGTGGATGTCAGAGGATTACGACAACCCAGCTGTGAATGGCAACAAAGTTGACGACAACGCATACAAGGTTCATATTGCCTTATGCTTAGGAGAACAGTAAATGATGTTCATGAAATGATATTTTTGTTTATAAAGGAAAGACCACTTCCAGCTCGCTTATTTTGAAAGATTTGTTAAACATAAAATCGGACCTTATTAAGTCAGTCCAAATCATTATTGTCAGAATGTGTCCTATATTTGGTGGACCGGGGAGGAGAGTCAGTCAAATTTACTATCTGTCAGTTTGACTGATTCATCAGAATTCCTGTATAAGTGTTATGTTAATGCTTTAACCAAATTGACAATAATTAGTTTAGCTGAATGGATTGACAATAATTTGTCCATTTTCAGATACTGACTATAAAATCTGTTGTGTCTCCTATTATGCATTTACATACACCCTGGTAGAAGTTTGCTCCGTTTAGAATCAGGATTTAATCAAAGATTTTGATGTTTTTCCATGTCAGACATTACCCCGGACCCTGCAGATGACGGCTCCAGCATTCTCTCTCAGCAACTGCAGCTTCATGGTAGAGAAGTCCAAGGAATCGACAGCGCGCGTAGTGGTGTGGCGCCAGATCGGCATCATCCGCTCATACACCATGGAGAGCTCCTACTGTGGCTGTGATCAAGGACCTTACAAGGTAAGGTGGAGGGCCGGCACCTTACAAGGTAGTTTAGAAACCAGGCACCTTACGAGGTAGTGTAGAAACTTCGCACCTTATGAGGTAGTGTCGAAACCAGGCACCTAACAAGGTAGAATAGAAAGCAGGCACCTTACAAGGTAGTTTAGAAACCAGGCACCTTACAAGGTAGTGTAGAAACCTCGCACCTTATGAGGTAGTGTAGAAACCAGGCACCTTACTAGGTAGAATAGAAAGCAGGCACCTTACAAGGTAGTTTAGAAACCAGGCACCTAACAAGGTAGTGTAGAATTCTCACACCTTATGAGGTAGTGTAGAAAGCAGGCACCTTACAAGGTAGTTTAGAAACCAGGCACCTTACAAGGTAGTGTAGAATCCTCACACCTTATGAGGTAGTGTCGAAACCAGGCACCGTACAAGGTAGAAAAGAAAGCAGGCACCTTACAAGGTAGTTTAGAAACCAGGCACCTTACAAGGTAGTGTAGAAACCTCGCACCTTATGAGGGAGTGTAGAAACCAGGCACCGTACAAGGTAGAATAGAAAGCAGGCACCTTGCAAGGTAGTTTAGAAACCAGGCACCTTACAAGGTAGTGTAGAATCCTCGCACCTTATGAGGTAGTGCAGAAAGCAGGCACAATACAAGGTAGAATAGAAACCTGGAACCTTACATGGTAGAGTAGAAACCAGGAATATTACAATGTAGGATTGAAAAACATGTAGAGTAGCAACCAGGAACCTTAGAAGGTAGGATTGAAACCTGGAACATTACAAGGGAGAATTAGAAACCATGGACCTTGCAAGGTAAAGTGGAAACCAAGAGCATTATAAGGGACCTTACATGGTAAACTAGGAACCAGGGACCTAACCTGGTAAAGTAGAAACCATAGCCCTTACAAAGTAGAATGGAATCCAGGGTCTTAACGTTGTAAGGTAGAAACCATAGACCTTACTAGGTCGTGTAGCAACCAGGGACTTTACATGGTAGAAACCAGGGGCCTATCGAGGTAGAGTAGAAACCACAGATCTTACAAGGTAGAGTAGAAACCAGGGACCTCTCGAGATAGAGTAAAAACGAGAGACCTTACAAGGTAGAGTAGGACCCATGGAAATTAGTTCCACTTGTCTCATAACGCGGGCTTGTGAAGACACTGTTGAAAGTCTTCATTGTCCACGGTTTCCGTCACCAGAACATGCATCTATCGACGGGCGAGTTGGAGGAGATGGGGCAGAAGTTCTGTGAGGCGCTCATCAAAGTCAAGAGTCGCCACATCAGGGGAAGCACTACTTCCATCTCCATGCAGGAAACATCCACAAGATCTCACAGCGGGTAGGTATCGCCTGGTTACCTGGGTATCAGCAGAGAGCGTGTATATAGATGAGAGGGACAACTCTCATACTAGACCGTGTAACAGCTGCCGACTGTGGCGCTCCAAGTGGTGGTTGTTGAACAGTTTACGTGTACCGGCAAACTCAAGGCATTGTCAATGGTCTTGTGCAATCTTCATACACAAAAAGTGAAATATCTCTAAAACTACACCACATAGAAACAAACTGTTTGGAACACATATAGAAAACATATTCAACGATGAGACTATATTAAGTTCATATGGTTAGGGCTCTGTATTTCTATTAATTTTGAATAAAATACACGTTCGGCAAACTCAATGCATTGTCAATGGCGGTGAGCAATCTTCATACAGAAAAAGTGAAATATCTCTGAAACCACATGACCTAGACACAAACCGCTTGGAACACATATAGAAAACATGTTTATCAAAAGGATTATATTAAATTTATAAGGTCATGGTTCTGGATTCCTATTAATTTTGAATAAAACTGATGTTTTGCACTGCGTGTACCGTCAAACTCAAGCCTTGTTCAACAATAACCGCGAGAGGCGCCACTGTAGCCTGTGTTACCGATTTTCGCGGGAGTTGTCCCTCTCATCTATATACAAGCTCTCTGGTATCAGCTAGGCTGTGTCATTGCAGGATATGCACTTTTTTTTCAATGAGATCATTGCAGGATATACACTTTTTTTTCAATGAGAACTGCGTAAACAGTAAATGCAATGAGACCTTGCGCGTACTGAGTGTGTGACACTGTTTTGGCAAATGATGTTCCCTTTCCCCACATGTAATGTCAGTTGGCCCATAATTTATACAGTGATGGCTCAATTAGCCTATTCTTATCAATTCCTAGCTGATATCCTGCTAGTAGCCCCCTACCCCCCCTACCCCACCCCCCGCCGAATTAGCCCACGCCTAAACGTGTATCTGCATGAATGTTTTAAACAAGTTTGCAACCGTAATAGTTTTGTATGTAATCGTATTGATCTGGCATCTTTATAATGGTTTCCATGGTTACGGCTTGCCTGCCAGCCGCCTGTTCTCTTGTTGACTGTGTAACGGAATGCTAATGAAATGCTTATGTATGACGCCTCGTGACATTTATTCTGTATTGCAAATGGATGATCATAGCATATTTTTATGTTTTGTAAATGTTGTATTTTAAATATATTTTTCTCTTATTAAATATACTGTGACAGTGATGGTCAGTAACATTGGACAATTAAAAGATAAATTATTGTCGGCATTTAGTTTTCCTTGGTTACGAATTTTCTCTCAGAAGCTTGATGAGAATGAAATTATCAACACATAAAATCGTTAGATTGCCAGATCGGATCATATTTATACTAATATTAGAAGCTGGTTTATAATCTCAACATTTGGCCTAATTTTCCATTATTCAATGATAATTGACCAGAAACTGTCATATTATCATTAATAACTGACACTGTGCATATTTAGCAAACCTTTTAAGTAACTAAATATTTCTGTTCTTGAAATGATTGTCTCCTCCCTTTAGTAATACATAACACTATGGACGTTTACGTGCAATAATAATAATAATAATAATAATAATAATAATAATAATCTCTAGTATGGCCATGACACATTACATTATCAACTGTTCAGTTTATTTAGCTATCCTAAATATTCGAACATGTTTTTGTTGTTGTTTAAAATCAATTTCTTTGGGTGCAACGGACAGGTTTAGATTCCGGTATGGGTTTGATGGTTATGACCAATATCTGCTTGATGTGATACTTTAGGTGGTTATGACCAAGATGTGCTTGGTGTGATAGTTTAGGTGGTTATGACCAATATGTGTCGGTGTGATCGTTTAGGTGGTTATGACCAATATCCACATGATGTGATAGTTTAGGTAGTTATGATCAATATGTGCTCGTTGTGATAGTTTAGGTGGTCATGACTAATATGTGTCGGTGTGATAGTTTAGGTGGTTATGACCAATATGTGCTCTTGTGATAGTTTATGTGGTTATGACCAAATATGTGTTGGTGTGATAGTTTAGGTTTTTATGAGAAATATAATCTCAGTATGATAGTTTAGGTGGTTATGACCAGTATGTGCTTGGTGTGATAGTTTAGGTGGTTATGAGAAATATAATCTCAGTATGATAGTTTAGTTTGTACCCACCACTCTGCCTCTAGTGCTATTCTTACATACATATATATATATATATATATATATATATATATATATATATATATATATATATATATATATATATATATATATATATATCCGCTGGTACAGTGATAGTCTTACGGAGTATATAATTTTCATATCTATCCCTCCAAAGTGTAAGAATACCAGTACCTCCTCTACTCTTTCCATAATTGTTTTGACCATTACATACTGGAAAATACATTGGCCCCATTTACCATGAAACAACAATTAACGCACTGTTAAATAAAATGAAATAGTCCCTAAAGAGGATAGTCTCCTAAGGTCTCACTCTCAACACTTAGAGTGCTGTGAAATAAATAAAAATAAAATAGTAATAATAAAATTAAATAGACCCTTAAGAAAATAGTCCCTTACAGACCTCTCTAACAACAATTAGGGTGCTGTTAAATACATTTTAATTAAATGGTCCCTTGAAAGGATAGTATTCTAACAGGCCTCACCAACAACAAGAAACTGTTAAATAAACAAATTAAGTCGTACACATATCCCTAGACTTACTCCACGCTCAAGCGATGCTCAAATTCTACATGCCGTGGTGGGCCTAGTAACTGTTAGTAAAACAACTCGGACTGATGCGTTAATAACCCAGGACCGATGAGATGGACCGCGGTCCTGAGCAGTCTCACTGGCGAAGTTGGCAGGCGGAGCAGTATGATGATGATGATGATGATGAGGAAGATGAGGCGGAGGAGGATGATTGTGATGATGACACTACATCAAAACACACGTTGTGAGTCGAGTGATAGGTAACGGGCCTGAGTGCTCTCGTCACTGACTTTGCGTTTGATTACTACCTAACAACTATGGTGATAACCCAGGGTTAGAATTCAATGTTCCCAATGTGGATTCAGCGATGAAATAGGGACAGTTTTATGGCGAACAAGGAAAAGTCAGCAATATATTCATTTTATTATTCTTTTTAATTTAAAAATAAAAAAGATTTAAAGATTTTTTAAAGATTTGAAATAGGAAAATAAGGAAAAGTTATAGTTCTACATAAGCACATTGTATTGTGACTGTATAGATTTGCTGATATTAGTAGTATTTTGTTAGTGAAGCAGATTGTCCCCTCATGTTTTAATGCGGAGGATGGAGATGCTCGGTTTTAACCCAAAGGGGCCTCAGTGGCTGAGTGTGTAGGGAGGGTGAGAGGAGGCAGATGTGGGTAGGAGGAGAAGAGTTGGGGAGGAACATGGTTCTGGCTATGCGTCTACTTGCAGACCATCCAGCCCCCAAAGTGTCACTGCTAACTTGACGCTTGTTAATTAATAGTTGAATTATACCACTAGGCTTACTGTGATGACCGTCGGGGTAGAGTAGATGTGTATTGGTACATATATAGCAATTTTACCACTTTTAACTCCTAGGTACTCATATCCCAGGGAGATACAGTACTTCCGTTTTCCGTCATTAGCATCATCAACAGACTCAGACACCCATATAGAGCAATATAGAACAATTTGGTGGGAGAGGGTAGGAGTCTTTTCTTTTTTTTTCTTCTTTTTTTTTGTAAACAAAGGCAAAGTCGGCTTGTGTTGGTGTTTATAATTGCTGTTCAGTAACATTGCTTTGTCGGTTGTATTCTTTGACATTACTTGTTATATAATAGCCATTAAAGGTTCCTCTGAAATAATCACCCGAATAACCACTAAGTTGAGAAGCCTGTTGAACTAAGTAATGTGGTAAACTGACATAACTTGGTCAATTCCTTACTGATTTGGATTAAATAAAGTCCGTTTATGTGGATTTGATCCGATAGAGATGTAAGCACATATGCTTTGTTTGTATAAATATGCATACAACTGTTTGCCACTCATTCACACATAATAAGGGTCGTCAACAGGTATTCGAAACTCCCTTGAATTAACTGTTTCATTCACTTAGTATTACTATTAGGGTATTTGGAAAATGTATGTATCGTGACACAGTCTAAGCTAAAACGCCCACATATTGACTCATCATGAGCAGGGCCCTGATGTTAATTTCAAGTGACAGCTGTGTACCTCCTGCCCCCCCCCCCCACCCCCCCAGAGAGGATCCCAGTAGAGGTTACGGAAGTTGAGGAAGCCGTTATTGGTCAATAATCAACTGACCTTTAGGGGGTCAGGGTACTTCTCACACACTTGCACCCAGCTGTTTGAGACTAGATTTGACAGCTGGTTGTCACAGACCCTGATGCCTGAGTCTGCAGAAGAGAGTGAGGAAAAGAATGGGTTAGGAATTTGAGGCTGTGTTGATCTGAACCAAGTGATAACCAAACCTACGAGTCTCGAGTATTATTGCCTCTAACTTTACATTTTATAACTAACAATTGTAGAGTGCTATCATGGGGTGTTGCAAACATATGGCATTAGAAAACTAAATGTAGCGGATATTGACATTATGAAGTTATACTTCTGTCTATCTAACTTCTAAGTATCCACAGTGCTAGTCAGCTATTTGACAATATTGATGTCCCAGCCTTCCAGGCTTTCAGGAATGTAATATTCAAATGTATTATTAGACCTGACAAGTCAGTGAATACTATAATTTTACCTCGGGCTGTTGCCACCAAGGCATTCACAGCCCAGGGAGATGAAGCAGTTCCGGTGTCGTATTCTCAGCGGCCGGTCATTCTCAGCGGCCTGTCGTGGCTTCTGCGCATGCGCGGATTTTAGAACGTTGCCGCGAGCACTGCTATTTGTTTTGTTTACACTCGGCCATTCGACGCTGATCGAGCTGCTACGTTAATATCGCTTGGAATTTAAGGTTAATTTAATTAAATTTCATTATTTGAGTCTGTAATTCTGTTAAATATGATCGCATTCAATAGATTTCGGCGTAATCGGTCCCTAACACTGCAGGGCACCAGCTGAGCTTGTAGCCGGCGATGCCACGGGTCTTTTGACCACGACGGGCCGCTGAGAATGACGGGCCGCTGAAAATACGACACCGGTCTCAAGTCAATTAGCATAAATCCAACAGACTCAGACATTACGCTGAGTTGTTTCAAGGTACGTTTTTATCTTTTTATGGGAGTTTAAGTTGGTCTTAAACCCCAAAAAGTGTTATATAACTTTATGAAGGGTTATAGATTAAAGACATGTGGTAATTACATGGTTATACCGATCCGGAGGATATGAGTGGGTATTATTTAATTAGCGCCGGAGGATTTTGCGCGCTGCACCCGTAAAACGTTAGCGTTATGACCTAGTTATTATGTAGGTTACCGGATCGGGTGACGGCGTGTTTTGCCGTTGGGTGAATATGGCCGCTGTTTTGGTGCGTTCGCATGTTTAGCGTACGGCTGAATGACGGCGGTTTGGGGAGTTCTCTATGAACTTAGTCTTGGTTATACCTACACTCTTGAAGTGCGACTATGAAATTCATTTTCGGCTGACGGAATAGAGGTTAGGGGACCCAATGGTCACCACCAGGCTTATTGATCGAGTTGGCTCGACTTCCATTGTCAATGTGCGTGTTCGACTAGGTCGGCATGGGTCTTTGACTGGGATGGTTCGGGTGGTTTATAGGAAACTATTTACCCAAAAAACTTCAAGACCACTGAAGTTCTCGATTGGTGTCACACATCGTGTCGCCGGGCATTGCATTAGAGAGATAATATTATGAGTGTAGATGGTTGCAATTGCCGTTACCGTCACAATTAGCGCTGATTTGGTTCTACGCTTGTATATTGTAGATGGCGGCGAGACAGAGTTCACGTAGAGCGCAGCAAGGGGCTGCTGTCACTGAGTCTGGGCAGGGGCAGTCTGGTAATTCGGACAGTAATAACATTGCGGTGCATGGCCCGAGTGAGAATCCGGGCCCTTCTACATCGCAGACTCAGACGGCCCAGGACCAATTGGTGAATCATTTTGTTGATGCTGCACAGCTTGCCAGTCTGGAAGACAGGCTCACTTCTCTGTTGGAGAAAAGACTGGCAGAACCGTCGACCAATTGGGGAGATCAGACAGGCTCGCAAGACTTACAGTCAGAAGATGAGTCCATGTGGCGGGATGAGTTGTCACCAGGCACTAGTGAGTCAGAGTCTTCTCTGAATAGTAGACACGCTAAATCAGTGGAGAAAGTAAACTCTGAGGTGTCGGAGGGTGACGAGTATAATAAGGCCAGAAAAAAGAGCTAATGGGGGAAAAAGGAAGGATAAGAAGACAAAAAAGGGCAAGAAAAAGAGGAAGCGCGTATCCTCGTCTTCCTCCTCAAGCTCCAGCTCTTCGTCATCAGAGGATTCTGATTCTGACACTAATCACACGGGAGCACTGGCAAAAGAGTTTGATCTGGCGGCTAAGAATAGGCCAACGAAACCGGACAAGAAAGTGAGACTGTGCACTTTGTTAAGGAGGGCGTTGGAAGGTCACTTCCACACCTTCAAGCCAGCTGAGGTGATACTCAGAGGGGCGGAGAAATTCACAGGCGTTAAGGGCATTGAGGCGTCTTGCCCTAAAGAAATGGACAGTGAAGTCCCAATGTCGGAGGACAAAAAGAAAATAGAGAATGTGATGTACACAAGCCAGAGGGCAGTGTTAGCAGCTCTGACGGCTATTCTTCCGGTGGCCAACCGTATGCTGAAGGAGAAGGTTTTCACTTCACTTGCCTCAGACCTTAACAAGGCGATTGAGCTACTGGCTGCAGCCAGTACTTTCTTGACGTACAGAAGGTACGAGAATGTGTTCAAGGCGGTCACAACAGAGGCAGGCAAGGAAATAACACGTTCGAAGAAGGTTAAAGATAAGAACGGGAAAGAGTTCACACTCTTCCTCGCCCCGAAAGCGATTAAGGGCAAAGCCTTTGACAAAAGCAAGATGTTTGGGGGCCAGATACCACAACTACTGAAGAGGGTAGAATCGGGAAGTAAATGCGGAAGACAGATGGCACCAGCCACGCGCAGAAGTGACAGCCTGGGCTTTGGACGCGGTAAGAGAGGCAGAAATGACTTCAGGAAAAGGCAGGCATTTAGAGGGGCCAGACACTTCTCGCCCTCTTTCAGGGGTAGGGGAGTAGGCAGAGCCACTACCAACTGGAACGATTACAACCGTACCCCGCAGAACCGTCAGCAAACACCCAACGGACAGAAACATCAGGGTTTCCACAGAGGGGGAATGAAGTAGTGCGCCTTACTTCATCTGCTCAAGAAACCCCCTCAGATTTGGATAGGGTAACTGTTCATAAATTGGCGGGCAATGTAATGAATCATACTAAGGTTTGGAAAAGGTTAACAAATTGTCGTTGGGTTTTGTCGGCTATAGAAGGAGTGTTTATACCCTTTCTGGAATTCCCTGTTCAAACAAGGACTCCGTTCCCGTTCAGATTTTCTGAAGAGGAGAGGTTGCAGTTAACAAAAGAGGTTGTTAAACTGTGTGAAAAAGGGGTGGTGGTGAAGGCAACACACACGCAGGGAGAATTTATTTCTAATGTTTTTCTGAGGCCGAAACCAGATGGGTCATTCAGAATTATTTTAGATTTAACAACGTTAAATAAATTAGTAGAATATCAACACTTCAAAATGTTTTCACTTAATACGGCTATTGACCTTATTACACCAGGGGCATTTATGGCCAGCATAGACCTTAAGGACGCTTATTATACTATACCGATAGCACAAGAACATAGGAAATTCCTGAGGTTCTTATGGCAGGGGCAGCTGTTTGAATACACCTGTCTCCCCAATGGGTTATCACCAGCCCCACGCATGTTTACACGCATAATTGAGCCGATTTTCGCTGAATTAGCAACTAGAGGGCATGTACTTTTTCCTTACATAGATGATTCGTTTATCATTGCTGACAGCTATGACAAATGCAAAAAAGCGGTTAATGACCTGTGCTCTATCCTAACTGAGGTGGGGTTTCACATCCACGAGACGAAATCGGTAAAGACACCTACTCAAATGATTAAGTTTCTGGGGTTCCAACTGGATACCATAAAAATGCAGGTTTCCTTAACACCCGACAAGATTAATAAATTTTACACTTTTGTCGAAAATTTGGGAAAAGGAAAGAAATTAAAAATAAGAAGAGTAGCAGCAATGCTGGGACTCATGACGGCTTACACGCCAGCTGTGCTTTATGGGCAGGCTCATGTTAAGGGATTAGAAATAAATAAAAATAAAGCATTAAAATTGAGTAAGGGAAACTTTGAAAGGTCCATGAACATTTCAGAAGAGGGGTGGAAGGACATCCGTTGGTGGGAGGAAGCAGTGGGAAATTCCCCATCTCCAATTAGGTTAGACAACCCATCGATCGAAATTACAACGGATGCCTCACTCCAAGGCTGGGGCGCTCACAGGGGAGGCACAGCCACAGGAGGTAGATGGTTGCAAGTAGAATTAAACGCGCATATTAATGTGTTGGAATTAAGGGCCGTATGGCTGGGATTGCAAAGTTTGATAACAGAAAAGGAAGTACACATTCAGATTTATACAGACAATACGACTACGTTGGCGTATATAAACAGAATGGGAGGCACAAGGTCTCCAGAATGTAATGCAGTGGCCCAGCTAATTTGGCATTGGGCGGAGGCGAAACGGATTTGGCTCACAGCGGCCTACATCCCAGGTTCGCTTAATGTCTTAGCAGATAAGCACAGTCGGGAGTTTAAGGACCATCTTGAATGGGCACTGTCCCCAAAAATCTTCAAGAAAATTTGTGGGTTCTGGGGAAAACCAGAGGTAGACTTGTTTGCCTCGCGAAAAAATTTCAAAATTCCTAAATATGTGTCGTGGAAACCAGAACCTGAGTCTTGGAGGGTAGATGCATTTACCTTTGGATGGTCACATCATTTTTTCTATGCGTTTCCACCATTCAGCATGATTGCAAGAGCCGCCCGGAAACTGTGGATAGAGGAAGCCAATGCTATCCTAGTAACGCCGCATTGGCCAAGCCAACCATGGTTTGCTGCACTCAACAGGTGGAGTCGAGAACAGCGATTTCTGCCACGAGCACTAAACAATCTGGCCCCACAGGGGCCACTGGAGGAAAAGGGAGACGTGTCAACAACCCCCTTGGTGGTATTCCGTTTTTAAGAAGATATCTTCAACCGTTTGGGTTAGACCCAACGACGATGGAATTCATTGTGTCATCGAGTTGGCGTGAAGGGACAGTTAAGCTTTATGCAAATGCGTTAAGAAAGTGGGGACTGTTTTGCATTACGAAAGGTGTTAAACCATTAGCACCTTCAGTGGCACAAGTTTGCCGGTTCCTAAGGACTCTAGCGGAGGAAGGGCTGGGGTTTGGTGCGATTAACACAGCAAGGTGTGCTTTGTCGGTGGTTTTACCCAGGGAGGATGGACAAACAATTGGCAAACATCAGCTGGTGCATTGGCTTATGCGGTCAGTGTATGCAAAAAATCCACGAAAAACCAAGGTACTCCAGGTTTTGGGATGTGAATAAAGTGTTTGATTTACTACAAAATTGGCCGGGAAACAGGAATTTGAATCTCAAGGAACTCACGTTAAAATTGGTCATCCTGTTACTTTTGGTAACTGGACATAGAGGACAAACCATTGTTGCTCTCTCCATTGAGGGGTTGGAGGAACAGGAGAAAGAAGTGACTTTTCATCTGAAAAAATTACTTAAGTCAAATAGACTCGGAGATCCATTGTCGTCAATATCTTTGTATGCATACGATGAGTGCCCACGTATATGTGTTGTTAGAGCTCTTAAAGCGTACTTAGGGCGTACAAAAGACATAAGGATAGGAAAGCAACTTTTAGTTAGCTACATAAGACCACATGCGCCAATTTCAAGGGACACTTTGGCACGTTGGACTGTTCAATTACTTGACAGGGCAGGTGTTAATACAAAAGAGTTTAGGCCGCACTCAACTCGAGGGGCGGCAGCTTCAAAGGCTAGAGCATTGGGAATTTCAGTTAACACTATCCTAAAACATGCAGGCTGGAAGACGGCCAGATCTTTTGCTCTTCACTATAACAAGAAGGTGGAGAAACATAACAAAGTAGCCAAAAGGTTGTTGGACAACGCTAAAAACAAGCGAGTTTAGTCTGTATGAAGTAATAAGACGACAAATATTACAAGTAATGTGTAACAATTTATTGGTAAACTTGTAAACATCGTTCAGAGTTACTCTGGTTATAAACTCAATAAAGAAAGGTTAAGCGCAAGCTATTACAATGTCGATCATGGTTCTTTTATGAGAAGGGAATTAAATAGTAGTCGGGTTAAATACTCGGTACGTAAAAATCTCCCTGGGCTGTGAATGCCTTGGTGGCAACAGCCCGAGGTAAAATAGGTTAAGTTAGACGAGACTTACCTGGGTATAGTTGAAGGATAACTTCTGTTTTACCGAGGGCTGTGCCCCTTGGTAGTCGCAGTACAGGGCCCTCCCAACCCGCTCCTTGCGATACAGAAGTATTCATTTGCAAATTAATGAAAAATTAAATAAGCTTACAAAGAAAATTAGTTTCAGGTAAGACAGCTAGATAGACAATTAGCTCATATTTAACCCTCCAAATTAGGTAAAAATTGACTTGAGACCGGAACTGCTTCATCTCCCTGTACTGCGACTACCAAGGGGCACAGC
The DNA here is from genome assembly GCA_030323885.1 of Branchipolynoe longqiensis. Taxonomy (NCBI): domain Eukaryota; kingdom Metazoa; phylum Annelida; class Polychaeta; order Phyllodocida; family Polynoidae; genus Branchipolynoe; species Branchipolynoe longqiensis. Next base: position 47,075,149 of record CM059188.1, read on the forward strand.
CCTCGGTAAAACAGAAGTTATCCTTCAACTATACCCAGGTAAGTCTCGTCTAACTTAACCTATACAGTCACTTCTGAAAATAGGAGAGAGTGATCCCAGATTTGCCTCTGCCATATGGTGGGATTGGTACAGACTGTATGTAGGCTGACTTTTTGATAATGGTTAGTATTGTAGTGCTCATACTATTAATTGTATGTTATTCACATGTATTCTTATATGTACCTTCTATAGACCACTTTATGTAACTGCCATAATGCTGAGTCTGAAATAGGTATTGGGGGGGGGGAGGGGGAACACTATGCCTCTAGTGGGACCCCAACCTGCACTTCTACCATTCTGAGACTAGCGTTTAGCCATTAGACCAACCCAGACTGCCTAATTCAACTAACGTGTTCATCTTAATGTGACACTTTACTGAACATAATCCAGTGCCTGGATGGATTATGTCCACAAGTTAGTCACTTACAGTTGCATAGTCTAATAGGTTTGAGTTTCTGCTATTTTCTGAGATAAATACATTAAATTGATTGTTACAATCTACTTTACTTTAGTTTGAAATAACTTTTATTTTAAATAGCTAACTTTAGAGATATTTGCGGTGTAAACATGCCAAATTAATTCTGGCAAGCACGTCAGGCTTCAGCCTTAACAGGTTCTATTAAATCGCCTTCGATGCAACAACAAATGTTCAATAAGTGCACCAATATCTAAGTTAAATATGTATGAGTAAATATAGGTGAGTGTGTTTGATTTCCAAAATGTGATGCTTTGATCTGTACCTTTAACTATTATGGAAGCAGTCTTGTGGGATTTTACCAGCAGATGGAACATCAATCCTGGGGTTGGGACTCAAACCTAAGTCTTAGTCATTCCCAGGCGAGCGCCCTCCTATTACACCACCTCAGTACCCTGATGCCACTATCTTACCAATGCCTACCTATTCGTGTGGCTATTCTTTTTGTGACTAAGGCGTTGTAGTATGTGGCAGAGTGGGTTTGGTTTTTGGGTTTTTTTTTTAAACCAAGGTAAACAGTTAGTCCTGATGTGGTAATGAAGGGGTAGGGTTGAATTTCATTTAACAAGAATCGGTGACCGTTCTTGATCTAATGACATAGGTAGGGAAATGAGGAGTATGTACAGGGAGGGCACAATTTAATAAATATAGACGTCAACAATGTAAACTTGTTCATTATAAGAAACCATTCAATTATATGGGGGTGGGGGGTGGGGGGGTGTAGATTCAAGCCTTATGTGGCATGTATGGTCTAACATTACAGAGCGTTACAAGGTGGGGGGGGGGGGGATCTCATTTTGAAAAAAATAGCGTTACTTATTATTTGAACGGCCCTTAAACCAGAACACTAACATTGTGTGCGCCTAACAGTGCTTATTGTAAGTGCTTTAGAATTTCCCCTAATTAACAGTTCCGCCATTTGTGTATGTATACACATGTTTGCCAATAACCATAAACAATGCGCAGCTTAGGAGCTGTTAGTAAAGTGGGCCATCCCTGATGTCTTGCACCAGGCCGGAGGAGGCAGATGGCCATCTGCAACAGTCTCAGTGGCTGGGTGGCCATGAGGAGCAGTCTGTGGCACAGGAGGAGAATTGTGATGAGACTGCGTCAAGCCCCAAGTTGTGAGTCGAGTGAAATATACATCCAACTAGTGCTGACGTTGCATTTTTTTTCTTGACTAACCATTAAGTAGTACTAATAGTGCTAATGTGATATCCCTAGGGTGCTGTTAAAACCAGTTTGGGATTCGACCCCATAGTGTTCGAACCCTGACAGAGTCAAATCAATGTCTTGAGAATTGATACTTGTCACTACCTAGCTTGGTGCTCGGCATTAGTAGGAGAAAGTAAGCAGTAGTGGAATGAGAAAGATTGAAATTTCCATTCCTTAATCAACGAATGTATTAATAATGAACCAAAAAGATTTTTAAAACTCCCCAAAAGGATTCAGATCTGATTTATATGGCATGGGGTTGTATTTGAAGCTATATATCTTAGCTTATCAAAGATGTTGTAATATTAAGATAGAAGGGGGGAAATTAGTATAGCGGGACAAAAAACCTGTATACCGGTATCTATTCTGTTTGATAACGTCATAAATAATTCAAAAGGTATTTTCACAATTAATGTTCAATGCCTCACCTATCATGGATTGATATCAAACTAGATTCAATTGCTTTGCGGTTTCATCTCATTTCATATCAATCCACGATGGACTCATCCTGTTGCTTGAAAAGTGAAATGGACAGGTTATTTATATGTAGAGGCGTCTATGTGCACAGGAGTAAACCGGTATATTTATATTAATTACTATAGTGGTTAACTTAGTAAGTTCTCCAAGTGAACAGTAGGTGGCGAGCTTCTTTTAGAACGAGGAACTTGTGACAAGAAATAGAAACTACAATAGGGTTGTTTTTTGGGTGTGCTATTTAAAATGTCATTTAGCTAATTCATTTAATAATAATTGTGTACATGTATTTGTACTGTGAACTAGGGCCTGCTGTTTGTGCAAATAATTGCCATCAATGTGAATTCTGATCCAATCTCCCTCATCAGTCGCCGCACCCCTGTGAGAGTTGTGATATATAACTCATGGTATGCAGTTAGTTTAATGCTAATCTAATTCTATATTACATTCATATCTGTTTGGTCTGGTGGCCTCACCTCCAGTGTGTGTGCGCGCTATGAGGACCCTTGTCCTTCGCATACAGTGTACATACGCACTGCTGTGCTTGAGTTAACTTATATGTTGAATTGAAATCAACTTTGCTCTCAACTATATACCCTGCCGGAGATTCGTTGGTGAATCGTGGACTTGACGCTGCGAATTGTGTGTAACACCTTGAACACCACTGTGTGCATGAACTGTTTTACACTGTTTGCTAAACTGTTGCTAACTTTGCATGCTTCTCAACACGTCACTTCCGAGTTACCACTATCGGCGTCCACTGTAAACACGCCGTGTCGCAGTTCCAGTCCTCCCTCGGGAACCAGCGCAGAGTAACTTGGAACAGGCGTATTGCTAATGTCTTTCGGTATTGCACGCACTGTTATATAATTAAGTAACTTGAGTGAAATCGCACATTGTCTTCTCTTTTGGACCTAATGTAACTCTGAAACACGAGTTTTTTGGTGTGTTATTTTAAAATTTATGATCCAATTTAGGTTCTGCACTGTTAATTCTACCAGGAATTTTAATGAGTTAACAATGTGGTGTGGTATAAGATAACACAATTTAGTTTGTATAGTGACCTAGTAAATAATTTTAACTTAATTAATACTATCTGGTATATTTGTTTGATTATATAGTATATACATTTATAACATACACCTAATGTAATTATATAGTAATTGACTGGTACAGTAAAGTAAAAGTGACTGATATTTATTGTAAATGCAAATCATTCCTATTTGGATCAGTATATTATCAGCGTAATTCTAATTTGTTTACCCAGTTTGGGCAGGCTCCTGGTGTGTGAGAACGGAACCCTGTTCCCAGTGTTTAATTCTCTTCACTCGTTTCTGCATTTTGACAAATTAAAAGCCTGCTTATCCAAACATTGCGATGTGGGTATGAGGACAATTGGGGCCTCGATGACTGGGGTCCTGGACAATAGCAAAGCTCTTTGACAATAGGGACCCTAGATAATTGGGACATATGGACGGCTGGAACCTGTCGATGACTGGAACTTATGAACGACTGGCACCTGATTCATTAACCACCAATAATAATATTAATAATATATGTTACTTTGGTGCATTTGGACGCTGGATGAATAGGAACTATTAGTTTTTTAATTGGCGATTGCAAGAACAAATTGAGTTCTGTTTATACATCTATCAAGTACAGATACAAACGAAATACAAATACAGACTTTCAGAAAAAGTAAAATACAAATACAGGCAATTCAAAATGACAAATACAAATATGGGCAATTCGAAAAAGGTCAAATATTAATATTTGATCCCAAATCTGGTTGTTGCGGTTAAATATTAGTAGGCCCTGTAATGTGATCAGTGGATAGATAAAACTCAATTAGATTTTTGCAATAAACAATTAAAGAGCTAGTAGGTCTTAATCGTCCACGGTCCAAATGCAACAAAGTACTCTCTTATTATTGGTTAATGAATCAAGACCGAGTTGTCTATAGTCCCAGTTGTCCAGCATTTCAGTCCCACTCACCCAGGGTCCCCGTCATCCACAGTTCTAGTCGTCCAGGGTCACTAGTTGTCCAGGGACCTCAGTTGTTCAGGGACCCAATCATGCGACAACGCACAGTATAACCATAAGCCTATATCGCCATGTATCGTGTGAGGACTGACCGCAACCCTCCCTGTGTTCCTTCGCAGGCTTGATGGCGGCGTCCACCGGAAGCGCATGGATGAGGACCGGCTCACCTTCCGCAGCTCGAGCTCATCCAGCTCGGACTCAGAGCACTCGGACGCCGACGACATGGACGACGACCGCGGCTTTGACTAATGACAGCGGGTTATTTATAGCCACTGCCCCACCTGGTGTCAGATGGGGGCTTTTTTTGCGGGGTGGGTGGGGGGTTCTTTTATACCCCTTGGGTAAGAAGAGAGTGGGTGGCATACAGAGAAGTCTTGCATTGTTTTTAGCTTTGTATTATGCGGTAGCCAGTTAGATAACAGTGCTGCCACCTTTTCTTTAAAGGAAAAACACTTTTTTATACTTTTTTCAGGTGTAAATACTTTTTTTATCCTTTTTGTCTGCCAACAATTAATTGCCAATCTGGTAATCGAAAACTCTTCAAACTTAGAATTAGGAATCTGATGAGATTGAGAGATGTGTTTTGCTAGTCTCTTTGCAGGAGTGGCATGTGTTCTGTTGAGTGGAACTTTTGCTGAGCTCTCTACTGTCAGTGACCAAGTGACAGTGCTCTGAGCTATGCAAAACTGAGAGCTCAACAGCCACATCTCCTCACAACACTGCATATATAATTCCTGAAGTGTGTTCATAAGCAGCACATGTAAGCATAACAAGGTAGCAAATGGTTACAAATCAGGGTAAGTGGAACCTTATTTATACTCTTTAAATACTTTTTTTAGACAATTTTGACAGTTAAAAAAAAAAGATGTTATACTTGTGGGGGGTAAAATCCAGAGCGGCAGCACTGGTCCTACTTAGAATGTGTGCAAATGAGGTCACGCCAATGTCCCAGATCTATACTACCCACGTGAGAAGTGATACTTCACATAAGGAACAGATGGCGGACGTGTATTGGGCGGAGATTCTGTGATGTTATTCGTAGCTAGACAATCATCTTAAACTCTAAAACGATCATTTCCACCCTCTCTCTGATGACGGAGGAGCTACTGTTATGGATCTCAGATCACTGTACAACATGCTTTATGGAAAAAGTCTTATATGGTTTCCACCACCAACGTGCCCTCTAGTTGCAGTGGAAAGACCTAATGTGAGTAGTGGCTCACTGTATATGCTTCGCGGAAAAGGTCTACACAATCTATTGCGTAGTATTTACATAGGCTTTGCCATCTTTGTTTTACTGAGCACACAGCGCCAGCACACAGTGCCATTGCGCCTATAGTATTGTGAACTGGGCTGGTCTATTTCTTCACGCACGAGGACCGTTATTACTTAGTAGCTCTGCTATTATGCAGATTGAAATTGTAACTCAATTTAACCTTATGGTGTTTTTAAAAACTTTTTAGGTTTTGTATGGAAATTGGTCAAGACATAAAAGTAGGTCCTACACTGAAAGGCCACATATTTATGAGGTTACTACCTGAAGATTGTCTGAATGGGGCCTTTACAGAGCGCCATTCTATAGATGTTCATTTTGAAAACAGACTGACCATCCGGAACAGGGTACCCAGTTAGTGACTAGTTTTTTACAGTGAAGGAGAGCGTTCTCATACGGGTCTATACTAAAGCCGTTTCTTAAACTAGTGATGCTGGCGGTGGTGTTGGGTTGGGGGTGGGAGTTGATAGAAGTCTTGCAGTGTCATTTTGTTCAGGAAATATCAATCGGTAAAATACACTTCCACAGTCCAGGAATCACTTTAGGCTGCAGATTTGTGCATTATAAATTTGCATGGTACACTTGATTTACGAATAGGGGGCCAATATATGTTGATTTTCCCATATGTAAAGGATGAAAGATCTCCGCGAATTTCCGCAATTTTGCCAAAGAATCAGGATATGGCAGCAATTGGTTAGTTCGAATCCCGTTCTAATATGACCTTATATATTGCCAGAACAACAACAAAAAACAAGCAAGAAATAGATAGGTGTAGGCGATAATATAGGCACACTAATGATAGTTGAAATCTGACTTCCTGCATTTTTCCGCGATTCCCTGACTGCTAATCCTATAGGGGGAAAATCCGTGTTTTCGCGGAAATTCGCCGTCGGTGTAATAATCTCGGCTTGCTTTCCGCATTTTTTTTGCCGCAGACCACTTTCATCCCTGATATATTGGCGTTATAATTCAATGCAAGACCCACTTTTAAATCATCAAATGGGCAATAGGCCCACTTTTTCAATACCCCAACGCTGTCCAGTATATGGGGCGGAGCGGGATTTATACCCTTTACCATGAACTACCATTGCATAGGGTGTATAGTAAGCCTTGATTTGCAAACAACATTCCGACACAACTGTGAATAAGTCGCCCTCACTCTCCAAATCGTGGACTTGTAGCTGTGTACCCAGCTTTGACCCAGCCCCAGTATGGGTTGGATTTTGGGATGAGGTTCAGCGTATATCATTTCATGTTGATTTTTGCACCTTGTGACTTGGGGCTGTGTGGGGGCCCCAGGGTGGCTCGGCGGCAATTGTCCAATACCACCTGCAAGGTACCGCCTCATCCAGTACACCCAACACTATATCAATGATTCATACCCAAGTAGGTTTTCACTTGTCCAATACCACCAGCAAGGTACCGTGTCATTTAGTATATCAGACACTATTTCACTGATTCATCCCCCAAGTTGGTTCACCACTTGTTCGATACCACCAACAAGGTACCGCCTCATTCAGTATACCAACCGCTATTTCACTTATTCATCCCCAAGTAGGTTTGTCACTTGTCCGATACCACCAACAAGGTCCCGCCTCATTTAGTATACCAACCACTATTTCCCTGATCCATCCCCAAGTGGTTCTGTGAAACTGTTTGTACCATGTTGAAAATAGTTTCACCCAATTCATAGTCAAAATGATATCAAACCGGAAGACCAATGCCTCGGCGCTGACAACAGAAGTTGTTTACCGAATATACATATATATGTTGTTTTTTGTTGGTCCATTAGTTGTTTAAGCAGGGGAAATTTCAGTCATAGACGACTGGTCTTCCTCATTCCACTGCTGGTCGATAGAAAGCCCGAGCCTACACTTTTACCGAACCAAGGGATTTTTAACCTCCCACACCACATAGACATGGTATGAGAGCAACCGGCCTTTGATGACGCTGTAAGTTATACACAGTGGTGGAAATCCAAATTGGCAGAGCTGGGGGCATGGGGAATTGAACTGCCGACCCTCAGATAAGGAGTCTGACCTAGAAAAAAAGTCAGACACTAACCACTCCGCCACAGAGAACGCCACAATGAAACGAAACACAAGAAACGAAACCTGGAATTGTATTCAGCCTGTCATAGAAATAACACTTAGGTCAGAAATAACACTTAGAGCACTACAATTGTTTCAATGGTATTGTGGTAGAATATTATAACGGATGCTGACACTAATCATCCTCTTTTTCTTTCAATTAATTTGTTAAAATCACCATCCAGGTAAAGTGCTAGACATTTATTCCCTATTGGTGAACTTGCAATTTATTTGCAAACTCCCCAGATTTCCACCACAAACCCGCTCTCTGGTGACCGGTTTCTTCTCTTGTTGGGACAGTATTCTCTACCATTAGCTTATCTAATGCTAGGTACACACCTACCGTTTACGACTCGCGCTCTAAAACTCGCGACCCGACCCGACCCCACCCACTTAAAACGGGCCGATTCATTTTTCAAATCGCGAATCGCAATCGTAAGGAAGCACTTTTAGCCCTAAAATTGAGTTTTAAGTCGCGAATCGCAATCGGTTAGGGGAGTGCTAGGGGAGTGCACACCTCAAGACTTTTGGGCAATTTTAGATCTAATACGGTAGGTGGGTGCGGAAAAACGGTAGGTGTGTACCTAGCATAAGCAGTCTTATTTCTGCTTTTTTTTCTGTCTTTTTAAAAGGTTTCCTTAAGCGATTTTCATCTCTGACGATAGGTGAAAATAACTGATACGCAACATCATGTCCAATGTGGTTATGGTTTGATTTAGCGCTGAGTAAAGGCTTTGTGATTTGCTATAAATATTAGGTTTTGTCAAGCTGATGCTAATGTACATGTCAATACAAGTTAGTTTGAACCTAGTGTCCAATGATCATGATGGTATATACTGAAGGATGCACGCTGAAGTAGAACACTAATCCCTATTAGCATAGGTTTAGTTCAGGTGGCTTATCAAATGCCAGTAAAATGTGTAGTCTTCATCGTCTGTGGCGCTTTTTCTTCGATTTAAGCAATTCATTATTCATTTACAATTAAGAGATGTACAGTATAGTGTGGGATACGGGGTTGGGGGATGGGAGCTTGCAATACACGCATGAGGTTTTCACAAGCTGTTTAAATTTTGTATTATTATTAAGAAAAGCTAATTGCTCAACGTAGGTTTATCGTGTTGGTCGAGTGAAGCAGTGTAAAGCCGCACTGTTTCATTGTACAGTGCACAATGTGCTACATATGTGTGTTGTGGTAGCCTTTCGCCGAGATTAGTTATGCTTTAAAAGATTGGCTGGAAGCTTATTCATAATTTATTTTGTTCACGAATAGATAACGGTCACAGTATTTTTTATTTATTTTCTTTAGTTAATTGTATATAAATGGATGTCTTGTTAGTGAAACTTAAAGCTGCATAGTCCGATGAAAGCATCAAATTTTCAAAACCAAAACACCTACCTAGATATCCAACTTAGATACTGGTGCACTCATTAAGCATTTGTTGCCGCATAAGAAGTGATGCTAAGCCAATTTAATAGAATGTGTTACTGCTGAATCTTATGATGTTCGAATTTTACGTGCTTGGCAAAATTAATGTGGCATGTTTTCACAAATATCTCCAAAGTTAGGCATTTAAAATAAAAGTTTCTTCAAACTAAAGTAGAGTAGATTAGAATGATCAACCTATGGTATTTATCTCAGAAAATGGCAAAAACTCAAAACCATCGGACTATGTATGCAAGTTTAACATGCTTCTTAATAGTTAACAAAAGTATATATTTAAAAAAGAGTATTTTATCACATCTTGTGTGACCTCATTATTCTCTGCGCTGTCTAAGACAATGAGCTTTTGTGTGGGGAGAATCCATACGTATTAACCACTGACCGAAGGCTGGTGGCCGAACAGGGATAGGTTGTGGGGGGGGGGGGGGGGGGGGGAGACCTCAATCAACTAATGTAGGTTGTCATAGCAACTAAAAACCGCCGGCTGACTAGTCAAACCTAGTTTTTCTCTTAAAGCGGTCTGCTTCAACACTAATGTGGCCAAGACTGATATCGTTTCCCAAGTATCATGACCGCCTGAGATTGTATATTTTAAAGTTGTTTCCTGGAAGTAACATGCCTATATTGAGGTCCATATATGTATCAGTCATGCTCTAGCTCCGGGTTATTTCTCATGCTAAAGTGGCTACCGGTCAGTTGCCTTTATTGGCCCCTCGTGAAGATAGGTAAAATCTGTCTTGAATATTATATGAAAATGTTATTTTTTTTGGTGGTATTAAAAGATAATTAATTATCTGTACCCGTTTTCTATGCCATATGAGATTTGAGTCCACACCTACTCTGACCTATGTACCATTACAGGATGTGGATAGTTTATGCCCAACCCAGCAGGTGCAAGACGGAGAAGGGTCCACAGCGAGGAAAATCGGGTGACCACTGTCCCATGTTGAGCATACCCTTGGAGGATGAGGTTCCCATTCTTTAAGTACTGATATTGTGTGATTTAAACAGTGGTCAATGTAGATAAATTTCAAATATACTATTTCAAATATATATATTCAAACACGTAAATCTGTGCAAAAGATACATAAATGTGCGACAATGTCTGAACAAGAAACTACTAAAAAAAATAATGGATGTATTCAACTGGGACCTTTCCATAATTTGAGCCAATCAGAGCCATTCTTTTCTATTGCAAATGGCTGCCCCCTATGGGGGCAACCATTTGCAATAAAAAAGAACAGCTCTGATTGGCTGACACTGAGTTCTCACGAAAACGAGAAGAGGAAAGTCCATTTCTGGCAAGTTCAAACGGGCTCAGACAAGTTCAAGTGTGGCTGGTTGTCCCTCTCCGTTCAGCGCTGAATATGCTTATGGAGAATACAGACATTCCCCCATAGGATTAGCACTATCAGGGAATTGCGTAAAGATGCTGGAAGTCAGGTTTCACCTGTCCTTGTTGTAACTATTTTATCGACCATGCCAAACTCTTTCTTGTTTGGGGTTTATGTTCTAGCATCATCTAAGGTCATATAACAACAGGATTCGGACTAATCAATTGCTGTCATACACATCCTGATTCATTTTGCTTAATTTAATTAGTGAATATTCAAAATTGCGGAAATCCGCGAAATCGCAGAGATCTTTCATCCCTGTATAATAAATACTCTTTGAAGGCTCGTCTTGCCATAAGCATATTCAGCACTGTCAGGAGCGGGACAACCAGCCACGTTTGAACTCATTTGAGCCCATTTGAACTTGCCGGAAATAGACTTTCCTCTTCTCGTGTTCACGAGAACTCAGTGAATTAGATATATATGTATCTTTTGCACAGATTAAAGTGCTTGAAGTATATTTTTAATTTATCTACATCGACTTCTGTTTAAATCACACAATATCAGGACTTAAAGAATGGGAAACTATTCCTGCAAGGGTATGCTCAATATGGGACAGTGGTCACCCGTTTTTCCTCCTTTCCTCGCTGTGGACCCTTCTCGTTGAATAAACGAATACACTTCTCCACGCTTGGGGTGGAAAAAATGGTGGCTTAATCCAAAACTTAATTCTTTTTTTTAATAATCGATATAAGTACAGCAAAACAGGATTTCAAGTATGGTATGATTGTATAAGCTGACGATCTGGGTTATTAAAAAAAAGAAGCATTACAAAAACACGTAGGACTTGTACAGTAGCTGTTATCCTACAGGTATCAGCAGAAATGTGACGTCATCGCTCCTAGCAAACCCCAGCCAAGACGTGGGTTCCTGGTGTCGGGTTGGTTGGCACGTGTATTTGTAGACTCCTCTCGGGGTGCTCGATTTGAAATTCTGACGAGTCGGGTGACCCGAGTCGCCCGGTGTCGCAGTTTCCGCCGTCCGCCAGTTTCCGCGGTACGCATACACTCAAATGCATTGTCAATGGCCATGAGCAATCTTCATACAGAAAAAGTGAAATATCTCTAAAACCACACTACCTAGAAACAGATCGCTTGGTACACATATAGAAAAAATCTTGACCAAAAACATATTAAATTTATAAGGTTAGGGTTCTTGATTTCTATTAATTTTGAATAAAACTAATGTTTTGCTCTGCGCGTACTGTCAAACTCAAGGCATTGTCAATGGTTGTGAGCAATCTTCATACAGAAAATACAGAAAAAGTGAAATTCTCTAAAACCACACCACCTAGAAACAAATCGCTGTGTACCAAAAACATTATATTAAATTTATAAGGTTAGTGACGATGCTGTTCGATTTTGATGCATGCGCAGAAGCGATGCATACCGTGGAAACTGGCGGACGGCGGAAACTGCGACACGGGCCGTGTTAATCGATTATGGCCACTATGTAAGCTGAAGCTGTAACCCGGCTTGCTGGGACACAGTCCTTTTCCACTTCAGTCCTTCTTGATGTATAAGTGGAACTCTGAATACCCGTATTCATCAGTGAGCAGTGATTTGTTGGAAGGTCACCAGCAAGCAATCCCCGGTAATGATTATAATCCAGCCACTGTTTAATTATCACTTCACGTTTTTAAATCGATGGAACCTTTTCATCTAAAAGATTATAATGTACATGTATCTCTCATTTTCACTGGAATAGATTACATGTGTGTCTAAGAGTTGAGTGCATGTTATTATTGCGGTTGCATAGTACGATAGTTTTGAGTTTGTCATTTTTTAAAGAGATATATTAAGTTGATCATTATAATCTACCTTACTATAGTTTGAAGTAACTATTACTTTAAATGGCTAGCTTTGGAGATATTTTAGATGAAGACATGTCAAATTAATGTTCGCATGCATGTCAAAATTCTGATACCATAAACTTCAGCAGTAACAATTTCAATTAAATTTACTTAGATGTCCCTGCTTTGCAGCAACACGTGTATAACCAATGCACCAGCATCAAAGTTGGATGTGTAGAATCAAATCTAAATAAGTTTTAGTTTTTTTTCATTTAATTTTTTAACTGATTTATATCGGATTATGCAGCTTTAACCCCGTGCCTTCAAGCAGTGGTAGTTTAGCAAAAATGAAACTACGCGTAATTGTACAGTGCAACCGTAATGTGTTGAAACCAAGCTTTGGTAAATATGAGCTAAGACATGTTAGTTTATTAAAGGGGCTGTCACATTAGGGTTTTTTGCAGGAGCGTATGGCGGCGTAAGCGCGTTACGTCATATACGTCGGCATACGCCGTATACGCTACTCATACGCTACGCATACTCTACTCATACGCTACTCATACGCCGCCAGATGCCGGCGTATGTGAAGCGTATGAGGCATACGCCACCATACGCTTTCATAAATCCGTCCGTCCAAATTTTTTTGTGCATGCTAAAAAAAAAAACGACCTATGAGGGCGTATGGCCCATACTGTCAAAAAATGTCACAGCACGCTCCCATACGCTCCTCATACGCTCCTCGTAGGTTCCACATACGCTCAAAACCACCCGAAAGGTCACCAAATGTCATCATAGGCCGGCACGCGCAGGACCTACGTAGGTTTTCAATACGCTCCCGCCATACGCCGTAATGTGACAGGGCCTTAAGATTTATGTTTACAATAGGCATTTTATGTTAGTTTATCGAGGCCTATCTTCGGTGACATACTCTGTGATCTTTATCCCTGAAAGGGTAATTAAAACAGTGTTAAGTTTTGTATTAGGTAAATGCCAAAGTCTAGTAGAAGCCATGTGCATCTTCTAAAGATGAATCCTAGTCATCCTTCTTAGGTCTAAGCTACTTCAAAAGCGATAGTATTGGTATCAACGTGATAATCAAATAATGATGTATATTAATATTCATGTTTAAAAAAAGGATTTCAATCAATACCAATTAAGGCAAATATATGTGGCCGTTCTGTAGTTGACACATGCTGCTTCCTCGGCTTAAAATGATAAAGATACATATGCTTTTTTTCTTGGTGAAATGTGTGTGTACCTTAAATACATTTTTTGCTAAGAAAAAAATAGCAATTAGCAATCTGAACCAACAGTATAACCGTAATTATACCGGGTTATGGGCATGTATGAATGTCATACACGATGTGTTTACGGGGCTAGCTAGATATGACCACACTGAGCTCAAATGTAACGTATAGAAAGGTTTGCCAAGATGGCTCCAAGCTTAAGGGATTACCCAAAGTTTTTAACACTTTCAGTCGTACAAACAAAAGAGTACAAATTTTCCAGACAACAGCTTCCCCCACCACCACAAAGCAGTAGATACATATCAACAGTCCCCCATCTGCTCCCTTATCCTCTCCTGCCCTCCCTTCCCGTCCCGTCCCCTCTCCTCTCCCCCCACCCTCCCCTCCCCTCCCCCCCCTCCCCCCCCCTCCCCATCCCTCCCCTCTCCTCTCCTCTCCTCTCCTCTCCCTCCTCTCTCCCCTCTCCTCTTCTCTCCTCTCCTTCCCAGCAGCCTGGTCTTTCAGTGAGGCAGCACTATCAAGTGCACCATGAGTATGCACTGTCACAAGTCGGTATCCGTTCTGATTATGACCTTAGATGTTGTGACGTGAAAGCAAACAAACAAACTTAAAGTTGGACATGACAAACACTCCCTACACCCACCCACACCCTTCACCAGTCGTTCACTTTGTATGACCATGACGCATGTTGAAAACGTTCGATGACCCTGAACAGCTTATCGCGACTAATAGCTATCGGTGACGAGGCGAAGCAGCCTGGCGCAACACCTAAACGATAGTAATCATCCAAGTACTGTAAGGATAGGGCAAGGATTAGGATAGGGCAAGGACTGGTGTGCTCAGTGTCAGGATAATGTGACTGAGTGGGATACCAGGTCATGGTGCCGGCGGCCTGGTTTCCCAGTGGGACAGCACTATAAAGTCGCCATGAGTGCACACTGTCACAAGTCGGTACCCGTCCTGATATGACCTTAGATGTTGCTAGGATGTAAAACAACAACAAACAAAAACAAACATCCAATGAAAGCATAACATTTTCAAAACCAAAACACTGACATAGATTTGGTTCTGCATATATCTAGCTTAGAAACTGAAGCACTTATGAAGCATTTCTTGAAGGAAATACCAAGTCAATGTAATAGAACCTGTTACTAAAGAAGCCTATGGTGTCAAGAGTTTTGATGTGCTTGCCAAAATTAATTTGGCATGTTTTCATTTCAAATATCTCTAAAGGTAGCCATTTAAAATAAAAGTTACTTAAAACTAACATAGATTATAACGACCAACCTAATATTTTTACCTCAGAAATGGCAAAAACTTAAAATCATCAGACTATGCAACTTTAACTTGCAACCAACCACCTTCCCGCTTTGCCGGCTCCTCCCCCCCCCCCCCCCCCCCCCCCCCCCCCCCCACCCCCCCCCCCCCACCCCCTCCCCCCCACCACCCCCCCCCCCCCCCCCCCCCCCCCCCCCCCCCCCCACACCTCCACCTCCGCCCTATCCCTCACGGCAACTCCCACTATGCACTATTGCCCCTCTATGATCCACTCCCTATATATGCTTTGTTGCCCCTCTATGAGGGGTGAGTATGTGGTTTCAAGTATGGTGATAATCTCGCCAGCAGGAATTTATCATGAAAATAAGTATTTCTATATGCACAGTGTATTCATGTTAATTAAACTCACAGTGAAGGATTTTTTTCCTTTGTGGGTTGGAGAAGGGGGGGGGGGTGATCTCTCCTATTACACTAGATATAAGAATGGCAGGCCTACTGTTTCTAATCCTCACTTTGGTGGAGACCAAGGTTGGCAAAGGGCGGTGTGAGCTTTCGTGAATAGACAGTTAATGAATGACTGATAAATAATTGTTACTTTTATGATTATATTTATTTGCATATTAGAGACAGATCACTATGGTATTATAGAATTGCTACTCCTGTACGTGTTTGCTTCTATTAGGAAGTTTTCATGCGGAATCATAGCGATGGGAGGAGCAACATGCCATACCTTGCCATGTATATTGCTACTATATAATTGTATGTCTCATTCACAAAGCATGTAATTTTCACCATGTTGTGTGCAAAGTATCGCCATATGTGTGAGACTAGCAACTCAATGTGTAGGCCTACTGCCCAGTTCACGGAACAGAAATAAAGGGAAAAGAATAAATCAATGAAATAATACATTCCGGTATTATATAATTGTATATTGTATGCTGTTGTTAAATATTAGATGTAATTATTGGCCAATGATAGCAGGTGCCTTATAAGGTGAACCTTAATATGGTAGTATTTGGCGATAGTTACTGTTTGCATAACTGGAAACCGTATTATTTGTGCATGTGGTATTTGTTGAGCGTTATAACGTTTAAGGGTATAAAGAATGATAATGATTGCAATAAAGTTGTACTTGTAATTAATTGCCTTTTGTGTAGTTGGATCTGTACAATATTTAATTATCTTGTCACTTGAAATTACCATACATGCATCCATTATATCTTGCATAGTCCGTTGAAAGCATACAATTTTCAAAAGCAAAGCATTTATCTAAATTTGAACCTACATATTTAACTTACTGTTGCATATATTAAGCATTTGCACCTAGTTTAGTTTAGTTTAGCTACATAGAATGACACACTAAGTGGATTTAATAGAACCTGTTACTACCGGGCATGTGATTTCTCCGGAATTCCGGGTTTTTTTTCTGGCCGCTGAAACCGAATTCCAGGTTTTTTTAATTCCGTTTTTTTTTCCTGGCTGCCGAAACACCTCTGAAATACACTATTTGCATCCCTCTCGTGACTCAGTGGGATGCTGTGTCCCCACAATAACCTAAAGAAAGGGTCATGGTTTTTTCCCCTGCACCCAACCACATGCCTGTACTACTGAAGTCTATTGGATTAGAGTTTTGACAAGCACACTCACATTAGTTTGACATGGCTACACTTAAAATAGCTGCCAGGTTAGTCGTTTTAAAGCAAAGTTACTTCAAAGCAAATTAAGGTAGATTATAATGATCAATTTAATGTATTTATCTCAGAAACTCAAAACAATCGGACTGCAATTTTAATGAAAGAACACATTTAGAAAGGGCTACGAATTGGACCTGGAATCCAGAAGGTTTGGATTGGTCTGCGCAGCACTATTATTACTATTAGGCTGAGTACTCCATGGCTATTATTAGTAGTTCTCTGATGTAATTTAGGAAAGAGGAATGTGGGCTTACTCTGTTATAAATGTAAGGCATACACAAAAGGCTACAAATTTACTTTAAGTGGTAGTATTTGCACTACTTTCCAAGTTGAATATACCCTAGCCGAGATCACTAAGGACAGTCAAGTCCACAACATAAACTCACAAGACAAAAGCTCACACCCATAATGAAAAAAAGAGCATCGGTTTGTTGTTTTATGTCCTAGCAAAATCTCAGGCCATAGCAGTACGGGTATGGATTTGTGACTGCGCACTCATGGTGACTTTGTAGTGCTGCCCCACTGGGATACCAGGTCGCCATCACCATGACCTGATATCACACGGTCACATTATCCTGATACTGTGCTGACCAGTCTTTGTCCTATCCTAGTAATGCTGAGCGCCAGGTTATATAGCGACAAATATCAATTTCATAAGCCTTTGGTTTGACTCGGCTGGGATTCGAACTCCCTACCTTGGTTTACAGCCATTAAGATTGAGACGGGGTCCCTCCTTAATGCACACATGTAGTTGTTTTTTTTGTGTGTGTGTGTAGAAGATTAGAAATTTCAATCGTCGACGATTGGTCTTCCTCATTCCACGGCTCCTTGCCATGTCCTAATAATGCCGAGCCCCAGCCTAGGAAGCAACAAGTATAAATTGTTAAGTCATTGGTTTGCCTCGACATCGGTTCGAACCCACGATCTACCAGAACGGGAGACGGACGCTCAACTCATAGTTGGGTTGTTTGTTTTTTTTTAAGAAAGAAAAGAAAGGAAAAAAAGAGGCAGTTCTTGGGGCCACGTTATGAGTGTATCTCATTATGGTAGAGCTCCCATCCTTGAACTCCTCGTTCAGTTGTTGTAATTATCGTGTGCTGGGACATGTTATGCTTGATTATTAACGTTTAATTTCCTAGCAACATTTAATGTCATACCAGGGCGAGTGCCAACCTGTGAGTCTATGCACCATTGGCGACGTTATAGTGCTGCCCCACTGGGATACCGCGCCTACTTCGGTAGGTACCATAACCCGATATCCCACTCAGCCATATTATCCTAACACGGAGCATGCCAGTCCTCACTCTATCCTAATAATGCCGAGTGCTGGTCGAGATAGCGCCATGTATCAATTTATGCAAGTCTTTCGGTTCTAATAAACACATTTATCAGAATAAAAATCCCATAGTAATAAATAACTTTTAATGTTCTTTATAATTTTAAATATGAGAGCATTGGCGTTAGATCGGTATGCCTTTTCTTAATTTTCCGAGGATTTCCTTTCAAAGAAATATAAATCGCATGAGTGGATTAAGAAATTAGTTTCTTATCCATATTATGCACTTACAGAACCAATACTTTTGTAGGTAAGGATATTTATTCCATAAAAACAAACCTTTTCTTCAACCTAAGGGATTTTAGTGAGCAGTTCCTATTTTTAAAGACCGTCTTTCTCATATCTGATTGGCTGATTTATATGGCTAACACATAACATTTGTCGTAAAAAGAAGTAATGTTGGCATTATCGTGAATACGTCTAAAATTAATTACATTAATTATTTGGGGGTACATGTATTCCACTGTTTAAGAATTAAGCCAGTGTACAATAATATATCTTTTTTTCTGTCGTTAAAAATGGTGGGAGTTTAATGGAAACGTTTTCGAGATTGTCAAAAATCAGCTCTATTCAACGGCAGACCATAATAAGTTTATTTTCGCAATTTGATTTTTTAAAGAAGTTGAGGGGAAACAATACTTCTGGCTGTACTATTAAATATTCACATTTACTTTTAAATTAAAATACGTATTTATAAGTGTTTGTGCAACTTTGAACCAAACAAATCAGAGGAGAAAGATGGCCTTTTAACTTTCCTGTTAATGCATGGGGGTTTGCGAATGTTTAGTTTAAAGTTGCATAGTCCGATGTTTTCTGAGATAAATGCATTATATTGATCATTGAAATCTCTTACTTTAGTATGAGGTAAAGAAATATCTTCAAATGATTTGCTGAATACATTTGAAGTGAAAATATGCTAAATTAATTTCGGCAAACACATCAACATTTTGATATCGTAGGCTTCAGCAGTAACAGGTTCTATTAAATTGAGTTAGTATCCAATTGTATGCAGCAACAAATGTTAAATAATTGCACCAATATCTAAAGGCACTGTCACACTATGACGTAACGATGTCAGCGTAGGGAGAACGTGAAAAACGTCGAACTTTTCGGCGTAGTATGCAAATTTGGGCAGAAGTTGACCATGGATGCAGCATAGTTGATGAGAGCGTAACGTCGGTAAAGCGTAGTGATAGCGTCATTCAATGAGAGAGGACAACGTAATTATGCTCACGGAACGTTATTCCATCGCCAGAACTATGTTGCGTTACGTTATGTGATGTTACATGCGTCATGACACGGTGGTGTTACGTCGAAAGTTTTGAACAGGTTCAAAACCTTGATGCGCGCCGACTTAACGTGACGTAGCTCGACGTCAGTCTAACGTAATTCTGACATCATCATAACATAACCTAACGTACGTCAACATAATGACGAAACGTGAGCACGTCAGGCTTCCGTTGGCTCATTACGTCATAGTGTGACAGGGGTATCACTTTGACATGTAGGATCAAATCTAGAGAACTGTTTTGATTTTGAAAATTTGATGTTTTCATGGGACTATCAAAGATAATGTACATTGTCTTTGGGACAATGCAGCTTTAAATCTGAAATAAATAAAATTATCCATTATTCCGTTTAAAAAAAAACATAGACAAGGTACTTTTGTGGGGTTTTTTGTTTTATTATTTTTCGGGTACATTAATCTATTTATTTGGGTGTCAACAAAACTCAGGGCGCTATCAAAGTAACTTGTTTATTAGTTTAGTGACGTTTGTATTATTATTGGTCTAACTATTTTTTGTACACCATTTTTTGTTTCCACATTTGTTATTTTTGGGGAACATTTAGTTATTTATTTGGGCATCAAACAATACCGGGCGCTGCCATCACAGTATGAGAATGAATATATAGATCACACCATACACAGCTTATTTATGTTACTGTTTGATGCTTAGATTACTACTGGTATAAGACAATTTTTCGTTCACCGAATCTGTTTATGTTACAGACAGCATTATGGTGCTGAGTCGCACGTTCAGCGGTGCTCTCGTCGCGTCTGTGATCAAAATGAACGATGCAACCGTTTGACGCTATAATGAGGACCTTTCATGAGCCATTTCTCTCGCTATACACTTGGTGGCAGCACCCGTTCCCGGTCCAAGTCGGCCATCATGGTTGGATAGAAGGGTGTAGGTATGTGTGTGTATGGTGGAGGTGTAGGTATGTATATGGCGGGGGTTTAGGGATGTGGTGGGGGTGTAGGTGTGTGGTGTGTGTGGTGGTGTAGGTGTGTGGGCGTGTATGTGGTGGGGGTGTAGGTGTGTATGGTTGAGGTGTTTGTGTGTGGTGAGGGTGTAGGTGTGTATGTGGTGAGGGTGTAGGTGTGTGTGGTGAGGGTGTAGGTGTGTGGTGTAGGGTGTGTGTGGTGGGGGTGTAAGTGTGTGGTGGGGGTTTAGGTGTGTGGTAGGGGTGTAAGGGTACTGGGGGTATAGGTGTGTGTTGTGGGGTGTAGGGGGTATAGGTGAGTGGGGTGGGGTGTGTGGTAGGGGTTTATGGCTGTGGTGGGGTGTAGGTGTGTGGTGGGGGTTTAGGGATGCTAGAGATTGTGAGGTGCCACTCTGCAAGACACCCCTACACCCCCAGAACAAACAACCTACACCCCACCACACCACATCCAACCCCCACCACACACACCTACACCCCCACCAGATCCCTAATCCCCCACCACACCCATACACCCCACCACACCCATACATCCCACCATACCCACTCACCACACACCCCTACATCCCCACACACTCCCAGCAACACACCAAAATCCTCACCACACCCCTACACCTCCACAACACACCCATCACACAAACATACCCCAACCACACCCACCACACCATACCCACTCACCCCTACACCCCCAACACACACCACTAAATCCACACCCACACCAACCACACACACGAAAATCCTCACCACACCCCTAGACCTCCAATACAAAAACATACTCCCTCACTACACACCCACTATACACACCTCCACCCCAACCACACCCACCCCACCATACACACTCCCCACACACCAAAGCATACAGAGACCGGCATGGTGGGCCATCTGACGAGAGAGTCACGCAAACTGAAAGGTCCCCATTCGATGCAACGCTCGGGCCCATTACCAGGCATTACAATTGGTCTGCTTCCAGGATGTCAAGATGTGGGGCTGATCTGGGGCTGATGTCCTGAGGAACCACAATGGGGCTGGCTCTTCGGTACCAATATGTGGACACAATGAGGCAAGCTCTGGGGCGCCACAATGGGACTGGCACCGGAGTCCAAGATGTGGACACAATGAGGCAAGCTCTTGGACATCACAATGGGGCTGGCTCAGAATTCAAGATGTGATGCCACAATGAGGCTGGCTCTATGGCACCACAGTGGGGCTGGCTCTGGAGAGCTAAAATGTGATGCCACAATGAGGCCGGCTCTGGGGCATCACAATGGGGATGGCTCTGGAGTCCAAGATGTGATGCCACAATGAGGCCGGCACTGGGGAATCACAATGGGGCTGGCTCCAGAGTCCATGGTGTGATGCCACAATGAGGCCGGCTATGGGGCACCACAATGGGGATGGCTCCAGAGTCCATGATGTGATGCCAGTATGAGGCCAGCTCTGAAGCACCACAATGGAGCTGGCTCCAGAGTCCATGATGTGATGCCACAATGAGGCCGGCTCTGGGACATCACAATGGGGGCTGGCTCCAGAGTCCAAGATGTGATACAACAATGAGGCCAGCACTGGGGCATCACAATGGGGCGGGCTCCAGAGTCCAAAATGTGATGCCACACTGAGTCTGGCTCTGGGGCCTCACAATGGGGCTGGCTCTGGAGTCAAGATGTGATGCCACTGGGGCATCACAATGGGGTTGGATCTGCAGTCAAGATGTGATGCGACAATGAGGCCGGCTCTGGGGCTTCACAATGGGGCTGGCTCTGGAATCAAATTGTGATGCCACAATAAGGCTGGCTCTGGGGCATCACAATGGGGCTGGCTCTGGAGTCAAGATGCGATGCCGCAATAAGGCTGGCTCTGGGGCATCACAATGGGGCTGGCTCTGAAGTCAAGATGTGATGCCACAATGAGACCGGCTCTGGGGCATCACAATGGGGCTTGCTCCAGAGTCCAAAATGTGATGCCACACTGGGTCCGGCTCTGGGGCTTCACAATTGGGCTGGCTCTGGAGTAGAGATGTGATGCCACAATGAGGCCAGCTCTGGGGCATCACAATGGGGCTGGTTCTGGAGTCAAGATGTGATGCTACTTTGAAGCTGGCTCTGGGGCATCACTATGGGGCTAGCTCTGGAGTCAAGATGCGATGCCAGAATGAGGCCGGCTCTGGGGCATCACAATGGGGCTGACTCTGGAGTCAAGATGCGATGCCACAATAAGGCTGGCTCTGGGGCATCACAATGGGCTGGCTCTGGAGTCAAGATGTGATGCCACTAAGAGGGTGGCTCTGGGGCATCACAATGGGGCTGGCTCTGGAGTCAAGATGTGATGCAACAATGAGGCCAGCTCTGGCACATCACAATGGGGCTGGCTATGGAGTCAAAATGTGATGCCACAATGAGGCCGGCTCTGGGGCATCACAATGGGGCTGGCTCTGGAGTCAAGATGCGATGCCGCAATGAGGTCGTCTCTGGGGCATCACAATGGGACTGGCTCTGGAGTCAAGATGTGATGCCACTGTGAGGCCGGCTCTGGAGTATCACAATAGGGCTGGCTCTGGAGTCAAGATGTGATGCAACAATCAGGCCGGCTCTGGGGCATCACAATGGGGCTGGCTCCGAATCCAAGATGTGATACGGCCCAATTCCCAACGACAGAAAGGGACTATATCAGAGAAAATATAATGAAAAAAAGAATTAGATCATGCAAGAGAAAATGCAGTCTACAGGGTAATTAATAACTGCATCAGGGAAAGCAGGATAATGGCTACAACTTATTCTAGCAGTTAGTTGAGGTTTTACATACATCTCCTGAAATTGTGCACTATACAAAATCTTATAATTTACCATCAGCTCTGAACGGAGCCTTTTTTGGTAGCATATCAGGTATGATTGATTGATTCGTGGTTGCTTTACGCCGTGTCGGCAGCATAGGCCATATTCACGGCAGGCATGTCATATTTGCTTGGTTATCGGTACTAGTACTTTTTGACCGGTGCTACTAGCATGACCAGTCCTAACTGACCATATCTGATAATCCACAATATCTGGTTATAGGAACAATACCAATACATAGATTCAACTGGACATTCTATTTGAAAATAAAAGCTACTGCACAAAATAAAGACTTGGCATATATATGAGACTGTCTCAAAAGGTGCTAAGCAATATGGGACAAAATTCTGTCCATTGTAACAATCAACATACTATCTGCTTATGCATTTGCTCAGGATAAACTGATTAGTTTTTTTTACATGGTGTTTCATAATCCCAATAGAATACATATTGATTTGAAGCAAATGTTCTTGTGTTTTCAGTGGAACCGTTTCTTTGCTGTTTTGTGTCAATCATTACAATGGATGGAAAAAAAAAGAGTTATCACCTTTTGAGACAGGCTCACATATTAAAAAAAATTTATTTGTTGATGCAGCACCGTCTAGTTTAAAATCAATCCGTGATAGGTGGATCCTGTACCCATAACAGCAGAAAAGCCATGCCAAATACACATGCTATGTCCAAATACCTTTGTTAGTATACCGCCCCACTATCTACCTACCATTCTTTGGGTGTCAATTACGTAATATATTCCCGATATCATCAAACCGTTTATTTGATTTTAATAACATTTTTGTTTAATGTTGCATTTTTGTTTTGTTTTGTTTTGTTATGGTACATTCATTGATGAAACAAGGTCAATTGCAGACAATTGATCTTCCTTGTAATATGTGCATAAAGGCATCCAGGCACGTGTGGAGAACAAAGGAATATCCTAATGAGATGACGTCATGACAAAGGGTGCCGGCGGTTCAGGACCCTGGATGGTGAATAAAGCATTCAGTATCCAGAAGTCAAAGTGTTCAGACGTTGTACTTTTACATTCCTCAGTCCGCTGCTGCTTAAAGGGACCAGCTATAGCTCGCTGGGACACTGCGCGTACTCCGACAAATGCTCTCCAAGCACAATCTTGTTTAGTTTTTATGTTTAATTGAACCAAGTATGTGTGGGGAGAGTATGGGACCAGGGCAGTGCTAGTCTGAACTGCAATGGCAGTTTGTTGTCTTCAAAATGGCCGCCCCCATAGGCGGCGGCCATTTGCAATGCAAAAGCTGCGCTGTGATTGGCTGAAATTGTGCCGGCAACAGGCTCACACAGTAACAAGATTCGCTGGTTCTCAGCTTGTGCCCGGCAGTGTTAGGGACCGATTACGCCGAAATCTATTGAATGCGATCATATTTAACAGAATTACATACTAAAATAATGAAATTTAATTAAATTAACCTTAAATTCCAAGCGATATTAACGTAGCAGCTCGATCAGCGTCGAATCGCCGAGTGTAAACAAAACAGTGGCTCGAGTGACCCGAGTTGAATAATCGATTACACCCGAATATACAAATCGCCGCTGTGATTGGCTGAAATTGTGCCGGCAACAGGCTCACACAGTAACAAGATTCGCTGGTTCTCAGCTTGTGCCCGGCAGTGTTAGGGACCGATTACGCCGAAATCTATTGAATGCGATCATATTTAACAGAATTACATACTAAAATAATGAAATTTAATTAAATTAACCTTAAATTCCAAGCGATATTAACGTAGCAGCTCGATCAGCGTCGAATCGCCGAGTGTAAACAAAACAGTGGCTCGAGTGACCCGAGTTGAATAATCGATTACACCCGAATATACAAATCGTCGCCGGCGCATTCCCGAGTTCGTTTGTTTTCCACGCGGCGGATAGCTGGCGACTTTAACCTATTCTACTATTTCTAATTATGCTGAGCACCAGGTTAAGTAGCAACAAGTACCACTTTTAAAGTGATTTAATATTGTTATATTAAATAATGTGTGTAAGATATTGTATTACATATTTGCTATATATATATATATATATATATATATATGTGTGTGTGGGTGCAGACATATATTCAGGGATGAAAGTGGTCTCCGGGGAAAAAAGCGGAAATGCTGATATTCTCCCATAGGCTTAGCATTGTCAGGGAATCCCTGAAAATTCCCGGAAGTCAGGTTTCATAAATATTGGTATACGCTGATAGTGCTGCGCAGCCACCACATATCGGTATACGCTGATAGTGCTGCGGCGATAGAAGCATATAGTGTGGTGCTGCCACCTGGTGTTGACTGTGAGAACCAATATAGGTTGACTAGAATACGCTGCTAGTGCTGCGGCGTTTGCACCACATATTAGTAAAATAACGTATTGGTAGGTTGGGTGTTGGAGTTTTACGTCCTGGCAACATCTAAGGTCATATCAGGACGGGCACAATGTATTAGTATACACTCAAAGCTACAGGAAAAATCCCGGAAATCCGCGAAATCGCGGAGATCTTTCATCCCTGTATATTAAATATACATATATATTATACACATGTTCCGTTTTCGCTCTTCAATTACTATTTCCTTACCATGTGTGCAATTTTGAGAATAACAAGATTTAGCTTCAGTACCAGCTTGAGGAAGATTGCATTATTTAGTGAATTTCATGGATTGCACATAGCTATGGTTGGATTCGTCTAGAGGATTTGAAGAAAAAATAAATAAAGATACCTTTTCTCACTGACTGAAACCGATGTTACGATGGGGTCCAGTGGTGGTGAAGCACCACATTGGTGCTCCACTCAAGGACCTAGGGTGGAGACTCAAGGATCTGGCACCAGAGAAAATAAGTCAAGTAAGAAAAACAAAGTGTGACTTTTTGAAAGTGGGCAATTAACACCTAAACTGTGAGAAATCATTTAGTGCTAAAATGGAAGGGAGATGCAGCGTTTATCACTGGGCAATACTTTCAGTACGGGGATAACTTTGTGGGCATTTTACCAAAATAATCATTCTTCACCTCCTAATTAACTGAAAAAAATGTCTAATGTTGAGAACAAATAATGAATATGATTAAAACAACTCGAACAGAACAGTTGTTTGTGAAAAGAATACAGACTGTTTTGTTTAGAACTCTGGCTTTTTGTTAGTGACTAATTTAGTAAAGATGGTATCGGAGTGTCAAATAAAGAATATCGGAGAAATGTAAGAATTATGGATTAGTCGGCCCGCACGAGGAAGCCGTCGGCCAGGACGAAGCAAGCCGACGGGATGGTAAGGATGCAGGCCTCCATCGACGCCATCGAGAAGCGCTGGAGATGCACGCTGCCCAGCAGAGGAAGAAAATGGCGGCGCTGGCGGCCGCCACAACCAACACACGCCACTGCGAAGCCACCCCATCACCATCCGTGCCCCGACCACCAACACGGCAGGCAGCAACAACAAAAAGCGGGCGCAGACCGCGCAGCCACTACGATAAGGCGGCGATGGGTGCACCCTGCCCGGCTTGGAATAAGTATCCCGGGATGTGCAACAAGGCGGGCAAGGGGGAGTCGCATGGGACGGTGCCCAAAAACTCGCCCATATTTGCGGATACTGCACCAACATGAGGAGGATCGTCACCAACCACACGGAGGCCAGCTGCTACTCGAAGTCCAGGGACAGGCCCAGTAAGAAATCACAGTTGGATTTTTAGCGCACCGGTGGGTCGCTGAAACACCCACGCCCCGCCATGCCATTGAAGACGATCCCATTGCCTGTCCCCCGACTTCCCGTACAGCAGCTGAGCGCCCCAGCTCCACCCCCACTGTTTGTTGACATTCTCGAGAAGCTGTGTGGCTTCCCCCCGGGCATTCCCACGGCTTGGGCATCCCCGGGAACCCCCGGGAATGACTTCACGCCTGCAGCCGGTTCCCGGCGGTACAGTCGGCCCCGTAGACTCACAGCGGATACGCCGGAACAAGCGAAGGGGCACTGGCCCGTGATGTCAAGCCGCGCACTGAGGCTGGTTCCCGGCCGGCCCAGCCCCCGACAGCCGCCGGTCACCACGCCACCCGGAGTGTAAACAAAAACACTGATTGCGGAGGCCCCGCCCCCACGCCACTCGCCTACATACAGCAGCTTCACGGAGCACGCCCACGCCGGCCGTAGCGCATCCATGGTGGCGGCGAGCCCCATAGCCCCCTTTGTGCTGTGTGACGTGACCGCGGTGGCCCGGCCCGGCAGCCCCGGTGGCTCTGACGCGGGCGAGCCGGTCAAGCAGGTCATTGACCACATATTGCAGCAGTCTGTCTGCGGGCCGTCCCCAGTCGAGTACAGGGCCACCCTCGACCGTTTCAGGCCCGTCTTGTCAGGGGAGGGATGAGCCGAGTACCCCGACTACGCAGCAGCCTACACCACCACCCGGAACTCGGCCCTTCCAAACTACTTGGCCCCCCCGGTTCTGGTCAGCTCCGACCTTAACATCCCCACATGGCGCGAGATGCTCCAAGGGTATCACGATGTGCTCCTGGCCGACCACCTCGAGTTCCGGTTCCCAGCGAACTACACCGACCCCCACCTTCCGGAACCACCGGGAAGACCCCGACTACGCCCACCACATCACGGCGTACGCCGAGGAGGAGCTCCGCAAAGGCGCCCTTTTGGGCCCCTTCGTGATGCCTCCCTTTACCCCTTGGGCCCAGTGCACCCCCATAATGATGCGCCCCAAGTCCACCCCCAGCATCATCGTGGACCTCTCCTACCCCCCGGGCCGTAGCGTTAACTCGGGCATCCATAGGAGAGAGTACTTGGGGTGCCCCCATGTATACAAGCTTCCGGCGGCCTCCGACATGGGTCGCCGCATGTCGCTCGAGGGCAGAGGCGCTTTCTGTTAGTCTTCGGACATGTCCTGGGCCTACCGACAGCTTAGAGCAGACCCTGTCGAGCCCACTCTTCTGCATCACCGTCCACGGCCGCCTGTACCTGGACTTTGTGATGCCCTTCGGCTGCCTCACTTCGGGCGCGGCCTGTGTCCGCATCACCGCGGTGGTGTCCTGGATGCTCCAGCAGCGTGGATTCTTCAGCCTCGTCTACTTGGACGACTTCGTCGGCTGCGAGGCGTCCTTCCTGGATGCGATGCGAGCCTTCGATGCCCTCCGCGAGATCTGTGCCGCCCTCAGGCTGGCCCTCGCCCCGACAAGTGCTTCCCCCCAACCGTGAGGCTGGTCTGGCTGGGGATAGAGCTCGACACAGAGGCTCTGGTCCTCCGCATTCCCAACCATAAACTCGAGGTCATCGGCGACTGTGACCGCTGGCTCAAGCGGCCGACCCTCACGAGCAAGGCCCTCCAGAGGCTTGTGGGCCGCCTCGCACACCTGCGTGCCGGCGGCCAGAAAATTCATGTGCCGTATCGTCCTCAGCTTACGGGCAGTCCCCGCGACTGGCCCCGCCGACGTGGACCTCGACCTTAAGCGCGACGTCTGTTGGTTCCGCGACTTCGCGGTCAAAGGAAACGGTGTCTACCTCCTCCCGCCCCGTTCGCGCCCTAGGTGGGTAATAGAGTGTGACTCTTGCCTCACCGGCATGGGCGCCTTCTCCCAGAACCACTGTTTCTCCGTGGCCTACAACGAGGCCATGGTCACCGCATACCCGACCATCCACAAACTCGAGGCCATGAACCTCGTCCTGGCGGTGCAGACCCTCAGACCGCAGGCCCCGGGGGGGTACGAGGTCGTTGTTCAACACCGACAACGTGGCCTTGGCCCTGGCCCTCGAGTCGGGGCATGCCTCGGACCCCACCCTCGCGCTTGCACCCACGAGATCTGGCTCATCGCAGCGCTCGGCTCTTTCATGATTACTCCCGGGTCACCCTCGATATTGTTCGCGAACAGTGCCACGTAAATGGGATCACACGCATAAGGGCCACACACTCCCCCAACATATTTACCCGTGAACTGTAATTCTCTTCCCCAGACTACGACCGGCAGGACCACGAGCACCTCCTGACTCGCCACCGTGCCGCCCTCGCCGCAGGGACCTGGCGCAACCGCAATCGCCACGCGAGGAGGTACCTGGAATTCATGCTCGAGTGGGACATTGATCATCTGGCCCCCGCCCCGTATGACGTCGGCCATTTCATCGCCCACCTTCATCGTGAGCTTCCCTCCCCTGCCTCTGTCGCGAACGACCTCTCCGGGGCTCGATCCTGGATTTCGGATACCGGGGGGGCATCACCCCCTTCGATTCCCCCTTTGCAGAGTGGGTCAGGAAGGGCGGCGAGAAACTCTTCGCCGTCCCAGTGAGGAGGGCCCTCGCCATCACCCCCGAGATGATCCCTGGCATCTACGCCCACATGCACTCCAGGGGACACCTCAGGGTCGCCCCTTGGGTGGCGGTCGTCATCGCGTACTTCACATTCAACCGGCAATCCAACCTGCTGTCACCTTCCCACGCCCCGTTGGGAGGCCCGCACACACTGTGCCGCGATGATATCCGGCGTGCCCCAGGAGGCCTCCATATCTGCATCTCTTCATCCAAGACCATCCACACCCCGCCGCAGGCGGTGTCGCTCTTCGCCCCTGCGCTTACCGGGTCGCCCATGTGCCCCATCTGCGCATGGGAGAGGGCGCATCATTATGGGGGTGCACTGGTGCCTGCTCCAGGAGATGCCCCGGCGCTCCTCGCCTGTGCAGGGATGCCTCTAACCCCCTGTGACGTCACCCCCCTGCTCCGGGCTGCCCTCGAGGCTGCCGGCATCCCGGAGGCTGCCAGGTACACCCTCCAAGGCCTTCGCAGGGGTGCTGCCCAGGCCTGCTCCTCCAGGGGGGTGGACCTCTCCGCCATTATGGCCCAGGGGATCTGGGAGTCGGATGCCGTGTACGCGTACGTTCCCAGGGTCGTGCTCGCGGATGCCCCGAGAGCCTTGGCTTTATGCTTTGGGTCGGCTCCCGGGCCTACCTCCTCAGGCTCCCAGGTCCCCCCTCTACCATCAGCTGACATTGACCAGGTGGACTGAACCCACACCTCAAACGTCCTTTAATCATTAACCTTGAAATTAAACATGTGTATCCTTTATATTCTTGTATTTGAATAAACCCCCCACACCAATCTCAGGCTTCCTCTGTCCGAATCGGCCCACAATTTTCAAATTGTGGTTGATCCGGCGGAGGAAGCCTGAGACGCTCACATCACTAAGCGGCGCATGCGCCTCCCCCCTCCACCCCCCCACTCCTCTACCTACACCGCTTGACCCGCATTCGGGCTCCGATTTCAAAGGGGATTGTTTGACCATGCCCACCCACCCTCTTTATTACTCGCCACTTCGTGGGGATCGGCTCCCGGGCCTACCTCCTCGGGCTCCCAGGTCTCCCCTCTACCATCAGCTGGACTGAACCCACACCTCAAACAACATTTAATCATTAACCTTGAAATTAAACCTTTATATTCTTCTATTTGAATAAACCCCCCTTTCTCCCACACCAGTCTCAAGCTTCCTCTGTCCGAATCAAGACTTTTTGCGTGGTCTCCATCTCCCCTCTTGCAGCATCATTGGCACCATATGACATGCCCACTCAGTCACATTATCCTGACACTGAAGTAATCAGTCATTTTCCCTATCCTAGTAATACGAAGTACCAGACAAGATACTGATGAATGTAATTTTATTAAGTCTTTAATTTGACTTTGCCCGGGGTCGAACCGACGATCTCCCCCACGGGAAGCACGCTACCTACTTGGTCATCACGGCCAGTCCATTGCAAATGAGAAATAGTCGCTATCTTAGGACAAAAAGATCAAACTATAAACCTTTAAAAATTAATTAAAAGAAAAAAAGGAAATTTAGTTTAAATTTGGGAATTGTGTTGCCCAAATAGATGGCAATATAGGATTTGTTAGACATACTGTTATAATTATATGGCTAGTGATCTTAAGAGCCTGTTTGGTGTTGTAGGCCTACTTATTTGATTGTCGGAGAAATATGTTGAGAACAAATAAATAGGCTAACCTATGCTTCCTGACTGTGGTCACGAACGTGATGATAGACCCGACGAATGGCGCCCATCGAAGGTGCATCGCATTAGGTCAATGTGGGGCCCGGTGGTGGTCAAGTACCACAATGGGGCTCCACTTGGGGACCTAGGGTAGGGACCAGACCATCTGTCACTAGCAGCATCAGAACTAAATTTCAATTTAAATTGCAACAAGACCCTTAATATTACTGGCAGACATCATGCCCTAACTCAGGAGGTATATTAAGGAAGATATCAACTACCACACGTAATCTCCCCTCCCCATTAAATATTCTCACTTATATTGCTACTGAAAGCCTAAGGAGGTTGCCGTTTGAATGGTGTTACCGTCTGAATGCACCGGTTTTAGTGTGTTGTGTGTGTATGTGCATGTGCTTAAATTGTTTTGATACCTCCATAGCATCGATATTCAGGTCACAAGATATATTAACTAATAATATATATTTGAGTAAAACTAGACTTACCTGGAATTTGGAAGTATTACTAAGATTTTTACGAATCTACGGATACGAAGGTAAGGGTCAGGGGAGAGGACAATCCCACACAGCCAGGAAGTAGCTTCAGTATTCGAAGTTGGAGGGAAATAAAAAACCTAACCTTACTAAAAATAAAACAACAGCGAACCTACCCTGTCCCCACCTAGTTCTGATTTAATATTTTTTGTTTATACTCGAGTAATATTTCTGTATCTTATCCTTAGGTGTGGGTAGGGTCGGCCCCTGATCCTTACCTTCATATCCGTAGATTCGCAAGAATCTTAGTAATACTTCAACTTCCAGGTAAGTCTAGTTTTACTCAAATGTTCTTACTTCATCTTCCGGATACCAGAAGTTAAGTATCTGGGGAGAGTCTTGGTAGCATGGTTTTTTGTTTCCCGACTCCTCCTCCGTCAAATCTAGACTTCTGACATTTAGAAATTGTTTAACTGTTTCTCTCAAACACACTCATAATCCAGTCTCCATTACTGTTTCTGTGCCTATCGCTTTATTTATTTCTGAACTTTTGAACTTTCCTTTATTTCTTCAATAATACACTCGTTCAACTTAAATTCTAATTTCTCCTATTATTTCTTAATAAAAGCCTTTGTACCTCTCCTGGGTCCTCTATAGTCTTGTGATAGTATCTTGCAAAACTCTTACTATCTCGCCAGGAGGCATTACGCATGATAGTGTTCAGACTTGCTCCTAACACCTTTGCTGAGGATGCAGACACTCCTCTAGTACTATGGCCTTTGTACTTCTCGGTATCAATACCTGCTAGCCTCATCGCACTCAAAGTCCATCTCGCTAGCGTCGCTCTACATATAGGTCCATGAGGCTCAATATACTAAATCAATAACTGGTTATTTTGTTTTCTTAACTCCGTTGTTCTTACTAGATATCTTTTAATAGTCCTTACAACACACATACATCTGTCTTCTGTATAAGTATGAAACCTTATTGAGTCCAACGGTTGACCCAACTGATTATGCTTTAATAATGTTTTTATTTTTAACACAATTGCCTTCTCCTCAAACCTCATTCTATCAATCGACAAACTATTTAAAGTTTTTCCCCTTTACGAGGATACTAGTAGCAACAACAATGTTACTTTGTACGACAACAACATTAAACTTAGTGCTGAATTGTTTCCTAACTTCTTGATCCAATCTAGCATAACAGTCACGCTCAAATAACTATCGTATCTAGGTTGAGGGGGTCTCCTCTCATGATAGCTCTTACACAACCATCTTATTAAGTAGTGTTCCCCCACTGCTCTTCTTGGCAAAATTACACTCAACGCACACCTGGCCATGTTAATTGCACTGTAGCCTACGCCTGTCTCAAAATACATCCTTAAGTATTTCAACACCTCTGGCATCCTTGGATTTAATACACTGATGCCTCTTTCTATGGCCCATAATGCCCACCTCTTAATATGAGTGAGGTAACCTCTTCTTGTCGAATTTCTCCACGTGTCTTGAAAATAATTAATATATTATTATCTATCTCAAAACCTTCCAGTGTCCTAGCTAGAAGAGGTACGCCTTTAATTTTATATTTTCTAGATTTTGCTGTACCCCCTCGCCACCTGGGTTGCTTGCTGCACTCAGGTTGCCAACTTGCCTTCGAGTTCACTTCCTCCAAAACAAATCTCTTTACTATATCGTCCATCCTAAATGGAAATGGTTCTCTCACCTGTACTGGTGTATTAACAAAGGGTACCGTTAGCCCCTCTACACACTTTAGAATCCACTTATCTGAAGTTAATTTCTTCCAATTATCTCAATAATTTATTATATTTTCTGCTACAAATTTGGTCTGTTCCTCATCATTTCTTACAAACTCCCCAGGTTCTGACGTTAATAATGAGATACCCCCCTGACTATGGTAGCTCACTTCCGACTACTGATGGGACGTTCCCGTAGTGGGCATAATCCTCTGCCATTCTTCCAAAGTGCTTCTCTGGTGCTTGCTGTCTTGCACCCAAAGTAGATGTCTGTCGTCCACCTCTGAATGGCCTAAATGTGTCGTTCCCCCTTCTGAATTATGGGTTACTGTGACTTCTCGCCTGGTTGTCTTGGAAAAATCTCCTTTTCCCTTGTAACCTCCTGAATTCATGCAGGTCTCGGACGCTCTCATTGATTTCATCAATTGTCTGTTCCTCTCGTCCCGATTGTCTACCAGCAAGTACTCTGATGGCTCTGGCAAATCTCCGTACACTCCTCTTTTTCTTTTATGATCTCCTTTTCCTAGTCTTGAGTTCACCACTTTCTTGACAGTGGATTTCCTATCCAACCTCATCTGGCTGTGGGTGCAGACCAACAGTCTTATCGCATTCAACATGTGTATATCATGATCATTTAACTCTGGGTCAGCCAACCCCCATTGTAGAATTATGTCTAACACCGGTGCCACCACCATTAATGCTCCTACCACTCCTTTTGTTGCTGTCAACAGTAACGATTCACCATCCTTCCTGCCCTCAGCAAAGCGTATGTCTTCATTCAGTGCCTGCACATGGGCACCCACTACATCCTGTAATCCCATATATTGTCTTGCTATTTCTCGTATCGTCTTCAATGGTTTTGGCCCACTCTCATTTGGCCCTTCATAAAGTGCTGAATCACGCCTGCCATTGACTCACTGATTATCACTGTCGGTGGCACTGGCCTCCTAACCCTCTTGTACAGTTCTTGTATTTCAGTTAATAAGGCTCCCTTGTGAAGCCCCGTATCTGCTTGAACTCCCTACGCACTCTTGGCTTTGTTGTTGTTGTTGTTGTGCTGGTTGCCGTTGTCTTAGACGTAGCTGCCGTTGCTGGGGTTACCACCATTTCCACCGGGGCTGCTTTTGCCTTCGAAGGCGCTTTGAAGCTGCTGAATAGTGAAGGCGTAACAACCCCTTCTGCCTTCTTTTTTCTCTCTTTGCTCTCAAATCCTGCTCTCAAATGTTCATTCATATCTAAATCGAGCGTAGAATCACCCTTGTCTTCTTCATACACCATATAATCCTCCTCTTCTTCTGTGTCGTACAGCGCATCCTGATCCAGGTCATAGTATGTGCCGTCACCCTGACCTAGATACGGCACCTCAGTTGCCATGGCGCCCTCCCACGACTCTCTCACATGTTCCAAATCCAATCTCTTCTGCTCAGCTTCTTTTGCTTCTTTTCTCATTTCCATTAATTCAGTGAAAATCATCTCGCTTACTGACTCTTTACTCGTACTTGGAATTGGTGAGCTCGGTTCAGGATTTTTCTACCGTTGTTTTGATTTAGAATCTAGAATCGTCGTTACTTTCTTCTTTTGTTTTGGTTTATTCGAGTGCATACTCGTCACCGACTCAGAGTCTGAACTGCTTAGATTGTGCATAGTGGATTTCACGTTAGACTGTACAACAGTCGACATCATTCATGCCATAACGTGTTGTAGCGTCAATAGGCAGTAATTAGCAAGCCTTTGGTGACCACACCGTCTACTAATCATGTATGTAATACGTGCATTCGTTCCGGCTGAGAGGTGACCAACACTGACCCTCGCAGTCTTCGTTCTGTAACGACAAGCGTTAGAACTCATAAATATGGCTTTTAAGTTGGTCATTTTTCTAAATCAAATCATCATCCAACCACAATGTAACTACACAATAACTTTCATAATCCATAACGTACTGCTTCGTTGTCAAACTTACCTTTAAATTATGTCCTCCTCCAACTCGATCTGTCTCCTCCGCTGCCGAGTTGCTTACTGAAGCTACTTCCGGGCTGCATGGGATTGTCCTCTCCCCGGATACTTAACTTCCGGTATCCGGAAGATGAAGTAAGAACCAATGAAACAAAGGCAGATGAATAACAATAATCAGTTAGTTCTGTTATTTGGCAATTCTACAGTGTCTATGGTCATATATCTTATTGAGCAAAATATCTAGAAACATGAATAGAAATCAGTCAGTACTTGTCTGATTCAATTAGCTATGCCTGAGGTCTGCTGTGATTAAATGGAATTTGTATGGAATTTCATAGGAAGGTTCAATTTTACCTTAACTATCTTAAGTGGTTCATAACACATTTCAGTAATGCTCGGTTCTGTAATAGATGGAGCATAATATCACTTACCCCATTGACCAACATTTGGTTTTATGAAAGAGCTCAAATTAGATTAATGAATTTTGTCACTAGGCCCAGTGATCTAGTTTTGGTTCTATGAAAGAGTAGTATTTAAGTAGGGAATTCTCTCAAATGATAACCCAACAATGGATAAACTAAGGACTATTATGTGTGCAGTGTAGGCCATATGGCCGATTATAATGTACAATTCTTTTTAACAATTTTAATTTGTTAGAAAAAGGTTATGGATAATTATTATGAAAAACAAGTGTCTTAAACTAGCCCGCAGATGACAAAATATGGTCGGAACCATAGGTAATACTCTCAATGGTGTTAACAAAGAGATCAATATAATTTTCTAGGCAAGCATATGAAATAGTGATATATACGTTCCCATCCGAACTATTGACTGTGCTATCATCCAAACTACATTTGATAATCTGCATTTGTGGATCTGAAACTAGAATTTGTGATGATGCTAGATATCAATTGGAAACCCCATTTTTGTCTTATGAAGTTATGTGAGAAATGGAAATACAATGTCAATAAATATTGTCAACGCTAATTAGTGTGAAAGTACAACGTCTGAACACTTTGACTTCTGGTTACTGAATGGTTTATTCACGGCGTAGGGCACGCTTGACCCGCCGGCTAAACTTTCCATGACGTCATCTCATTTGCATATCTCTTTGTCCCCAACTCTGCATATCGTTAACATATATTACCCACAGGTCTAGACGTCTATTACGCATATATCACAATTAGTATCTAATGAGAAGAGGTCAGGCCAATAAAATACCATATTTCAAACCTCTGCTTATATAGTTATATACTTATAAGTGAAAAATGTAGTGAAAGAATAATAAATGACACGTTATATGTTGTCTGAAGACTGAAATAAAATGACTAACTAAATAATGGTGAACTTATCATATGCTATAAAAAGAATTACCATAATGGGGATTCTTAATTATACAATTGCAAGTTGGGTCGTTCTCTGGAACTGGATACAGCATATTTGTTGACATGGACACCACTATACTAATAGGCATATAGTAGCATACTATATTAATAACAGTGTAATGTCAGTTGTTGAATATTATAGTATTTACCGAGTAGACAAAAGATCCACCCCATCAGTGCATCACAGAGTAGCTATTTCTAGTGTTTGCCGAGATTATCAATCATCAATCACCACTAACCTGCGCCGTCCAATCAGCCAATGACTCAATCTGGCATACTATTTAAGCAATAGTATTTACGCCAAACCACTATCATTGCACTCTGGAACTGGGATTGAAGAAGACAGTTTTCATATTGTTGGTAGCTTCGCCGGGGCGCCATGCCCGTCGTGCCCGACGGACAGGGCGCCCCGGTACGACTGGCAGCGGTAGCTAGCGGTAGCTAGCGGTAGCGGTTGCTAGGCAACATAGCTTCATCTACTTTGATATGAATCCGCAATATGTAATTCTTGTAATCTTATCAATGGAACACTGACTTATTTATTCCACCTTCCGAGTATTAATATTATGATTATTATTTATTAGAAAAGCCAAATTTATGATATTTTGTTGATAGGTTGTTTAACGTGAAAGAAGACTGGGACTACTTACGTTTCTCCTCATTTGTTCCCCCAGTTCCGCTGGTCCACCATGAAAGACTGAAGCAGACACAGCACGCCGGGCCACAGCTACAGCTATGCCGGAAGGTGGAGAGTGCATCCTTAATGAAGTACAAATGATGTTTTTGTAAGCCAGATTACTGGCCTTCCAGCCATGATGTGGTACAGTTATCTACATATTGAAAATAATCGACGCTGCACACAAAGGTTTATGACAATGAAAAAGGAATAGAACTGTGACCCCACAGAAAATTAGGGGATGACATGCCACATGATGTAGGTATATTTTACACTAGTAGGGTTTACTTTTACACATGCCGTGTGACGGTGTGCCATTAATAAACATTATTCACAGTCTATCATTATCGTTTTTACCGTCCTCCCACCGCAATTCTTCTTGGTTACCACCGGTATTCCATACCTATCACCGTCGTTATTACAGGCCCGCCACTATTATTCACGGAATAACGGTGGTAGTAGCCAAAGTAGGCCAACTATAGCCCCGTTTACACGGGCGATTTAAAACGCTTCATATAAAACGACTTGCCTAGATCGATTTACATTTGCCGTGTAAACGCGACTCTGAGGCGTTTTAGGGCTGAATCGATTCATATAAATCGGTAGATGTAAACCACCTTGCGAGGTAGTATAGATGAAGCGATATAGCCAGTTCCCGGGCGGCGATAGTGTAAAATAGCTACAGGCTCAGCTGTAACTATCGCTGGTGCCCGGCAGTGTTAGGGACCGATTAGGCCGAAATCTAATGAATGCGATCATATTTAACAGAATTACATACTCAAATAATGAAATTTAATTAAATTAACCCTAAATTCCAAGCAATATTAACGTAGCCGCTACATTGGTGTCGTTATTCATATTGTGAATCGACGTATGTAAACTAAACAAATAGCAGTACTCGCCGGCTACAGGCTCCCCACTAAGGCTACTGGTTCCCGGTGCCGACACACTTTCAAACTCGGTCCATGTAAACGCGCCACTAAAACGCTTCATATAAATCGCTTTGTCTAGATCGTTTTACATTTGCCCGTGTAAACGGGGCTTGAGAGTGATTCAGCGATACACATGTTAGTAGTACTAGTAACTTAGACACTGGCAGAGAGCGTGTATAGAAATAGAAATTCAGAACCCTAACCTTATAAATTTAATATAATCTGGTTGTTAAGCATGTTATCTGTTTGTCTGCCAAGTAGTTTGCTTCTAGGTGGTGTGGTTTTAGAGATATTTAACTTTTTCTGTAAGAAGATTGCTCGGCCATTGACAATACCAATGTCATTCGTTTTGGCTTGTTCAACAATGACCGCGAGAGGCACCACTGTAGCCTGTGTTACCGATTTTCGTGGGATTGTCCCTCTCATCTGTCTTTACAACCTCTCTGACACTGGTAGGCTCTACCATAGTGAGGATGGGCTCACAAGACAAAGGCTCACACCCTTAATTTTAATGAAAAAAGAGAGAAAAGCTCACAAGCTTTAATGAGAGGTGTTACCACAGTCAGTTGTTCTCGCCTATCACCCATCATTTCACACCTCCTGAATCACATCACCTATATTAAGTCATTTTGAAAGTTGACAATTGGGGTGCATTTATATCCCTTGTTTTAATGGAAAACAGAAAAACGTGTTACCAGCTAGTCCCTTATGAAATATGCCTACATTTCAAAATAGTCTAGTTTATGCCTGTGACATTTATATGCATGTATATATATTTAAAAAAAATTAAATTGTCGTGAGCTTTTGTCTCTTTTTCTATTAAGGTTGTGAGCTTTTGTCTCATGAGCTTTTATTTTACAAGTGAACTTTTGTCTGCGCACCAGGACAGCCATTACATATGAATTACAGTAATAACAGTAAATAACTACTCCGGTACCTAGAGAATAGGTTGTTTCAAGCTATCTAAATTATGACTCGTCCTATTTGATCATAATAATTGTGAATACGTAAATTTGTTGTGTTCTATTATCAGAGATCGTTTCGACAATTGCAGCTGAGTTATTTGTCTCTCATTTTTGCTTGAGTGCAAGTAATTAGCAACACAAGGAATAAATTAGTAGCATGTGGTGAATAAGTGGTCAAATTTCCCTGTATCATCAGCCCATGCTTTTTCTAATCGGTTCTTGAATGAATTTATTGAGCCGGCATCTATAACATTTTGTGGGAGACTATTCCATATATTTATGATCCTGTTTGAGAAACTGTGTTGCCTTAATTTTGAAACGGCTCTGGGTTTTACTAGTTTGAGAGTATGGCCCCGGCTGCCTTCTCTTTTATTCAAGGTGAAAAATTGGTTCATATCTATTTCATCAAAACCTTTCATAATTTTAAATACTTCAATTATGTCACTTCTTTTCCTTCTGTAGGAAAGGGTAGGAAGTTTCAATTTCCTGAGCCTTTGTTCATAGGGTAAGTCCTTTATAACTGCAACTAGTTTCGTTGCGCGTCTCTGAACCTTTTCGATCTCCAGAATATCTTTCCGAAAAATTGGGCTCCAAATTTGTGGACAGTATTCCAAAATTGGCCTAACAAGAGACTTAAATAGAATGAGAAAATTGTTCTTGTTGAGGCGATGGAAGGTTCTTTTAATTATTCCTACTCTCTGGTTAGCATTTGAGATGATAGTGCGGCCATTGTCACATGATTGTGTTTCTGAAAGGAGAGTTGGGAGTCGAAGGTTACACCCAAGTCCTTTTCATAGCTATCTTGTTGCAGGACAGTGTTCTGCATAATATAGGCATAATGAGGATTATTTTTCACGTAATGAATCATTTTGCACTTCTTTTCATTGAAGGGCAATTGCCATTTCTCAGACCATTGTGAGAGTTTCAGAATATCCTCTTGCAAAAGATTTTTATCTCTTACGTCTTTTATTGCTCGAAAGACCTTTGTGTCATCCGCAAATATTTTTAGGTTTGATGAGACACTGCCTGGCAGGTCATTTATAAATATTATAAATAATATTGGTCCCAGCACACTTCCCTGAGGTATTCCTGAGGTGACATTCTTAAAGGAAGATTTTTTATTACCTACAACTACCCTTTGCTTTCTCTCAGACAGGAAGTCCTGTATCCATTCAGAAATTGATCCAGATATTCCCAGAGCTTTGACTTTGTTTAAGAGTCTTTTGTGGGGCACACTATCAAAGGCTTTGGAGAAGTCCAGATAGACGGTGTCCCATGCCAGGCCATGATCCAGCCAGTCAGTCCAGTCTGTGCTGGTACCTGTAGGATAACAGCTACCAGTACAGGTCCTACGTGTTGTTTTAATGTTTTGTTTTTAATAACCCAGATTGTCAGCTTCTAAAATCATAAAATACTTTAAATCCTATTTTACTGTACTTATATATCGGTTATTGAAAAAGAATATTAAGTTTTAGATTAAGCCACCATTTTTTCCACCCCGAGCGTCTTCGTTTATTCAACCCGAGTCTGTAGGATGTGCGCATGCTTCAAAAAGTGGTTTGGGTGACCCGAGTTGATTAATCGATTACGCCCCAAAAAACTGGTGACTGCTCTAGTATTGTGCGGCAGAATCTAACGCTTCAGTACTGTCACTTCACGTAAAGGGGCTGTCACATTAAGGTTCTTTGCGGGAGCATACGGTGGTGTAGGCGCTTTACGTCATATACGCCATCATACGCTGCCATACGCTCCGCATATGCTACGCGTATGCTCTGCATACGCTCCGCATAGGCCGTCATGTGCCGGCCTATGCCGCTGTACGCCGCCATACGCTTTCTCCCGTCCGTCCATCCAAATTTGTTTGTGCATGCTAAAAAAATCTCGACCTACGGGGGCGTATGGTTCTTACGCTACTCATACGCTTCGCATACGCTCCTCGTACGCTGGGGGTACGCCAGCGTATGCTAGGGGTACGCCGGCTTACGCTACTCGTACGCTCAACTTGTGTCACGGGCGTATCTCGGGCGTATCTCGGGTGTATGCAGCGTACGCAGAACCTACGAGTTGCGTATGGGAGCGTATGAGTAGCGTATGAAAAGCGTATGAGTAGCGTATGGCGGCGTATCCCCGACCTATGGTCTCGGTATATAAAGACGACGCACGCCTTCTTCGGTCATTCCTGCTCTGCTGCTCATACAGGATGGATGCCCAGGCACTGCAAGTACAGTTCCAGCTTTTCTACAGAGTTGCCCTTTATCACCATGAGCTTGCTCTATACCTCATGGTTCTTCTGGCGTCCCGTATCGAGAGACGAAGGAGGAGGGAGCGGCGGCGACGATCAGTGTGGGTCAGACCCTGGATTAGGAGGCGGCCACAGTTTGGCTTGTTCAACAAGCTGATGGTCAAGCTCCACAGCGAGGACACCGCGTCGTTTGTGAACTTCATGCGGCTGCCTCCCCAGTTGTTTGACAAGATTGTGGCACGAGTGGGACCGAGGATCGCCAATAAACGGACCACATTCAGGGTGCCGCTCGAGCCGCCGCTGAAAATAGCACTTACTCTGCGGCAGCTGGCATCTGGCACAAAATACTCCTCCATGAAGTTCGGGTGGAGGGTGCCCCACAACACACAGTCGCTGATAGTGCGTGAAGTCTGTAAGGCCATCGTCGACGAGTATATGGCCGAGGTCATGACGTGTCCGACGACTCCAGAAGGGTGGCGTGCCGTCGCGGACCTCTTTTCAGAGAGGTGGAACTTCCCCCATACCTGTGGCACTCTGGATGGGAAGCACATCGCCTGCCGGTGCCCTCCAAAGAGTGGGTCCCTCTACTACAACTACAAGGGCTTTTTCTCCGTGGTCCTGTTGGCGCTTGTAGATGCGGATTACAAATTTATCTGGGCAGATATTGGCGGTTTGGGCTCCGCGTCCGATGCCCAGATTTACAACGCCTCCGAGCTGAAGGCGGGCACAGAAGGTGGCACCATCGGCTTTCCGAACCCTGAACCGCTCGTCCACGGCCAGAAGGAAGTGCCGTATTTTCTGATCGGTGACGACGCCTTTGCCTTGCGGCCGACCATGATGAAGCCATACGGCAAGAGGGGCTTGACCAATGACAAGCGACTCTTCAACTACCGGCTTTCCCGAGCTAGGAGAGTGGTGGAGAATGCCTTTGGCATTCTAGCCAACCACTTCCAAGTGCTGCTGACGACTATGCAGCACCACCCCTCCAACGTGAAGATCATCGTCAAGGCGTGCATTGTTCTGCACAACCTCATGAGGACACGCTACCCAGCACTACAGAACATGCAGCTGGATCGTCCCGAGACAGCCAACAACAACTTTGTGCCTGGAGGTTGGCGAGAGGGCCACAACCTTCCTGACATTGACGTTCTACCTGTTAACCCCAACACCACGTCCAAGCTAGGAAAGGAACAGCGCAATCTAATTAAAGACTGGGTCGTCTCACCCGCCGGAGCGCTGTCATGGCAAGACGGGATGATCTGACAAAACATTTTATCAGTCTGTATGCGCTGTGTCTGTCTACTGTTTTTGCAAACTTATGTGCTTTTCTTGACACTGTACTGTTATCGCTTTTTACATGTCTGTGATGTTGTGACATGTCTCCTGTTATATGAGATGCTAATATGTTTATATGTCTAGTAAAATAAACGATATCATTTTATAGATATGAAGACACAATTTTACATGTCTGTTATGTTCTTTCGCTCCCAAATTTAAAGTCATCTAGTTAATGTAATTGTAATGAATCTGCTCTCTTTTTACATGAATTAATCTTTTACATACATACTAAGAACACAGGGAAAAATAGAGTGACATAGAGACAGAAAGGGGGAGACTAGTTAGAGGGAGGGAGGGAGGGAGGGGGAGAAGAGATAGAGGGAGGGACGGAGGGAGGGAGGGGGAGGGAGGGAGGAGATAGAGGGAGGGAAGGAGGAGAGAGGGAGGGAGAGAGAAGAGATAGAGGGAGGGAGTGGGAGGGAGGGAGGAGATAGAGGGAGGGAGGGGAGGGAGGAAGAGAGATAGAGAGAGAGGGAGGAAGAGAGATAGAGAGAGTGAGGAAGAGAGATAGAGAGAGGGAGGGAGGGGAAGGAGAAAGATTATTATAAATATTTTAAATTTAAAGTTTTTATTTATGTTTTAATTTTAATTTTAATTTTAATTGTACTTTAATGTATAACAATTAAATGATGGCATGCCTTTACTGAACACGGACACAAAAATTAAAATTGACAGTATATTTATTTATTTAAACATCTTGACATATAAATGTACAAACAATATATAAACATACAATATATATACATATATACATACAAATGTACAAAGATAAATAAAAACTAAGACTACATATATACACATATTTACAATCACTTCTCTCCCTTGCCATTAGAAGTGGCATCAGCTGGCGACTGTGTGGCTGACGAGGGGAATAAGTCCAAATTTGCGCCCAACATGCCAGATATGCCGGACAGCCCCGACAAGTTCAATAGTCCTTCTGGGCTGGCCGACTCAGACAAGTTCACTTGGGTGGGGTCGCCGCGTGTCGGAGTCGCGATGTCTGCGGCAGCGCAAGTCCCCGGCCATGCCGCACCCACAGTGGGCGGAGCACCCGCGCTCACCACGACTCCGGGAGAGCCCCTCGTGTGCCCCGTCATCCCTAATGTCTGTAGTTGTCCAGCAGTGTGCGGCAGTGACAGCCTTACCACCAGCGGAGCTGCGACCGCCTCGTGACCCACGGAGGTTGGAGGTAGAGGCTGAGGCAGAAGACTTGGCAGAGGCGGCTGTGGCTGTGGCTGATGAGGAATGTGCGGCTGCCCCATATAGCGCTGCACATACTCGTGTGTCTGTGAAGCCCATGGTGGCTGGTGAGTCCACTGGTGGGGTTGAGGCTGGTATGCCTCACTTGCAGACACATGAGCAGGTCCAGGAGCAGGTGCAGGAGCAGCCACACGAACCACCGGGGCCACGAATGTTCCTTCCTCCTCCTCCTCCAGACGGTGCGACACCATGCGGTTGAGTGCACCGTAAATGGACACAAACCGCTCCTCTGGCATTGTGAGGATCATGTCCCGCACATAGTTGGCGAATGCCACTCGCTTTGTCACCGTCGGTGTCGGTGGAGGAGGAGGCGGCTGCATCACCTTGAGGATGTCGACAGACTCGTCGAACCTCTTGTGGATGGCAGCGAGGAGGTTGTCGTCGACTGGGGCAGATCGCTTCCCTCTCCCCTTTCCCCGCTCTTGGGATGTAGTGGGGGGAGTGGGTGGAAGCTCCTCGTCCATCGCCACCTCCACATCGGTCGGGACATTCTCCTCCATGCTGAGATCGAGCTGCGGAGCCGCGACAGGAGCGGCCAACTGCAAGACAAAATCATAAAATAACATAAGTAATGTTGTGGGGGTGATGAAAATGGGAAATATTGCGCCTAGAGCGGGACTCGAACCCACACCTCTTTGCATTCCGGGCCAGTGTGCTAACCATTACACCACCTAGACTCCCTGATATCAACACACTACCCACGCCTACCTGTCTATGTGGCTACTTGCCTGAGAGGTCAGTGCAGACCACTACACTCGTCCCCCTGGAATTGTAAGTCTTTTAATGCTTACAATTACATACATACAGGCAATGCACTAACACATACATACACAGGGTAGGTTCAACAACCATACAGCGCAAAGCTTGTACAGGATCCTGATCACGGCAACCAGTGTTGTGGGGGTGATGAAAATGGGAAATATTGCGCCTAGAGCGGGACTCGAACCCACACCTCTTTGCATTCTGGGCCAGTGTGCTAACCATTACACCACCTAGACTCCCTGATATCAACACACTACCCACGCCTACCTGTCTATGTGGCTACTTGCCTGAGAGGTCAGTGCAGACCACTACAGTAACATGAACGC
This sequence comes from Branchipolynoe longqiensis, assembly GCA_030323885.1. NCBI lineage: Eukaryota > Metazoa > Annelida > Polychaeta > Phyllodocida > Polynoidae > Branchipolynoe > Branchipolynoe longqiensis. Next base: position 47,120,046 of record CM059188.1, read on the forward strand.
AAATCGATATTTTGACAAAAGACACAACAAGTCAACAGTAAATCAAAAATATATAAAGCAAAAATAATTAACGTTAAATGCAAACATAGATTCATAACGATTATATCTCGATACATCTATTGTCAATATCTCGATTTGAGGACAACTACACAACAACTCAACATTAAAGAAATAAATAACATTTAACAAATTACTAGAATATTTACATAAATACAACAAAAGCATAACATAACAAACTTAGAATACGAGCGGTTTTACGAGAATACTAACGGCCACACTTGTCAGAACGATAAAAGATTATGTACTTACACTCCTGCAGGGCTCCGGTCGGTGACTGACGACGGACCGCAGGAAACCGAACTTGCGCAGGATCCACTGCTCCCGCTCAGTCAGCTCAGCGGCTCCGTCCCCGCTTTTTTTCTTGTGGAGCCGCGTGTTCGTGTCCCTGAGCGACTTGAACCACTTCTGGAGATGGACTGTTGTGGTCCCCAGAAGTGTCGCCTGGTCCTCCCACATCTTGGCCTTTCTATCTGAGCGGCGGTAATCCGTGAGCTTCATGTTCCAAATGATGGGGTTCTCCTGGAGGAAGTCCAACATTTGATCCTCCTTGAAGACCGACAGAGAACAGTCGCTCTTCTTGGCCCTCCGTCTCTTTGATGCGGAGAGGCCACCGGTGCTGGTGGAGGTATTGGAGGCGGTGGTGGCGGCGGAGGCAGCGGATGACACCCGTGAGCTGCCCCGAGAGGCAGGAGATGGCGAGCTGGAGCGGGGATGCCAGCATTGCGTCGTCGACCTCTCCACTTCCATCTCCAGCTCCTCCAGTGGATAGTGGTGTTCTGGAGAGTGGTGTTCTGGAGAGTGGTGTGGAGAGTGTTGAGGTGGCGAGGCAGGTGAGGAGGCTGGTGATGGAGAGCATTGTAAAGTCTGCCTCTTTCTGCCTCTCCCACAGCCTAGTCCTCCTCCTGTAGTTAAAGCAGCTCTGGAGGCTGGTGTAGTAGCAGTAGTACTAGTAGTAGTAGTAGTACTAGTAGTAGTAGTACTAGTAGTAGTAGTAGTAGTAGTAGTAGTAGTAGTAGTAGTAGTAGTAGTAGTAGTAGTAGTAGTAGTAGCAGCAGCAGCAGCAGTAGTAGTAGTAGTAGTAGTAATAGTGGTAGTGGTGGTGGTGGTGGTGGTGGTGGTGGTGGTGGTGGTGGTAGTGGTGGTGGTAGTGGTAGTGGTAGTGGTAGGGGTAGCGGTAGCAGTAGCAGTAGCAGTAGTACTACTGTACTACTGCTACTGCTACTGCTACTGCTACTGCTACTGCAGAAGCAGCAGCAGCTGTGGTGTTCCTCTTAGCAGGCATGGTGGCAGAGTATGGGGAGACCAATCAATTGGGGTGTTTGTAACCTTACGACGGTTACCGGTTGCAGAACTGCAACATTGGGTAGCGAGGCTCCGATAAATCGGCCCAATCTGTGGTTGAGACTTGTCTTCGTAGAGGGAGTGTTGTGAAAGCTGGGGACATCTCTCACGACGTAGAGACGGCGGGGCGTGCAAATCAATCGTTCCGGTGTGTAGTTGAGCTGTAGGTGTGTGTAGTGTAGTGTAGCACTTGAATCCGGTCAGCAGCAGGGGTTTGAGGAAGGCGGGCAAAGGTGGGAGCAGCAGTCGTTCCAGCAAAAAGAACCAGACAGAGAAATCGTAATAGGTGAAGGGCCCCACCCAAGAACACAACAACCCTGGTCAGGGGAAGAAGTGTGCCTGGGAGAAATCGAAATGGGCAGAATCTAGGAAAGAGAAATGAGGAGAGTTGAGTCAAAGGACCGTGTCTATTTGCCCTACGGTGACCATCCAGCGAGCCATAGACACGGATAGAGTAACAGTAGAAAGTGAAAATGCCGGCGGGCTCCCCCTCCTGGAACTCTTTTTAGACATATCAAGGAGGAGCCAGGCCGGCAGAGAGGTGATAGAGAGAGGTGTGGACGAAGTGGGGTCTGGATAGCAAGTGAATGTGAGGGGAGACTGTTGCTGCAGGCTATATATACCCAGGAGCCACCAGGTGGCGGACCGCGGAGAGATAACATAGGTCGCGCATAGGTTTCGCATACGCTCCTCATACGCTCCTCATACGCTCCTAAAATAGTCATACGCTCCTCATACGCTCCTCATATGCTCCACATGCCAATCAAAACCGTCAAAAAATGTCACAGCACGCTCCCATAGACTCCTCATTCGTTCCTCGTACGCTCCTCATAGGTTCCACATACGCTCAAACCCACCCAAGAGGTCACCAAAGGTCATCATAGGACGGCATTCACAGGACTTACATATGTTTTCAATACGCCCCCGCCATACGCCGTAATGTGACAGGGCCTTAACCAAAGTAGCAGCCTCGAGTGTTGTTGTTTTGGGGAGTTTTCAGTCGCATTGGTGCGCTGAAGGCTGCAAATCTGCAGCACTGAATGGGCACCGCTGAAAGCAGTCCCATGTGGTCGGGAGTTGGGTTCCGGTGTGTAGTGATCAGAGGAATTGAGGGGCAGGGGGGAGGGGGCGGAGGAAGAACAAGGCAGCCTAAGAGTCCAACCACAGTCCTCTGAGAGGGCCGGGGGAGGCTGGGTGGTTGGTGTAGTTTTACACCCCCGTAAGACCCTAGGCCATACAAGGATGTGCACCGACTTGTAACAGCGCGCACTCATGGCGACTTTATAGTGCTGCCCCACTGGGAAATCAGGCCGCCGGCGCTATGACCCGATGTCCCACACAGTCACATTATCCTGACACTGTGCGCCCAGTCCCTGTCCTGATTTCATAACGCCAAGCACCTAGCAGCAACAGGTACCCATTTTATAAGTCGTTGGTTTGACTCGACCAGGATCCAAACTTCAGTCCCTCCAGATTCACCGGTATGCACCGTAAGTCCGGCCAAGGCCAGAGGAAGAAGTGAAGTGAGGAGGATTAGTTAGGCAGAGGGTGGGGTTACCTGTTTGTTGCAGTGAAAATTAGTGGTTAGTTAGTAGTGGCACCAAGTCAGCTATGGCGATGAGGTGGGGCCTGCTAGTCCCCGATGTCATGAACTGGGCGACCGACAGTGTTGATGATGTCTGCATTCTGGCGGTAGAAGCGCGAAAGTGCGTTCCAGGATGACTTGGAAATCCTGGAGAGGATAGCCAGAGCGGCCCTATTGTCGCTGAGTTGGCGGTCAGCATCCTCCATTAAAGATATTAGTTCCGCAGGGACAGCGCTGGAGGTTGGGGACATCAATCCAACGGCGGTAGCCAGTCCTGAAGCGGTTGATGGCGACTTGTGTAGAAGCAGGAAGGCCAACTGGATGGGGGATGTTCGTTCTGACCAGGGTGTACCAGAGCCAGCTTATTGAATAAGGGTTCCGTACTTGTTCCTTCTGTGTGGCTCGTTCCCAGAGTTTGGTGGTGGCTCGAGAAGCGGCGGCGGCCAGTTTGGTGAAGGATGGCTGTCTCTACGTCTGCTCGGTTGGCACCAGCTAGAGCGGCATAGTCGGCCTGGTCATTTACCATACAGTCCTATATGCGAGGGGACCCATAGCAGGACTGTTTTGAGGTGTGCCTGATGTCTGGTGAAGATTTTAATATGGATTGCGTCGGCAAGGGAGTGTCGGGCATTTGGGTGGGCGATCTCTTTGATGGCATTCAAAGAGTCGGTAATGATGATGGCACTTGAGTTGTGGAGGTCTTCGAGGGCCAAGTGAATGGCGGCGAGCTCGGTATCGAGAGTGGAAGCAAAGTCTGACACCCTGGTGGTGTTCTTTGTGTTGGAGAAGGGGATGAAGATTCCGGCTCCTGCTCTACCTGATGTTGGGTTAAGGGAGCCATCGGTGTAGACAGTCTTTGCGAGAGGAAATTCCACCTTCGCCTGAGTTATGGCCTCGAGAGCTGGGGTGGTGTAAGCCGCCTTGGCAGCAACTAGGTTGGTGGTTCGGGTTTCCACTGGGATGGAAACCCAAGGTGGCTTGAGAGGGCTCAGGGCGAAGTCTGCAATGTGGAGTCCGTGGGAGTCCTTGAGGGTGGTGATGGCGTTCTTGAGACGGTAGGAGATGTGAGGGTGAACGCGGGTCCCATCTCGGAGGTAGGCCGCGGCTCTGCGGATTGTTGTTGAAAGGCCTGAGGAAAGGGTTCTTGTGAGATGGGTGGTGAGAAGTTGTTTGCCTCGGAGGTGGAGGGGAGGGAGGCCTGATTCAAGGAGGAGGATCTCGATCCTGGTGGTGCTGGGAACACGGAGGACAAGCCTGGCAGCCCTGTGTTGGATGTTCGCCTCGAGTGAGGAATAGCTTCAGTAATTCTGCCACTAGATGGCGGCACCGCTCCGTGAGTCTGCCGCACTGCCCACACTTCTGATCAGTGTTAAAACACAAAAGTAGTGAGTTTCTAATCAAGAAGTATAGGCAGTGTGGCACACTTCACCTATGTTCCCAGCAGCCCCTAGATGTAAACGTGGTGAACTATTAGAGTGCACTACCCTGGTGGCCGCTGGAACTGTACAGTGTCTCGCAAGAGTTCTACGAAACAGTAAGTGTAAGTTTAATAACTTCTCTTGTTATGTAATGTACACTTGTCACCACAGTGTAATGACATACAGACACGTCATTTATGATCGCATTGCGGTTGACATGGTAATAATCGTATGCATTATTGCATTGCAGAGAACTACGCTAATATTTACAATCACACTGTGACTGTCCACAAGTTAGAGACTCACGACTGACAGCCACTGGTTCTGAGTTAACATCTCAAGAACCCTTATGAAGCTCAGTCAAGCACTGCGCGCAGCCTATATTACTGCCCCCCCCCTCACACACCCACACACACACATAAACACACACCCACACTCACACATATTGTTGTAGTTACAAAACCATACATTATTCAATGACTGTATATTAGTTATAGGTTATAAACTTAAATTATATATATGACATATGGTGCTTCATATTCATGAATTACAGTATACTATTATACTTATAGTATTAACAATAACAGTATTATATACTTGCACTCGCAGTATTTCCATTAGCATGCTGGGGTGTAGGTATAACACTCACCCTCCGGGTACTGAATTCTCATTATATTTGTAAAATAGGGGAATATACAATTGATAGCTACCAGTTGATCAACAAACATTTTACTTGGGTACAATTAATGGCCAACCACGTTTTAAGATCTGTGCATTGTCATCGGTGGTTGGGTGCTAGTACAATAATAACTTATGCGCTGCCCTTATGTGCGTGCCCCGGCCAGATAACCTAAAGCTACTTGGCTTTACAGATTTTCAGCGTTTCTCAAAGTCCAATTATTGTGTATAGACAAATAAAATAGTATCGAAATGTCAAATTTCAACAAAATAAATATTCCCCACTTAAAAAAACAAACATATTTTAGCCTCCCTCCTCCCTCCCCCCCCCCCCCGCCCCCATACCACTACCTCGCCTGTTCATGAGTCTAGACAGCCAATAACGTTGTTTGTGTCTCCTGCCTAGTCCTGGTTTCCTAGCTATCAGGACGGGTACCGACTTGTGACAGTGTGCAGTCATGGCAACTTTATAGTGCTGCCCCACTGAGAGATTAGACCACCAGCACCATGACCCAATATCCCACTCAGTCAGATTATCCTGATACTGAGTTAACCAGTTCTTTCCATATCCTAGTAATGCCAAACACCAGGCTAGGTAGCGACAGATATTATTTTTTTAAGTCATTGGTTTGGCTCAGCCGCGATTCAAACTCCAGACGTTACGCACAGGAGCCCGCATGCTCTGCCTACCACAATGGTAGGCTATCACTTCCCACTTGCCTGTATCAACTCTACTCAAAATCACATACCTATGTTGACGACACGTTCTCATTCACCATCTCAACAAAGTTCAAGTGGGTGTTTCCCCCCACAAGCCCCTATAAAGAGTTTGGAGGCCACATGCATGGCCACCTCAGTATGATCATATTGTGTATTCCACGCTGTTCCAAACATGTATGGTCTGATTTCATGCAATAAATAGTGTGTATAAGTAAAAAAACAAAAACTTACAGCGTCATCAAAGGCCGGCTGCTCTCATACCATGTCTATCTGGTGTGGGAGGTTAAAAATCCCTTGGGTCGGTAAAAGTGTAGGCTCGGGCTTTCTATCGACCAGCAGTGGAATGAGGAAGACCAGCCATCTATGCCTGAAATTTCCCCTGCTTAAACAACTAATGGACCAAAAAAAATAATAACTGCAGATTGCTTTATTATAATCGCAGGAGATTCAAAGAGAAAGACCAACATGAGTATATATATGAATCCAGGTTCAAAGCAAGTGAGCCGTGCATATTTCTGAAAGTTCTAAGCTCCTTATTCGCCAAGTGTCGTACAGTAACAGCTAAATAAATAAATAAATAAATAAAGTAATAAGTAGTATAGCAATGGAACTTAGCGATCTGAGCAAATCCAAATGATTCCTGAGTACAGTCTAACCCCGTTAAACCAAACTTGAAGGGACCCTAGCAATTTGTTTCGATTAACCGATTAACCGATCATTGGCTTCGACTTTGACTTGGCAGGGAGGGAGTTGGGGGGGGGGGGGAGATTGGGGATGGGGGGGAAATGGGGTGGGGTGCGAGTTGGAGAGTGTGAGATGGGAGGGTGGTGGAAGGGTGCGAAATAGGGGTGGCGTGGGGTTTGGAGGGAGGTGGGGGGTGGGTGGGAGATGGGGGTTGGGGTGGGTGGGAGATGGTGGTGGAGGGTGGGTGGGCTGTGGGGGTGGGTGGGAAATCCAATAATACAAAGGATCAATCTTGCCTATATGAGACATGAACAGAATAAAAAAGAAAACCCCAAAACATGAGAACTGATTAAGCACAATGCAATGAGTAGTATCACCAGTGTCATACTCACACGTCTATGAATTGCATAATGTCAATTTCAAACCAAACACTTCATCAACTCTTATTTTTCATTTAGAGTTTGCACTTTAAAGAAAATCAAAACGAGCATAGATGTCTATACATTCAATTATCTGTGCTTCAAGATGTAATTTATATGAAAATAGATATTTAAAATCCTAACAATTCGAATATTCGTGCTTCTACAACCCCTACCGTTATTTATTTTGTTAGAGAGAGAAAGAAAGAAAGAAAGAAGGCAGAAGAGTGCCTCCTGCTAACCACAGCTACACTGTTGGTGAAGCGATGGTTGTTCAACCTGTTGGGTTGAGGTAGTGAGACTGAGCGGTGATTGTAGCCTGGGAAAGAGGGTGGTCTTGATTCAGTCTGGGAGTTTTGCAAATTAGTCTTAGGTGAGGTGGTGGTAGATCTTTCTCGAGTGTAATGGCCACCTTAGGCCTTCTGAGATAGGCTATTGTCAGCAGTGTAGTGACCGTGCACTTGCACCATTTGTTAACACTGTTCAAGTGTTGAAGAGGTCACACACATACACACACACTTTCTCTCTCTCCTCTCTCTCTCTCTCCCTCTCGCGCTCTCTCTCTCTTTCTCACTCACTCTCGATCTCTCGCTCGCTCACTCACTCACTCACTCACTCACTCACTCTCTCACACACACACACACACACACAAACACACACGGCAATGTTGGATTCTTTTTTTTAAAGTACAGTATTTGGATTACATTAATCTGAATTGAGGCTTTGCGTTCTAGCAACACCTAAGGTCATATCCGGATGGGTACCGGCTTGTGACTGCGCACTCATGGCGACTTTATTAATAAGTTTATAGTGCTACCCCACTGGGAAACGAGATCTCTGGCCCCGTGACCCGATATCCCACTCAATCATATTATCCTGGTACTGAGCAAACCACCCCTTGTCCTATCCTAGAAATATCAAGCGCCAGGCTAGGTAGCGACACATATCAATGTTGTAAGACATTTGTTTAACTCTATCGGGGTTCGAACACACAGCCTTCCGCATGGGACGCCAGCCAGCGCTCTTGGCGATTCAGTCACAGCGTCCAGTATTAAATTAAGAAGAATCTCACATTAGTTTCATGTTATTTTTCTTAAATTGCTGATGATATGTAGATGAGGAGCCTCGTCCTGTTCGTGTCCCATTAACATCCTATTTAGTAGGGGGGGGGGGGGGGGGGGTTACTGGAAGCCCTTAATCACATGCAGAAGTAGTTGTGTGTGATTTGTTATCAAGCAGCTTGTTAACTCTTCAGATTTGATCTCTTCACTGACTCTTCTGCGCCACTATAGACGGGTGAATGAGGTCAGGTGGTATCGTTTTACATGTATATATATATCCAATGTAACGGTGGACAAGGAAATATAGGGAAATATTGCAACGTGGCATTTAATATATATTATTTAGGGTGTGATCTGCTAACTAGGGTGTGATCACATTGGAGAGAATTGAAGTGAAAACGCGCAAAATTAATGTTGGTCTTCACACTGAGATGCTGGGCATCCATTTTCGAGAATATCACGGGTGCATCAAACTGTAAGACATGTTTAATGAGTGCATCAGTGTCCAACTAGGGTATGTAGAATCAAATCTAGTTACGTGGTTTTTTTTATTTGATAGAACATGATATGTTTTCATCGGATTATGCAAAATACCTTAAATTGAGCTGTCTATGGACCAGGCTTATAAGACATTCATATATATATATATATATATATTATATATATATATATATATTATTTTACCTCGGTAAACAGCCTCAGGCTAGCCTCAGGCTAGGGAGAGGTAAGCACGTCCGGTACCAGCAATTAGCATATAAAACTCACGACTGGATAACGTGTCGTTGGGTTGCTCCGGCAAAATTAGTCTACATACAAGCAAATACGCAGTAAGTATAATAAAAACTGTGGTTAGCTTAATTATGATGCATTAGAGCATCAATATGGAAAGTTTAGACTTTCGTTGGTCCAATTTGGACGAGTTATTTGGTTATAAACAACCAAGGATAGAACACTCGAGTGGGTTTCTCGAAGGAACCAAACCGGTCATTAGCGGTTCTGTCAACACCCGGGTCACCGTGTGACTATGGGTAGAGATGTGGGTTTCGCCCTATCTCATGTGGAAATTCTCTCGTACTCTAATAGAGAGTAATGTTGGAGATGCTCCTGGGTTTCTTTTATAGACTCCCCTAGACAAAAAATTTTCAGGCGTTTCTCCGAGTTTCGTAGCATTTTCTCCAACTTGTTGACGTAGTAGTCACAGGTGGGAGAAGTGTGCGGAACAGAGGGATGGGCGGGCCGATACACTGGTCCCGACCCCGCGTAAAGATTTGGGTTTGACCCACAATCCACGCACAAATTTAGCTTATTACGCCTGTGTTATAACGGTATAAACACGTTCTCTAACACCACCAGATGTCCAATTGAGTTTGAAACAACCAAATTGTGACAAATATATATACCAGGACTGACCAAAATCTTTGTTTACAGTTCCTGATGGCCACGAAGCGGAGTAAGCGCGGTGCAGCAGCAGCCGAGGGGCGTGTTCCGAGTGGAGTGGACGAGGAGTACGACTCCTCACCTGTGTTGTCGGCAGTGCCGTCGACACAGCCCCGGGCGCATATCCTCTCCGACCCGGACGAGGACGCAGTGCCTGATGTGCCTGCGCCTCCAGATTGGGAGGCTCGCTTTGCACGGTTGGAAAGCCACATCTTGATTTCCAAATCGCCGTGTCTCGGAAGCGGCGTAGGCCGAGTGTCCAAGAGGATTCGTATGAGGATTTCTTGGACACAGACTCAGCGGTGGAGCTTAAGGCTCCTCCTCCTCCTTCTCCTAAACGGAGGAAGAAGAAGAAACAGGTGATTTCTTCGGGTGATGAATTCACCAAGGAGCGGGCAGAGACTGGTTTTCGCAAAAAGCGGAAGACTAAGTCCAAAAAGAAGAAGAGGAAGAGGAAATATTCTTCTTCTGATTCGTCCACTGAGTCTACTTCTACGGAATCAGACTCAGACACCATATATGAAGGTGTCTATGCGGACATTGGCACTAAAGTGGCTAAGAAGGTGGAGAAGCCAAAGGCTAAGCGGGTTAAAACCACTACGCTTATGCGCGAGACCGTGAATGGTCATTTCCGCACGTTTAAACCGGCGGAGGTTATCTCCAAGTTAGGAGATGAGTTAACAGGCATAAAGGGTGTTCCCAACTCCATCATTAAAGAAATGGATCGGGATGTCAATATGACGGATGACCGTAAGAAGTTTGAAGATGTGTTGCACACAGTGCATAAGGCAGTGTTGGCTACCCTAACAGCTATTGTTCCTGTGGCTAATAGGATGCAGAGTGAAAATAAGTTCTCGTCTTTGGCTAAGACAATGGACAAAGGCATTGCAGTGTTAGCGGCGGCAGGTAATTACCTGTCGTATCGAAGATATGAAAATGTCTTCAAGTCAGTTTGCACAGATGCTGGCAAGGAAGTGGCTCGCTCTAAGAAGGTTACCGATAATGAGGGGAAGGAGTTTACGCTTTATCTTGCTCCAGAGCCGATTAAAGGGAAACCCTTAGATAACACCAAGATGTTTGGCGGTCAACTACAATACCTCTATAAAGAGGTAGAGACTGCAGCCAAGAGTGGCAAAAACATGGATGGCAAGAAGAAACAGGAAGTTCCTCGTTTCAAAAAGTCACGAGGGGATTTTCGTCCACGACGGTTCACCAGAGGAACCAGACCGAGTTCAAACTTCGGTCAAGGGTTTCGGGGCCGGGGCGCTCGCCCAGGCTGGACCGACAACACCGCACGGCCAATAGGCCGAGGGGTCAACTCGTCGAGACCTTTCCCCAGGGGCGGGTCCAAGTAGAGGTCCAAACACAAACTTTACAAGTCCCTGCAGCCTCTAAAAACACACAAACTGTAAGCAACTTTGTGGCTGGTAATATTAGTAATCATATTTCTGAGTGGCACAAAATTACTAGTGACCAAGAAATTTAAAAAATAGTTAGGGGTGTTCACATTCCCTTCACACAAATTCCTGTACAAAGTATAATACCTTTTCCATATAACATTCAACCAGTTGAACGAGAAGCACTAACTAAACAGGTACATAAATTCTTTGAGAAAGGAATTATACAAAAAGTGACACACTGTTCAGGACAGTTTATTTCAAACATTTTCTCGAGACCGAAGCCTAATGGTGATGTTCGAATGATCCTGGATTTAACAATCCTTAATAAAAGGGTGGAATATCGACATTTTAAAATGTTCTCTCTAGATACGGCACGAGATCTGATTACACCAGATGCGTGGATGGCTAGTGTTGATTTACAAGATGCATATTATACGCTTCCCATAATGGAACAATACCGAAAATTTCTTCGATTTATTTGGGATAACCAACTCTATGAGTTTACTTGCATGCCGAATGGCTTAGCTTGTGCGCCTCGTTTATTTACTAAATTGCTTAAACCTGTTTTCTCGGTAATGGCGAGGAAGGGTCACATAATGTTTCCATACATAGATGATTCTTTTATTATAGCATCAACACAAATTGGTTGTGAGAATGCAGTTTTGGATTTATGTGCATTACTCAATAAATTGGGGTTTTATGTACATCGACAAAAGTCAGTGTTTAAACCAACAAAACAACTCAAATGTTTAGGGTTTATTCTGGATACACAGTCCCTTACAGTGTCGATAACAGAACAAAAACTAATTAAGTTTATGACTACAGCGACTCAGCTTATTAAGTTATCAAAGCCTAAAATTAGACAGGTTGCTGTTCTTATTGGCATAATGACATCATATGCACCTGCTGTGTTATATGGGAAGGCCCATATTAAGTCGCTAGAAATAGATAAAAATTTAGCGTTAGCACGAACTAAAGGCAATTTTGAGCGAAAGATGTTTATTTCGCAAGAAGGGTTACAGGATATTGGATGGTGGATGCAACATATAGCAAGTTCACCAAATCCAATCCGCATGGCGGAACCTAATACAGTAATTACTACTGATGCTTCGTTAGAAGGTTGGGGAGCTCATCGAGATGGGGTCACAACAGGAGGTAGATGGCTTGATGATGAAAAATCAGACTATATTAATGCACTAGAATTGCGTGCTATTTATCTGGGCTTACGTAGTTTAGTAAAGATAAATAAATCACAGGTTAGAATACTAACTGATAATACTACTGCCATGGCATATATTCGTAACATGGGTGGAACCAAATCAAAGTCTTGCAATCAGTTATCTAAACTGATTTGGAACTGGGCACAGGCTCAACAAGTCTGGCTGACTGTAGCGCATATTCCAGGGTCACAAAATACACTTGCAGATTATAAAAGTAGAAATTTCCATGACCATTTAGAGTGGTCTCTCTCTACACCTTTGTTTAACTTCGTTTGTGAAAAATGGGGTACACCTGAAGTTGACTTGTTTGCATCACGAAATAATAACAAGTTACCCTGTCATGTTTCTTGGCATCCTGAACCGGATGCTTGGAAAGTAGATGCGTTTGCTATTACCTGGGAAAATAATTATTTTTATATTTTCCCACCATTTAGCATTATCAGCAGAGTAGTGAGAAAAATCGGCTTGGAAGGGACACATGCGATACTGGTGGTGCCCGATTGGGACACGCAACCTTGGCTGCCAGCAGTTTCACAACTGGCAAAAGATCATATACGATTCCCAAGAAAACTCGGGAATCTGACGCACCACGGACCGCTAGTGGTTCACGGCGACGTGTCAACGACGCCCCTATTGGCATTCCTTTTCTAAGGAAGCAGCTACAGCAATTTGGATTGGACAGAATTACTGAGGATAGGATAGTATCGGATGCCTGGAGGCCAGGAACTGTCAAAATGTATACAACCTATTTAAAGAAATGGGGTGTACATTGTTTGTTAATGAAAGTTAAGCCAACAAATCCAAAGATTTCACAAGTAGCTCGGTTTCTTCGTTCTCTAGAGGATGAAGGACTTTCCTTTGGATCGATTAATGCGGCGAGGTGTGCGTTATCAATTATATTACCTAGAATTGATGGCGAAACAGTTGGAAAACATTATGTTCTTTGTTATTTACTTCGTTCAATTTATCAAAGGAATCCTCCAAAACCAAAGTATAGTCGGTTTTGGGATGTTTCTATAGTATTTAAGTTGTTTCAGGCTTGGCCTCACAACTCGTGGTTAGATATAAAACAGTTAGGTTTTAAGGTCGCGGTCCTGTTATTGTTAGTAACCGGACACAGAGGACAGACGATTGTTGCTTTATCCTTAACTGGATTAGAAATAGACAAGGAACAAGCTACGTTTGATTTAGAAAAATTGCTTAAATCGAACACGTTAGGTGACCCTTTATCAACGGTTCACTTAGACTGTTTTCCGAATGATCGGAAATTATGTGTTGTGTCGGCCATACGGGCTTATATATACAAGACAAAGGATTTACGTGCATCACAACAACTATTAGTGAGCTTTATAAAGCCACATAAGGCGATTTCACGAGACACACTTGCCAGATGGACAATTACGGTGTTGAAATTGGCTGGAGTGGATACGAGTAAATACTCTTCCCACTCAACTAGAGGAGCCATGGTCTCCAAGGCACGGGTGCTTGGTATTTCTGTGAAAAGAATACTAGCGCATGCAGGCTGGAAGACGGCTAAGTCGTTTGCAAAACATTATAATAAACGACTAGAAAAGCCTACCGGCGTTGCAAAGCGTCTTCTCGCCAACTAACAAGAATAGGTGAGAACAAAAATTTAGAATGTTATAATAATAAGAAAGAATGATATTGATGCGCGAAAAGAAGGAAGGCAAGGCGGGGGTGGAGAAATGAGACGCTTTATTGGCGCCTCACAGAACATGGTGAACAATCAGAGTAAAGGCCCATAAGGAGCTACAAGGTTAAATGGCATGAAGAGTAAATAAACAATGTAAGATCATGGAGAGGTAAAATATGAAGTCAATAAGATATCAGGTATCAAAGTCAGTGTTCAGTGTCTTCTGAGTGAGGGGGTGCCGAAGAGCCCTCCACCACTTCAGAGAGGTGGAAGGGTAAGAGTTGGGTGGGTGGGTGGAGAAGAAATGCTGGCAGGGAGACGGCAGGGAGCAGAGTGAGGAGGAAAGCTGGCGGGCGGCCTTATAAGGGGGGAAGGGAGGCGGCAGCAGGTGAGGTGTGAGTGCTAGCGGCCCGGGGGAGGGCGCGGGGTGGCGAGCAGCGGGGGGCGGGTGAGGTGTGGGCGCGTGAGAATGGAGGGCGGGGGGAGGTGGCAGGTGCGGGTTGGCGAGCAGCGGGGGTCGGGTGAGGAGGGGGGGCGAGATCAAGGACGGGCGGGGGGAGGTGGCAGTGAGTGAGCGATCTCGGCCGAGGTGTGGAGGTGGCGCGACACGCGGGGCGGGGGAGGGTCTCCTTCTTTCCTCGCATCAAACGTAATGCTTCGCATTACGACCGATGCGCGAAAAGAAGGAAGGCAAGGCGGGGGTGGAGAAATGAGACGCTTTATTGGCGCCTCACAGAACATGGTGAACAATCAGAGTAAAGGCCCATAAGGAGCTACAAGGTTAAATGGCATGAAGAGTAAATAAACAATGTAAGATCATGGAGAGGTAAAATATGAAGTCAATAAGATATCAGGTATCAAAGTCAGTGTTCAGTGTCTTCTGAGTGAGGGGGTGCCGAAGAGCCCTCCACCAAAACGGCGGAGAGGGCTCGAGGGGCGCCCGAGGGTGCGAGGCGAGGCACGTAGGCGTGGACGGCAGCAGAGGTCCAAGTACCTTGGGCCATTATCTCAGGAAGGGGCACCCCGGCGCGCTGGCAGGCCTGGGCGGCGCCCCGGCGGAGGCTATGGAGGGTGTAGTCCTCGGGCCGTGGGACCCCTTGGGCGGCGAGGGCCCCTCGTAGCAGCGTGGTGAGAGAGCGAGGGTCGAGGGGCCGGCCGGAGGGCATGATGAAGGCGGGCGCGTCAGGGGCGGCAGGGCAGAGGGCGGCGGCGCCGAACCAGGCCGCGACGGGGCAGAGGGCGGAGTCGGGGATGGCGGGGATGAAGAGGGCGACCGCGCCCGAGGGTGAGGAGATGGTCTTGGAGCTCCGGATGTGCAGTCGGAGACCCCCGGGCGCGGAGCGGACGTCCTCGCGGGTCAGGGTGTGGGGGCCGCCCCACCCCTCGGGACTCGGGGCCAGCAGGTTGGACTGGCGCAGCATCCCGAAGTACCCGAGGAGGAGCGCGGCCCGAGGCACGAGCGAGGCGGGCCCTGCTCGGGAGAGGTGTTTGATGGCGAGGGCGAGCTGCTCCGGGGAAAGGGGGGGCGCCTGCCGCTGAACGTGGGAGGAGGATCGCTCCCCCCCTCGGCAGACGTCCTTAGGGAAACGGGCGTCGAAGCCGGAGGTGAGGCCCCCGGCGTCCTCGACCCAGGAGCGGGCGCCCGAGACGGTGTTCTTGACGGAGGCGGGCGCCAACCCGCGCAGGAAGAGGGCCGCCGTGAAGGTGGCGACGTCGAGGGGCGTGGGCGCGAGGGGCGCCACGCCTCGGGCCACCGCGAAGGTGACGAACTCCTCGGCCTGGCGACGACGGTTCCTCCAGGTCGCCGGGGCGAGGGAGGCAGCGCGGAAGCGGGAGACGGCAGCAACTTCCTCGGGCAGGAAACCTAGAGGCCGGGGAAGAAGGGGAAGGCGTCATGGGTGATGGTAACGGGGAGCAGCCCGAGGCGGGCCACCTCGTCGCGGGCCGTCGCCTCCCAAGGGCCCGGGAGGTGGGCGCGGCTGAGGGCGTCCGCGAGGAGGAGGTCGGCGCCGGGCTTGTGGGTGATGTGTAGGGTGAAGGAGCCCGTGGCCGCTATCAGCCAGAGCTCCCGGGCGCACGTCCCGAGGGTGACGTCTCGGGCGCGGCCGGATTCGAGGGCGAGGGCGGAGGCCATGTTATCGGTGTTAATGACGACCGTCGCCCCCGCGACGTCGTCCGGGAGCAGGGCGCGGAGGGCGACGACGAGGTTGATCGCCTCGAGCTCGTGGATGCTGTTAAAACGTGACTGGAAGGCTTTAGTGTATCCTCGGGCATAGTAGTGGGTGTGGGAGAACGCCCCGCCCCCGGTGAGGCAGGAGTCGCACTCTATCACCCACCGGCGACCCTCCGGGGCGCGGAGTAGGTGCAGGCCGTTGGAAATGCGGCCGTAGGCGGCGAACCACCTCAGGTCCCGGAGGGCGTCGTCGGCGAGGGTGATGGTGGGCGCCCCGAAGCAGCTGCGCAGCGCCCCGAGGAGCCGGGCCATGAACTTCCGGCCGGGGAGCACGCAGCTACTCACATGGTTGAGGCGCCCCAAGAGACTCTGGAGCTCCTGCTTCCCGAGGGTGGGCCGGGCGACGCGGGCCTCGCAGTCGTCGACGAGGGCCTGGATCTTGCCGGGGGCGACCCGGATGGTCATCGCCTCGGTGTCGAGGGCGAACCCGAGCCATTGAAGGCGGACAGCCGGGGGATGACACTTTCCGGGTGCCACGTCGAGGCCGAGGGCTGTGGTGAGGGCCATGAAGGCGTCAAATGCTTTGCAGGCCCTCAGGTAGGAGCCCTCGCACCCGATAAAATCGTCGACGTAGACGAGGGCGTGGTAGCCCTCGCGCCGGAGGATCCAGGCCACCGCCGAGGTGACGCGGACGCAGGCCGCGCCCGAGGAGCGGCAGCCGAAGGGGAGGGCGAGGTCGATGTAGGTGGCTCCGTTGAGGGATATCCCGAACAGGGGGCAGGAGAGGGGGTCGGCCCGGAGCTGGCGGTAGGCCCGGGAGATGTCCGCCGACCAGACGTAGGCCCCTACGCCCTCGGATACGAGGCGGCGGCCCACGTCGGCGACGGACGGGAGGGTATATGCGTGGGGTTCCCCGAGGTATTCCCGGCGGGGGATGCCGGAGTTGACGCTGGCACCTCGGGGATAGGAGAGGTCCACGATGACCCGCCTCTTACCGGGGTCGGACTTGGGGCGGGTCATCATGGGCGACACCTGGGTCCAGGGGGAGAAGGGGGGGACGAGGAAGGGGCCGATGAGGGCGCCGAGGGCGAGCTCGGATTCGATGAAGGTCTGGATGTGGGAGAGAAATTCCCGAGGCTCGCGGTGGTTGGTGAACGTGGGGCGGGGGATGGTCGGGGCAGAGTAGTTCGAGGGAAAACCGAACTCGAGGAGGTCGAGGACGGCTTGGTCAGGGTAATCTTGGAGGCGGGAGCGCCAGGCCTGGATGTGGAGGCCTGAGGGGAGGGGGATGCGGGCGGCCAAAAAATTAGGGAGGCCCGCTTCCCGGAGGGTGGTGTAGGTATGGCGGATGTGAGGGTAGCGGTTCCCATGCCTCGCCAGAGGTGTGGGGCCAGGCGGCGAGGATGGTGGGGCGGTACTGGGAGGGGGTGGGGCCGCAAGAGGGGGCTGCGGGGAGGGTGTCCTGGAGGTCGGGGTCGAGGACATCAATGGTGGGCTCGTCTAGGGAGGCGGGGGGGGCGGTTGGGGGGGAGGGGGAGGAGGTGCGGCGGGGGCGGGCTAAGGGGGCGGCGAAGGCGTGTGGGGTGGGGGGGGGGTCTGGGTCGGGGGAGGCGGGGCGGGAGGCTGGAGGCGGGGCGGAGGGGGGGTCCGGGGGGGGGGGGGGGGGGGGGGGCGGGGGTCAGGGGGCGGGCATAGGAAGGCAGTGTCGCCAGGGTCAAGGTAGTCTTCAGGGTCGGGGTTGATGGGCGACTGGGGCCGGTAGGCGGTGGAAGCCTTGATGAGCGGGCGCTGGGGCCCGAGGTGGCCGGGTGGGGCGGCCGTGTCGAGGCGGCGGTCAGGCCGCGCCTCGGGCGTGGGGGCAGTGCGGGGGGCACTGTCGGTAGGGCTGGTATCGGGGCGGCTGGAGCAGGGTCGGGGGGCGGCTTCGTGGTAGGTGGGCCGGTTACAGACCTCCGGGCCGGGCTGGAGGTGCCGGCGCTTTAAAAATCCGGGGAGGGCGCGGGGGCAGCGGCGCGCGCACGTTTGGCTAGGCATGCGTCCTCACTATGGACGGTCAGTAACTTTCGCACATTCGCGCAGTAGGCGCAGGCATGGCGCATCTTGGCGCTCCCTTGGCCGTGAACCTCCCCCGGGGCAGCGTGGGTGCATGAGGTCGGGTCCCGGTTCCATGCGTAACAAAGCGCCCCGTGGGCCTCCTTGGAGTAGGGCACGCGATTATCGGTGTGGGCGCGGGACTGGGGGCGGGCCTTGGCGGAGTCGAGGGGCCTGGGCTGGGCGGGGGCGGGCTGGGCTGGCATGGCTAAGCAGTCGAGCCTGAGGAGGTTTATCGCGACTAAGTCGTGCCAGCCGTTAGGGAGGGTACCGTCCGCGATCGCAGAAAACACACTTTCTGAGTATCGGCGGACTGTGGTCCAGGGGTAGATAAGGTTGTCCTTGGCGACTACAATGAGGTGCTGGTGCAGTCCGGGGGCGGAGTGGGCGGGGAAGTCCGGGTGGTCGAGGAGGTGCAGGAGGGCGAGCGTATACTCATCTTTCGTCGCCTCTCCTCGCTTCACCGGCTTCCTCTCCGCCCCCCGCTGGACCAGATCGGAGGGGAACAGGTAGTCGGCCGGTATACCTTGTCTCCTCGTGGAATGACGCGCCTCGGCAGACGCCAGTATCTCTCGGACGGCATCGGCCGCCGAGGCGGGGCTGTGGCGGGGGACGTCCTCCTGGTGGGCCTGGGACGGGTAGGCAGGCGCTTGGGACGGCTGGTGTCGATACCTCAGGTAGTCCGTCGACTGGGGGGCCGGTAGGCCCCCTTGGGGCGGCGGCGGCGGCGGCCGGGCGGTGGCGCGCGCCCGAGGTGTTGGCTGGGGATGCTGTGGCGCCGCCGGCGCCTCACCGGCCGCGAGGGCGTCGATCCGGGCGTGGATTTCTGCGGTAGCCTGGCGGGCCTCGGCGGCTGCCTCGGCGGCCGCCCTCCGGCTCTCGGCGGCTGCGTCGGCGGTCGCCCTCCGGTTCTCCAGCTGCATTTTCTGCATCGCCTCCATGAGGGCAGACATCTCCGTGCCCGAGGCGTGGCCCGAAGGGGGCGCGGGGGATGCTGGGGCGGAGGCTGGTGAGTCCTCCCTTGGTGGTGTAGGCGACGGCCCCGGAGTGCGGGGGGCAGCCCGGGAGCTCTTGCGGCCACGGCCTTTTCCTTGAGGCATGGTGCGTAAGGTAGTGGTCCGAGGTGGTGATAATCCAAAGAAGAAATGCTGGCAGGGAGACGGCAGGGAGCAGAGTGAGGAGGAAAGCTGGCGGGCGGCCTTATAAGGGGGGAAGGGAGGCGGCAGCAGGTGAGGTGTGAGTGCTAGCGGCCCGGGGGAGGGCGCGGGGTGGCGAGCAGCGGGGGGCGGGTGAGGTGTGGGCGCGTGAGAATGGAGGGCGGGGGGAGGTGGCAGGTGCGGGTTGGCGAGCAGCGGGGGTCGGGTGAGGAGGGGGGGGCGAGATCAAGGACGGGCGGGGGGAGGTGGCAGTGAGTGAGCGATCTCGGCCGAGGTGTGGAGGTGGCGCGACACGCGGGGCGGGGGAGGGTCTCCTTCTTTCCTCGCATCAAACGTAATGCTTCGCATTACGACCAAGGATAAAAATGAATTATGTAAAGGTCTCCCTAGCCTGAGGCTAGCCTGAGGCTGTTTACCGAGGTAAAATAGTATAGTTATACGAGTCTTACCTTGGTACAGATGATGGATAACTGTTGTTTTACCGAGGTATAAGCCTCGGATAGATGTGGGCTAGGGCCCTCCCGCCACACCCTGCCACATCTATTCCGTTGGTGTACTTTTTCGGTAAAGTAATAGTATCCATTGTTTGAAAGTCATTTTTATCCTCAATAAGTAGGTTAAGATTGCTGGTACCGGACATGCTTACCTCTCCCTAGCCCACATCTATCCGAGGCTTATACCTCGGTAAAACAACAGTTATCCATCATCTGTACCAAGGTAAGACTCGTATAACTATACTATATATATATATATATATATATATATATATATATATATATATATATATATATATATATTCTAAGAGCTGAGGTATGTGTATGGAAATAATACTCAATAGCCACCATACTTGTAGACCGTCTTAACCATATTGTGCAAACGATATTTCTTCAAGGTTGTTACATTCATTGATTAAACAGGGGAAATTTCAATCATATGCAATTGGTCTTCCCCATTCCACTGCTCCTTACACTATTTAAATGCCGAGCACCAGTTTAGGTAGTAACAAGTATCAGTCAGCTATGGTTCGAATCCCACGACCTGACACTCGGGAAGCGTGCACTCAAATCATTCGGCCATCCCGTCTGGTCATTAACTCATTAACTGTATTCATTTTTTATCTAGTGCCACTACTTTAGTAGTGATCATGATTAACCACTTCAGCATTCTGTTTCTCAAGCCCAGATGTCTCAAATGGCCAGCGTCCATTAACCACAAATATGTACATCTCTCATTAAATGTTCCCAATCAGAATCTATTTTTCCATTATGAGGAAATGTTTGGGCTCCACCTACGTCGTGAATGCAGATCTCAATTATTTAATTATTTTTGCATTCTGAAAATGGTCTTCCTTAGACCTATTCTAGAGGTAGTATTGTTAGTAAATGTCTGGCGGTCTTAGTGAATTGTGTGTGTCAACCAAATCGGGCCGTGCGGTCTCGGTGGATGCTCTCCTCCCTTAACCCCCTCCCCCATCGACACACACACACCAACACACACACACACACACACGCACGCACACTTCCTCTCTCACACACACACACACACACACACACACACACACACACACACACACACACGTCCGCCCTCCTTCCCCTCCGCGCCCCCTCCAACATCAGTTGTCCCATTATCGTATCTCACCAAAAGATATTAGGGAAGCTTTAAGTGAGGGTTTGCTTTTAACATACTACACCAAGGAAAGTGGTGATTTCTGTGAGCGGGTAGGATGTAGTTAACCTATTGAATAAAGCGTCTGACTCTATACATCCCCGCAAGGCATATCCTTGAGAATATCCTTGAGAGTAGCGGGCAAAGTGTCCATTTTGAAACATCATGTTGAAAGTTAGAAATATATATTTTTTTAAACAAAAAATAATCACTGAGACTTATTTCTATTCTTTGAAATTCGGCCATGGTGCAAGCGGCTTGGTCTTCCAGTAGTGCATCACTATAAAGTCGCCATGAGTGCGAACTGTCACAAGTCTATACCCGTCCTAATGTGACTTTAGATGTTACCATGACGTAAAACCCCCCAAAACAACAAAACAACCACTCTTTAGATGATGTTGCACGTGATTATAGTCTTTGTTTCCGACACAGCACTAAGCAACCGCCAGTAACTGACTCTGAATGATGATAACATATTGCAACTGCTCAGCAACACACGGCTGGAAGGTCCAACGCCCTTCTCTTCAAGTTTAACCCACTCATCTGTGAGAGCGGGATGCTTTTAGCTAGTTATTCTAGAGCTTGGTATAGGCGCACTATGAGCTGTTCTATACTTTATGCACCCGCTAAGAGTATTATTCAAATGCAGCCAGCATCATATTGGAAACATCGGTTCTCATCTTATCACCAAAATTAAGCAATGTTGAAAAATGGCTGAATTGTATCTGTGACCATCTGGGGATATAACTATGATTGGTATGAGGTGATGTAGACATTCTGATACAAGTTTATGCAAAAGCCTGCCAAATCAATATTGGATAAGTAAATCCTTGAGTCAAAATGACCGCCACACACAAATGCCTAGATGTTAATCTGTTCTTCACAATTGATGCTAAATATCATAATGTCAAATATGATGCAAAGTAACATAGTATGCGGTGCTACTTTAGCGTGCAGTCTCCCATGATTTCAACCCTAACCCTAAAAAAATAGTTAAATAGGGATCATAGAATACCCCATGTGACCTGACTTGACCTGTCTAAATAATGATGTGTCTATCTGTTAGGTAAGAATGGTCGCCGCTAGGATCGGGTCAGTAGTGTCGACGCAATGGCTGAAGAACCAGCTGGCCAGTAAGGCGCATACAAAGCTT
The DNA here is from genome assembly GCA_030323885.1 of Branchipolynoe longqiensis. Lineage (NCBI taxonomy): Eukaryota > Metazoa > Annelida > Polychaeta > Phyllodocida > Polynoidae > Branchipolynoe > Branchipolynoe longqiensis. The sequence goes on from CM059188.1 coordinate 47,141,962, forward strand.
CGGGTACTGGACTGCAGCTGGTCACTCGTCAAGAGTGGGCATGAAGACTTCGCAAAGTAAGTACATGCAAACACATGTGTGTGGCAGTCTAGGAACTTCCGACGCTGGGTTCATTAATGAACTAATATGCACTGTGAAGTTAAAAATACATTGAAAATTCATCCTAGGTAAATTTTGAGATTTTTGTGTTCAATAGTCAATAACAGTCTGATTAGCACTCTCTTGAATTATCTCTTGAAGTATGCTTAATAAAGGCACCATTATTTAAATTGAATATGTACAATCAAATTTAGATCAGTATGTTGGTCTCGAAAATGGTATGCTTCCAACAGATTATGCAGCTTTAAGCCTAATCCTTCATCAAAGAGTCAAAATAAATGCTAACTAAGGGGATTAAAAATTACTCTCACTCTCTCTCTCTCTCTCTCTCTCTCTGTCTCTCTCTCTGTCTCTCTCTCTCTCTCTCAGATATCTAAATGTGGTCACACATCCTGCATCCGAAAATTAAATTAAAAATGTTACAACAAATTGATACCATGTGAAAATGTGAGGCACTTTACATGTAGATATTACGGGACTGACTTATCTAGATCGGGTGGGAGAGTGATGATGATACCCACTTCCCGTGCCGTAGGTCATGGGTTCAATCTCTGACTGAGTCAAAATTATTACCTGCTGATTCACCTGTATGTAGCATGGCAGTACTGGGACAGGGTAAGGACTAGTTGGCTCAGTGTCAAGACAATGTGACTGAATCAGTTAATGGGATGTCGTGTTATGGAGTCAGTGGCTCCAACGGACAGGATAATGAAGCCAGCAAGTGTGTGAGTGTGTGTTGTCGCAAGTCAGTACGCATCCAAGTGTGTAAGTGTGTCTTGCCGCAAGTCGCTGTCCATCCTGATATTACTTAAGATGTTCCTAGGATGTTACCATAGTAAACTACATCTTCCCACCATTATGGTTACAGGACGCATCTCTCACTTATTGATTTCAAACTAGATGAAACCACTTAGCAGCCAAGTCTAGTTTGATATCAAACTAGATGAGGCCACTTAGCAGCCAAATCTAGTTTAATATCAAATTAGATGAGGCTACTTAGCGGCCAAATCTAGTCTGATATCAAATTAGATGAGGCTACTTAGCGGCCAAATCTAGTTTGATATCAAATTAGATGAGGCCACTTAGTGGCCAAGTCTAGTTTGATATCAAATTAGATGAGGCTACTTAGCGGCCAAATCTAGTTTGATATCAAATTAGATGAGGCCACTTAGCAGCCAAATCTAGTTTAATATCAAATTAGATGAGGCTACTTAGCGGCCAAATCTAGTCTGATATCAAATTAGATGAGGCCACTTAGTGGCCAAGTGTAGTTTGATATCAAATTAGATGAGGCCACTTAGCGGCCAAGTCTAGTTTGATATCAAATTAGATGAGGCCACTTAGGAGCCAAGTCTAGTTTGATATCAATCCACGATAAGTAGGTCCTCCAACCTTAATGGTGAAAATATCAAACTAGAAACTTATTAATTATTTATTACACCATCCCAGTATTGTGTTTATTATTGGAATTCCTTAGAAATGTCCATTTTTTAATCATTTATTTTGGATTGATTATTTAACAAGGACTATATTTTTCTCCATTTCTGTGATAGTTTCTTGTCACTACTCTGCGGTCAGAGATTGTGAAGTATCAGACTAGTTCAGTTAGAACTTGCTCAAATTGAAAGTGGTACCGGTCGCACAGCACTAATGCCGTTAAGAGAGAAGAATGATTTACCACATTGTAATGTATGACACTGACAATGGCGGCATCCAGGGTTTGTGGTGTAATAAACTACTCGTCAACCACACCAACTTGTCTTTCAGAGAGCACGTTCCCAGCGCCTTGTTCTTTGACCTCAACCGGTGTGTGAACCCACGTTCGTTGGTGCCCCGCTTCCTGCCGGACCCTGTCTGCTTCACCAACTACTGCCACACTCTGGGAATCACCAAGGACACACACCTCGTGTGCTATGACAGAGGAATTATGCTCGCAGCCGCCCGCAGTTGGTGGACCTTTAAGGTGAGTGCGCTGTTCCAGTGAAACCCCCTAATATAAGCAAGCTGCAGCGTTGACATGTTCTAGCAGTGTGTAGTAGTCTGCACTAACCTTTCAGGCAAGGGGCCGCATAGACAGGTAAGCGTGGGTAGGGTGATGACATCAGGGAGCCTAGGTGGTGTAATGGTTAGCACACTGGCCTGGAATTCAAGAGGTGTGGGTTTGATTCCTGCTCTGGCGCAATATTTCCCATTTTCATTGCCCCTCCCCACAACACTGGTTTCCATGACCTGGATCCTGTACAAGCTACACGCTGTATGATTGTTGAACCTATCCTATGTATATTTGTTTGTATGTAATTGTAAGTATTAATACGACTTTTGGACGTAAACCATTTAAAAGAGTTACAATTCCATGGTGATGTGTGTAGTAGTCTGCACTGACCTCGCAGGCAAGGAGCTGCATAGACAGGTAGGTGTAGTTAGGGTGATGACATCAGGGAGCCTAGGTAGTGTATTGGTTAGCACGCTGGCTTGGAATGCTGTGTGGGTTCGGTTCATTCTCTTGGCTGTGATATTTCCCAGTGATATTTCCCAGTTTTATCCCCCACCCCCCACCCCCCACGACAAGTGTTTATAAATAGGCTGGACCACTAGCTTCACTGACCTCTCAGGCTTTGGGGGTTTTGTGTTGCAGATTCTATTTACAACAGTTTATCTTGAATGACCAGATGTGTAACTAGTTTATAAAAAGTAACATTAAGTGTATCATGATGGTCTTTTTCTTCTCCTTAAGAAAAATGGACACAAATATTTCAAAGTGGCTGCCTATGATGCATTATTGGATTGAATTTCTCATGGTCTGAACTAACCTACTGGTAATATATGTTATACACTCAGGAGGAAAAGAATAAAATCATTCCACTGTTACAGCATCTGAGAGCAAGGACACGTCACCTGCTATGTCCGGACAACATTGATCTAGCTGGGAAGTTGTCCTTTGAAGACGGACTATTGTATCTCATCTTTACGAAGTCTTGTATGCTGATGGTACCGGACGCGGTGGCCAAATCGGTAGAGCGCAGGCTTCCCATGTGGAAGGTCAGGAGTTTGAATCCCAACTGAGTCAAACCAATGAATTACAAAATTGATACTTGTCGCTACCTAGCCAGGCACTCTGCATTACTGGGATATGGCAAGAACTGGTTATCTCAGTATCAGGATAATGTGACTGAGTGGGATATCGGGTCATGGTGCAGTACTATCAAGTCACCATGAGTGTGCACTGTCACAAGTTGGTACCTGTCTGATATGAACTTCGATGTTGCTAGGACCTAAAACAACAACCAATCAATGTATGCTGACTGCTTTCTCGAATATCATCCAGGCTTATGGACATGACCAGGTGTCAGTGTTGGACGGTGGTCTGAATGCGTGGAAGGCAGATGGGAATCCGATGGAGGATGGCGTCATGAAACTCCCAGAACAGGTAGGCTCATTATGACATAGGTTCATTTCCTGCCAACTCGAAGGGAACAAAGTAATGGGCATCTCCATCTGAGTACAAACATCTCCGGGATGTTCATGTCTGGAGACCAAGCTTCCTTGATGCGCCTATCTCTCAAGAAGGTTCATTGATGCACCTATCTCAAGAAGGTTCATTGATGCACCTAGCTCTCAAGGTGCAAAGGTTCATTGATGCACCTATCTCTCAACAAGGTTCATTGATGTACCTATCTCTCAAGGTGCAAAGGTTCATTGATGCACCTATCTCTTAACAAGGATCATTGATGCACCTATCTCTCAAGGTTCATTGATGCACCTATCTCAACAAAGTTCATTGATGCACCTATCTCAACAAGGTTCATTGATGCACCTATCTCTCAAGGTTCATTGATGCACCTATCTCAAAAAGGTTCATTGATGTACCTATCTCAACAAGGTTCATTGATGCACCTATCTCAAAAAGGTTCATTGATGCACCTATCTCTCAACTACACACTTTAGCTCTCATATCCATTTCAGCCATGGCTACATTCTCATGGAGGGTGTGATGTATTCTGATAACTGCTTAATATATCTGTCCTGAGATAGCTTCAAGCTATAACTGGATGCCGCATTTAGCTAATTATTGGTGAGCATTTGCACCAGATGGAAGGATGGTCTTCTAGTCTAGTCATGTGACTTCCAGTACTCTCAGCAATATGTAAACAAAGGAGGACCTATGCATTAAGGCTCATAGTACACACTTGGGGGCCGTTAAAATATTATGTGATGCTATTTCGGTTAAAATTAAACACCCATCCCCTTGTAACGCTCCCTAAAGCTAGACGATAAGCCACATAACGCTTTGGCCCACACTCCCCATCCCCCTAAGTGTTACGTAGTATTTGAATGGCCCCATATTATTTTTGGATAAATAGTGAATGATGAATACTTCCTTCCCCCTAAGTGGCATATGTGCTCTATGTAGGCATGCCCCTGCCCCAGCCTCAAACAGCTGGTGACTTGAGCACTTAGGTACCGGCCATTTACACTGCCCTTATATTCACTTTAGACGCCCAGCCATGGGGCATATTTGTGACCCAGTTTGGTATCTTGGAATACACATATTGTGTGCCTGTTTTTAATTTAAGAAGTATAATTTTACTTTCAATGTTAATCTCACCCATCTTAGCCTTGAGCGCAATTATTTTTAATATGTTTAATTATTTGTTGTGTAATTAAAGGGTCATTTACTTGTACACAGAACAAGGATCAATCAGCATTGGAAATAATTGACAATTAACTCCGCAACACAAAAGCCAGTGGTGTTTGTTTTTATCTCTCTCTTACAATAAGTATTAAAGCTGCAGAGTTCGATGAAAGCTTTAAATTTTCAAAACCAAAACAATAGATTTGATCTACGGAATTTAACTTAGATACTGGTGTACTTATTAAGCATTTGGCGCTGCATAAGGTGTTGAATGATGGGTTATGTCTGTGCATGGATTGGGTGGAGAGGTGTGTTCGATTATGCATGTGTCTGGAGAGGGTGTTGAGCCATGGAATTTGGAAAGGTGCGTTGGGTGACGCATGTGTATGGGGAGGGTGTTGAGCCATGGAGAGGTGATATATTGTGTTTGTGCATGGAGAGGTTGTTGAACGAGTATGAAGAGGGTGTTGAGCCATGGAAAGGTGTGCTGGGTTATGCCTGTGTATGGAGAAAATGTTGAACCATGGAGAGGTGATAGATTGTCTGTGCATGGAGAGGGTGTTGAGCCATGGAAAGGTGTACTGGGTTACCCCTGTGTATGGAGAAAGTGTTGAACCATGGAGAGGTGATAGCTTATCTGTGCATGGAGAGGGTGTTGAGCCATGGAAAGGTGTGATGGGTTACGTCTGTGTATGGAGAAAGTGTTGAACCATGGAGAGGTGATAGATTGTGTATGTGCATGGAGAGGGTGTTGAACCATGGACAGGTGTGATGGGTTATGCCTGTGTATGTAGAAAGTGTTGAACCATGGCGAGGTGATAGATTGTGTCTGTGGATGGAGAGGGTCTTGAGCTATGGAGAGGTGTGTTTTGTTATGCCTGTGTGTTTTGTTATGCCTGTGTATGAAGAGGTGTGATGGGATATGAGCATCATGTGTTAGTGAGGGTTCATGGCTGTGACTGTGGGGACTTGTGGAATGCTGTGCAGCGAGTGTGCTTTGTGTTTTGTTCTGTGTTCACCAATTATAGTGAACCATGGAGAGGTGATAGATTGTGTATGTGCATGGAGAGGGTGTTGAGCCATGGAAAGGTGTGATGGGTTATGCCTTCATCGCTTTTATTTATTTTATTTTGTATTAAGTATAATTTTAAGTTAAGCTGTTTGTGTCTTAAATATAAACAAAAAGCCATATATTCCAATTATGTAATAGGATTCAAATATTACTTTGTTTCATTTCAGTCGCTTCATTTTCAATTTGTTTACATCTTAGATGTATACAAGAATTAATCAACATTTTATAGTGTGTGGGTTTTTTTTAACTGAGTTTCTTATGATGCTGCGTCACACTGGTAGCAAGACCATACCGATCATAGTGGTTTAAGAAAAACAACAAATAAAGTAAATTTCTTTGCCCTGTGAAATATCAGTATGTAATAAGTCGGGACTCGGCCGTCTGAACCCTGCACATTACTAGTCTCCACAGGTGTGTTCTGACAATTGTCTGTCAGTTCCCGCCTGTTGTTACTCTCAACAACTCATAAAGAAGAAAGGAAGACAAGTCGCGCAAGATTGACAGTGAAGAGGTTATGCTTTATTGGCATCAACCCCTGTTCACCTACTCCTTATCAACTGCCCACACAGATCCTCATCACTGCTACTTCTGTATATCAGAATCAGTGGCTACAATCCATTTAACCTGGGTCCAATGGTTGTTGCACACAGCTCAGTGTCTTTTGGAATAGATGTTGCTAGTTCAAGCGTAGAGAGTGGAGTGTCTCTTTCTAGAGAGCCTAGCCAAGAGTGCCTAGAGTGGGGTCTGTGGGTCAGGTATAAGGATTGCAGGTGACTGGGCTCAAACAGCCAGCCAATCAGACACCCTCTACAGCCTAGGTGGGCGATGCCCTAATAGGGGGCAGCTGTCACTCAACCCCCAGCTGCAGGTGGTGTCCATAATGTATGCAGGATGGCTGGGTGTGCTTGCCCATCAGCCCTATGGTATCAGGTAGTTGCAGACAGTTACACCAAACATATATTAAAAATGCCCTTCCCCTCCACTTGCATTCTTTCTGGTGCATGGAGGGAACATTTCAATAATTATTAACCGTCTCTTAAGTATGAACATCACATCACAATCTTGGTCGCTATGTGTTATCACATTTCCACATAGGCGTTTATGTCACACAGCGAGTGGGGCACCCATTGCTTCTCTGTTACATAATCCTGGTCCCCACTCCGTCGCCGGAGAATAATAATGTTCTTTGCCAATATATAAATCCGAACCGAAAATCCATATATTTTTACAAGTAGATGTCGTGCCAAAGATATATCACCTGCTATTTTATTGGCTGATAGAAATCGTTCGCGCTTCAGAAAACTGGGTTATGCGCATGAGGGGTAGGGGTCACCTTCAATACCCCAGTGTACAGCTATGACCTTGTATGTAGGCGGTGTTAGCCAACAATGATGTATGTTTTGTCATTGCGTTGGATTATATAAGCAAGAATTCATAATGGGACGTGGGGCAGGCACATGTCTGTTAACTTATTTGTATGTGCCTGTGTCATTTATAGTAGAAGTTGGCAAGCATATTCCCCGGTGTTTGTTGTTAGGGTGGAAATTAGGTGTGCTATTTGGTGGAATTGTCCTTATATGGGGATGTGGCGCGTCATTTCATAGTAATAGTGGGTACGTGTGGACAAGATCATAGTATTTCAGAAATCAAGATTAATGCTCAATTTTGAATTCGAATTTTATTTTACTATAAAGCATGGTAGTTTGTTTTCGGTTTGCAATGGCATCCTCCGAGGAGGTAATCTTACTGTCTGTACACGCAATGGGCATAAAGCTGCATAATCCAATCAAAGCATCAACTTTTCTAAACCAAAACATGTACCTTAGATTGGTCCTATATAACCAGTGGTGTAGTGCTTAAACAAACAAACAACAAGTGAGGTTAACGCGGGTTTGAATTTATTTGAAATAGTGAGGGAACGCCATTCCACCTCGCAAACAAAGTAAGGAAACCCCATTCCCACGGGTTCCCACAGAAATACACAACTACAACCTAGATAGTGGTGCACTTATTAAGCATTTGTTGATGCATAGTAGGGAACACTAAGTCAATTTAATGGAATCTGTTACGTAACTGCATCGAATTTGAAATGCGGGTCTTCTGGTGATTTCTATTTAAAGCATTTTTATTGACATTTTCATATAAGTATATTGAAGATTTGTGTTCCACATGCCCATGCGGAGGGGCTTCAACTCAACTCAACTTGAAGTGTGTGCGCGTACGTGCGTGCGTGCGTGCGTGCGGGCAGGGGGCGGGCTTCTTCTCTCGGCTCTTTGAGTCATAAAAGCCCTGCTCACGATGAGCTGATATTTGAACGTGTTAAACTAGACTGTTCGGTCGATTTTGAATCTGCTCTGATTATGTGTGTCCGAGTATTCTTTTAATAATCAAAATGAGAAAACCCACTACGAGGTGGTGGTGGTGACAGTTGACCTGTTGTATAGGGGCTGAGTAGAGTGGGATGTGAAGTCTAAAGTGAGAACTCGGTCAACACCAACTACTCATTAGGTATAACCCAAGTACAGTTGGTATAATTGCACCATATTGCCTCGGTCCGACTGCGTGCCTTAATAATACCTAACATCAGTTAACCACAACATAATAATCAATTTAATTGAAGACAAGAATCGCTGTACCATCGCCGCGAGACCAGCAGATGGAGATTAACCTTTTGTTTTGTTAGTAGTAGGATTGGGTCGTGGCAGGACTAATAACCTCCTTGTGCAATCTAGCATCCCAACTCTCCCCGCTACTCCACCCACCCCTAACCCACTCACCCGTGACACTTGGAAAACCAACCGATGAAGCTAGTTTGTAACAAGATTGAAAAATCCCTATGCTATACTATACTATATATACAAATTATTTTGCATTTGGTTAGATGTTTAGTTATATGTATAACAAAATATATACACACACATATATGTGATGTATAAGCATTATGCGAGTATAAAGCCGCGTAAGGGAATTTCTATGTTTTACTACACTGTATTATGTTATTCCGATACTATTTTATTGGCCAATGGGCTCTCTGCATCTATTTGCTTCCTACTCATACGGGCACCGGTGGCTCCACCACCGCCGAACCATACTTCCGCCGCCATATAACCGAAGGCAAAATATATCATTTAAAAGATATTGCAGTGGGCATGTGGTGGGCATCAATAGTAATATGCTTAGAATCTTCTTTTGTGTCGAGGTTTAAGTATTAGCATACATGGTACTGATGTAGGTATGATAATAGTTGAGGCTGTCTAGCTCTTTTCTGCTGATAACGATCAATTACCCATAGGATACTGGGAGCTTCCAGGTGTTTACTGTATGAGTGCCAGGACCAGGTGAGTTGGAGAGCCTAGGTTTTTCCACCTCTATATATACTAAGGGTTTCCTTGGAGATTGTTGTTGACATTTGATTTGAGTGCTTGGAGACATGAATGTTTCTGACTACCGGACCTAGCAACACAGATGCAAAGTCCTTGGATCACAGATTGAATTGAGTGGATATGGCAACGCATACAAGTTTTGTTTACATCACCTGGCAACACCAGTTTGAAAGTCAGAGATCTTCTAGTTGTGGTTCAGTCATTCTAACAGAGTTCTTTTGCATTTACAGAACAAGAAATATGAATTAAATCTTAGTTTTTAACATTAATGATGACTTAAATAACATACATAGATAGATCTTGGAATTCTGATTCTTTTAGATTGTCCATTTAATAGTTGGAGATCAATTTGAATTTTATTTAAGTTCAAGTTTAACAAGTTTCAGTAGATACATATCAGCAAGGCATTTGATTTTTTTAGAAACTAGGAGACCATTATCTCTAGAATATCAGTTAACCCAGTTACTGATGATTTATGTAACATACATATATAGAACTGGGATTTCTAATTCTTTGAGATTGTCCATTAATAGTTGGAGATTGAATTTTATTTGGGTTCATGTTTATAAATTTCATTAGATACATATTAGTAAGGTATTTGATTTCTTTTTGAAAGTATGAGACCATTATCTCTAGAATAAGAGTTAACCCAGTTTGTCTATTATAATGCTTTAGAAGCTCAATCTAGTTAATAGATAGAACTTAACTTCAGTTTGAATCCATTTGTCAGTTTATAACAGAACAAAGAAGGAATAAATCCTAGTCTAAAATTACTGATGAATTATATAACCTGCAGATATAACTGGGAGTTCTAATTCTTTGAGATTGTCTATTTAAACGTTGGAGATCAATTTAAAATCATTTAAGTTCTTGTTTAAGTAATTTTAGTAGATACATATCTGCAAGGTAATTGATTTTATTTGAAACTATGAAACCACTATCTACAGAATATGAGTTAACCCAGTTTATCTATTATTTTTACTTAGAAGCTCAATCTAATTAGTAGATAGAACTTCATCTAAGTTTGCACCCATTTGTGAGTTTACAAGAGAACAATAGAGATGAATAAATACTAGTCTAGAATTTACTGAATAGTTATATAACATGCATATATAGAACTGGGAATTCAAATTCATTGAGACATTCACTAGCAGTTGGAGATCAACTTATATTAATTAATTTCATAGTTTATGACATTTTCTTATATTATTCTTTTTATATGTTATTATAACAGTATCTCCAGAATATGAGTTAACCAGTTTATCCATTAGATTACTTGTAAGCCCAACCAGTTATGTGGAATACGTCACACCATGTAATAGAATTACTTGGTTAGCCAAATGAATTAACTGGGTTTTTTCTAAATTAAGGTTAATAACTTTTGTTTTTGATTATTTCTTTGCCTGTCAGCATAGTGTACAGAATAATAAGATCTAAGCTGTGAGTTATGCCAGTTCTTATGTTTTTAATTTGTTCTGTTTTTGGCAACCAAGTAATTCAGGAGATGTGAGGTGACCAATTGTTATGAATTACTCATGTTACTACATAACATGCACAATTCATAACAAAAGACTGGACTGGGAGTAAATTTATAATTTATTTACATCTTCAAGCTTATTCGTAGCAAATAGGTTTGTACATCAATCATTTGTAAGTATGCAGAAGTATTATATCACTTGTCAGTTTAAGTCATATCATAAGAACACACAGGCTATGTTATTAAACACACACACTCAAAGTTCCGGGTTCGATTCAACCGACAAAACCTCTAACACTCAGCCAAATTGCGTAGCGAGTGTTAGAGGTGCAGCACTAAACACATTTTTAGGAACGTAATCAAATATCGCTGAGGAGCGCCATCTACCTAACTCACGGACATCCTTGATAGAAGCGCCCGCCTCCGCACAGGCCCTGGCCGCACCTCTTCTTAGGCTATGAAGAGTGACGGCCTCTGGATTAATGTGACCGGTTTTTAAGAAGAGCAAGTCTTATTGCTGTTAACAAGGTAGGGCCTGAGAGGGGGGCGCCGGACGGGAGCAGAAACGCAGGACCCGCAGGGACAACTTGTGTAGACCCAACATACTTGCGCCAGGCTTTCAAGGGACAGCAAGTCGCGCCAGGAATCGCTGCTATTTCCACCACGTACCGGCCTGATGCTCCACGTGAGGTTTTTGTTGATCGAACCCGGATCAGAAGCGTGTGTCTGCTTTCACGTATATCCGCCCCTACGAGTGCGTGGCCTGGATCATCGTCTCGACCGGAAAATAACAAGTTACATTGCCTTAATAGCGTGAAGTAACCTATTAGAGTTGCAGCAATCAATACATTTGCTAAGCTACCGGCAGATTTAAAGTAATGAACTATATTTATGATATCGTTTACAGACAGAGGAAGTGCCTTAGTTGGACTATGCGTTGACAATCTACTCACACCTTTCTTGACCAATTTAACAGGATATGACTCAAATGCTTGTACATCACCACCATACAGAGAAACCCAGGTTTTCGCTCCACTGACATAGTTTATTAAGAGCTCCTGGAGTTTTTAATTGACCATATAGCTCTGCTACATACGCCATTACATCATATATTTGTGGCTTAGTAGGATTAACTTGATAATTCGCACAATACTTCAGGTAAGCCCTAACATGGTACAGTTTGTTCTTCCAGGTTCCTGCCGACAGTCCTGCTTTAAACAGATCTAGTACTTGTTGATGAAGGCCATTAGGGAGATCTGGGAAGGTAGAGCCAACATCACTACCTTCCCAGATCTACAGATTTAAGTCAAACACGGATACTTCATGGGAGACCCGGATCCTCGTGATTCCGAGTTCGGTACAAAGAGAATCTGCGGTGAACGCCGCTTTATCATTAAAGTGTCGCCTGCTCAGAGCATCGGCCAGGACAAGGTCCGCGCCAGGTTTATGTCGTACTTGCACCTCACAGCTGTGATCCGCTGCATATCGCCAGATTTCGCGCGCACAGGCACAAAGGACAGGGTCCTTACCAGCGCCCGTAGAGAGTACTTGCTGTGAAGCCGTGTTGTCAGTATTGATAATAATTCTATAATTTTGAATATCTGGGGGACCGAGATTTTGGAGTGCAACAACCAAGTTCAGCGCCTCTAACTGCGCTATGTTAGTGTACAGGCAGAGCACATCTTCAGAGTAAAGTTCAGAATAATAACTTGATTTAGAATACGCACCGGCCCCTTTCAGGGAAGAGTCACACTCAATTAACCAATCACACCTTGGGGAAGTATTCAATAGTACGAGGCCATTTGTATTCTCAGCATAACGCAAGAACCATCTAATGTCCCTCATAAGCTCCACAGTGACCCTACGCCTGGACTTATATGGTGTATCCCTAAGCATATCTAAGATTCTATTCATGAAACGACGTGCAGGGGTTACACATTTCGCAATAAACTGGAGTCTACCAATCAGCCGTTGCAAGTTTTTCCTACTAACTAGCTTACCCTGCTTCCAAAGTCTACATTCATCTAGTATTTCCTTCAACTTTACGTCTGGTATTGTTATCCTCATTAATTCTGTATTAACATTGTATCCCAACCAATCTAAATCTGTAGTTGGGGAAACACATTTCTTTAAAGATAAATTTAGACCCAACAGACTAGTAATTTCTAAAATTGCACTATAGGCCAACTTTGCCTCTTCCTCATTGCGAGCTACACCGACAAAGTCATCAAGATAGCAGAGTACAAAGTGACCTCTTTTCCTAACTAAATGGACCACCGCATTAGTGGTACGGGCACAAGCTAAGCAGGATGTTCTACATCCAAATGGTGGAGCGATATCGAAATAGTAGTGCCCACCTACAGTAATCCCAAATAGCGGTACTGAGAGGGGGCATGTACGAAGTTGCCTATAAGCTCTAGCCAGGTCAATTGACCATAAGAAAGAACCCTTCCCTAAAGCAACTAATTCATTCGCCAAGTCCATTATGTTAGGCAGTGTATAGCTGATCTCCCGCCCCTGATAAAAACCCTTCCTAATACCGGAGTTTACACTAGCACCTTTAGGAAAGCTAAGATCCACTATAATACGTCTTTCTAAAGATTTCTTTTTAGGTCTAGTCATTATAGGGCTTATCTGCGCCCAAGGTGTGAAAGGAACTGTCTTGAAAGGCCCCAGCAAAGCATTGTGTTTCAACTCTGTTGCAATGTACTTGATTACCCAAACGAAATTATTCGGGTCCTCCTTATGATTGACATATGAAGGAGTCGGCGGTAATGATTTCGTATAGTTAGCAGGCCAACCATACTCTAGATAGCTTACGATTTCAAAATCATCATAGTCCTGTAGTAGGAACTTCCACATAGGTATGTTAAGGCCGGAGGGTATAGGTATCCGGGCAGATAAGTAATTTGGCAAACCTGAAGACCGTACTTCAGCATATATACTAAGATATTGACTCGAGACAACATTGTTTAGAGCAACAGTCGGCCAGAAACCGAGCAAGCTTGATCTGAACGCCACCGGCGAAATGGGGCGGTCAGGAGAATTTTTGAAATTATTATCAATACTGTTTTCAGAAGTTGTACGTAAGGATTCAGACAGGGCCATGGAGACCCGAGGTACAGTGGTAGTGGTACCACGATCGACATTCGCTTTGCACGAAGTTGAGGATGAGCCAGACTCAAGTGGATGAGTCGATGCCAGAGGAACGTCATTTGAATTCTGGGAATTCAACGAGCTCTTGGGATCTTCATCAAAACGACGACTGTTTACTGTATTTGAACTCAAGCTGGGAAAATCTGATAAATTACTATCATGAAATTTTTTACTAACACTCTGCAAACTACCTTTAACACTTAATGAAGTTCTACTCTCAGTCAACCCAGGACCACCCGTACAATCCAAAATATCTGTGCTGCTCAATTTTGTATCTACCATATCAGAGTCAATAAGGGACGGTATGCCAGAGTGACTAACCTTAGTTCCCAGCTTGGAAACAGTAATGTCGTCGTCTTGTGAATGCAGGACGAAAGATTGGAGCACGTAAGTTGGAGGATGGAGCACGTTAGTTGGAGGACGTAAGTCACCATCACGGCAGATCAAATCGCTCTCCGAGTTATCATATGAAAAAGAATGGACATCAATATTAGAGACATTGTCTAATGGTTCTGGCCCTGCAGGGCCTATGACTGAAAATCCTGGGTAACATTATTAGAATTAACTTCCCCGGTTTTGGTACCAGAGTCAACTCGAGAAGCCGTCCTGTCCAACACCCTCTTTTTGTTATTACAATCAACCTCACGGTGTGAGTTAGCTTTCCTATATTTATTTATACACCATGCACAGTAATGACACTTCCTATCCTGTCCGACTCCATGAGAGCTAGAAAATTCACAAGATTTGCCCCAGTTCCAAGAGTAGCAAGGTTTCCGTCCACATTAAAGTCATACTCCTTACTAAAGTTAGTTGATTTATGAAATTCAGATTTAAAAGAGTTTTTATAAGAGGCACGTCTTTCACCTACCGCCATTACATCACGCATGATATCTTTGATTGCATACCTATCATCCCACCCCGTTGCCAACCGACCATCATTAATCATAGTGAAAATGCGTTCTGACCAAGTGAGACACGTACTCCATTCCCAATCAGCCGCCATTAGCATAAGATCCTCTTCATGTATTTTGATGTGATCTACCCAACCCTCAGGCAAACGGCTATCTCGCCTCATACGGTGTAACGCAGTAAAATACTCAAACCACTCTGACTCCCCAGTACCTACTTTCCCCTTCTTTTCTTTTCTAATGACATACAAGTGTGGCATAAAATCATCCCTACCTTTCTGTTTCTTTAGTGTAACACCAGCTGATGATAGTAACTCTGCAATCAACATCTTGCTTTCTGAAGTTCTCTTGAATTCCCGACGACTGGATCTGAGACGCCGTCTGTTTTCTTGAGCGCTGTCCGAATCTGACGAGGAAGAACGACACTGCCTCGACCGCTTCGCCGTAGGAGATGCATGAAGTCTGTGTCGACGATGTAGATCCCCGACCGTGTGCTTGTATGCTGGTCCCTATGCCGCTTCCGGGTTGTTGGCCATCGCTTCGGCGACAATCCGCTAGATGGCGACTCGACTGCTTCATCCGAACTTGAAAACATATCATCGACGACTTTTCCGACATGCTTTTCAGTAGTACGTCGAAACTTAGATCTCTTTTGCGAACTGCTTGAATCTGATGAATGTGAACGACGTTTACTTGAGTGTTGAGTTGACGAGAGAGGAGCATGTCGAGGCCTCGACCGGCACCCACGCCTCTTCCGGGACGTTTCCGCTTGATTCGACCGCAACACACCAGATGGCGACTCAAGGCGCATTTCTTGCTCCGACGTGACGTCATCTGTGACGTCAACGACATTCTTTGCTGCTCCGCGTCGATAAGTACAATTTGCCTCAATAACTTTTAATCGACCTAACAAAACTTTTGAGAACGACGCCAGCTTCGTGTCGATTGCTGAATGTACTGTGGACAACGACAACTCGGCCAGGTCGACGTCGACGGGCAAATCGTGACAGATTCCCCTAAATTCGACGACTTCTTCCGACTTGTTGAAGGCTTGGGTGACGCTTGTAAGTCTGTCGAATCTTGCATTATAGAAGATGGCCGACGCACACGGGTGGATTTCGAACTTGCTGCATAATATCTGTAACACTTGCAAAGGAGGATGTGTAGTACTTGCAATGGAGACCGACTCTTCCAGGTGTTTACTGTATGAGTGCCAGGACCAGGTGAGTTGGAGAGCCTAGGTTTTTCCACCTCTATATATACTAAGGGTTTCCTTGGAGATTGTTGTTGACATTTGATTTGAGTGCTTGGAGACATGAATGTTTCTTGACTACCGGACCTAGCAACACAGATGCAAAGTCCTTGGATCACAGATTGAATTGAGTGGATATGGCAACGCATACAAGTTTTGTTTACATCACCTGGCAACACCAGTTTGAAAGTCAGAGATCTTCTAGTTGTGGTTCAGTCATTCTAACAGAGTTCTTTTGCATTTTTAATACAGAACAAGAAATATGAATTAAATCTTAGTTTTTAACATTAATGATGACTTAAATAACATACATAGATAGATCTTGGAATTCTGATTCTTTTAGATTGTCCATTTAATAGTTGGAGATCAATTTGAATTTTATTTAAGTTCAAGTTTAACAAGTTTCAGTAGATACATATCAGCAAGGCATTTGATTTTTTTTAGAAACTAGGAGACCATTATCTCTAGAATATCAGTTAACCCAGTTACTGATGATTTATGTAACATACATATATAGAACTGGGATTTCTAATTCTTTGAGATTGTCCATTAATAGTTGGAGATTGAATTTTATTTGGGTTCATGTTTATAAATTTCATTAGATACATATTAGTAAGGTATTTGATTTCTTTTTGAAAGTATGAGACCATTATCTCTAGAATAAGAGTTAACCCAGTTTGTCTATTATAATGCTTTAGAAGCTCAATCTAGTTAATAGATAGAACTTAACTTCAGTTTGAATCCATTTGTCAGTTTATAACAGAACAAAGAAGGAATAAATCCTAGTCTAAAATTACTGATGAATTATATAACCTGCAGATATAACTGGGAGTTCTAATTCTTTGAGATTGTCTATTTAAACGTTGGAGATCAATTAAAAATCATTTAAGTTCTTGTTTAAGTAATTTTAGTAGATACATATCTGCAAGGTAATTGATTTTATTTGAAACTATGAAACCACTATCTACAGAATATGAGTTAACCCAGTTTATCTATTATTTTTACTTAGAAGCTCAATCTAATTAGTAGATAGAACTTCATCTAAGTTTGCACCCATTTGTGAGTTTACAAGAGAACAATAGAGATGAATAATACTAGTCTAGAATTTACTGAATAGTTATATAACATGCATATATAGAACTGGGAATTCAAATTCATTGAGACATTCACTAGCAGTTGGAGATCAACTTATATTAATTAATTCATAGTTTATGACATTTTCTTATATTATTCTTTTTATATGTTATTATAACAGTATCTCCAGAATATGAGTTAACCAGTTTATCCATTAGATTACTTGTAAGCCCAACCAGTTATGTGGAATACGTCACACCATGTAATAGAATTACTTGGTTAGCCAATGAATTAACTGGGTTTTTTCTAAATTAAGGTTAATAACTTTTGTTTTTGATTATTTCTTTGCCTGTCAGCATAGTGTACAGAATAATAAGATCTAAGCTGTGAGTTATGCCAGTTCTTATGTTTTTAATTTGTTCTGTTTTGGCAACCAAGTAATTCAGGAGATGTGAGGTGACCAATTGTTATGAATTACTCATGTTACTACATAACATGCACGATACTGGGAGCTCTCCATCCCGAAACACATCCATATCCATTAGGTTGTGATCAGGAAGCGTATCTAATGTCGGTCGGCTTTATTGAACTTCTTTCACATACCAGGGTAAGACACTTTTGCATGCAATCTCTCTCTCTAGCTCAGTGAACTATTTTATGTGGAAATTGCTATCGCAGGATAACGTGCAAATCAAATCAAACAGGATAGCGTAGAGGATGTTTGTATGTGTGTTGTTTTACGTCCAACATCGAAGGTCATATCATGACGGGTACGGACTTGTGACAGTGCACACTCATGGTGACTTTATAGTGTTGCCCTACTGGGAGACCAGGCCACCAGCACCATGACCTGATATCCCACAGTCACATTATCCTGACACTGCAAACTAGTCATTTTCTTATCCTAGTAATGCCGAGTGCCGGGCTGGGTAGCGACAACTACCAATTTTATAAGTCATTGGTTTGACTCGGCTGGGATTCGAACTCCCTACCTTCCGCATGGGAAGGCCAGCGCTCTACTGACTCGGCCACCGCGTCCGGGCCGTAAAAGATGTTCTAGTGAGTAGGGCGCCAGATTCCCGTGCATCGATCCCCCGCCGAGTCAAACCAAAGAATATGTATTAGGACAATGTTACTGAATGGGACCGGAGCAGCACCATATAGTGCGTTGACCTACAAGTTGATAGCGGTCCTCTTATGACTTCAGATATTACTAGGAGATAACCCCCCCCCCCCTGCCCGCACTCTAACACTATAGTAACAGCACAGCTCGCTGATGAGAATGTATGTGAGATAGGAAAACCACCCACATCACTCTCCCCTATGGCCTAGTGATGGTTTTACCTGAAACCAAATGAGATGGATATGGGTTTATAACTAAATATATTAAGATTCCAAAGATGAAACTTGGGACCAGTCTCCCTCCCCCCATACACCCTCTCCAATCAAAACATTTAAAACCATGATAATACTCATCACATAACAGCTAGCCCTGTTTGATTTTATTGTAAGTTGTTTATCTCATTGAAATAATTGTGGGCCATAATGGTTGATATTCATTTCATGACCCTATTTTAGATATGGTTATTTTATTGTGGAATTAGGAAGAGCAACAGATAGTTTTCAAGTATTGAATTTTATTGCAGTTTAATATGGGAATACCATTAAATAAGTTGTCTATCCCATTGAAATACTGGGAAGGGGAGAGGATCGTAATGGTTGATGTTTATTACATTGCCCCGTTTTAAATAAGTTTGCTTTTATTATGGGGTAAGAAGAGTAACATACACTGCATATATACCGTTGTAGGTAACCGAGTATGCACTGGACTGAGGAGTCCTTTCACTACAATAGTAGCATACCTCGGGCGACGGAGCGAAACCACAACACCAGCCTTAAACCTTGCTGCTCGATGGTTTAACCAAAAACAGTGCATCGCCTGTACAACGCTGTAGTAGAATCGCTCACAATTTGTTCAGAGTGTGACCTCTTGTAAAATATTCCGACTTTTTAGGTCTGGTTCATAAATAAATAATAGTTTAAATAAATTCAAAAATATCTACTTTTCACTAAACTAATATGTGAAGCATAAGTTTTAATCATATTTAAATCATCCAGTTATTTCTATAAGTCATTATAATAATATTCCAATTATATAAGTAGAACTATAAAACCTCTAATAATACCTAATTCATTCTATCATGGTTGTAAATACATATGCATAATATTCAAACCAAGTTGTGAAACCATGGTAGATTATGTATATTAAGTGAAGTGATAATTAATATCAGATTGTTCTTAGGTTCTACATCAAATATAACCACTGGAGATAAGAACTCTTGAAAATTATGCCTGTATTGATATATTTACATGTATTACTGAATTGAAGTCTGTTGGTGTTATTATATATTGTATAGAGGGAGATAAATGCTGAAACTAAGGACAGCATATACAGCTGCTGCAGAATGTGGTTTCTTCACCCATACAAATAGTCTGAAGAAACCACAGAATGGATACAATAATTAAGTTAAGAAACTGAGTTCCTGTTATGGCATGATTTACAGATGCCAACTGAGGGAATGTTAGCACACAGGGACAATGCGTGGGGGATGTGTTTGTGTGTGTGCGTGGGGGTTGTATGTGTGTGTGTGTGTGTTTTTGCAGGACCTGCCAAATCCAGGTGTCAGGCTGCAGGTGGAGTGTGTGTGTGTGTGTGTGTGTGTGCACGTGTGTGTGTCTTGTGACCCCTCCCTGCCCCACCTAGTGGCAGTTTGCTGAACGAAAGATGATGCAATATGTGATTCTCAAAGTAAGGCATGTAGAAACTCCGACTATTTTGGAGTTATTCCAATCTAAGGGCCTGGTGACCACTGGTGTTATGTTATGTAGAGATAAATAGGGTTGATACTCCCATGTAAGTGCGATTGGTGAACTTGATGTAAAAATATGTATCTGACTTGGGGTGAGTGGGTTGCCCCCCCAACCCCAACCCCTTACCCAGCAGGGGGGGGGGGGGATGGTGGGAGTGGTGGGGGGTCCACCCTGCCTCCCCCACCACTGACTGGAGGAGGTCAACCAATGAAATGCCATGTTACTGTCTCTGACTGAGGAGACTTCCAGCAACTGCGTACCTGTATTTTGAATGTGTTCCATCTGAATAAAAGAGCTGGGCAGGGAGTGTGGCAGGCAGATGACCTGGAGACAGCAGAGCAGGAGGAGCCAGCCACCCCTCCCTACTAGTACTAGACTTTGCCACACTTAATTTCTCTTGGGTTACTATATCTTGGAACTGATATAGTAAGCAGATATAGTAAGCGGATCATCGCTTGAGTAATATCATACATTACTGCTTTCCGGCCTCCCCACACACAGAAGTTAGGGTTCTATTTCCTATAAAGATTCTAGCGTGTAGAATACCGCTAGTTAAGACTTTGTCACTACCGTATCCCCTACTGACATCGTAGACTAAGCCCGCATCAATATGTCTACATTACATTATTTTTTTAATATAAACAATTTATTCATCAGAATAGACATTGTGTCATTACTGAGGCACTGGTTTTCCAGGCCATATGCATCACATTGTTGATGGGTATCTCTGGGCGTATTCGATTAACCAACTCGGGTCACCCGAGTCACTTTTTGGCGCATGCGCAGACTACATCCTCGGGTTGCATAATTGAACACTCTCCAACACGCTTGGGGTTGAAAAAAAACGGCTCTTTTGTTGTTGTTGGAATAACCGATATAACTACAGAAAAATAGGATTTAAAGTATTTATGATTGCATAGTTTAGTTATATTTCAATTTCATTATTACAACAACAAAAAGCATTAAAAAAACATGTAGGACTTTCACCGGTAGCTGTTATCCTACAGGTACCAGCACAAATGTGACGTCATCGCTCCTAGCCAACCACAGCCAAGAGGTGGGTTACTGGGGTCGGGTCGTTTTGCACATGGCACGTGTATTTCTCGACTTCATTCGCGATGCTCGATTTGAAATTCTGACGACTCGGGTGACCCGAATAGCCCGGGACGTGGGAATCGAAAACGGCCTTAGTGAATTAAGATGGTGGTATCGTTATCAGTGTATGTTCGGTATTGTGAGCTAAGATTGGTGGGTTGCGATGTTAACTGTGCTATTATCATGTGTGAGATGTGTGGTGTGGGCAGGGGTGGGGAGGAGGTTAGCATAAGTTTATAAGTTCCGGTACCTAATTTATCTAGGAAAGGCGGGTTGATTGATGTTCACATTTGCTTATATGGAAGAAGTGGACAACTTAAACCGTGTTCACACGGGAAAATTATAAATTGATTTAGACAAGGCGAATACTAGGAATCGAATTAGCGGCCCGTTCACACGGGCAGTACTTGGGCCGGAAATCGATATCTACGCATGAGCAAGTCCAGTCTGACCAGCACCAGTTTTCGGTTAGGCGACGTCACTACGAGAGAGTGGGTTCAACCTAGATATGTATGTACTGAATCGTATTGGTTTGGAATGGTCAAAACTTCTGCTGGGCAGTGAAACCCTAAAAATAAATGATGAAAAAAATATCTGTGCCCAGCTAGCGGTTTCATAGACTAAATTATATAATATGCGCTTTTGATCGACCGGAAAGTGTGACCTCCTTAATCCGCCTCAGTGCGTCCACACGGGCAAAATAAATCGATTCACAGAAATCGACTCACGTAATCGACCTCCAAAAGTGGTTTACAGTATTGGGATCACAGAAATCGATTCAGCCCTAATTCGACTCAGACGCCCGTTCACACGCGAAATGTGCGTCGAACTAGGCAAGTCGATTTCTACGAATCGATTTACATTGCCCGTGTGAACACGGCTTTAGTGGGAGGGGAATTGTGAGATTGGGAAAAGCCAACCACAAGATCTATGCTTGTTCAAGGGCCTGGCCAGCGAGATGAGTTTTGATTAGTGACTTAAAACCTGGGTAGGATAGTGCACTTTTGATTTGGGGGATGGGGGCTAGTAGTTCATTCCACATCTTACTGCTTCTGAAGTTGGTTGGTTGGTTGGTTGTTGGGGTTTTACGTCCTGGCAACATCTAAGGTCATATCAAGACGGGCACCGACTTGTGACAGTGTGCACTCATGGTGACTTTATAGTGTAGCCCCACTGGGAGACGAGGCCACCAGCACTATGACCTGATACCCCACTCAGTTACATTATCCCCACACTGGGCCAACCAGTCCTTGCCCTATCCTAATAATGCTGAGCGCATGGCTAGGAAGCGACACATATAAATTTTTATGTCATTGGTTTGACTCGACCACAGTTTGAATCCCACAAACTACCAAAACGGGAGACGGACTCAACTCATTCCGTCTTGTCACTTCTAAAGTCATCTTGTATTCCTATGTGGCCATCCATACATGTATTGCTAATTGACGATTGGCTATTCACACGGTGGCCATGGAGATTTACATAAGATGAAGGAAGTAGGTAGGATGGGAGGGTGAGCCGGAAGCGAGCTGGCTGCATACACACCCCACAACACCCATACACCGCACCACACCCACCACACCATACCCACACCATACCCATACACCCCTACCACACACCCCTCATCCCCATACACCCCCACCCACCCCCACCACACACCAAAATCCTACTCACCATAGACACTTACACCACAACCACACCCACCACCCCCTCCTAAATCCACACACCCCTAAATCCACACACACCAAAATCCTCACCACACCCCTACACCTCCACCACACAAACATACGCCCCCACCACCCACCCAGCATACACACCTACACCCCACCATACACACTCACCACACACCAAAGCATACAAAGACCGGCATGGTGCGCCATCTGACGAGAGAGTCATGCAAACTGAAAGGTCCCCATTGAGGTTGGTAGGCCTAGTGTGTATTTCGGTATGCCATGTGGATAGTCTATCACCAGTTTTCACAATGAAAGTTATGCTCATTTCTACACCAAGCGATGCATAACATGTTCCAGTAGTTCCAGTTCTCCCACAAGTGTAGATAAAAGATTCACCCGGTACTTGTAGGACACAGGTGAATGACAACGTAGTCTAAATACGGGCAAAAATAGCTTTAGTATGGAAATGACATGGAACTGTGGCTCCAGTATCAAATGGCTACCCATATAGGCACAGAGTTGGTGAAATGGGAGAGAATGCAAAAAGACAAGATGGTGGCTGCAGAACGACGTCGATTTCACTTTTAAATTGCATTAAACTAGATATTATATTATATTTTTCAACTCAAAGGTAGCGGGCTATCAATAAGACATGAGATTGTGAAATTAGGCTCTCAATTCATTGACCCGTTTTTTAGACAGCTTTTATCTACCACAAGTGGTGATTGGTATCAATGTGTGCTGACCCCAGCGACCCAATGTACATTTTATGGAAGTCAAATTAGGTTGTCACATTTTATGGAGGTCAAATTAGGTTATCACTGACTCATTCAGTCAAGTGACACAGATTATTCTTGTACTTCGACACTTCTCATCTGTTTTCATTAGTAATACACATGTGGCAGTAGCAATCCAGGTCTAGATTTATGACGATTCTTGGGACTATTTGGCTAGTTCCGCCAACGCCCACTACCTAGATGCTTTGTATACACACTAGATGGCGCCACCAACTGTGCCCGTTGGCCTAGATGTCTAAATATAGACGTCTTTTGTGTGCGCCCGATGAGGTGACGCGTCAGTCATAATGGACTTCACACGGTGTCCATGGTTTTTGGTTTCATTTAACAAAAAAAAAACAAAGGAGGGTCATCACTTTGTCCACGCGCACGCACACTTCATATTTAATTCCATGTTAAAGTTCTGCAATCCGATTGGCGCAAAGCAAAACACCTGCCTAGATTTGATCTTTTTAAGTTAATAGAACCAGTTACTGCTAAATTATTCTATTCAACCTTTTTTTTTTTTAACATTAAAAGGGACCCACCTAACCCGTTCAATGGATGTAGTGGCCCAAATAAAAATGTAATATACAAATGCAATTTCAGATCAGCTTTAAGATAAACAAGAATTTTGAAGTCATTTATCACCAGGAATAGGCACTTGTTAAGCGCGGGGGGGGGGGGGGGCACTTGTGAAGCAGGCGGGGGGGGGGGGGGGGGGGGGGTGGGGGGGGGGGGGGGGGGTCCCTATCACTTATAGTTAGGATATTGTGATTTCTAGTTGGCATTTATGCACACCCTTTGTCAGTGTCCTGCCCTATTCATTAGTCTACATATTGAGCTTATAAAAATGTAGAACTAATAGTTCCCAGCCAGGTGGGCAGTACGATTTGGATCATGTTCATTAATACACAAAGTGGGAGGAGGGGGGGGCATAAAGCAACACAACTAGTTTTTATTATTAACATGGATGTTTTATTGACTAAACACTCCGATTGACCAGTGAACAATCACTGAATTGTTATGAGGATGAAAGATGGAGAAAAAAAGAGTGAAGCGTTCTTTCACCACTGCTCACCAAATGGTGTGCCGATCGAATTATGAAATATTGTATTGGTGAACTGTTTACACGCTATGGATGCAGATTTTGGGGCGCGCGCATTCACTGCTTAGCCTTTGGGATCAGGCTGTCAATACTCTGCCTCTTCTCGAGCCTCTTCTCCATGTCAACAAGAAGGGTGACGCCATCAATCACCTCCTGGCACAGAGTCACCTCCGACTTGCCAAGGCGGTCCGAGTTGGAGATGTCAAAAATGCCACCAGTGGCCGCTGTGTCAACGCCACCGGTACCACGCTTCTGGAGACGCATGGCGCTGAGGATCTGAGTGAAACGCTTATCTGCACTCAGCAGCGGAAGCTTCACATGCACACCAGCACGGAGTCCAGTGCCCAGGTTGCTGGGGCATGTGAGGATGTAGCCAAGATGCTCATTCCACATGAACTCCCAGCCTTTGGCGCGGATGAACTTCTCTACCTGCTGGAGACCAGTGCAGAAGCGCTTGAAGACCGCAGCCATATCACCGCCCTTTTCCATAGAGATGACACGGGTGTGGTCTTCCTCGTTGATCCAGACAAGGAAGTTTTTGTCATCATTGTGCCTGCAATGAAAAATAAGTTTTAAACATTACATTTTGTCACCAGATACTTTTGATTTAATGCTATTGATTTAATGCTATGCTGACAACCGCATTCTGGTGAGAATCTTTCGCTATATACGTTAATTGATAATGTAAATTTGTGGGGTGCGGTGACGTGGGGGTCCGGGTGGTGGTGGTGATGAAGTAATTAATATACATGCAAGGAGTTATAAAACAATCACGTACCATATGCCACGGGCGTCAGGCCAGTCACGAGCCATTCCAGAAGACAACAGAAGTGGGGAGACGGGCTTGTCAAAGAGGAAGTGATCTTCGATGAGCTGATCCTGCTCCTTCTCGGTCATCTTGGCCAGCGGGTAATACCTGCCCTTGAAAGACCCTTCCAGGTCGTTGAGTGCGTCCACAACAACGCGCTCCACCTCGCGGCGCTCGGCACGCGAGCAGGCTGGCGGCAGGCCCAGGCCCCGGATGCAGCGTCCCGTGCGCACGCGCGAGGAGAGCACATACTTGGAGTCGAATTTGCCACCCCGGATCTTGGTGTAGTCCAGGTCAGTGGTGTGCATGTCTGTCGGCTTGTAGCCATTCATGCGCTCATCAATGACCTTATCAAAGAACTCGGCGAACACCTTAAAGAAGAGCAATAGTAAAACCACTGACATGTTTGGAAGTCTACATAAATCTTTTAATTAATAATTAGATTAGAAAATGGGATACATGTTAGCTATGTTTAAATAGACCGTGTGCATCGTTTCTAATTAAATCAGGTTACTATATAGTCAATTTGAAGTCTCCATTACATTTCTTCAAATACCTGAGTAATGTTGATTTAAGGCTACGCTAACAACATAATTCTGGTATTTGAAGTCTCCATTACATTTCTTCAAATACCTGGTGAGAATGGCTGATATATTAATATGCTTCGTGCACATATTCAGTTTCTGAAATTGCTATTTTCCTTTGCATTTTGTGGGAGGGGTGGGGGTGGCTTGACGTCCTGGCAACATCTAAGATCGTATTAAAAACGAAAAGCGACCAGTGTATGTGGATCATCCATAAAGAATACCATTGCTATTAACAGATTGTGCATCGGGAAAACAATTTAAAAATCCACAATGTTCAGGTTTGTTGGGGTTTATATTCTAGCAACATCTACGGTCATCAGGACCTGTACCGACTTGTGACAGTGCGCACTTATAGTGCTGCCCCACTGGGAGACCAGGCTGCCAACACCATGACCTGATATCCCATTCCATCACATTATCCTGTCACTGAGCTAACCAGTCCTTGCCCTATCCTAATTCCGAGTGCGAGGCTAGGAAGCGACAACTATCCATTTTGTACTGTATAGCATGGCTCACTAGTTGAGCCCAGACCACTTACCTCGTACGACTCTTCGTCGCCTGCCACACAACCAACGGTCTTGATGAAAGGGTGGCCGGGGTTGTCGACGCCCGTCTGGATGCACTGGTCCAAGGTCCAGCCGTTAGGGGTCGTCTTGTCGTGGAGACGTCCGTACATCTGCAACCAGAAATGGTCTCAATTACACCCAGCCTTTAAAACCATGCCGGACTGCGGAACCTGAATAGGTAACCAACCACCCCTCCACTAGTACAGTAATCCACCCCCCACCCCATCCCCCATATCTTTGTTAAAAACAAATTTAAGGAGGGTGGGATAGACTAGTGCTTATTTATGTTGGACAAAGGCTAACTAAATCCCTTAGAATAGCTTATTGGGGATACAGTGGATTGATTACGCTACCACCGTTTGGTTTTGAAGTGTAACCTCATTAAAATATACACCGTTAAGCCAGATATAGGATAAACCAGAAAAAAAAATCTGAGTGAGTGTTTTAATTTTTACATAGAGTACCTACTGTAATGTTCTATAATTTTATCAGATATATATTTATATGATGTTTACAGTATTCTGTAATTTTACTATGCATCATGTGGTACAGTGGACATATTAATCTTGTATACGTATATAATATTAACCGCTACCATTGGTTATATCAGACTATCGGCTAAAACGGATACCCTTCTCCCCATTAATGTTTTAACGATGGTTTTTGGGTCCATTAGTTGTTTAAGCAGGGGAAATTTCAGTCATAGAAGACTGGTCTTCCTCATTCCACTGCTGGTTGATAGAAAGCCCGAGCCTACACTTTTACCGACCCAAGGGATTTTTAACCTCCCACACCACATAGGCATGGTATGAGAGCAATCGGCCTTTGATGACGCTGTAAGTTATACACAGCGGTGGAAATCCAAATTGGCAGAACTGGGGGCATGAGGAATCGAACTGCCAACCCTCAGATTAGGAGTCTGACCTAGAAAAAAGTCACACACTCTAACCACTCCGCCACAGAGAACTATACATATAGTTGACCTCTTAAATTGGTGTTTTTTTTTTGTAAACCCCAAGAGACAAAGGTGTGCATACGTCAGGGGTGAGCTGGTTGGCCATGACGTTGTTGTGCTTGCTCAGGTCCGGGTAGTTACAGCTGGACGGGTAGCGCACCTTGGCGGTGCTGGCAGCCTGCTTGTTCTGGTTGGACCAGAGCAGAGCGGCCACACCGCCGGCCCCGAGCAGCGAGGCGGCGGCCGCAGACTTGGCGGAGAGCATGCGCGCGGCGAAGGCCATGTTGGACAGCGTTTTGGGCGAGAGGAGCAGGACTTCGACTTCCTGTTGGGTAGAAACAAAACCGGGCGCTGTGGTTGTGGTTAAGGTCTTCAAACAAATTTATTACTATTTTGTATTTCATTTTTATTATGTTATAATATATTATATTTGAAATGAAAAGTTGCTAAAGTTAGACTTGAAAAAAAAAAGTGTTAATATGTATATATATTGTAAGGTAGTTTGTAGCGATCAAGCTAATATACGCATTTCGACAGAAATTCAAAACCAATCAACTATGCAACTTTAATACAGCCTTACGACAGCTTGAGGAAATCACTTATCCATTGTTTAGGATGAACATGCATTTATAAATATTGTTTATTTGGGCTTGGCGTACTGGCAACATTTAAAGTAATCAGAACGAGCGCGTATCAAGTTATTGTACTGCGAGAATTGTATGAGGATTGATTGTAAATATGACACTGCATAACCCTCGTCGAGCCAGTTAATCACACCTAGAATGGCATTGTTCCAACAGCCTTCAGGTTCCTAGATAAAAGATTCACCCGGTACTTGTAGTACACGGGTGAATGACAACGTAGTGTAAATATGGGTGAAAATAGCTTTAGTATAGAACAGGAAGTAGAATGCCTGCCTCCAGTATCAAATGGATACTTATATAGGCACAGAGTTGGTGAAATGGGAGAGAATGCAAAAAGACAAGATGGCGGCCATAGAACGCCGTCGATTTCACTTTTAAATCTGATTAAACTAGATATTTTATTATATTTTTCAACTCAAAGGTATCGGGGAAATATGAAGACATATACAAAGAATAAATGTTGCTTCTTAGATTGTGAAATTAGGCTCTCATTTCATTTCCCCGCTTTTTCGACCGTTTTTATATAGGGATGGTATTCACCCGTGTACTGCGAGTACCGGGTGAATCCTTTATCTATCAGGTTTCCAGTCAGTCATAATCTGTTACAATCACGGGAATTACGTGTACAAAAGGCTCGTCGTCGGGATCTCACGTGAAGCTCATTCGTGTGGGTAATTTAGTATCATTATGTATACATCTACACTCAAGTGTGTGCTGATTAGTTTATCTTTTGTATAAATCAGGGCAGCCTCGACTTTACGCTCAACAATAGCAGCCGAGTCATCACCCGGCGACCGTACTTTAACTATGCCTGTAAAGGTAGTATATAAAAAGAAAATTAAAAAAAGAAAAACGCCCACAAAAACCAAAAGCTCAATGTCACCTCGAGATGGTCATGGTCGGCATGTCCCTTCTCCAGTCTGCGAACACTGAATGTCACTCCGCGAACCGTAGATAAAGGATTCACCTCGTACATCCAGTACAGGGGTGAAAACCAACATATTAGAAAAACGGGGGAAGAATTTCGACATGGCGGAGAAATTAATTGAGCTGGTAAATTGTTCATTTAAGAAGCAAAATATATTCTATATATTCAACCCCAGGACATTGTTAATCGGTACACCCCCCCCCCCCCATGTTTCAGGTTCTCTTATATATAACTTCAATTTCTTCATGTAAAAATACACAAAAACCCATTAAAATATTAACAAATTAGAAACAGCATTAAACATACATCTACATATCTCTTAGATATAAATATAAAGTATTTTTTTAACGACCCAGGACAAAAAGGTAGACATGGGATATCGTATAGTATGTGTGTACTGTGATTATAGGCGGGGAAATTAATTGAGCTGGTAAATTGTTAATTTAAGAAGCAAAATATATTCTTCCCATAAATCTTCATATTTACCTACTACTTTTGATTTGAAATATATAATAAAACATGTAGTTTAAGGAATTAAAAAAATAAAACCGATGGCGTTTTATCACCGCCATCTAGTCTTTTTTGCATTCTCTCCAATTTCACCAACTCTGTGCCGATATATGTAGCCATTTGATCCTGGAACCACAGTTTCTAGTTCTTGTTCCATACTAAACCTATTTTCGCTCTTATTTAGACTACGCTAGGTTTCACCCCTGTACTATAAGTACATTTTATCTATGTGAACCACTGCCCCCCCCCCCCCCGCTTCCCCCCACTCCAACTCCAGGACACTGTTAATCGGTACCCCCCCCCCCATGTATGTTCTCTTATATAACTTCAATTTCTTCATGTAAAAAAAACAAAAACCCATTAAAAATATTAACAAATTAGAAACATCATTAAACATATATCTACATATCTCTTAGATATGAATATCAAGTATTTTTTTTGATGACCCAGGACAAAAAGGTAGACATGGGCTATTGGGTGGGGTGATAGATATAGTATGTGTGTACTTAGATAAAAGATTCACCCGGTACTTGTAGTACACGGGTGAAGGACAACGTAGTGTAAATACAGGCGAAAATAGGTTTAGTATGGAACATGAAGTAGAAACTGGCTCCAGTATCAAATGGCTACTTATATCGGCACAGATTTGGTGAAATGGGAGAGAATGCAAAAAGACAAGATGGCGGCCACAGAACGCTGTCGATTTCACTTTTAAATCTTAGTAAACTAGATATTATATTATATTTTTCAACTCAAAGGTAGCGGGCTATCAATAAGAAATATGTAAAGAATAATTGTTGCTTCTTAGATTGTGAAATTAGGCTCTCAATTCTTTGACCCGCATTTTCGACAGCTTTTACATAGGGTTGGTTTGCACCCCTACTGCAGCAGTACTGGGTGAATCTTGTATCTAGTGTGTACTGTGATTATAGGCCCATGTGTGTACTGTGATTATAGGCCCCTGTCAATTTAATCACTTGGTGATAACAAATTAGAAACAGCATTATACATTTATAATACTTGTGAGAACATATGTGCAAATTAAAAGGACGTTAGATAATAAACCCAACGCCACCCCCCCCCCCTTCCCCTCCATGTAGTCCCCTGCCCAGGTCACCAGGCCTTTGCCTAACCGCTCAAGGGCACTGTGACCTACATGGGGAGTCACCTCAGTGCCCGCTGACAGTGACAGGTCACCCGTATCCACACACATACAGCACGGGCAAATACATAGCGTGCAACACTGTTTACTACAACACTGATCGTGGCGTTCAAAATCCTACAGGACACGCCTGTTGTGCAGAATTCAGTAACACTTTACGACCTTGGCGCTGTGCCCCCTACTCGCCACACGCCCCATTATTTGAGGCGCAAGCGTTTGGATCCATTTAACTTGTCACAAAAACCATATAGTATATGGCGCAGATGAAAAAGGGGTCACACATCTTACAGACAGCCGGTAATACAGACATGTATAGATGCTAGATACGTGATGTTAGGTGCAGAGGGGCAGTGCCGTGCCGTGCCTATCGGCGATTAGTAGTAGGTATTGAAGTTGTACTTACAACCTCCGAGAGTGGCTGAATTTCAAAAGTAACCTCCAAGTTTGCTCGCGCACACTTTATACAGGCGCACGTCGCTAACAACGCTCAGCGGTTCCCGGTCGGTACAAGCGCGGATCCCACAGTGTGTGGTATGCAGCGCCCGGGTACCAGCGGACTGTTTATTTGGATCATGGCCCAATGGCGGTATAAGCTGCAAACACACCCGGTAACTCGACCTCCCCTCCCACCCTTCACTGTATTTACTGTTGAATTACACATACACCGTGTGGATGATCAAACTGTCATGTGTGAAAATAAAAATAGAATTTGTGAAATAGATCCAAATCTAAATAAAATAATGTGATGGGTGGATTGATCTGTTTGTTGTATTGGGATCACTAAGTGAGTTTAGTGGTTAGGTTGGCGCTTGTGCTGGACTCAACCCTTAGATAGCCTTCCAAAGCCTGTTGCCGGCACCCAGCACGCAATCATGAACCGGACGCGGTGGCCGAGTCGGTAGAGCGCAGGCCTCCCGTGCGGAAGGTCGGGGGTTTAACACCCAGCTAAGTCAAACCAATTACAGTAAAACCTCTCTATACCGACCCCTCCACAGATCGACCACTCCCCTATATCGACCGTTTTATTTGGGTCTCAAAAATACCATTGTAAGGATATTCTAACTCTAAACCGACCACCTCCCTAAATGGATCACTTAAAGTCGGTCCCATGGACGGTCGATTTAGAGAGGTTTTACTGTACTTATAAAATTGATACTTGTCAGTACCTAGCCTGGCGCTTGTCATTAATAGTGTAGTGGTCTGCACTGACCTCTCAGGCAAGTAACCACATAGACAGGTAGGCATGGGGAGTGTGTTGATATCAGGGAGCCTAGGTGGTGTAATGGTTAGCACACTGGCCCGGAATGCAAAGAGATGTGGGTTCGAGTCCCGCTCTAGGCGCAGTATTTCCCATTTTCATCACCCCCATGACACTGGTTGCCGTGATCAGGATCCTGTACAAGCTTTGCGCTGTATGGTTGTTGAACCTACCCTGTGTATGTATGTGTTAGTGCATTGCCTGTATGTATGTAATTGTAAGCATTACAAGACTTACAATTCCAGGGGGACGAGTGTAGTGGTCTGCACTGACCTCTCAGGCAAGTAACCACATAGACAGGTAGGCGTGGGGAGTGTGTTGATATCAGGGAGCCTAGTGTAATGGTTAGCACACTGGCCCGGAATGCAAAGAGATGTGGGTTCGAGTCCCGCTCTAGGCGCAGTATTTCCCATTTTCATCACCCCCATGACAATAGTATAGGACATGGACTGCTTAGCATAGTATCAGGATAATGTGACTGTGTGGGATATTAGGTCATGGTGCAGGTGGACTGGTCTCCCAGTGGGACAGCATTATCAAGTTGCCATGAGTGTGCACTGTCACACGTGAGCACCCATCCTGATATTAACTTACATGTTGTTAGGACATAAAACAACAAACAAGCATGCAATTACAAACGGGGTTATTGTTATGTCATACACGTGGTTCTAAAAACCCACGATATGGTCTGCCGATGATAATTATATGGGTGTTTAAAAAAAACAACCAGTTCGGTATATCCCTAATTAAGTCCTAATTTAACATTTAAATCCTCCGTGTGTGTGTATGTGTATGTATGTGTGTGTGTGCCTGCGTGTCATTCTTATGCCATATAATTATATTTGTTTGTACGGAACAATATGTTAAAGCGTCTGGTGAAAGCATCAACTTTTGAAAACCAAAACACGTACCTAGATTTTATCCTACATATGCACACCTAGGCACTGGTACATTTATCAAACATTTATTCCTGGAGAGAAGGAATACTATGTCAATTTAATAGAACCTGATGTCTGATGTCTATTGGGATTGCAGTAACCTATATAATACAATAGAGACTTTTAACCATATTATACTTGAATTCAAATGTTTTCTATTATGGTATCTATTTCAAGGTTAGACCAATATAATGAATGTCAGACCGACCCAAGTCTCAGAAATTAAGGCAATATCAAATTTCCATTGAGTAAAATTATATTTTTGTAAATTTTAAGTTTCCCAGAAATAAAACAATAACTAAGCAATCGTTGGTATAATGCCATAACTCGACGAGTGTCACATTAACCAATTCCACACCACGTTAACAATATATTAAATAAGAGAAGCATATAATATTTTATCAATCCTAATTAGTATTTTTTATTGTTATTAGTTTCCTAAGTAAAATCTTTTTATGAGGTAGTTACTTTATTTGACTGCAGTATTAAAAGGGACACATCGTATTTTGGAACACAGTGGAATTTGGGGGTTTGATGGTTGAGGTTTTGGTCACACTGCCCCAACCAAACAGGCATTAGTAATCTATATTTGGTATTAAAATTGCACTTTGCTCCGAAGCACCCCCCCCCCCCTATATTCACAGCTGCTCACGTTATAGTCAATGCCCACTGCCATATATAAATACACATTCTTACATACACACATGCCAAGTAACCGACACAGTATTCTGGGTCAGAGCCTTGAAGTGGGACATGATCGAGCGGAACTTGGTTGTTTGGGTTGGGTTTTTAACTTTTACGTCCTATTAAAATTTGATGTTATCAGGATGGATGCTGACTTGACGACAGTGGCTTTATAGGACCGCCCCACTAGGGTACCATGCAACAGGCACCATGACCGGATATCCCATTCAGTAACAGTATCATGGCACTGAGCCAACCAGCCTCGCATGGAACTAGATTGTGAGAAATCTATATAGGTCATATATGCTTTTGAGTTATATAAATATAGTAGGTTGATCATTATAATCTACCTTGCTTTACATTGGAGTAACTTGATTTTTAATGACTAACTTCAGAGATATTTCAAGTATAAACATCTTACATTAATTTTGGCGTGCTTGTCAAAACTCTGACTGTATAGGTCTCAACAGTAACAATTTCTATTAAATTGGAATAATTCACCCGTCTATGTAGCAACAAACGACCCCAAACGCAAGCCAATAAGTGCACCAGTATCTATGTTGGATATGTAGGTTAAAATCGACATAAGTGTTCTGCTTTCGAAAATTGGGATGCTTTTATCGGACTATGCAACTTTAATTTTCTATGTTGAAATTTACCCCCGCCCCCACGCCCTCCGCTGGCACAACCTCCATAACTGGTGATCGGCGTTAAATAAATCACCCTAAGCGTTTTTAGAAAAACTATCCTATATGAGCGATAGTCCTGCTGTGACCGTAGGTGTTTCCAGGACGTAACACCCCAACAAAGAAGAAACTGTTACTGAAATGTAGGCAATCAAATACCTTATCAGCAGCCACTGTGTGGTAAGATAACACCAACACTACAACTGGCCAGCATTGTAAACAAGCCTGGGTACCCGGGCTTATATGCTATGGACAGTATAAATACAGCCTCAATAAAAAAAAACACCAAAAAAACCAACAAACATGAGCGATATGTTTGTACTACTGATGTACCTGAGGTGACCCGTGTTTGCCGATCCCTACGTATTGGCTGTGTGCCCTCCATCACCCGTTTAGGTCAATGAGGGGTCAGAGGCTAACCCGCCCGCATCTACGGCTACATAGGTATCGCTATCACGACTTTAGAGCAGGCCCAAGAAGTAGGACAAGTCCAGGAAGTAGGACATGGCCAAATGAGGGTGTTACCCATCGGACCATGGCCTGCAAATGTGCCTCTCGTGAGACACTGATGCTATTTCAATGCACGAAATGTCATCCTACACGCCATGTCACTCATGACTCTGCAGTCTCTAAAGCCCTGTTTACACGGGCGAGTTAAGTCGGCTTAACTAATTCGCCTCCTTTAGTTCGACTCAAATTGGTCGTGTGGACACTACGCTCAGGCGACTTAAGGCTAAGTCGCCTCATCTAGTTTGCTTCAGTAAACCTGTCGCGAGGTAGTCTGAAAGCGACTCTTAGTCGGCCATTTGCCAGTGTGGACAGTAGCGGATTACTGACGGACGATTAAGCACGTCACACTATATAATATAATTTGGTCTATGAACCTGTTAGAGGTGCACATATATTTTTTTCATGATTTATTTTAAGGTTTTCACTCCCCAGCAGAAGTTTTGACCGTTCCAAACCAATACGATTCAGTCCATACATATCTAGGTCGAACCCACACTCTCTCGTGGCGACGTCAACTAACCGAAACTGGCACTGGTTAGTATGGACTTGCTCATGCGCAGATATCGATTTCCGCCTTAAACCGCTCCATGTGTGGACACGACACTAGTTCGCCTCCTCTAGTTCGCCTTATCTAGTTTGGCCTAAAGTTGTGGGTGTGAACATGGCTTTATATTGGACTGTGTGACTGTGAGGCATATCCTATAGACCCCTTTCAATGTTTATAAACATTGTGCATGCGCGGGCAGATTGGCTGCAGAACGAAGGCACACTGCCATTGAGTTTGCCGGTATGCGCAGTGCAAAGCGTTTGTTTTATTCAAAATTAATAGAAATGCAAAACCCTAACCTTACAAATTTAATATAATCTGTTCGTTGAATATGTTTTCTATATGTGTTCCAAGCGGTTTGTTTCTAGGTGGTGTGGTTTTAGAGATATTTCACTTTTTCTGTATGAAGATTGCTCACGGCCATTGACAATGCATTGAGTTTGCCAGTGCGCGCAGTGCAAAACATCTATTTTATTTAAAATTAATAGAAATGCAGAACCCTAACCTTATAAATTTAATATAATCTGTTGGTTGAATATGTTTTCTATATGTGTTCCAAGCGGTTTGTTTCTAGGTGGTGTGGTTTTAGAGATATTTTACTTTTTCTGTATGAAGATTGCTCATAGCCATTGAGTTTGCAGTGTGAATGTGTGTCGTCCTGCACCCAAGCAGTGCGCGCACTGACCTAAATACCCATCCTGACATCATATGAAATAGGTCTATTGGGATTGGAGCTAACCTAGTTTATTATTACCTACGTTTTTGTTGGTTGGTTGTTGGATTTTTATATCCTGGCAACACCTAAGGTCATATTAGGACGAGTACTGACTTGTGACAGTGCACACTCATGGTGACTTTAATTATAGTGCTGTCCCACTGGGAAATCAGGCCACGAGCACCAGTACCCAATATACAACTCAGTGACATTATCCTGACACTGAGCTAAATAGTCCTTGCCCTATACTATTAATGTCGAGTGCCAGGCTAGGAAGCAACAAGTATCAATTTTATAAGTCATTGGTTTGACTCGACAGGGAATTGAACTTCCTACCTTCCGGAAAGCCTGCGCTCTACCGATTCGGCCACCACGTCGGTCCTACGTTTTTGTCAGTTACACTAATCCTTCCCCCCCCCCCCACCAAAGTAATTTTTTTTTGAAGGGGGTCAGGTGATATTGGGATGAAGGCTCTAAAAGGAAGAGGTATATATATATATCTATATTATATATATGTATGTATCTATATATATAATATTAATATTCACATTATTAGAGCGCTACGTGTTTGTTATACGTGTGAGATGCAGGCTATATTAGTGTACATATTTATGCTCTCGGCTCTATTTACCTTCTATCAGCCTTAAAGTCGCTGGCTATACCTCACCCAGATACAAACGAATCCAACATCAAAAGCTCTCCAAATATACCTTTGCTTAGTTTGTTCAGTTCATGCCATTGAACATGTGGGAGGAGAGTTGAGGTATGTGATGTATGAATGGCATCATAGGTGGGATTCCCTCATCACATGACCTAGAGGGGTTCCCCACACACAGGGGAAGCCATGGAAACCACCAAGATGGCAGCCGCTGAAAGCTCTCAATTCAACTTTTAAGGTATATTATTTCTACATGATTTAATCAATTATTCACACAAAACGTAGGCGGTTATGATAAATGAACATTTGAACTTTATATTTATCATTTTAGATTGCAATTTCTAACATTTCTTTCTCTATATGGTTGTCTAAAAGTGTCAGTGCTGCTGGACTAAATAAAATGCAACAGAAGCAACCAATGTCAGCACTCTCCCCTCACATATCTAGTTGCATAAACTGAAAACTGGCAAATGTATGCTTGGAGAGCATCTGTCGGAGTATGGGTAGTGTCTCAGCGACCTATATCTGGTCCCTGTAATCTTGGTTGGATACTCCTTGAATGGATAATTCTCTTGGTTGCCAATCTGTCTACACATTTTACTCAGAATACACGTAGCTACTGCTCTCAACCTGCTACTTTACCACCCTTCAAAGCCATATCTCATAGATTGTCATTCGGGGATACGTGTGTGTATATATATAAAGCATTTATACTGGCCTCTCTTGCCCATCACTAGTACTACTCAGTGCTAAACTGCTATGTGGTGGACGTGACATTGGTCACGTGGGCAGTTAAGACGCCGTGTGGCTGCTCATTGGTGTAGTTCGATTCACTGCGACGGATACTATTACTATTAGGTCAATTAATACAAGAAGCAGTACGCATATCATCAATATATCGCTGTATAATTAATGCCAAGAGAATCACAGAGAAGAATACCGGAAGGGAAGATAGAAGGGGAAAGACCAAGCGGGAGAAGGAGAACAACATGGATGGACAACATCACTGAGTGGACAGCAATGAGCTATGCGGAATGCGTGAGAGGAACGAATGACAGGAAGAGATGGAGGTCCATTGCAGCCAACCTTCTTCGAGAAGGCGGCACCCATTGAAAAAAGTTGAAATTAATGCCATTTCTTCTTGCATTTCCACGTTGGTTTTCCCACCGTCAGAATAACATGTCAGCATGGAAACATTGCTCCAAACTTAGCTGTTGAACATATGGTTTTAAAGACCTTTAATCTATTATGCGTTTTGTTGTTCCTTTTTTAAATTTAAAATAAATAAACAATCTTAGCATTAGCGGTAGCTGGTTTTGGCAGAAGAGATGTCTAATCTAAATGGCTATCAATTCAGTTATTAATAGTTCCAATTTTCAGTTATAAATAGTGTAGTGGTCTGCACTGACCTCTCAGGCAAGTAACCACATAGACAGGTAGGCGAGAGTAGTGTGGTGATATCAGGGAGCCTAGGTGGTGTAATGATTAGCACACTGGCCCAGAATGCAAAGAGATGTGGGTTCGAGTCCCGCTCTAGGCGCAATAATTCCAATTTTCATCACCCCCACGACACTGGTTGCCATGACCATGCTCCTGTTCAAGCTACGCGCTGTATGGTTGTTGAACCTACCCTGTGTATGTATGTGTTAGTCCATTGCCTGTATGTATGTAATTGTAAGCATTACAAGACTTACAATTCCAGGAGGACGAGTGTAGTGGTCTGCACTGACCTTTCAGGCAAGTAACCACATAGACAGGTAGGCGTGGGTAGTGTGGTGATATCAGGGAGTCTAGGTGGTGTAATGGTTAGCACACTGGCCCGGAATGCAAAGAGATGTGGGTTCGAGTCCCGCTCTAGGCGCAATATTTCCCATTTTCATTACCCCCACGACAATATCTTCCTTGTTTTATGTAGGCTAGATGGGGTTGTTGTCAGGGTGGGAGGTGACCGTAACGCAGTAAACGAAGGGATTCGGTAAGTAGCGCATTTAGGTCTTGCACACAGTGGTTAATTACAGTGAAGAGATTAAGACTGCCAAAAACCTTCCAAGACCACCTCACCTTATTGCAGATAGAGTCGTCCCACGTGTGCTTCCTATGGGTGGGTCCGTCGGTGTGTCATTGAAAAGGACAAACTGAGTCAATGACCTTCACGTGGCCTGGACTCTGCGAACTGTTGACACCAGGGAGTGACGTCACACTGCCTCCTGTCACTCAGGAGGCAGGGGGGGGGGGGGAGGAGAGGGGGAGGGGCTTTCCTTCGAACACGCATGGCCGTACGTGACTGATTATACACTGACAATGGGTGTCGGGAAGTCAGGGATGGTTTAGAAGTGGTGATGGTGACTGACATTCCCAAGCAAATTTTACGCATTATCCCTCGATTCTTTTCGCATCGTGGTGGGGGTATTTTCATTCAGGAAATGTACTGGATGCTTGGGAGGTCAACGTCATGTATTGCTGTCTTTAAATTGGAATAATAATTATATGTCACATGATCTACTGTGGCAATGGATACATACATCTTATCTCTATGCATTTTAGTTCATTTCTCCGCTTCTCTTATATTCATACAAAGACCCTATAAAACTAAGACGGCTCACTCAGCCTGTACTGTGTAAAGGCCCTGTCACACTACGACGTAACGACGTGAGCGTAGGGATAACGTGAAAAAATTCTAACTTCTAGCCGTAGTATGCAAATTTGGGCACAAATTGAACGTGGATGCAGCGTAGTTGACGAGAGAGTAACATTGGCTTTAATGTGGGTCAACATAGTGGAACGTAGTGAGCAGTGTTTGACTAACGTTCGTTTAGCATCATTGACGTTCACCGAACGTTTACAGAACGTACAGCGAACTTAAACCCTTACGTTCGAGTTATGTCAAAAGTTTTGAACAGGTTCAAAACCTTGACGCGCGCCGATGTAACACAACGTAACGTGACGTAGCTCGACATCAGTCTAACATCATTCTGACGTCATCATAACGTAACCCAACGTACATCAACGTAATGACGAAATTGAGCACGTCAGGCTTACGTTGGCTCATTATGTCATAGTGTGACAGGGGTATAATCCAGAGAACATCCAGTGCATCAGGTGGTGGATTTGATCATTTTGATAGAATCGGAGTGTCAGAAGAAACCCTGCTGTCACTTGGTATGTGTGTGGTGGGGGTTTAGGGATGTGGTGGAGGTGTAGGTATGTGTGTGTTGGTGGTATAGGTCTGTGATGGGTGTGTGCGCTGGGGGTGTAAGTGTGTGGTGTGTGTGTCATGGGGGCGTAGGTGTGTGTGGTTGAGGTGTAGGTGTGTGTGGTGAGGGTGTAGGTGTGTGGGTGTGGTGTGTGTGTGGTGGGAGTGTAGGTGTCGTGGGGGGTGTCATGGGGGTTTAGGGATGTGGTGGGGGTATAGGTATGTCGTGGGGGGTTTAGGTGTTTTGTGTTGGAGGTTTAGGGCTGTAGTGAGGGTGTAGGTGTGCACTGTTGTGCACGTTTAATATTCCATGGGGACGGTACAGGTACACCCGTCTACCATTTGGCATCAAAACAGCCAGTGACATTTTCATTCAGGAAATGTACCATGTCATGGGCGATATACCCGGGATAGGTATAGTGACAGACGGCATTCTGGTATATGGATCAACCGTTGAGGAACACAACGACTGACTGAAAGCAGTGCTTGACCGAGCCAGGTTGGTCAATCTAAAATTAAACGATTCAAAATCTTTGATGTGCAAAACAACAGTGAAATATGTAGGTCATCAACTTACCCAACAAGGTGTAAAACCAGATCCAGACAGAATACAGGCGATTGTAGACATGCCAGAGCCACATGACAAGCAAGCTGTGCAGAGGTTCCTGGGCATGGTTGGCTATGTTCACAAGTTTATACCAAACATGTCCGAGATCGCAAAACCACTACGCATGCTCCTGGGTAAGGATATTGCGTGACACTGGCAAAACGAACAGCAAGTCGCATATGACAAACTCAAAGAAAAATTGAGAACTGCTCCTGTATTATCATATTATGATGTAGACAAGCCAATTGTCATTCAAGTAGACGCTTGTCAGTCAGCTCTAGGCGCTGTTATCATGCAGGATAACAAGCCAATCGCACTCGCATCTCGGGCACTAGATTCAGTGCAGTGTGGCTACGCCACTATCGAAAAAGAAATGCTCGCAATATGTTTTGTCTGCCAGAGGTTTCATGACTATATCTTTGGCAAAGAAGTTCAAATTCAAACCGATCACACACCATTAGTGGCCATTGTGTAGAAGCCGATACATAAGCTGTCAGCGCATATGCAAAGAATGCGAATGCGATTTCAAAATTGCAACATACAGCTATCATGCCATGTTAAGGGGTCTTTAATGTTCTTTGCAGACATGCTGTCCGGAGCACACATTGCTGAATTAGGTCATGCTGACCTATTTGATGACACACTCAGCATCGCTGCAGTGGACATGCAATCGTCCAGTCTGTTAAGTAAAATTATCAAAGAGTATGAAGACGATGTATCCATATCCACATTAATAACACATATTGAAAATGAGGGGGTCACTATTTGTTCACAAACACCGCCATGTCTACGACAGTACATTCCATACAAAGACAAATTCACAGTAGAAAACAACTTGGTAATGAAGGGCAATCGTGTCATAGTACCTCCAAAGCTCCATGGTGAAATGATTGAATCATTGCACAAGATGCTCTTAGGAATCACTAAGCTTGTGCAAGCAGTTAGCACGTGACCGCATGTTCTGGCCCAACATCAATAAACAAATTGAGGAAAAAGTCAGTCGTTGTGACACATGCCAAAACAATCGGAAAAGCTTACATAACGAACCCCTTATAAGTCACCCAAGTAGGGTGGTGCAGCAGGAGGAGGCTGGAGGAGGAGTGGCTGTAGGCAGCGGCGAGGGCGCGTTATAAGCGGGGAGGGGAGATGAAAGGAAGGGGGTCCTCCTCCGCCGCGAATCAAATGCAATGCAAGCATTACAACCAACATTACGAAAAGATAGGTCCAGATCTATTCAAAATAAATCATGAGAACTACATAATAACGGTAGATTATTACACTAAATACCTGGAAGTCACTTTGTTGAAGGATACATCATCCGCCATGCTGATCGAAGCTATGAAGGATAACTTCGCAAGACATGGTATTCTAAGCCAGGTAATTTCGGACAGTGGTCCACAGTTTAAGAGCCACGAATACAAAGAATTTTCACAACATTATGGGTTTAATACTTGTGAAGGGAGGATGTAATATATGCGTAAAAGACATCCAGGCACGAGCAGAGAACAAAGGAATATGTAAATGAGATGATGTCAGAGGCACAGGGTGCCAGCGGTTCAGGTCTCTGGACGGCGAATAAAGCATTCAGTATCCAGAAGTCAAAGTGTTCAGACGTCGTACTTTCACAGATCCCTCTGGGCTCCCGGTCTATACCTAGCAACTGACTGATAGTAGAAAGCGTGAGTAACAGGGCTCACTAATGTAAATGCTATGCTGTGTCCACTTCAGTCGTCATTATAGAATATGCAAGTGTAGCATTGTTAACCGGTATCAGCTTCTAACCGTATATTTAAGCTTATCTCAGGGAGTATATAAACCATGTTTGCATTCTGGTAGTGGGAGACAGCGCCACACCACGCCCTAATTATCTAGGACATGGTGGTTGATTGGCATAATTGAGGCTGCGTGTACAATATATGTAAATCGTTTATATTTATAATGCAGGCCAATTAAATACCGATGTAGATATTTGTTGTATTTACACTCAAAAGCATGGCGCACGCCATGTGGCCTCAAAGAATCATGAATGAGAAAACCTGTTAATTAAATAGGTGGAGTGTTTTAATATGAACCCTGTTTTTAATTAATATCATATATGTAGTGTGCAGTGTATAATTGTATCTAGCATTAATATCCGTTGTACAATTGATTTTTATTTTTGTAAATTGCGTTTAATCACCACCTCACTGTGTGTTTGACTTTTTCTAGATATTTTCCCGTACTTATTTAGGAATGTAATTTGACATTCACTGTTGCTTATTTTTTCTAGTTTACATTTCCATTACCTCTTCAGAAAGGTATTATAACACACATTGTGTACTTGCTTGTTTTTAGATGGCTGTTCAATTTCTCCTTCAGGATGGTATTATTTAACACACTGTGCATTTGCATGTTTGTAGAGGGCATTTTCCATTATCTCAGATATAATGCATAGTGCAATATTGTAACATGCATTGTGCTTTTGCTTCTTTTTTTTAGATGGAATTTTGTAGGGGTTTTTCTTTTTTTTTGGGGGGGGGGATTGTTGTTGAAAAGTTTATTCATCACAATAATTATAGCATTAGTTCATACACTCTGGTCTTTTATCCATTCTGAGGGAGCGGACCATAGTGTCGGTCATCCTCTCGATCCTGCTCAGTGGAACCATTTGAAGTTTGGGCTATTTTCCATTCCAACCAGTGGTCTACAACTGATTCATCAAAGGTTGTGGTATGTGTTGCCCTATGTGTGGGAAAGTGCATATAAAAGACCCCTTGCTGCTTATCAGAAAGAGTAGCTTATGTGGTGGCAGCAGGTTTCCTCCAAATAAATATGTCAGAATGACCATATGTTTGACGTCCAATACCCGATGATAAACATCAATGTGCTCTAGAGGCTTCGTTAAATAAAACAACCTCTTTAGCCATACTGTAATAGTTTTTCAATTTTAGTCTTTTGATTGCTCTTTTAGTGGGGCTGAGTTACTGTGCTAGTCTGCATTGCATGGGTTGGATCGTGGCCACTTTATCCTGTACGTTTTAGATAGTGTGAACTACTGGGTTGTTTTCATTAGGCTGAGAAGTGGAAAGAGGTGAAATGGTTAATGTTGTTTTGCTAACAATGTATTTGCTATTGAAGCTATTGGTATTTCAATATTTTCTATGTGTATATGAGTCAGCCTCACGAAAAAGGGCCAATCGGTGGTCAAGTGAAGATGTCGGCGTCGCAATTCTTAAAAGTGTAGTGCATTTCTTTGTTTCATATTAAATTATCCTTGAAACAAATCAGGTTGTTTTATTTTCTCGACCTTTACATTCAGGATAAATTTAAAGATTTTCCGACACCTGTCAATGCTAAATCATAATTATACCGATCGACGCCGACATCCAATGATCGACGCCGACAACTTTAACAGATGTCGGCGTCGCAATTCTTAAAGTCTCGTGCATTTCTTTGTTTTATATTATATTATCCTAGAAACAAATCAGGTTGTTGTATATTCTCGACCTTTACATTCAGGATAAATTTAAAGACTTTCCAACACCTATGTCAATGCTAAATTATAATTATACCGATCGACGCCGACATCCATGCTCGACACCGACAACTTCCACCAATTCCACCTTTTCATATTTTACCTCAGTACTAAACGTCTGGCTAGCCTCAGGCTAGGGTGAAGGAAGCACATCTGGGTCCAGCAATTAGCATAATCAGCTCACGACCGGAGTCGTTGAGTTGCTCTGACAGTTTTTAATCTACAACGACATTTTAGCTGTAAGTATTTATGGAGGATTGATACAGTTCGTATTTGTTACATTACTGCACGTTTTGAAGCTATTTTTAGCTTTGGATGTGTAGTTTTGTTACTTTTATGGATGTTTTACGATTCGTAGAACATCGATAGAACAAGACGCCATTCCTTTTTTCTACATGCTGCCTGTTGCCGAACGGAGAGCGATAATGGCTGGAGCCACATTTCGTGTTTTTTGCCACCCGTTGCCGAACAGAGAGTGATGTTGGCTGGAGCCAGATCATGTTGGGATTTTTCCGCAGTTTCTTTTATGGATTCGCGTTGGAAATTATCCTGGGTTTCTTTTATAGACTCCCCATTTTTTTAGGCGTACCTCCGAGTCTGGTAGCATTTTCTCCAACTTGCTGGTGCAGTAGCCACAGGGGGGAGAAGTGTACGAAACAGAGAGTGTGGGAAGTGACCGATACACTGGTTCCTACCGCTCGTTTGGTTTTGGTTTCGATACCGTCAACCTATGACATTACACGTTAGCTTTTGAAACGCCTGTGTAGAAACGGTGTAAATACGTTTTTCTAGCACCAAGTTATGTGCTCTGGGGCCATATGCAGGAGTCAGTGTTAGCGGGGTTTGGTGTTAGAGCCTGTTACCGTTTAGCTATCATCGAAGTAGGGACCTGTGTCAAGTCGTATGCAGGAGCGTGTAACACTTTCATTATAGCTAAACGTGAATTT
This sequence comes from Branchipolynoe longqiensis, assembly GCA_030323885.1. Classification (NCBI taxonomy): domain Eukaryota; kingdom Metazoa; phylum Annelida; class Polychaeta; order Phyllodocida; family Polynoidae; genus Branchipolynoe; species Branchipolynoe longqiensis. The sequence continues at coordinate 47,186,956 of CM059188.1, forward strand.
ATTTATAGATTTGGGAAATCCCTCTGCATTTGTAGCCATATATTAGGCTCAAATCTATTGAATGCGATCATATTTAACAGAATTACATACGCAATAAGTGAAATTTTATCAATTTAACCCTAAAGTCGAAGCGTTATTAAGGCTACCGCCGCATTGGCGGCGATATTACTAGTTATATTTTCGAATCGACGAACGTACAGTAAACAAACCGCTGCCGCCGCCAGTATGGAAAGCGACGTCGATGCGGCGGCGGCGATTTGTTTACTTTACGTTCGTCGATTCGAAAATATAACTATTAATATCGCCGCCGGTAGCCTTAATAACGCTTCGAATTTAGGGTTAAATTGATCAAATTTCACTTATTGCGTATGTAATTCTGTTAAATATGACAGCATTGAATAGATTTGGGCATAATGAACTCGCTAAACCTCCTATCTATCAGGGGTAGGGTATCACCGGTTAAGCTGTTGGTGTTAGGCCGATCACCGACTCATGCATACCATTTTTCGCCGCTAACCGGGAAATTCCCCGACTGCAAAGCGCGCATGGACAGTTTGATGGAGTTGAAACTTCAAAGGTTAAACTCAGCAAACATGGGATCAAAGAAAAGGCCAGTCCCAGTGGAAATTGACTCCGACTGGGAGGATGTATCGGGGGATGACGACTTATCCCCTGATGAAGACTCCTCGCCCAACCCGACTCCTCGGGTTAAAAAGAAGAAGGCGAAGAAGGCCCTGAGCTCGTCAGGAGACGAGTTCACTAAAGCACGGAAGAAGGTGGTCAAGAAAAAGACCAAGAAAAGGAAGAAGAAGAAGAACGATTCTTCTTCAGATTCGTTGTCGGACTCGTCATCCACAGACTCCGACTCTGATACAGAGAGAGCAGGCCTATTTGCCAAGATTGGCGGAAAAGTGCGTAAGAAATGCGCAAAAGAAAAGGCGAAGAAAGTGCTGACAACAACAATGATGCGGGAAACCATCAAAGGGCACTTTAACACTTTCAAGCCTGCTGAAGTGATCACAAAGCTGGGGGAACAGCTCACGGGGATTAAGGGAATCCCTGACTCGGTTGTCAATCGGAGGAAGTTTGAGACTGTCCTCCACACCATCCACAAGGCGGTCCTTGGGACCGTGACAGCGATTGCGCCAGTGGCCAATCGTATACAGACGCAGAATAAATTCTCCTCGTTGGCCAGGACCATGGATAAGGGTCTGGCGATGCTAACTGCAACCAGTAACTTTATCACATACAGACGCTTTGAGAACGTTTTCAAAGCTGTCTGTATGGACGTGGGTAAGGAGGTAGCCAGGTCCAAGAAAATTGTGGACAATGACGGAAAAGAGTATACTCTTTTCCTTCCTCCGAAACCGATCAAAGGGAAGCCACTGGACAAATGTTCGGTGGTCAGCTCCAGTACCTCTTTAAAGAGGTGGAAACTGGAGCTAAGTGTGGCAAGCACATGGATTCCAAGAAGAAACCCATGGACACTAACACTCGCTTCAGAAAGACGCTTGCGGCTTTTCGCAGCCGGCGGCCCACCAGAGGAGGAAGGTCAGGACCGACCTACGGCTTCCAGCCCAGAAGTCGGGGTCAACGCCAGTCATTCGGCTGGAACAACGGAAACCGACCGTTCAAGAGGGAGTACACTCCCAGGAAGCCGTTCCCCCGTCCAGGGAATAAGTAGAAGTTGCTACGCAAACTATACCATAACACCTGTAAGCATTTTCAAAGCAGGGAATGTTAAAAATTGTATTGAAGAATGGAACTTAATTACTGATAACTTGACATCAGTGTATCATTGTCAATGGAATTTGCATTCCATTTACCTATTTGCCGACACAGAAAAGAATTCCCTTTCCATATCGGTTTGATGAGAATGAGAGACAGGCATTAGATGAACAATTGAGGCTTTTTTTATCAGAAAGCCATTATCCAAAAGGTGAACCATGAATCTGGGGAATTTATTTCCAACATTTTTTCTCGACCCAAACCGAATGGAGAGGTTCAAATGATTTTGGACTTAACAACCCTCAACAAGTTGGTTGAATACAAACATTTTAAAATGTTTTCGCTAGAAACAGCACGAGATTTAGTTACACAGGGTGCTTGGCTGGCGAGTGTAGATCTGAGAGATGCATATTACACAATTCCAATTTACGAAGCAGATCGAAAGTTTCTAAGATTTATTTGGAATGAACAACTGTATGAATTTACTTGTTTACCCAATGCTTTAGCTTGTGCCCCTCGCTTATTTACTAAAGTGCTAAAACCAATTTTCTCATTGATGGCGCGTAAAGGTTGATTGATTGATTGATTGGTGGTTGCTTTACGCCGTGTCGGCAGCATAGGCCATATTCACGGCGAGAATCTTCTTCTTTTTTTTTCAAACCATCGCTTTGACATGTAAAAGCAGACAATCAATTATGTGCCAATAGACACTCATTAAATTAGAAAGCTCACAATCATATATTTGTGGTCAAGGGAAACAAATTCCCGTAGAAAAAGAAAAGTTTTATTAATAATTGATAGAATCTATTTTGTAAACTATATGAGGTGGTACAGTCCAGCTTCCCTCAAAAAGGCTAAACTGTTTTCCTGTTTTACCTTAGTAAAAAGGCCATGCATACTGTCTGCAGTGTAGAACTGTTGGCGCAGGGCCAAAAAATCAACGCAACTTAGTCAAATGTGTTTGAGTGTCAGCGGGGACTGACACCCATTACATTCATGGGGAGGTTCCCCCTTGAGCAGAAAAGCATGTGTAAGCCACGAGTGCCCAATACGGCAGCGGCTAAGGACCACTTGGTCCCACCGACCTCCGGCATGAGTCTGTGGTGGTTTTCCCACAGATGGTTCATGTCTCAGAAAGCCTCGTTGAGCATTGCTGATAGGAAGATGGAGAAGACTGTGGGGGCCAGTACACAACCTTGCTTGACCCCATTGGTAACCCCGAACGATTCCGAGACTTCCCCTCCAACACTAACGTTCGCCATCATTCCTGTATGTAGAGCCTCGATCATAGTTGTGAACTTCTCTGGGCATCCCTACTTCCTCAGTAGCTGCCATAGCCCGGTTCTCCCGACTGTATCAAAGGACTTAGTGAAATCGACAAATACCATGTACAGTGGTCGGTCCTGCTCAATGTACTTTTCTTGTAGCTGTCGGAGACAAAATATCATATCCATGGTGCTCCGGTTACCTCTGAAGCCACACTATGACTCCGGAACTACATATATTATATACATATTATATAAACATATATATTATATATATACAATATATATGTATATATATGGTTTATTTGGTTTAGGCATAGAACCAATGTGTCATTGCCTTAATGAACCCCTGATGTTCCTTTGCATTTGTCATCCTCAGCCATATTGATTAACAACGCCCAGAGATAGTTTCCTCCTTGTTGCATGAGATTCTAACAGTCTTCCCCCTATATGAAGCCGTACCTTTGCTTACACTTTCTATTCGGTATTCAGTAAGGTATTATGACACATACAAAATTATGCTGCTCTTCCTTCAGTGACATATCCCTCACCCCCCCCCTCCCCCCGCCCATTTTAGATGATATTTTGTCATTACCCATATATATATATCCATAATATATATAATAATAATCATTAAAAAAATGTGCACTTCCTTTGCTTCTTTGTAGCTGGCATTTTCGATTACCAGAGCATGCACTGCATTTGCTTATTTTGTACATGGCATTATTTATTATTTCTTAAATGAAGCATGATTGCATGTGCTGTGCATTTGCTTATTTTTCTTTTCTTTTAAAACATTGTATTTTCCTTTACCCCTTCAGTGACGCATTATAGCATATACTTACATTTAATTATTCTTTAATTTTTTAATATCTTTGTGTGTGACATTTTCATTTAATATATAGTACACGCTGCATATGCACTTTAAAAAAAAAAAATGCAAACTGGCATGTTCTATTATCTCTTCAGTGAGGTATTATTATAACATACTGTGCATTTGCATTTTGTAGACGAAGGATTTCAAGGTACAGTTGCAGAGCCACATGATGACAGATTTTGACGCTGTTGTCGAGGCGTCCCGCCAGGGGAAGCGACAGGTCATCGATGGGCGAAATCCAACCAACTTCGAAGGGAAGGGTGAAGAGCCGGCTGGACGTGAGTAATTACCAAACCAACAATTAAATATGGCTACTAGTCACCATTCAATAAACTAATGCACACAACAACTGTAGTTAACCATCACCTAACCACGCACAACCTACACATCAAGCTGCACACAGACATTGGCAATGAACGCCACTGTACTAATAACTCTACATGGTTCCATCATACTCATTTTAACCAACCAAATCCCCCCATACATTCTTTAGCATTACACCAAATTCAAGACAGCCCTTACTAATTCAAAACGCGGAGATGGACTGCTATAACATGGCCTTTAATAGGTATCAATGTAGTTACAAGTTAAACTAGTCAGAGGTAGTCTGATCAATATCTTACTTCTTATGCAATAATAGCGGTTAACAGTAACGTTAGGTTGTCTACTGTCCTAGTCTAATCAATCGTTAATCAGTTATCAAGAACGTTATGTTTGTCTAATGTCGTAGTCTAATCAATCAGAGTCACGGCAACCGTTTCAACCAAGTCCCGGTGGATCCGCCCTGTCTTCCAGGCACTCAACCCTCCCTGATCTCTGCCCTGAATGTGGGTGGGGGGGAAAATTAGGTATGGGGGTCAGCTCGTGTTGTCCGAGCGGCGTCTTGAGGCTAAGTGCCGGTCAGCCGTAGCCCGCCGAGAGGTGGCGTTCGGGCCAGTTCTCCGCATACCCGCTAGGGTCTGTAGTTCGAATCCAATCTGAGAGGTGGCACCACCAGTATTCCCCTCTCCGCCTCAGAATTACCCATATTACAGTCGTAACATGGGCAATTCAAAATGCGGAGACGGACTGCTATAACATGGCCTTTAATAGGTATCAATGTACTTCCAAGTTAAACTAGGTTGAGGTAGTCTAATCAATGTCTTACTTCTTATGCAATAATAGCGGTTAACAGCAACGTCCTGTCCTAATCTAATCAATCGTTAATCAGTTATCAAGAACGTTATGTTTGTCTAATGTCATAGTCTAATCAATCAGAGTCACGGCAATCGTTTCAACGAAGTCCCGGTGGGTCCGCCCTGTCTTCCAGGCACTCAACCAAATAGAGAGGAGAGTGCCTGGGGGGGGCCATGGTGAAGGCCGCCCAGGGGACGTATTCGTGGATGGCAGTGGATCTCCAGTTTCCCATGTCGCAGATGTCGACGATCCGGACCACGGCCTTCGCACAAGCCTGGGCCGCTCCTCTTCGCAGACTGTGTAGTGTGACGTTCCTGGTCTGTCGACGCCCGACGGCTGTCAGTGCCAACCTGAGTGTCTTCGTGAGGGTGCGTGCGTGTAGTGGAGATCCATCGGAGGTCAGGAAGGCTGGGCCCTCTGGGTCAATGTTGGTGCGTCTGGCGTATTGTTGCCAGGCTTGTACTGGGCAGCAATTGGAGTCTGGGATCTTCGGCAAGGTGACCGAGCATCCGTCGGTTGCTGTTTTGGAGGTCTTAGTAGTTCTTACGCGCACTGTAAGGGCGTCACCCTCGTCATTGATGTCCTTGCTGGTGATGGTGTGCCGTGCATTGTCGCCTGGTCCGGTGATCAGTAGGTTACTTTGTCTTAACATGGTGAAGTACCCTAGCAACAGAGCCGCTGTCAGGACTCGTGCCCTTGGGCCTGCGTCCTGCAAGTAGTCGATGACGTCTTTTAGGTCTTGAACGGTGAGCGGCGCCGCCTGGCGGGGGATGTGCAGGGAGGATCTTGCTACTCCTCGTTTTATGATGGTGACCGGGTATGCGTCGAACCCCTGTGTCTTGCCCGACATCAGGGACACCCAGGTTCTCGCGCCGCTCAGGTAGTTGTTGACAGCTCCTGGTGAGCGGAGCTTCTGAGCTAGGTGTGCCACGTAGCCCAGGATGTCATATGGCGTCGGCTTCAGTGCCCTCATTACACGGTGTTGTGTGTACCTGAGGTAGGTGAGGACCTGCACCGTCTTGTTCCTCCAGGTCACTTCCGCCAGTCCCGCTCTCAGGAGGGCCATGATGTCCTCGTGACGTTCGTCCGGTTGTCCTGGGAAGAGAGGGGCAAATTATTATTCGATCTTCCCAGAGTCTGGGTCGATGTCGAGGTGTCTGAGGTCATGACACGTGCGGATCCTTTTAAGCCCAAGCTGTCTGCACATGATGTCCGCTCTCCCTGCCGCGGCTGTGTCGAAAGGTCTTCGACTCAGTGCGTCGGCCAGGACTAGCTCTCATCCAGGCTTGTGGGTGATTTCTATGGAGCAGGACCTCACGGCTGCGAAGCGCCAGATCTCTCTCGCACAGGCGCATAGTATGGGATCTCTACCCGCGCCGGTCTCGAGGACTGTCTGGGAGGCCTGATTGTCGGTGTTCACTTTCAGTATGTAGTTATGGGCATCATGTGGGGTGAGTTTGTGTAGGGCCACGACCAGGTTGACCGCCTCCAGGGAGTTGATGTGCATCCCTCTGGCGAGGTATCGATCGGAGTATGTCTCGCTTATGAAACTGGTCTTGGAGTATGTGCCCACTTGAGTCGCACTCGATAAGCCACTCTGGCTTCTTGGGTGGCCGTAGGAGGACCAGTCCATTGATTGACCGTGCGTAACTTACGAACCAGGTCACGTCACCAACCACCTCTTGAGTCACCTGGTGTTTCCCCTTGTAAGGGGAGGCTCGTAGGGTCGTGAGGATCCTGCTCATGAAGCGTCTGGCGGGCTTGACGCATCTTGCCATGTACTGGAGGCGTCCTACAAGTTCGTAGATCCTTCCTCATGGCTTTTGTGGTGATCTTCCAATGGGCGCACTCTTCGATGATCTCAGCCAGCTTTTCCAGTGGTATTTTTACCGTCATGTTGATAGTGCAGAAGCTATAGCCAAGCCAGTCCAGCGCGTGCGTCGGTGGCGTGCACTTAGCTGGGGAGAGTACCAGCCCCAGCTCGTCCGTCGTGGCAAGCATCTCCAGGTAGGCGGCGTCTGCCTCTTCCTTCGTAGCCGCCACCCCGACGAAGTCGTCGAGGTAGCAGAGCGCGAAGTGCGCCTTCCTCCTTAGCAGGTAGACGACGGCGCTGGTGGTTCGCACGCACGCCAGCGACAATGTTCTGCACCCGAAGGGGGGGGCTACGTCGAAGTAGGACTTCCCGTCGAGTGTAACTCCCAGTAGAGGCACGGACAGGGGGCAGGTTCGAAGTTGTCGGTATGCCCTAGCCAGGTCTGCCGCCCAGAGGTACGCGCCCCTGCCCAGGCTGGTGACCTCCTTTGCCAGATCCATGATGCCGGGGAGAGTAGGTGGGTGGCCTCCCTTGGTAGAAACCTTTCCGTATTCCGGCATTCACGCTGGCGCCACGTGGGAAGCTGAGATCGACGATGACCCTGCGCTTTTGTGTGTTCTTTTTGGGGCGTGTCATCATTGGACTGGTCGGTGCCCAAGGTGTCAAAGCTGGTGAGTCGAAGGGGCCAAGTAGTGCTCCGAGACTCACCTCCTTCTCGACGTACGTGCGTATCCAGCGCGTGTGGACGGGGTCCTCCCTGTGGTTGGCCACCGCCGGGACGGGGGCATGGTCCGCCGCATAATCGGCAGGCCACCCAAACTTGAGGTACTCGACGAGCTGGTGGTCGTGGTAATTGCCCAATAGTGTAACTCCCAGTAGAGGCACGGACAGGGGGCAGGTTCGAAGTTGTCGGTATGCCCTAGCCAGGTCTGCCGCCCAGAGGTACGCGCCCCTGTCCAGGCTGGTGACCTCCTTTGCCAGATCCATGATGCCGGGGAGAGTAGGTGGGTGGCAGTTTGCTGCTATATAGTTGGGCAGGCCTGTTGCTCTGACCTGTACATAGATGTCGTAGTATGTTTTGTTTTCCCATGTGTCGGGAACCGCCGTGGGACAGATCTTGAGCAGGGTATTCTTGTATGACAGTGGGGTGTGTGGTGGGTTGTAGGGAGACACAACCGCCATGTCGGGGTCGGCCAGCACCTCGGTGAGGTCCTTGGCTGCCTGGCCGTCTTCTTCTCATATAAGCAGTTCATCGGGGGGCTGGTCCCAGTTGTTTTCGTCGGTGGAGCTCCGCCTAAGTGTTAGGTGGCCTCTGGGTTTCTCAGTCGCCTTTGCATCGGCTCGTGGGCTGGAGTTACACGGGGTGGTCATGCGCTTAATAGCCGGGGTCCGGTCGGTGTGTGTGTGCGGGTCGTCAGTGTACAGGTGTTCAGTCTCCTGTTGGGGGGGTTTGTGGTTGTCCGTGCGTGTCAGTGTGTGTTCGGCATCTGCCACCTGTGTACGTGTAATGTTATCAGTGATGGGGGTGGGTTGGGGGCAGTGGGTGGGGGCATTTGTATCCGTGAGGGTGTGGGTGTGGCCTTGGTTTAGGTTTTTATTGTGGTGGTGGGGGGCTGGGGAGGGGGACGAGTAATGGGTAGCTTCCGGATTTTCATGCTGGGGCCAGGGGGTCGCACGGGTAACTGGGCGCATCTGGTTTAGATCCATTTTTTTCCGAACATGGGTAACTGGGTGCTTCCGGTGTCGGAGGGCGGTGTGGTGGGGTTATGGCGGGGCGGGTGAGTGTTTGTACGGTTTTGGTCTCGGACGCCGAGGGCTCAGAGGCAGGCGCCGGGCAGTCAAGGAACTGGGGCGTTGGGGGGGGGGGGGGGGGGGGGGGGGGGGGTTCGGAGCGGGGTCGCGCACGGCTGGTTGCGTCTAACTAGGTCATGACCTGACTCGGGTGCTCCGAGGGGGGCGGGGCGGAGGGGGGTTCAGGGCCTGACACAATATCACTAACACAGGCAGGCAGCGGCAGGGCGGTGGCTGCCCGGTTGGAGGACGAGGGTACAGTGTAAAAGGAAGGTTTCGTCTTACTTTTTTGGTCGTCCCTGATGTCGCCTTCATCACTGCCATTGGTAATCGCAACCTCGGCGCCCTCGTCATCCCATACTCTGCCTTTTAGTGAAAATCCTGGGCCATATTGTCCTCCGCACTAGCCGCGGCGGCTTTCCTCTCCTGCTGCCTCCGCTTGTTGTTACAGTCCATTTCCTTGTGGACGTTGGCCGTGTGATTTTTATTTGCGCACCAGCCACAAAGGTAAACCAGTCTATCGGGCATTAATCTGTGTGTAGCGGTAAATCCACAATGGCCGCCCCAGTTCCACTTATGGCACGGCCATCCGTCTGTCTCTGCATTGAAGTCTTGACGGCGATACTGGGAGGGCGCCCCCGCCGTGCCGAGGTCCTGTCGGGACGAGTTGCTCGCCTCGTCTGAGCGCTGATTGGCTGCTGCGTAGTTGTTAGCAGTTTTGGCGGGCTTCTTAGCATGGCTGCCTCGTGTTCCGGTCAAGCACGCGTCTTAATGGCGTGCGTATCCTTCCATGCCCTCGGCAACCTGTCGTCTTCTATCATTGTGAAAAAAAAATTCCGATCAGGCCAGGCACATGGGCCAATCCCAGTCTGCCACCATGTTTGATATCTGCTCCATGTGGTCTCGGATGGGGCCAGCCCACGCCCTCGGCAGTGCTGGGTCTTTGCACATCCTGCTTAATGCTGAGTAGTATTCGTGCCACGCGCTCTCTCCCAGCCCCACCTTCCGTTTCCTGTCTCCCCCTATTATGAACCTCTCCTCCTGTAGTACATCTCTCCCGCTAAATCCAGTAGACTGTCTATTGCTTCTCGGCTGTCCGCCTCACCGTCGGATGAGGGTGGGCGCCTGTCGTAGCAGCTCCTACTCGTCTGTGGGCGGCATTCGTTTGGATCTCTTGCTACTGCGTAGTTTACGGGGGAGGTCCTCCGGTGTCTTCGCTCGGGCGAGCGCCTGCTCAGTCCGTTATCCGGTGAGAGCCTGACGCGTTCGTTATCCGGTGGGCTGAAGCTCCGGCGACTCGATCGGGGTCTCCTACCGTGTGCTGGGGTCGCTCTTGCCTCCTTTTGGCTTGTTTATTCTCCTCTCACCTTGATGCTAGGGGAGGGCTTCCTTTGTTCATGTTTAACTCGACTGCTTCCATTCGGTCCATGAGACCGGAGGTGGCGATCTGTATTTGTTGCGCTAGTGTATCGGCTATCGTCTACTTGATTATATCCAGCTGGTCTTGTGCGGTCTCTGGCCGGTTGGCGAGTTGCTTGATAACGGCGGCCGTTGCGTTGATTGCTACAGCGGGTTTGTTTATTAGCGACCATGGTCGTCCTCTAGCCCTTGGCGTGGTTGGTGGCGTGTCGAGCTCCTCCTCCGGTTCTTTCCTCTGTCGCTTGTTCGATTTTGGCATCTTGCTGGAGTTATCAAAATTAGGTATGGAGGTCAGCTCATGGTGTCCGAGAGGTGTCTTGAGGCTAAGTGCCGGTCAGCCATAGCCCGCCGAGAGGTGGCATTCGGGCCAGTTCTCCACATATCCACTAGGGTCTGTAGTTCGAATCCAAGCCGAGAGGTGGCACCACTAGTAGTCCCCTCTCCGCGCCAGAATTACCCATGTTACAGTCGTAACATGGACACACTGAACATTTGCTATAAACTAGATACATCACAACCACTTAGTTAACTAAATTTGTATTATTCCTAAACCCTGACTATACTGACAGAAACCTGCCTAGAAAACTACCTAAAACACCACCTACATTAAATGTATGCACTAAATGCATGGTCATTTTCTTTCTTTTTTTCATGAGGATTTATGCTGCTTATCATGGATAAGTCTGAATAGACTTGTTTTCACCATTAGACAGTTTGTCGATAGAAAGCCCGAGCCTACTCTTTTACCCCTCCACACCACATAGCCATTGTATGAGAGCAACTGGCCTTTGATAATGCTGTAACTTGTAAGTTATACTCATCAGTGGAAATCCAAATTTGCAGAGGTGGGGGCATGGGAAATTGAACCACCGACCTTCAGATTAGGAGTCCTACCTAGAAAAATGTCAGACACTCTAACCACTCCACCACAGAGAACAATACCATAAACGCTCAATTAACTAAATGTAATAACACTATTTTATTATCTTAAAATCGTTCTTGTAATTAAATAGTGTAAATGACGAAGTTAAGCATGGCCACTCAATCATCCACATATCGCTACGGATTTTGCTTGAATGAAATATTACATTAGCTCTTGAGATCCAGCAAGAGTGTGAGCCTCGCCTCAACTCGCTCTGGTCTTCTATTTAGGGAATATATTTCCAAAATATCATTGAGTGCATATTGTGAATATATATTTTTCCTTCTTGCTTTTTCTATTACGTGCCATGTAAATGCTTTCCTGACACATTTCCGGCCACAGCAATCTTTACATATTCTCTCTTCCCAATTCCTTATGAATTTTAACAAATTTCAGAAATAGAGTGGTCCGAATCCAATATGGCCGTACAACACACGGATGGGCGGAAGGGCCATGTACCAATCCTATTAGAGGCTAGGATAGTTATTCTTAATCAAGTCACTTATGACTATGACCAAGTGGCACTCCCATAAGTGATTTTATTAGTTATTTATTCATTACAAAAAAATATCTACATGCATGTGAATAGTTTCCAATGACTGTCTTAAAGTTGCATAGTCCGATGGGTTATATTTCCTGTAATCTTTATGAGATAAATATATTAAATTGATTGATTTAGTTTGAATTAACTTTGATTCTAAATGGCTAATTCTTTAGATATTTGACCTAAACAAGTGTGCAAAATTAATTTTGGCAAGCATGCCAAAACTTAGTTATCTTAAAGTTGCATAGTCTGATGAAAACATCAAATTTTCAAAACCAAAACACTTATCTAGACTTAATTCTACATATTCAACTTAGATACTGGTGCACTTATTAAGCATGTTGTGCTGCATAGCAGGTCGTAATAAGTCAATTTAATAGAACCTGTTACTACTAAATCTCTGGTGCCAGAGTTTTGGCGTGCTTGCCAAAATTAATTTGACATGTTTGGAGTTAGCCATTTAAAATAAAAGTTACTTCAAGCTAAACGAAAATAGACTATAATGATTAGCATAATGTATTCATCTAACAAAATGTTAGAAATTCAGAAGCATCGGACTATGCAACGTTAAAGTGATTCAGTATACCCTTCTATGTGGCAATAAATGCTTAATAAGTACATCAGGATCTATGTTAAATATGTAGACTAGGCAGCTTTAATAAAGCTATATCTCAACATTTGCATGGAAAATATTTATGGAAATGTACATGTGCAAAGTCCAAAGCGGAATAAGATGCATATATAGATTATAACCAAATTTCTTTTTTTTTAAACAAACTGTGGCAAAAACTTATTCGGTGGGTAGCAGTTCACTGCATATGCTCTACAGGAGATGGTCTATTGTTCACAATAGCTGTGTTCACACACACAATTTTTATGTCGACTTAGACAAATCGATTTATATGAATCGATTTAGTGTCGTGTTCACACATGCAATACTTTTTGCCGGAAATCAATATCTGCGCATGAGCAAGTCCATTCTAACCAGCGCCACTTTCGGTTAGTCGGCATCACCAGTAGAGAGTGGGTTCGACCTAGATCTGTATGGACTGAATCGTATTGGTTTGGAACGGTCAAAACTTCTGCTGGGCAGTGAAACCCTAAAAATAAATGATGAAAAAAATATCTGTGCACAGCTAGCGGTTTCATAGACTAAATTCTATAATATGCGCTTTTGATTGACCGGAAAGTCAACAAACTAAGGTCTCGACTGCGCATGTGCGTGATGCGCTCAAGCCAAATCGATTCATATAAACTACCTCACAAAGGTGGTTTCCATGAACCGATTTATACGAATCGATTCAGCCCTAAATCGACACAGCGTCGCATTCACACGGCAAATGTGCGTCGAACTAGGCAAGTCGATTTATATGAATCGATTTAAAGTGCGTGTGTGAACACAGCTTTAGACAACAACAAAAACACAAGAAAATATGTCAGTCTGGTGGCGATTCTTTCAGCGACACAGAAGGCTTTTGCTGGGATGTTCCTTTCGATGCCGGAGAAGACGATGCAGGCTGGCCACATCCCCGGGTCGGTGAATATCCCTGATGATGCGCTCATTGACCCAACAACCAAGCGTCTTCTCACTACAGAGCAGCTCCAAGAAGGTACCCGTCATATTCAGGCGATAATATGTGGATTTTACTACTCGCTCTGGTAGCCCTCGTCATCAGCATGATGACGAGGGCTACCCATGCTGAGGTCACATGGAGAATTGATACACTAAGCAGTTTGCCACATAATTGATGTACTTTACCCAAGTTTGTGGGTTCGTCCCCGACTGAGTCAAACCAAAGAATTACAACATTGATAGTTGTCGCTACTTTACCTAGCGCTCGGGATTACTAGGATAAGCCAAGGGGCTGATTGGTTTAGTGTCAGGATAATCTAACTGAGTGGGATGTAATTTCATGCATGAAACTGGAAGCATGGTATCCTAGATGCACAACACTATAAAGCTTAGGCATGTGTGTTTATTATCACAAGTTGGTACCCATCTTGATAGGATGATGTTAGGATTTAAAACACCAATTAATAAAGCAATAATCACAGATTTTCATCTTACTTTAGTTATGGTGACGAGGCTAACATGGGTAATTTGTTCAACGAGGCAACTGGTGCACCGAGTTTTCTTGTGGTATCGTGGTACATGAGGTAGTCACTTGTCGCCCGATGGTCAAAGCAGCAGGTTCGCTTTACTACTACAGCTGCACTACACTCAAATACATGTGGTCAGGAGCCCACCGCTACACTACGGTTCAGCATGCCGCCGCTCAAGAAGAGATGCAGTTGGCTGCCACTCAAGCCCAGGTCCGCGACTAACAGCCCAAGGAGACAACCTAAGAGGAAAGCCTGTTCCTGCCGTCGGACGAGTCGGATACTGAGCAGGAGTCTCAACAACACGAGCTCCCTCAACAGTAGATGCCCATGACTCCAGGAACACTAGCTATTCGGGAGCTCGTGCAACAGCAAGGGACTACCATGCAACTCCGGCAAGATAACAGCAGGCTCAATGCTTTGGAAAAGATTGCTGGACTTCCATGTGCACCCATGCCCCGGCCTCCGCAGTCCCCAACTCCTAGCCAGTCCTGTGCTCTACCAGCTTCACCCAGCCCAGTCTATGCCCACCCTCTCAGCCTATCTCCCCACTGCCCATGGGCCCACCCCCGTCAGTGTCGCATTCTTACACAGCACGTATGTCTGCATTCTTCCAACTTCCTCCTCCCCATCCCCCCCCCATGCCCCCATGCCCCCGCCGGGTGACACATGCCCACCCCTGGTGGCCACTCAGTAAGCCGCGCCGGTTTACGCGTTTCCTCACCCGACGTTGAGGTACCAACTGCTCCACCCACAGGCACCAATAACCACAGACTTTCTCATGGAGTCGACACAGGTGCTTCAGAAACCGAAAGGTACAAGCTTACTCCCGCATAATTTCATTACTCGGGGAGACGCCTGTGAGAAAATTGCCCTAGCTGAAGCCTCTTGGGCCGAGTTATTTCTTTACTCTTAATCTTCTCGCAGCTCAACCTAACTTCCCTCAGGCCTGGTTTCCGGCCATTCTCCAGCACGAGGACTTGGCGCTGATGGCAGTCACTTGGGACTGACCTACTTGCCGCCGCTGGTCAGAGAAAGTGTTTCTCATGATAGCTGACGGCAGATTATGGGAAGGCTGGAGCAACCTTTCTGCCATTGAGGATATCCAAAGAGACCTATGCACTGAATCAGTCAGAACTTTCCAAGCATGTGCTGCCATGCACCACGTGCACGACGCCCACATGCAACAGTACTACCAGCCCTGAACTCAAGCGGAAGCACCAGCAGCAGCAGCCGCCTCCTCGACTGCAACTACCACACCTCTCAACCTCCGAGAGGAGTATAATGGGGAAAATGATGGGAAACCCTGCTCCTTGTGGAATTGGGGGAAAGATTGTGGTAATCTAACCTCCCATGGTGTTCTGCCAAACCCTCCCCCTATATCTGTGTGTGGTGTGCCTATAAATTCAAGCGTGTTATCTCTCATAGAGAACAAGATTGCCTTAAAAAGAGGAAGTTATTAAACACGAAAGCTTCCTCTGATACCACTCCCGCAAGTAATACTGTAAGTCTTGACACTTGTATTAATTCACCTTTTGAAAAGTCTGCTAATGAGTTACTGTGTGTATGTGACCACCATGCCCACATGGTCACGCCTGTGCCCACTCCGGTCACGGAAATTATTACTGCCAATACTGATAATATGTCTACAAGTATGAGCTCTGCACTACTCTCTGACATGAATGTTCTTAATTGTGTTGATATTAATGTCGATAATGTTGTGTGTGTATACCACGTGACTGCACCGAAAACATGGCGCTG
This sequence comes from Branchipolynoe longqiensis, assembly GCA_030323885.1. Taxonomy (NCBI): domain Eukaryota; kingdom Metazoa; phylum Annelida; class Polychaeta; order Phyllodocida; family Polynoidae; genus Branchipolynoe; species Branchipolynoe longqiensis. Next base: position 47,202,352 of record CM059188.1, read on the forward strand.
CCAGCCGCAGTCCAACAGGTTAACCTATTTTCTGAATCAGTGCTAGCCCAACTTACTGACATACTTACAGTTGTCACTCACGCTAAACAGCAAGACGTAAACACAGACGTGCTTCTAAACTCAATAGCTAGTCAAGAATTAATCAAAAGGATTACTTTACCACTGGCACCTCATATGAACTTAACTCCTGTACAAGCTCCTCCATTACAGATAAGTAGTATTCCTGAGTCATTTGCTAATGTTAATGTGGACGATATTGTCCCGCAAATATCCATCTCGGAGGCGCCTCAGAGATGGCACTGACGTCACGCTGGTCTGAACTGCACAAGCAGTTTGTCGCCTCGAAAATGGCCGCCCCCTTAGGCGGCGGGCATTTCCAATGGTAAAGCTGTGCTGTCATTGGTTGAAAGCACTGAATGCGGCGGCCATTTTCGAGGCGCTTTTCATCTCCAGTCTGAAAAGGGAGGCGTCGCCGAGACGGACCCTGAACGATAATAGGCCAAAAAGCATCGCCGAGACGTCTCCGCGGCGCCTCCGAGACGGACCCTGAACGCGGCCCTGGTTTGATACACCAATCGAAGTAGCACTATCACTAGCTAATACGGCGTTGCCGAAGTCGTTTATTCCTCCTCCCACTCCACTAATGTTCAAACCTTCACTTCTTTCATTTTGGCCAGTCTCTTCAAATAATGTGTGGTTTAATCTGGGTATTTATTTCGACATATACGACAAAGTTAGAGCTACTGGCCTTCCTAATTATTTGGAAGCACGAATCTCAGTACCATCTAGCCTAAACATCGCAAAATGGCGAGCTCTCCTACTAAACTACCCCGACACACTCCTAGATCATCTAGAATTCGGATGGCCGCTTGACTATGTCACAGACAATTCCAACCCTCACATATAAAAAACATTCAGCGGCAGCAGAAGCCCATTTTCATATTTGTAAATTTATTAATACTGAGCTCAGTCACGGAGCATTGTTGGGCCCGTTTGACTCGTCTCCCTTTCTACCCTGGTACCAACTATGTCCCATGATGACGCGCTCCAAAAAGAACTCGACAGAAAAAATTATTATAGATTTAAGTTTCCCTCCGGGAAAGAGTGTCAATGCGGGTATAGTCAAAGGTTTCTATTTAGGTGTCCCTTTTAATTTCTCCCTCCCCTCAGTCTCCAGCCTATAGACAGCTTAAGCTAGCATTCCTTACACGCGGCATGCGAATGCGGCATACGAACGGGTTGATTCCTGGCATGCGGCATGCGGCATGCAGTGATTTGGTTGGACTAGTACACAGTAACAACTTTAAAAAGTCCATGTTTTCTTTAATATTAGAGCGATTTTCACAAATGACGTGTCATTTTATTTAAAATTCAATATACTAACAGGTGAAATCCATTAAATCAAGCTCAAAGCTATTTTTGAAAATTACTGAATGTTGTATATGCGGTGTAGATACCCAATGTGATAGGGGAAACCTCCCCCGCCGTTAAGTGAAACCCCACAGCCTGCCTTATCACTTAGTAATAGTAATAACTCCTTCTACATTGCAGAATACTCACAAGCACTTCAGTCGAGTACACTAGCAATAACCCAGCTAGAAGCACTTAATCTGGTTCATGCAGTTAAATACCTTCTCCCAACTAATCCCCATGAATTCCTAATTAAAATAAATACTGATAACTCAGCCTCCCAACAAGTGTTATGGCCGGTGCACACCTACGGTATACGATTCGCGCACTAAAACTGACTGGCGGACGCGACTCGTCACGACCCGTTTCGCGACTAAAAACTGACGACAGGGTGTACCCATCTAGCGACTGGGCCGCGCACATCTACCGTCACGATTCGCGACTGCGATGCGCGCACCTGGTGTCTTTATCACAAACTACATTAGCATCAGCGCCTCCTACCGGTTCTTGAACAATTTGAGAGCCTCAACGCAAGACGGCGCCACGTCTGTGGCCGACTGGTGTCAGTGGCGCCAACTATCGGTAGCGGTTGTTTAGCAGACATGCAAGATGGCGCCCCGTTCAAAACAACAAAAAAGAAATATAGCAGTTGCACTAGCAGTACTTGCCATTCGTCAAGTCCGACGTGGTAGGGTTGCTCGGCAATTGTGGGTCCGTCCACACATCGCGCAGCGTTTGCAACATGGCGCTTTCCACACGCTGGTGGCTGGCCTATGTAAGTCAGAACCGAAAGTGTTTGCCAACTACACGCGCATGCCGACGCAACAGTTTGACGAGCTGCTCGCCCTCGTCGAAAGTCGGATCGCGCGGCAGAATACTCGGTTCAGGGCGTCCATCTCAGCTGCGGAGAGGCTCGCCATCACGCTACGATTCCTGGCCACAGGTTAGCATTTGTTAATTTGGTTTATTATTGTCTGACATAGTCGGTATGTGCATAGCATAGCATAGCATAGCCATATAGATGAATCGCTCCAAAATTTGTCCTACGAGGCGTGGTGACGTTACCAAAATCATTTGCATGTTTCTAGGGGAATCGTTCAAGAGCATTAGCTACCAGTTCCGTGTTGGCGCCACCACCATCGGCAAGATCGTCCCCGAAACCTGCGACGCGATCTACGAGGCGCTGAAGGAGGAATACTTCAAGGTAACTGTGTTTGTGATAAGTTTTTTTTATTGGGTTACACACGAAATTGTGTAACAATGATCATTTTCAATGTTATATTCAATGCGATTCACAACTTAAAACGTAAATTTACTAATTTCCCTTCACTGCAATTGAATCATGGAACAAATAGAAGTGACTACAAATTATATAAGTAAAGTAAAAAGAAACTTTAAACTTAGTTATATTCAATGCCATTCACAACTTAAAACTTAAATTTACTAACTTCCATTCACTGCAATCGTGGAACAATTAGAAGTGACTACAAATTATATAAGTAAAGTAAAAAGAAAATCTCTTATGTCTTGCGTCTTCTACAACAATTTGATAAAACTTATATCCGTCAATTTCACTGTGACTAACATCTTAAAACAGTGGCTTGTGTATCCAACTGCCAATCATTACGTATAGTGAGATCAGTAAAAAATATCAGTTCTTTTCACTGCGACTAACAACAAATGCAATTCGATACTTAGATCATTTTCTGTAAAATGTTGCTAATGTCCAAACCCGCCAGGTATCAGGTTCAACTTACAACTTATATCCGTCAATTTCACTGTGACTAACAACTTAAAACTAGTAGAAGCAACTACAACTGATATCCGTCAATTTCACTGTGACTAACAACTTAAAACTGGTAGAAGCGACTACAACGGAAAATACCCAGTCTCAGTGTAAATTCTTTTTCGATACCATTAAGGAGGACAATCGCTGTAGTCCTCAGTACCCAACAATTTCATATACGAAAAGGATGAACTGGCCCTAGGGGCGTCTGTCGCTGTGCCGGTGGATTGCGCAATGTCTTCCTGTTGAGTTTTACTCGTCAACTCCAACATTTTCATGGTGCCTCGGAAGCACGCTTGTTCGATATCATTTTGGACAATCATTAAGATGCGAGGGTCAGTGATTTTCCGCAACTTCATTCCGATATGCATAGTGAAGACCGAGATGGCATCGTCCCGCTCTCCGGTATTTTCCTGTAAGTTGTGCAGAACGAGCTCCATCAAGTTGTTCTCTCGCGTTTCCATTTCCCCTCGCTTTCTTTTGTTTTTGCCTACCACCGGTTCGTGGCTGGTCTTTGGGGTGGTCGTTGGGGTGGTCGGCATGTTCCACTGCCCTTCGTCCTCGTCGTCTGCGATTACACTCTGTGATTCCATCTCCGCGCCGTGGTCCGTCGCATCGTCCACGACCGCCTGCGTGGCCGTAAAAAAGAACAAAATTATTCGTTTGGCAAGAGTAACAATTTATAATGTTACAACAAATACTGTGGATCTTATTGTGTATATGTTTTGTTTTTTGCAGACCCCGTCAACTCCGGAGCAGTGGAGGAAGGTAGCCGATGTATTCCAAACACGCTGGAACTTCCCCAACTGCTTGGGAGCGTTGGACGGAAAACACATACACATCAAGCCACCTCCAGGCTCAGGCTCCACGTTCTATAATTATAAGAACACATTCAGTATTGTTCTGATGGCTTTGGTTGATGCGGACTACAGGTTCCTGTACGTTGACGTGGGGTGTAATGGACGTGTGAGTGACGGGGGGGTTTTCAACGGTTGCACCCTACAGCAACAACTGGCAAATCACGCGGAATCGTTCCCACCCCCTACACCTGCTCCCGGAGACGATCGGCCGCTCGCGCACTTCATCGTAGCCGACGATGCCTTTCCCCTCAAGGAATATATCATGAAACCCTTCAGCCACAGAGACTTGAGGGTGGATCGGTGGGTATTCAACTACCGACTGTCACGCGCCCGACGCGTAGTGGAGAATGCCTTCGGCATCTTGGCTAATAGGTTCCGGGTTTTCCTGACAAACATCGCCCTTGCCCCTGAGAAAGTAGAAAGCCTTGTGATGGCGAGCTGTGCGCTACACAACTACCTGAGGGAAAAGGTAGGCAGTACTGCTAATGTGGACTCTGAGGACCCGACAACCCACGACGTCACTCCCGGCAGCTGGAGAGGCGACAGAGTCCTCAGCCAGGCCACACTACCTTCAGGGACAAATTCAACGCAGCGGGCGAAGACGCAACGCGACTACCTGGTCGACTACGTAAATTCCCAGACCGGATCGGTGCCGTGGCAGACGGCCATGATTTAGGGCAACTCAATACTAATAAAGCTGGTTATTTCTATTACGAATTTTTACGAATTGTTAATGCTGTATTTTTAGGTAAGCTTACCTCGTCATTGTCTTGGCTGGAGCTTGTGCCGGGGAGTGGGTTGTTACTGACACTCTGCCGTTTCTGGACGTGGGGAGTCAGGAACGACAGAGACGACTGAATCCAGCTCTGGCGTGTCGTGAGCCGCTTCCCCTCTGATCCAGACGCAGGGTGTTTGCGCATTCTCATGAACTGCGTTCGGAGGTTAGTCATCCTCTTCTGGATTGCGGAGGCTGTTATAAACGATCAAAGCACAGCGTATGATATATAGTAGATATCGATCGAACAGAATTATCAACATAGGTGGGAGTGTTAACGCGGCAACTGTGAGCTAGTGAAAGTAATACAAAATCTTCTAATATCTAGTTTAATGCGCTTGCAAATTGAAAGAGACGCCGTTTTGCGTCCGCCATCTTGTCGGGTAACATTCTACCGGTAGTCACAGTTCTCGCCTAATTTCTGGGACAAAGTATCCCGATTACGATTACGATTACGTATCCGGATTAAGTCCCGATTAACTCCCCGATGAAGTCATCCCGATTACGTATCCCCATTAAGTCCCGATTAACTACCCCGATGAAACAACATGTAAAGAACCTGTAGGTAGCTAGCGTAGTATGGATCTCTACGGCCAACGCCGCATCTCGTGCCTATGTCAACAAACATAACAGTGAATAGTATCGCAAAACCCGACCTACCTGACTGTCCCACCTCTGTAGTGATCTCTGCCAACGCAGACATCCTCTTCACCCGATTGGAGTAGTCGGCACACGTAATGTCAAATAAACACGGCCGTTCTCTCCACATTTCTACCATTGCCAGCTCATCCTCGGCGGACCAGTCGGCCATTTTTTTTCCTTTGTGTACGGACAAGGTCACATGAGCTTTTTCCGGGCCTGTGATTGGTTGATCGTTAAAACCACAACGCGACAGCCCGACGGCTAGCACACATACACCGTATACGATACGACTGACCGCTCACACCTAGCGTTTCTCGAACGGCCCGATTCATTTTTCGAATGTCCCGCGATTCGAGTCGTAAGCCCTAAAACTGAGTTTTATGCGCCAATCGCATGCGTCTAGTGTGCTAGGGGGTCGCACACCTAACGACTAAAACCCAGTTTTATGCGTGAAACGGGCAGTTTTAAGTCGTATACGGTAGGTGTGCACTGGCCATTAGAATCAGGCAGGGGTAGAGATAAGATCTTGTGCGTTTGTGCAAGACAAATCTGGCTAATCGCAGCTAAGCTCAATTTCGATCTAGAAATCTTTCACAAACCTGGGGACTCACTAGTCCTAGCAGATGCCCTCAGCAGGGCACCACATTCCGAACTAAGCAAGAAAAAAGCAAAAACTCTCTGTAACAACTTAAACTTAAAGCAACTCAGTGTAAAAGTAGACTTGAGCATATTAGCCTTCTGATTGTTTGTTTCTCGCCTGGAAGATAGTAAACGTTTTGGCTCTATCTTCCAGGCTACTCGGTAAAGCACCACCAGTGCCTGGGCCCATATGTATGAGCCAATTTTTAACCTTACCAGGGTTAAAGGCGGGTCCCAGGTTATCTAACCCCGGTGTTCCAAATGTGTCACGGGGGATGTATGTGACCAAAGCGCGCCCGAGTTAGCTAACGTTTCAGCGGCGATTTGTTTACTTTACATTCGTCGATTCGACACTATTAATATTGCCGCCAATGCAGCGGCAGCGTTAATAACGGTTCGAATTTAGGGTTAAATTGATAAAATTTCACTTATTGCGTATGTAATTCTGTTAAATATGATCGCATTGAATAGATTTGGGCGTAAAACATTGCCACTGGCGTTATGCCAGTATGGATATCGATGTCGCGGCGATTTGTTTACTTTACATTTGTCGATTCGACACTATTAATATCGCGGCCAATGCGGCGGTAGCATTAATAACGGTTCGAATTTAGGGTTAAATTGATAAAATTTCACTTGTTGCATATGTAATTCTGTTAAATATGATCGCATTGAATAGATTAGGGCATAATCGGTGCCTAACCCCACCTTTAAACTGGTTTCGCTTGGGGTTAGTGCAGGCGACTTTAAACTCGCTGAGTTAGTTTAACCCCGACACATACATACGCAGTTTTCGCCGCTAACCCGCTAAACTCGCCGAAAACCAGCTTCGCAGCGCTAACCCGGTGTCGCAGTTTCAGCTCCCGGTCAGTTTCCACTGCCCGTATAGACTCAAACTCAAGGCATTGTCAATGGTCGTGAGCAATCTTCATACAGAAAATACAGCAAAAGTGAAATATCTCTAAAACTACACCACCTATTAACAAATCGCTTGGTACACATATAGAAAACATCTTTACCAAAAAGACTGTATTAAATTTATAAGGTTAGGGTTCTTGATTTGTATTAATTTTGAATAAAACTAAGGTTTTGCACTGCGCGTACCGTCAAACTCAAGGCATTGTCAATGGTCGCTAGCAATCTTCATACAGAAAATACAGGAAAAGTGATATAAAACCACACCACCTAGAAACAAATCGCTTTGTACACATGTAGAAAACATCTTTACCAAAAATATTATATTAAATTTATAAGGTTAGTGACGATGATGTTAGATTTTGACGCATGCGCATGAAACTGACAGGCAGCTGAAACTGACCGGGAGCTGAAACTGCCACACCGGACACATACATATAGGCCCTGATCAACATCTTTACGAGTGCCATAGCGCCCAGAACGTGGAGGAACAAGGCATCGCACATCTCACTGCTCATTAGCTTCTGTCATCTATGTCACAAAGTAGACGTCCACGCTCCTTCTGTATATGACTTGATCTCTTTTATTCTCTTTCTTAGCAAGCGACTGAAGTCTCCGGCAGCGATTATGAATTACTTTAGTTCGGTCAAGGTCTGGGTCGTAGGAGGCCCGGGTGACACGTTGGCGTATGACGTGCTAGAAATCAAAACTCTTAAAAGATATCTGTTAAAAAATTCAAGTCATGTCACAGTAAGGGCACCTCCAATCACTAGCTCTGAATTCAAACAGCTCATTGTTTTCTTTTTTAATTTGTCACCAGCTCCCTCAGTTGTGATCATTGCATTAATAATAGGTTATTTCATGCTCGTGCGGCAGAGCAATCTAGTCCCTAACTCAGCTTCTATCACGATAATCCGCAAATTCTGAAATTTAAGGACGTCAAACCTAAACTAGATTCAATCTCTGTAACGATCAGATCTACGAAAACAAGGTCCGCGTCAGACTCCCCGCATTACCTGGTACAGTGTGCTGCCCACTCAGGGTCTGGCTCAATTACTCTAGGAGTGTAAAGTTCTTCTTCAAGATTCTCCGGCATTCCTAATGCTGTCAGGGCTTCCCCCTCACCACTGGCACCCTATCAAGGGCACCCAGATTAGCTTCCTTTGAAGTATTTGATCGTGATAAGGGTTTCCCCTACATAGCCTTTGAAGAGGTGCTGCCCAGGCATGCCACGGGTCTGGCCTGACTCTGGATAACCTCATGTCAGCAGGTACATGGAAAAGCTAAGCAGTAAACCTCTATCTGCAATCCATACATATAAGTGCTGCCCCCACAGCGCTTGGCCAATTGTTGGGTTGAGCACCGTTTAACATATGAGTTGACTATCAATTAGTTACCTGTTTCTCTGTATTCCCCTGCAGCATATCTTATCCAAGTGAATTACTGGTCAATGCAACTTGGACAAAAGCTACTGTTATCCTGTATTACTTCTAGGCCTTGTTGGTCACCTGCGTATCGTCATTTATTCGTCATGTGTTCTAGTTAAGATTAGGCCATTTGCCGTATAAGCTAAACAGAACTTGAAAGCACAACTTCCTTGAAGTTACAGACTTATTGGATTAAATAAACACTTGTTATATTACAATTATATTCATGTCTTGACCTTGTTTGTCTCATTGAGTGAATTATAACATCCTAATTAAAGTGTTATCACAATTATTGTTGACATATACCATTAGAAGCACTAATTTCTAGGTGATCCCATCATGTACATAAGGTTGTCTCTGGTCAGGATTTTTGTATAAATAAGTCATTTCTGAATTCTTCTAAGCACGACACAAGCTGGCTTCATCAGCTCATTGTAGATGTTTCCACATTGACATTGTGTTTGTATAAACTTTTATTTCAATTATAAGTATAATAAATATAATTTTCAAACATATTGGTATTTGGCGAAGATAGAACTTATGCATTTCAGTTTAGTTAAAGTTGCATAGTACGATGGTTTTAAGTTTCGGCCATATTTTGAGATAAATATATTAGGTTGAACGTTATTGTATATCTCATTTTAGTTTGAAGTAACTTTCATTATAAATAGCTAACTTTAGAGATATTTGAAGTCAAACCATGCAAATTTTGGTGTGCACATCGAAATACTGGACACCTTAGGCTTCAGCAGTTACATGTTCTATTAACTTAATTTAGTAGTCCCTTCTATGCAGCAGGAGATATTTAATAACTAATAACTAGTATGCTAAGTTGATTAAAGTTGCATAGTCCGATGGTTTTGAATTTCTGTATTTTTTCTGAGATAAATATATTAGATCGATCACTGGTATATACTTTACATTAGTTCAAAGTTATTTTTATTTTAAATGGTAAACTTTTGAGATATTTTGAGTGCAAACATGGAAAATTAGTTTTGGCAAGCATGCCAAAACTCTGACACCATAGACTTCTGCAGTAACAGGTTCTGTTAAATTGACTCAGTATTGCCTTCTACGCAGAAACAAATGCTTAATAAGTGCATCAGTATCTAAGGTAGATATGTAAAATCAAATCTAGATAATTGGTTTAGTTTTGAAAATTTGATATTTTATCGGACTATGCATCTTTAAGTAGGATCAAATCTAGCTGAGTGTTTTCTTTAAGAAAATTTGCCATATATCATCGGACTATGCAGCTTTAAATCTACAGGTCAGTATGATATGTTATATTAATGCTTCAACCTTTTGGTGACTCAGAACATGTGTACTTGCATGTATGATGTGTACATACAATGATGTGGTTTGTCCGGTTGCAGTTTTCCAGACAGCCGGAGTGGACCTGAGTAAACCGCTCACCAGTCTCTGCTACAATGGTAACACCGCCTGCATCATTGCACTGGCGGCTGAGCAGTGTGGACAGCCCGACACAGCCGTGTACTATGTAAGTTCTCAAAACTCAGTCCAATTCTTTTAATTAAAGGTAGACATTGCCATTTCTCCTTCTCCTTCTCCATTTTCTTCTTCCTCTTGTTCCTTTTCCTCTTCCTCATACTATTATTACTATCTCTACTATTACTATGGTTACTACTATAATTACTATTAGTACTGTAACTTCTATTTCTATTAATATAAAGTCGCTATGAGTGTGCAGTGGCAAGTGGGTCCCCGGGTTGATATGGCCTTAGGTATTACTAGGACTTAAAACCTCAAGATTAATAGTACAACAAATATGTTCAAAATAAGCTTACGTAATTAGTGTTTCCACTTGAAATGTAGCAGATTTACTGTTTACCCCTTTGTGGATCACAAAAATAATTTCGACAATCTTACTAAAAACTACTGTAGCTTTGACCCAGATCTCCACCCCACAATGGCCACATAATGTAGGCTGACCTACTAATGTAAATAGCCTCCTGGATCATGTCTAAGCTACACATGGTACTTAGAATCAGGACAAGGCTAATGGGGTAATAAAATTGACTTAATTTGTTAGTCGTCTCCCTGCTTAATGGCTTTCTCAAAGTAGGTGGCCATGAGGATGATATCATAAATTCACTGATTATTCTTTCTATGCTGTCCCAAATCATTAGTTAATGCACCGGTATCTAAGTTGGAGATATAGGATCAAATGTAGATAACTGTTTTGATTTTGACAAAATTATATTTCATCGGACCATGCAACAAACACTTTAAGGTTCAACTCCAGTGAGGAGAGTGGTGAACTTGACCTGGCTTCTGAGAAGTTCCCTGATCCGAGCCGCTGTCTGGTCCATGGTGACCTGACTGAAGTCGCGCAGTATGTTCATGTCGGAAATGAAAGGGTGTGACAGCGTCCCCTGCTCCAGTGCACTGGCTAGCCTGGTGAGAATGGTGATTACACAGTACCCGATGTCGCACGTGCTCCAGGAGATGGCCTGCTTGTTACTGATGATGAGCGTTTTGAAGATGTAGGAGTTGAGGTGCTGCAGCGACTCGTCCCGGTCTCGGATCCCCTTCAAGATCCTAAGGCACGGCTTGTAGACTGTGTTCCTCCCAGAGCCTTTTATCATCTCCTTCTCCTCTACTGAGTAGGACTTCCGCCAGGCAGCATTGGCCTCGGCTAGTTGTGCTTCGCCATTGGGTGGTTTGGCGACGAACCTGGAGGTGGCATCACCCTGTCTGAGCTCGATACAGGGGACGATGTCGACTGAGAACCAGACTGCGCCGAAACTGTTTCCCCGGCTCACATCGATTTGCACGGCCGGGCCATGGCTGCGCACGCGCACATAGGGGAACCGGGGTTGTAAGCGCTTTGCTATATGGCTGTACAGCTCATTTAGTACTTTCTCTGGTCGCGCCAATGCCGCTGATTCAGCACCCTCAGCAGTTAGCGTGTAGTAACCTGGCCTGTTGGCAATTGCCCTTGTAGCCACCTTTTCGAAGCCGGTCAGAATGAGCATCAAATCGAACTCGAGGTCGGTGGTACCAACCTTGACCCCTTCGTAAGTGGAGCCAGTGCACTCCACCCGGGAGACCAAAGGGTAGTCGTTGATAATTACTTTGATGAGTTTGTGGAGCCTTCGCTTGGCTCCTCCGATGGCTATCTTCGGGCATCGCGTGTAGTCATAGTGGAACTTCCAAATCGAATTTCGGAACTTCTTTGACTGGTGCCATTTAGTCGCATCGTCGGACCTCTCTGTAGTTTGAATGAAAGATTATATGCTGTATGATTAATTGTGCGAGTATAGATAACCAGCAGTTCAAGGTGATCACTTTTGTGAATGGTTGCTAATATATAACCGGACGGGATGACGGAATCGATAAAAGCACTGACTAGCTTCCCATGGGAGAGATCGTGGGTTCGAACGCAGACTGAGTCAAATCAATAACTTATAAAGTTGATAATTATTACTACCAGCCTGACACTCAGCAATGGGAGGGTATGACAATGACTGGTTTACTCAGTATTGGGATAATGTGACTGAGTGGGGAACCAGGTACCAACAGCCTGGTCTCCAAGAGGGGCAGCACTATAAAGTTACCATCAGTGCACCCGGTCACAAATCGGTATCCATCATGATATGACCTTAGATGTTGCTAGCACATACAACCCCAGTAGACAAAAGAACAACAAAGCAAACAGCTAATATTTATACTGTATATATACACGAAACTAGTGTTCACCTGTGGCTAGTTCTGTCACTCACACTTGTGTAATCCCTTGCCAGAGATTATATCTACTTTACTTGTCTTGTTTGTCTTCATTTTCCTGAAGTATTATATATAATCAGACAAAGTGCATATATATAGTTGGTTGAAATTGTATGTCCTGGCAACATCTACGGTCATGTCAGGACGGTTACAGACTTGTGGCAGTGTGCACTCATGGTGACTTTATAGTGCTGCACCACCTGGAGACCAGGCCACCAACACCATGGCCTGATATCCCACTCAGTCACATTATCCTGACACCGAGCCAACCAGTCCTTGCCCTATCCTAATAATGCAGGGCGCCCGGCTAGGAAGTGACAACTATCAATTTTGTAAGTCATTGGTTTGACTCGACCGGGAATTGAATTCCCGACCTTCCGAGAGTCCCCAGATGGGATGGCCGAATGAGTTAGAGCGTCCATCTCCCATGCTGGTAGATCATGGGGTCGTGGGTTCGAACCCCGGTCGAGTCAAACCAATGACTTAAAAATTTATACTTGTTGCTTCCTAGCCAGGCGCTCGGCATTATTAGGACAGGGCAAGGACTGCTGTGCTCAGTGTCAGGATAATGTGACTGACTGGGATACCAGGTCATGGTGCCGGCGGCCTGGTTTCCCAGTGGGACAGCACTGTAAAGTCGCCATGAGTGTGCACTGTCACAAGTCGGTACCCGTCCTGATATGACCTTAGATGTTGCTATGACGTAAAACAACAACAAACCCGACCTTCCGCATGGGATGTCTGCGCTCTATCGATTCGGCCACCACGTCCGGTATATATGTTGTATATATATTGTATATATATTGTATAAATATATTATATATATATTCTTCAGGATAATTAATACATGACAAGTGAGTAGACATAATCTCTGAAAGGGAATTTTCAAGTGCGAGTGACAAAACTAGCCAGATGTGATGACAGAGGAGAATGACATACCATCGGTAGTTTCATATAAGCAACATAGGAATGTGCAGTACAACTTAGTAAAGTTATAATAAAGCAGAACAAAACACAATACTAGGTCTTATGGTAACCATGGTGCAATTATGATTCATTTTGCCAACATTATACCGTTCTGATATCACCCTAGATGTTGCTAGGACGTAAAACAACAACAAACAAACAAGCCAACATTATCAGAATTATCTACGTAGCGCACCATATACTTTACATTCAATAACTGTTGGTATCTCGTTGTTTACAGCATGTTGATTCTTTTGTAGGTTATATTTTGGTTATTCTAAAGTATTACAAAAGATCTAAATTTATATGTAATTCGCGCAATCACCAAGTATAACTAACCACTTGGAAATTTTGAGGTGCCATTAACATCTTGATACAGGTTTATTGCCTATGAAATCAGTAGTGGATAAGTGCAAGAACACACATGGCTATATAAAAACAACATGAACACTTACATACCTAGATAAAGGATTCACTCCGTACATCCAGTACAGTAGTGAAAACCAACATATTAGAAAAAACGGGCGAAGAATTTCGACATGGCAGGGAAATGAATTGAGCTGGTAAATTCTTAATTTCAGAAGCAAAATATATTCTTCACACAAATCTTCATATTTACTGGCTACTTTTGATTTGAAATATATAATAAAACATGTAGTTTAAGGAATTTTTCAAATAAAACTGACGGCGTTTTATCGCCGCCATCTTGTGTTTTTGCATTCTCTCCCATTTCACCAACTCTGTGCCGATATGGGTAGCCATTTGATACTGGAGCAAGAGTTTCTAGTTCCTGTTCCATACTAAAGCAGTTTTCGCCAGCTTTTACGTAGGGTGTGTTCACCCCTGTACTGCAAGTACAGGGTGAATCTTTTATCTAGTACGTACCCTGAACCTGAGCCATTCTGTGTCGAATACGCGAAGTTAGGACGGCGATGTGCTTGTCTGAAGTGTACTGTCCTCACACCTCCCCGCATATGTTATGTACAGGCTTAGATATATGCTGAGGTCATATCCACAATCTTCTGTCAATAATTATAGATGGAATAATTATAGATATCATGTATAGGTTTATATATAGGCTGAGATCATATCCACAATCTTTTGTCAATAATTATAGATGGAAACTCTGGGAATTTCCAGCTACATGTTCTCAAACCGACTCATGAAATCACATCGCCTTATCTCACTATCATGACGTCATATAAACCGATGTGAAGTTGGTTACTTATTCCTTATGCGGTGTCACATGACTCATCAACCTATAGGACATGATCCAGGTAGGCCTACTTAACGCAGCGCGCCCTAGCAACTATTCGAGTCGGTGAATACAATGGCGGAGTTAGTGGGAATGTAAATAAAACAAAAAGCACAAATCTATTCACTGCTACGATCTAATTTTGTTATTTAGAACCATGAATATTCACAATAATTTTTTTTTTTTAAATTCGGCTCAAATTAAACTAGTTATTGCGAATGTAAATATAACAATACACCACCAGCTATCTTTCTTTATCTAGTCTCCTGTCTAGTCACTGTTTGTGTTAGCACTTATTGAATAAGGAAACTGAGCATAACTACATGCCCGCCTTAATATCCCCAATGGTAGCTAACTATGTCATTACTTGACGCGCTTCAAACTGCATAATCCGATCAAACATCAAACTTTCGAGACCAAAACACTGACTTGTGTAAGGAGAAGGTCTGTACGCTTCAGTCGCAAGTGGTTTATTTATGGAACTCCCCGTACACGTTCCGACCGGGTGCATGCGCAGGCGCGGGCGTTCCGCACATATATATATATATATATATATATATATATATATATATATACATATATATGACAACTTGGATTTGATCCCAAACCCAGTAGTTAGAACTGGTGCAATCGCTAAACATTTATTGCACATTTGCAGCTTGGTGTTTCTGCTGTGCCTTAAAAAAAGACCTTAGTAACCAAAGCTTGTCCGGCATTTTGGTATCGACACCAAAAGTAATTTAGCATCTTTTCACTTCAAGTATCACTCAAATTAACCTTTTAGAATAAAGGTTTGTTTGTTTGTTGTTGTTTTACGTCCTAGCAACATCTAAGGTCATATCAGGACGGCTACCGACTTGTGACAGTGCACACTCATGGCGACTTTATAGTGCTGTCTCACTGGGAAACCAGGCTGCCGGCACCATGACCTGGTATCCCACTCAGTCACATTATCCCGACACTGAGCACACCAGTCCTTGCCCTGTCCTAATAATGCCGAGCGCCTGGCTAGGAAGTGACAAGCACCAATTTTCAAGTCATTGATTTGACTCGACCAAGGTTCGAGCCCACGATCTATCTAATATTTTGTATCTAAAAATGTGGCAGCAACTCAAAATAATTGATGTATGTAATTATAATCTGTCAAGTATTTGAAAAATAACTGATTAGTGAATACAGAAACAGTAACCAGAGCAGCAAACAAAAATGTGTCTTATTTCTTTTCATCGACCAGTGTATGCGACTCAATTTCGTGTTAGTACTGTGCAGACCAAGATAGACTGGTTTCGTTTCTAATAATATACAGACAGGCATCTACCAACAAACTCATATTTTCTTAGTTTGGATATTTAAATGAAGATTGATCTAAAACTAAAAGATAATTTTCAGTTCAATATAAGCATCCACCCGTTTTTTTCCTACCGGATTTCCATAATACAAGAATGTGCTATCATTTCTTACACATGTCAGATATGCTCCATTTTTGACAATTAAAAGAAAGTGGCTTCATTAGAGCCATTGACAACTGGCTAAATTTGTTAAGATAAATATCTCGAGACATTATCGCCAAAAAAAAGAAGATGGAAACGGTGTTAGTTAATCGTGTCCATATCAGCTGTTGCCTTCCAAGATGGCAGTATGTACTGTAAACAACTAACCGTAGGCACAACCTCTAAGCCGGATCCGAGAACTAAATTAAGTTAAGTTTCTGAATTGTGGAAAATGCTGCGGTGCAGTGTTTCCGTTGCTTGAAGTGAGCTGGGGTGGATTTAATTTAAATGCCGTTTTCACGACTGGGTTTGAACTCATGTGTTTTGCTTCCTGTTTCCTGACAGGGCTCGTGGACAGAGTACGGGTACAGGGCATTGGCTAGAGACGTCGAACAAGGGGAGGTGGGCAGCAAACCTGGACATGGCGACGGCCGTGGCAAGGGATAAGAGCACCGCCTCCCTCTACTTCACAATCCACGATCTACTATCCATAATCCACATTCCGCTCCCTACTGTCCACTCTCCTCCCCCTCCCATCTCCTCTCCTCTCCTTCCACCCCCTCCTGCAACCCTCCCTACTCCCCTCCCCCGTGCCCTATCCCTGCTCCCCCCCCCCCCCCTCCCTCCGTTACCCGGATCTCCGACCAGATAATGCCGGTCACCTGTCGTGAGACAGCGGTTCACTCACTGCTGGTGTGATTTATGATCCAAATGCTACTCGAGGTGTATAATGCAGTCTGGGGACAGCTGTATAGAGTTTGCTGTGCACAAAAGGTTAACCCCTTTAAGGAGTTGAGAGGCACTTCTTTACATCGTAAGTGTGCCTTGGCCTTTGTATCAAATCGAGACTAATTACAATGTTAGAAATGTAAAATGATATTTTGCATTGAGGAAGCGGTGAAATTGAATATAATCTTGTTATCATTTGTTTTTAATTGGAAGGGATGCTGCCATTTGTTTTGTTTTTGTTTTAATTTGGAAGAGCTGATTCATTTAGGTAACATTTGCCTTCATGACCTCTTCCCAAAAGGGACATGTTAAAAGAAACAAATTCATTATTTATATGTTGGTATGTATTTTTTGTCAAACTACATATTTGTTGATGATTTTTCTGAAAATATAATACGATCAAAATCCCTGTTTTGGTATACATAAGATAAGGTGATTAATACATCAAAAACTAAGTGTACTCTCAGTGAAATGATGAGACAATCTATGTAGTGTATGAAAAAGCGGTCGTTAATCGCATGCTAGTTTATATCTGCATGTATATGTAGGAAAAGCTTGTTTTGTTTTCCTATTTTCTTTTACAATAACTGTATATAGGCCTATATAATTATAGTATTGCCTCTAGAAGACCAGGCTGCTGGCACAATACAACTGATATATACCATCAGCTGATGTAATACCACGGTAAGACATATATGGGTCGGTTCATGGTAAATGGGGTCAAAGTGTTACATGAGGGTAAAAAATTAATATTGTTTATTTTCCTCATTTTTTTCGCTGAGTAGCCAACTCTTGTCCATATATATACTGGTAACATGAAGGAAAGGATAGTTGAGGTTACCATTTCGTCAGACAAATAAGAAGTAATTGAGTATCCAGCCCCAAGTGTGGACTTATTAATCAACATGTGTGGATTTATTAATCCAAACAATTATTGCATGAAACAATTCATTTTTATGTTGTGATCCCCTAAGTATTGAAATGCACTGTAGAGAAATCTGTATAGGGTGATTATTTTCTTCACAATTTTGAGTTGTGGATGTAACAGAATAGAAGGGGACAACAAAAATAATATGGGACTTTAATTTTTAAATTTTATTATACAGCTTAGTAGGAAAATTATATTACTAGTCATGCTACTGCAAAGTATGCTTGCACATGCAACAGTACCAAGGGTTTTCTTGTTGAAGCTGTGGTATTCACAGAATACCATATTCCCTGACAAAACAATCAGGAAACAAGCAGGCGATGCGACAGTTACGTCCAGAACCATTTTAATCACCATGGAATATGAGATATAAAAAATACATATATATGCTTGAAAATTGAACATTTATTTCCAGTAAGAGTCTCCTTTTATTAGTTCATTGACTAACAGTAACAGGTAATATTCTATGCAAAATCAAGGTGTAGTAGGCTGTGGAAAAGTCCACATTCTCCATGTAACAAATTCATGCCTTTAAAACAAAAATGTTGGCTTTTTTTAACTATGTCACATTGGGGATGTTGGCCTGGCTAACATCTGTAATTCGCCAATGAGACGCCAGGTGGATCCTGGTGCAAGCCGCTCGGGCGGTCACTCGACCACTGGAGCCTGAGCCGGCAACACATATTTTCTTAACACTAGTCTCCACGCTCATAATGCCTCCGATTAAGAAACGACGCGGGAGACCCCCTGGCTCTTCTGGTATCTCTCGTCGTGGGTTAAGGACCAGAGGCTTAATGTCTTCATGCCGACAGCCATCTTCCTCGGAGGATTCTGCCTCCGAGCGGTCATCACATTAGGCCTTAATCTTTTCATATATATCTCTCCAAAGGGTGAGAATACCAATTCTACAAAGAAAATACCTCCTCTACTCTTTCTTTAATTGTTTTTGATCATTACACACTGGAAAGTACATTGGCCCCATTTACCATGAAACAACCCATATATCTTTCGAAATACTTGGTATTTTTTTTGGTGATTCAGTAAGGAAGTGGGGAAGAAAACACTACCCGACAACAGTTTGATAAGGTTTCGAGAACCCAACACACTGAAACTGCCAGATATGCCCTGGGTATTGTGTGTGTCGCTGTGCTGGCGCGCGAAGCAGATTAATTTCGATGTCTTGGCGGGCAGTGAATAGTGTCCGGCTATGGCATCAGGTGGCGTGGAAGTACGAGCAGTACGTTTGGGGGCTCGAGGGTGCCTTCTTCCCGGGAATCGTCAGCTGGGAGTAACCTGAACTAATATTTTTCTGTCGTACAACTTTACATTACTGTTCACTTATACAAAGGCACCGCAAGGCTACTTTATATAACAAAATACCCCGGAGGTACTCTGAATACAATATGAGAAATGTCAAAAGAAATGGGTGCATTTTACAGCTTAATTAAGAGTGGAATTTCTGTCTCGCCCTGTATGTGCATTTTATGCAATAAAGAAATTAATTTGTTGGCTTATGATATTGAGTTTTGTTATAGTCATTGTATTTTGTTATAGACATTGTGGTTTAGCGTTTCTAGTAAACACTAATAACTGTAGTGGCAATTCTTTGTAATAATATTAATAATGCATGAAAGTTATGACCCCCAATAGCCGATATTTACATTTTGTGCGGGGGGTCGTTAAACAAACAAAGCATAGCGAGTAAAGTTCCATTAATTTGCTCATAATATCGATTAAACCAACAATGAACAGCATTTTATCACTGATTATCACCCGAAATTGAAGAATGAACCCCCATAAAACTTCAAACGATTATATGAATATGAGACGGTAAAATTTGCTTTCTATTAAATTGTCAAGTGAACGTGAGCATTAAAGTCCTTCACTCTTCAATTTTAAAATGTTGTAAAACTAAAGTAGATTGAAAAAAAAAAATTGACCGTACACGAGCAGACCCAAATATAACCTAAATTGATTCATGCCGATTTGAAGGACAATTGTGTGGGCTGATTTTGTTGCGTAATTTAAATAAGAATATTCAAGAGTCACAATATATGGCATTTTATTACTCTACTAGTGAATTAGTTATGCAACCTTGGTAAAGGAACTACAGGTAAAAAATACACCCGCCACTAGTTAAGCTAGTGACATCTATAGGCAGAATCTGGAACCACTCTATTCGGATACTTTCCAGTTTTGAGTGTTTGTAATGTGTTCGATATTAGGTTGACCATTACATGCTACTCTGTTCCACCTTGAATTAATGCTTATTAATTTCAGTGTGTGCATCGACGCTTCTGTAGTTCGGCAGAATCTTCCCCCTTAACTGGTGGGGTGTATTGCGTCTTGATACAACTACCTGCTATAAATCGTTCCCCTTTGGAAAATGCCAAATGGGAACACTACATTCATTTAGTAAAGGCCCTGTCACATTACGGCGTATGGCGGGAGCGTATTGAAAACCTAGTTTTGTGACATTTTGGTATGCATAGCGTATGCATAGCGTATGAGTCAAGATCGATGTCGAGACCTATGGCATATGCTTGGAATACGCTGTGCATACGCTAGGAGTATGCTCCCATACGTAACTTGTAGGTTATGCGTATGCTACATACGCTAGAGATATGCCGGTGACGCAAGTTGAGCGTATGCGTAACCTACGCACCTAGCGTACAAGGAGCATACACCGGCGTATGAGGAGCGTACACCGGCGTATGAGTAGCGTATGAACCATACGCTCCCATAGGTCGAGATTTTTTGAGCATGCACAAAAAGATTTGGACGGACGGGAGAAAGCGTATTGCGGTGTACAACGGCATAGGCCGGCACATGACGGCCTATGCGTAATGTATGCATAGTGTATGTGTAGCATATGCGTAGCGTATGGTGGCGTATGCCGACGTATATGACGTAATGCGCATACGCCGCCGTACGCTCCCGCAAAAAACCCTGATGTGACAGCCCCTTTAGGGACAAAGTTTTATGGCGTTCATTGATGGGATGCGCCTCCCCCATTAGGTAACACTCATACCTATGGACTTCGAGGCTCAAACCACACACGTGGTAATATTGATAGCTGATATTACACAACGACTAGGGTAGTGAGACTAGTATTAGTAATAAAATACAGTATTACAATGTTTTCAAATGACAACTTTGCATCAAAAACAAAAATTGTTTGCATATGACTGGTTCACCAACCAAAACGGTCGTTGAAGACATGTATCTTGTGATGATGTAAGCTAGTAGTTGATACTATTAGTGGTATGTAAGCAGGTAAGTATTGACGTTAGCCAAGAGATATGTCTACATATAGCGCTTATTTGGATAGAAGGCATGACTGTGCATGGATCACTGTTTCATATGATACGAATCAGATATCATAGAGGTGATTAGGGGGGCTTTATTGATCAGAATATGAAGAAGGGTGGGCGATTAAAATAGGAAATATTATGGCCAGAGCAGAATTTGAACCCATGTGCACCTCCTGCATTCCTGGCCTGTGTGCTAACCATTTCACCACCTAGACTCCCTGATGTCATCACTCTATCCACACCCACAAGTCCTGCCAATGGGGCTCCTTGCTTGAGAGGTCAGTGTAGTGTATTGGGGCAGCGCTGAGGTCGGCGCAGGGCCGTCGCCGGGGCGGCTCTGCATCAGCGCCGAGACGGCGCCAGGTTGGCGCCGGAGCGCCGACCACATGGTGAGCGCGGCATTGCATATTTTGGCGCTGCCAGGTCGGTGCCAACTCGGCAACCAAGGGGTCGGTGACAGGGCGGCGCCAGCCACTTTTTAATGGCGCCGACCAAACTGGTCGCAAGGAGGTTAACAGGTGATACCCCAGTCACACGAGAGGCAGCGTTCGCCACCAACCTCCTTACGCCCAAAAGGACGCCAACCACCCAGCGTCCCATTCGATACATTGATTCAAAAATGATGTCGGCGTCCTGGCGGCGTCCTGGCACCGACCTGGTGCCACCTTGGCGCCGCCCTGGCACGGACAGGGCGCGGACAGGGCACCAACTGCTATGGTGGTTGGCGACCTGGCGCCGCCGAATGTATGGCGCCGACCTGGCGGTGCCCTGACGGCGAGGGCAGCGGCGAGAGGGCCGGCTGGTCGCCAACCTTGCGCCGCCACGGTATGGCAAAAGTGGTTGGCGACCTGGCGACAACCTCACGGCGGGAAACAGTGGTTGGCGACCTGGCGGTGACCTCACGGCGCCAGGTCGCCGCCAGGTTGCCGCCAGGTCGCCAACCACTTCTTAATGGCGCTGACCAAACTGGACGCAAGGAGGTTGCAAGTGCAGCACTTGCAACCTCCTTGCATCCAAAATTTCCGAAATGGACGCCGGGAGGTTGGTGTCCTCGCGGCGGCAGCACTTAAAGAGGGCACAATGAGGACGTTTTGACGTCGCAAATCGATCGTAAGTGAACGCAGACCTCGTGTGACTGGGGTATTAATTATAGGGAATTTTCATTCAGTAGCACGATCGAAACTGTATGACAAATTCTCTCCAGCGCATTTTTGCATGCGTTCCTTGTTCATACGACATGTGTCTGGAGAGTGACAGAACTGCAAGAGCCCTGGCGGAGAGTTTGCTAATTAAAAATAACAGAACCCGAAACCATATTCCAAATACAACTACAAGAAAATACTCTGGCTGGAAAATGTATACATAAGTTCTCTTGAGACTAGAACCCACAGATGGCGCCCCTTGTGACAATTCGATGAACTTCCCTCCTCCGAAAGCAGACGTCATTTGGAAGCAGACGCCATTCGGAGAGCGAACAGTCAACAAGGATTTTCGTCCACTTCCCCGAGTGCTTATGCCTATTACCTCTTCACACCACGCCACCTAATGCCACGTAACTAATACCACGCAATAGAAAGCATCACTTATACATATGGTTTTTTTAAAGTTCTTATGTGGCCCCTGTTCTCAATACGGGTATTCCCAATTTGGTATCCGCTGGTCCCTCAAGAAAGACTGAAAGTGCAACCTTGCGTGTAAACAAACGCCCAGCTTCAGCTTATATTACGGATGGGGAAGGCGGGGGAAGTGGTGAATATAAACACCCCCCCCCCCCCCTCCCGCCTCTACATACACGGAGTGATATTTTATCTTTATGTAATGTAAAATATTAGCTCGGACAATTTCACTGCAATCTATATCATAGTGTAAAATTTAATCTAACAGCATAGACTTTAATACCATCAATTGTTCTGAGATACACAAACTTTTCAATAGGCCTACGGGAAGAACCCTACCAAGTTTGGTCAGGAGGAAGCAGTTGGTTATAGGTGCAAATTGAATTTAAAGTCAAAGCGGAGTTCTAATGCCTATATAGTGAATGATATGGCTGGGAGTATATACAACTTTTGTTAAAGAGCCACCTCTAGTCGTTCGAATGTGTCGTGTCTACAGTGTATTGAGACCCTTACTATTTATTCCCTGGTAGATGTCCGGCCGACATTAGATTTGTGTTTGGATATTTGTGTAGATGTCCCAGCAGGCATTGTATTTGTGCCTGAGTTTTGGAGGAGTAACTTTCATTTGCTGATGGTTTGTGTATATATATGATTATTCTTGGTCAGTTTGCTTTTGTATATTTTAAATAGGCACGTTGCCTGATACAGAGATCCCAAAGTTTCCCCATTTGGCGGAAGATCTCCATAAAATATAGCAAAACAAGCCCAATCTCCGAATCTCCCAGTTTCCTGCTTTTAATTTGTAATCTCTCGCCAAAGAATCATTTTAGCTTGTTTTTGTTGTATTATGTCTATTTTTTTTAAATGTCAAAATTCACAAGAATGCACAATTTTGAATCCCTGTTAAAAAAGATTCTGGGGGTGTCCCCTAAATCCCCCCCCCCCTACACCATTCCCCTTCGGCCACACTCTTTTCCCCTATTTACAATTTATGTATTAGGGAGATCTCCATACTCATATTTCTATACACTTGGCACCTCTGCTGATAAAGGCATCTCACAGGTTGGGGAAATACCTGGAAATAAGGGTAATTCCTTTAAAATAGTACGACCCTTTCTAAAGCCGTGTTTACACATTCGAGTTAAAACGCCTCATATAAAACCACTTGTCTAGATCGATTTACATTTGGTTATAGGTGATACTATACGCCTGAGACGTTTTAGGGCTGAATCGATTCATATAAATCGGTATATGTAAACCACCTCGCAAGGTGGTTTATATGAAGCTAACTAGCTTAACCACCTCACACGCATGCACAGTCGAGACCTGAGTTTGTTGATTTTCCAGTCGATCAAAAGTGCATATTATATAATTTGGTCTATGAAACCGCTAGCTGTGCACAGATATTTTTTTCATCATTTATTTTTAGGGTTTCACTGCCCAACAGAAGTTTTGACCGTTCCAAACCAATATGATTCAGTCCATACATATCTAGGTCGAACCCACACTCTCTCGTGGCGACGTCGACGAACCCAAACTGGCGCTGGTTAGTCTGGACTTGCTCATGTGCAGATATCGATTTCCGCATTAAACCGCTCCGTGTGTAAACGGGCCCTTAATTCGCTTCATATAAATCACTTTGCCTAATTCGCTTTACAATTGCCCGTGTAAACACGGCTTACTACTACTAGGATAACCCCAAACACATGTTGTCCTATTTCCCTTGGAAAGTGCTGTGAAAATAAGACTGAGAGTTTTGATGCCAGACTGACTGCTGCCCCATAAATAAAGCTGCATAGTCCGATGAAAGCATCACATTTTCAAAACCCAAACAATTATCTAGATTTGATTCTACACATGTAACTTAGATGTTAATGCACTTATTAAGCATTTGTTGCTGCATAGAAGGGAATACTGAGTCAATTTAATATAACCTGTTAGTGTTACTGCAGAAGCCTATGGTGTCACAGTTTTGGTGTGCTTTCCAACATTAATTTGACATGTTTGCACTTCAAATATATAAATGGTTAGCAATTTAAAATTAAAGTTACTTACAATTAAAGTAAGGTAGATTTTAACGATCAACCTAATATATTTGTGTCAGAAAAATGACAGAAACTCAAAACCATTGAACGATGTAACCTTAAAGTTGCATAGTCTGATGGGTTTTGAGTTTCTGTCATTTTCTGAGATAAACATATTAGGGTAATCGTTATAATCTACCCTACTTTCACTTGAAGAAACTTCTATTTTAAAAAGCTAACTTTTGAGATATTTGAAGTGCAAACAAGCAAAATTAGTTTTGACAAACTTGCCAATACTCTGACACCATGGGTTTCTGCAGTAATAGGTTCTATTATAGTGCCTCAGTATTCCCTTCTATGTGGTGACAAATGTTTAACAAGTGCACCAGTATTTAAGTTAGATATATAGAATCAAATTGAGATACTTGTTTTGGTTTTGAAAATTTAATGCTTCATCGGACTATGTAACCTTAAGACAAGCCACAACCCTACACCCCCTTCCTCACACACATACTGACCAGATAGGATGACTGAATGAGTTGAGCGTCCGTATCCCGTTTTGGTAGATCGTGGGATTCGAACCCACGGGTTCTAACCCATGTCGAGTCAAACAGATGGCTTACAAATTGCCATCCCATTTAGTCCTTTTCATATATGTGCATAAAGACCCATTTTCATAGACATACATATATACATACATATATATTTACCTATATATATATATAAATATATGTATCTGTATGTATGGATATAATATGCATGTGCACATCCATCTGTATTCATCTGTATCCAGATGATACAGATGAATAGTGTTTAGACCCTTCACACACAAGTGTATTCATATGTATACACTTGTGTGTGAAGGGTCTAAACACTATGGAACTCCAGGCAAATCTTGACATCTACCCCCCCCCCCCCCCCCACACCTCTGTCAAGCTCCAGTAATTAATCAGTGGGAGCAGTGTCTGTGTTGGGGTGGGGGGACTACCGGTGGGTGGGAGCTTGGTGCTTACACCTGGACAGAACCTACAGTTACCACAGTCAGAGCTCTGCAGTAGCGGATTTACCGGAGGGGCACGGGATGGACTCCCCCACCACCCGGCAGCTAAAAAAAAACGCAATGAACATTTTTGGGGATATATATATAACTGTTGCCATGCACAAATTACTGTCATTGTGACCTTGCACTGCAGTAGAGCTAAAACTTGACAACATTCACACAATGGTCGATTCAGACAGAAGAAGCTTGAGACTGGAGCGGGAGAAAGGGTTTTTTATTAAGCAGGTAAATGAGATTACACAATGTTATGAGGGGTAAAATGTTTTGTAGGTAGAGTTCAGTCCATCTGATCAATGTCCGCTGATGGGAGAGGGAGAACCTGGGAACCAGAGGAGGTAGGCCCGGGAGCCGACCCCCACAAAGTGGAGTTTTTAAAAAGAGGGTGAGTGGGCGTGGTAAAGAATAAGCTTTGAAATCGGACCCCGAATGCAGGTCAAGGGGTGTAGGGGAGGGGGGGTGGGGAGGCATGCATGCGCTGCTTGGTGATGTGAGCGTCTCAGGCTTCCTCTGCCGGATCAACCACAATTCGGAATTATGGGCCGATTCGGACAGAGGAAGCCTGAGACTGGAGTGGGAGAAAGGGGTTTTATTAGGCAGGTAAATGAGGTTACACAATGTTATGAAGGGTAAAATGTTTTGTAGGTTGAGTTCAGTCCATCTGATCAATGTCCGCTGATGGGAGAGGGAGAACCTGGGAGGCCGAGGAGGCCCGGGAGCAGACCCAAAGCACAAGGCCAAGGCTCTTGGGGCATCCGTGGGCACAACATTGGGCACGTAGGTGTAGACTCCGTCAGACTCCCAGGTCCCCAGGGCCATTATTGCGGATATGTCAACCCCCCTGGTGGATGGCTCAGAGCACCTGTAAAGAGCAGCTCGATCCCAGGCTTATGCTGGACCGTTATTGTGAATGAGCTGAGCGCTGCGAACAATCAGATCTCGGGGTTGCAGGCGCCCAGGATACGGTCGGACTCACGGCCCGACTTGAGGGCCAAGGCTGACGCCGCGTTGTCCATGTTGCCGATGACGTTATACCCGCCCGGAGCCTCCGGCCTGAGGAGCTGCACTGTGAGGACGAGGTTCACAGCCTTGAGCTCATGAATGGCGGGGGTAGGCCGCCATCATCTCCTCATCGTAGGCCTCTGAGAAGCAGCAGTCCCGGGAGAAGGTGCCCCCGCTCCTGAGGCAGGAGTCACACTCAATGACCCACAGGGGGCGTGCCGGGGGAGGGAGGAGGCAGACGCCGTTGCCTCTGGCAGCGAAATCGCGGAACCAATGGGCGTCGTGCCTTAGGTCGAGGTCCACATCGGCGGAGCCATGGGCGGGGGCGGCCCGTCGGCTGCGGAGAATGCAACACATGAATTTCCTGGCAGGTGGAATGTAGGGGCTGATGTGGGTGAGCTGCCCCACAAGTTGCTGGACCGCCTTCCTGGTGAGGGTCGGACGTCTAAGCCAGAGGTCGCAGTCAAGGACCGGCTCCTCCGAGTCGAGCTCGATCCCGAGCCAGACTTACTTCACGGTAGGAGGACAGCACCTGTTGGGGGCGACGGCCAGCCCGAGAGTGGCACGGAGGGTGTCGAAGTCGCGCATCGCCTCCAAGTACGACGCCTCACAGCCCACAAAGTCGTCCACATATACTAGACTGAAGTAGCCGCGCTGCTGCAGGATCCACGAGACCGCCACGGTGACACGGGCACAGGCCGCGCCAGAGGTGCAGCAGCTGAAGGGCAGGGCGATGTCGGAGTACAGGCGGCCGTCGACAGTGATGCAGAAAAGAGGGCTCGACAAGGGGGTCTGCTCGGAGCTGGCAGTGCGCCCAGGACACATCCGCGGACCAGCAGAAGGCTTCCCTGCCTTCCTGCGCCATCCGGCGGCCGATGTCGGAGGCCGCTGAGAGCTTATATGCGTGGGGGCGTCCCAAGTACTCCCTCCTATGGATGCCCGAGTTGACGCTCCGAGCCGGGGGTAGGAGAGGTCCACAATGATTTGACGCTTCCCTGGGGTGGACTTGGGGTGCATCATTATGGGCCTGCACTGCGCCTAGGGGGAGAAGGGGGGCACCACAAAGAGGCCCAGCAGGGAGCCTCTGCGAAGCTCCTCCTCCGCATATGCTGTGACGTGGTGGGTGTGGTCTGGGTCCTCACGGTGGTTGCAGAAGGTGGGTGTCAGCGAGCCGGAGGCGGTGTAGTTCTCCAGGAAGCCAAACTCCAGGTTGTCAGCCAGGAGGGAGTCATGGTGCCGTCACGGAGCCGCTGCTGTTTCACCTGAATCGGCTGCGGGCGTGACATCATTCATGGGGGTTCCCGGGGTGCCCTGGCCTTGGGGATGCCTGGCGGGAAGCCACACGGCCACCCTAGAATGTCAACAAACAGTGGATGGCTGCTGGAGGGGCCACAGGTGGTAAGGGTAGTCGGGGGACAACCGTGCAACTCTGCTTTTGCCTTGTTGCAGGTTCCGGGGTCTTTAATCCAGGCTGGGCAGGGTGCGCCCATCACTGCCTGGTCATAGTTGTTGCGGGGATCGGCACCTGCTTTTTGCTGCTGTTGCTTCCATGCTGGTGGTCGGCCGAGGTTGCGGAGGCGGAGCAGGTATGTCCGGCCATAATGATAATCTCGACTCGTACGGCATTTACAGCGGCTGTATCCTTCCAGCCGTCGGGGAGGCATCCATCTGCTATCCTGGTGAAGATCTCCTCGGAGTATCGTCTGACGACTGGCCAGGACAGGGTCCAGCGTATACTCTTCTAGGGTCGCCTCCCCTGTCTTAATTGATTTGCCTTCATACCCTCGCTCAACCAGATTGTAGGGAAATAGATATTTTGTGGAAATACCTTTCTTTCTGGTGTTTGCCTAGCCGTCCGCCGTGGCAACGATCAACCACACCGCTTCCTCGGCCCTAGAGCGGCCCCCCTGCCGAATG
The DNA here is from genome assembly GCA_030323885.1 of Branchipolynoe longqiensis. Classification (NCBI taxonomy): domain Eukaryota; kingdom Metazoa; phylum Annelida; class Polychaeta; order Phyllodocida; family Polynoidae; genus Branchipolynoe; species Branchipolynoe longqiensis. The sequence continues at coordinate 47,230,854 of CM059188.1, forward strand.
CGTCATCCCCGGGTCCGGTGTTGTTGGCGTCCTGTAGCATCGTGGCCGGGGGAGCGGCCACGGCCCTTGCCCTCGGTGTGTCTGCGATTGGCGCTCGCTTTGGTGTTGGGGTGAGGTTGACGGTGCAGACCAAAGGCTCACCCGGCTTGCATGTCAGACGTTGCAGCTTGCTTGGGAGCTGGTGCGACCTCTACATGTTGTCGCCATCGGAGATGTTGGCGATAGCATCCTGGCGCAGTGTGGCCGGTGCTGGTCTGTTGATATGGACCAGCGCTGCGTCGGTGGTGTGAGGGGCGCAGATGGAGAACGGGTGGCTCCATGGTGGTGTATCTTGACAGGAGCAGCTGCCAGGGCGATGATGGCTTCTGCGAGCACCTTGCTCCGCGCCACTCCGCAATTTATTTACATTGTTGCGTGCGTGGATCTCAAGTGCATCCTATCATTTCTCAATCGCTTCGATGGATGGCTGCATCTTTATCATGCCGTCGGCTTGCTTCGCTTTTGCGACGTCTTCTTCGTGCGGGCGGATTGTCTCGGAGGCACTGCACCCGCTGAAGTGCGGTTCGCCCCGTCATCTTGCGACATGAATGAGTTGCTCGGGTTGGCTTCGGACGCTGCTATTGTCCTTTTTGTGACGCGCTTCGCCGGTTGACCTCTGGGATGTGTGACTCGCTGTTCCCGCTGCATGTTGCTTTTTGACTTGAGTGCCTTTTTTAACTGTATGTAGCTTTGTGACGTGGGTATACTTGGGTGGAGACGGAGGTGCCGGTGTGATAAAGAATAAGCTTTGAAATCGGACCCCAAATGCAGGTCAAGGAGCATAGGGGAGGGGGGGAGGCGCGCATGCGCCGCTTGGGTATGTGAGCGTCTCAGCTCCGTACCAGACGGGATGGCCGAATGAGTTAGAACGTCCGTCTTCCGTGCTGGTAGATCGTGGGGTCGTGGGTTCGAACCCTGGTCGAGTCAAACCAATGACTTAAAAAATTGATACTTGTCGCTTCCTAGCCAGGCGCTCGGCATTATTAGGATATGGCAAGGACTGGTTGGCTCAGTGTCAGGATAATGTGACTAAGTGGGACACCAGGTCATGGTGCTGATGGCCTGGTTTCCCAGTGGGACAGCACTATAAAGTCACCATGAGTGCGCACTCTCACAAGGCGGTACCTGTCCTGATATGACCTTAGATGTTGCTAGGACATAAAACAACAACAAACAAACAGGCTTCCTCCGCCAGATCAACCGCAATTCGGAATTATGGTCCATACCTAAAACATTGCACTCATGTGCCACAAAATCCCTTCATTTTGGACTTCTGTTTTCGACAAACTTTTTCCCTAGGGAGCGGTCACCTCATCCCATCACACACCCTACTCGACACTTTGCACCTCGTTCACTCCGTCCCGTTAGTCCGACCCCTGGATCCGCCCCTGCTCTGTTGTTTGGGTGGTGGGTGAGAGGGGGGAGGGGAGGGATTCACAGAGTGAGGGAGGTGAAGAACACCATGCGTGCACATAAGTCGCCCGTCCTCATATGACCTTGGCTGTTTCTGTGACGTAAAACAGCAAACCAACCAATTTAAACTGGTTATGTATTGTATCATATTTTGTCGCAACAAAACACAAAGAAACAGTGACAACCAGTCCGACAACGCTGTAAGTCGACAGGCATTGCAATGCATATTACCGTAGAAAGTGGGTTATCGGTGAGAAGTTATATCTTGTTATGATCATTGTGTCCAAAGAGCTGATAGTGATAGCCGGATAACCCTGAGGGAAGGATTATCTGGCTACCAGCCCCCAGGGTACATAGGCCTCCCTGATGACCGAAGCATAATGGCGTTATTCCACGATAAAATTAAGATTGATTGATTGGTGATTGCTTTACGCCATGTCGGCAGCATAGGCCATAGATAACATTAAAGGTCACATTTCTCGTATCTGGTTGGTTCATTTTGTGTGCTTCGCATTTATATAGACGGGTCGTTCTCAGAAACTGTGTACCACTTGAGGTAGTCTACTTGAAATGCATATTTCAAAGAAACCCATTATTGGAGTGTCAATATTTAGATTTCATCATTTAGCCCAATAATGTGGCTGATATTTTAGGTCAAAAGTAAATGTTAATATTGTGTATTATGTATCTTATTAGGATGGATGTAGCTAAATACATAGAAAATTACATCACCAATTTGTGACATTGTCAACAGCATTGAAAATAAAGTGTCACAAACTTAATGAAAACCTCTGAACAACAGCTCATTTCACTTCAAATGGTCATATACAATGTCTTCATTAAGTTGAAGACATTTATTTCTAAAAAAAAAAAATTTAAATTATGAAATAGTTAACCTTTTCTGGAGTCATTAACATCGTAACATTTTGTTTCCATTTGCAAGTACTATGAAACTCTGTATCAAACACTGAGTACAGATACAGTACAGGAACTATTTTCACCATTTGACACTCTATGCATGGACCCAGTTATGGTATAGTAAAAGATAAATCCTGAAATTGCCCCTAAGCATTGAAATTTGAGCCGAACATTTGTGTAAAATTGTTGTTTCCACTTTGACTGTTACCTTGCTAATATGTTTTTGCTTTTCTCTTTAATATTCACAAATAAGACAAAACCATAGCAATGAGGTTTAAAATTATTATTACTACTGTTAATAAAGCAAGTGGCATCTGAAATGTCCTAAAAATGTCAAGTTTTGTGTGGAAAATATTTGATTTTGGAGTCAGATTGGTTTCCATGCTATACTGCTATTTATTGGGTGTGAGCATCATTTGACCTACTTAAAAATGCCAGAATATGTTTATTTTCAATTATTCAGATGCAAAAGGACATACACATTGAGGAAACCTATTTATAGGACTTTGGCAGCGTTTTGATTTTGTGGTACTGATGTCACACTATTGGTACACAACTTCTGAGAACGACCCAGTCTACACGTTGAGCATTCACATTAGTGTCACATGGAAGGTCTGGTTGACAAAACAGAGCAGACATGTTTTGTTTTGCATATAATTAATGTATGTACTGTTCAAAGTGTCCTACCTACTGAATTTCAGCTCACAGTGTTGTTGTTACTATGTGTGCTTGTCCAATGCTTCAAAAGCATTGTAAATAGATAGTAAAACCCGCAGAATCATAACCAGAGTACTGCAATGCCATGAAAACAAACAGCAGTAGAGCCTACTAGGCTAATGTTGAAGTTGTATTAATGCAGTGATTTTGTTTATCACTTTGTAGAGCTCTGCAAAAACCGTGCCAAAAGTAGGCCTAAATTCCTTATTAAATACACACACTGGTAAATTAAAAATAATGTCTCCATATTTCTGTAGCTGATTTCATCTCCAAATTACAGCCAGATTGGGGGAAACATGGCTTTGGGAGAACAGTCATACTGGTAAAAGGAGCGAATGTAGTTCACTGTTATATTTATTGAGGGTAATGTTGATATGCTTTTAACTTTTCTTTTTCTTTTTCCTTTTATTATTTGTATGGTATAAGCAATGTATCTGTGTTATTTTTAAATGGGTGGGGAAAGCACCTCATAAGTATTGTACTTCTGCTTTCTCCCTTTTCATGTGAAAAAAATACTGATATAAATATCAACTTGTGTGTACATTGATCATGTGGAAATAAATATTTTATTATTATTATTATACTGTGATTTTGCCACCGTGTATATATATATATATATATATATATATATATATATATATATATATATATATATATATATATATATATATATCCAATGCTTCCAAAACATTGTGAATGAATAACTAAATAACCAACTAACTAAATAAATAAATATATGCTGCACGACACTTAAAGACCGACCACCATGTCTGTTGAGGAATGAATAACTGAATAAATAAATAAATAAATAAATAGATGCCACACGACACTTAAAGAACGACCACCATAGCTATAGAAATAACATTTTGGCATTGCAGTAAAAAATAAATTATATCAATTAATCACAATAGTTCCAATGTAAACCAATGTACACACACACAAAAATAAGCCAGTGCACCATAATCTATGGCTTTACCAGTATATTTTGGTAGCATTTAATGAGAATGTGTTTACGATATTGTTGTAAATCAGATCTGTAAAAAAGGGTCAGGATACCAGTCTGCCAGATCTTGTTGCTGTTATTTATACAGAAGGTGGCGCCATAGTGATAGCTTTACTTTTGCATTTTGTTCTGTTAAAGTGATACTTTTCATTGCAAGTACTCAGATAACGATACCCTGTTAAATATTCAGATTCATTGTTAAAATACAATGCAATGCACAAAAGTGGGCTTCTACTTAAACTTCCAGCCAATCAATTACCTACGAGAAAGGTCGGTCATTCTAAAGGCTTTGCAGTTTGATAGATCTACAACTGCAGAAACCAGACAGGGTGGGGTGGCCGAATGAGTAGAGTGTCCGTCTCCTGTTTTGGGAGGTCGGAAGATCCGAACCCATGAGTTTGTGGGTTCGAGTCCTGGTCGAGTCAAACCAATGACTTAAAATTTGATACTTGTCGCTTCCTAGCCTGCCGCTCGGCATAAATAGGATAGGGCAAGGACCGGTTGGCTCAGTGTCATGATAATCTGACTGAGTTGGATATCAGGTCATGGTGCTGGTGGCCTGGTGTCCCAGTGGGGCAGCACTATAAAGTCGCCATGAGTGCGCGCTGTCACAAGTCAGTAGTACTGGGCCGCGTTCAGGGTCCGTCTCGGAGGCGCCTCGGCGACGTCTCGGCAATGCTTTTTGGTCTATTTGCGTTCAGGGTCCGTCTCGGCGACGTCTCGGCGACGCCTCCCTTTTCAGGTTGGAGACAGAAAGCGTCTCGAAAATGGCCGCCGGGCTCAGTGGTTTCATCCAATCAGAGCGCAGCATTTCGATTGCAAATGGCCGCCGCCTATGGGGGCGGCCATTTTCGAGGCGACCAACTGCTATTGTTGTTCAGACTAGCCTGACGTCACGGGCGCCTCCGAGGCGCCTCCGAGACGGACCCTGAACGCGGCCCTGGTCCTGATATGACCTTAGATGGTGCTAGGACGTAAAACAACAACAAACAAACAACAAAACTGCAGAATTACTATTGTAAGCAAGAGGAGGCGACAAAGCAATAAATGAGTTGGCGATATCAATTTATTCACAATTGCAAATTCGTGATAATCAACTTAGCATCCTCGAATGCATAACAAGGATAAACAATGTAATTGGAATAATCAACAGCATGGTGAACAATCAGGATAATAGTAGGATATCAAAGATGAACAATTATCATCGTAAAGTCTCACAATTAGCATCATCAACGTTAATAGGGTGAGAGTAATATCTGGCTGGGCCAACCGCCCTACCGTGAGAAAAAAAACTAAAACCAACAACCAAGACTGAGTAGTCGCTTCAAGCGCAGCTGGAACCCGAATGAACCGCTTGGCGCATGGGGGAAGCGACCGGGGTGCCAGCAGCGCTGCAAGCCCACCTGGTGTCGAACCCGGGAACCCATAGTGTCAACGGGATAGAAAGTGTAGCCGGATCCCTCCTTGCTTTACAGGTGCATACAGGCATGTATACGGGCTGTAAGCAAGAGGAGGCGACAAAGCAATAAATGAGTTGGCGATATCAATTTATTCACAATTGCAAATTCGTGATAATCAACTTAGCATCCTCGAATGCATAACAAGGATAAACAATGTAATTGGAATAATCAACAGCATGGTGAACAATCAGGATAATAGTAGGATATCAAAGATGAACAATTATCATCGTAAAGTCTCACAATTAGCATCATCAACGTTAATAGGGTGAGAGTGATATCTGGCTGGGCCAACGGCCACGGGCGAAGACCGAACCCAGCCAAAAAGAGAAAAGGAAAAAAAAAAAACATATCATGAAAGGCAGTAGTCAATGGCGGAAGATACATGCATGTCATTAAGTATCCTTTCAGAAATTGGCAAAGTAATATACTTATATACACAGTCAGATCGCCAGTCGCCCCGTGTTTTGATGTCCTCTATACTCGCCCCCTGCATGTGTAAAAACGTACAGCCACCTCTCCTAAGAGAGCGGCATGAATAATCATCGGGGCTCAATTCCGCCAGTTCACATAAATATTTGATAGTCGACTGCAACACGCGATAAGATAATGGCATATGCCCACCTTCAGGAGAAGGGACTTGAAACGCCGGGGCGTTCTGAGGAAGGGGAACTTGGTCAAAATGCCGCTTAGTCCAATGGACAGTACATAGCGACTGATCCCGAACATGAGTGACAGGAATCAACAATTCGCGCTCACCAAATTGGATTGTTTTTGACTTCCTTATTGATATCAGCATACCCCAGGATAAAAATTGGAAGTCGGAACGTAGTAAGACTGACTCTGATTGAGTGAGCTGACATTTCCGCAACAGGCCTCAGAAGCCTGTTAATATTGCCGCACGGGTAGCAATGTGTCCCGGCGAGTCGGTCATGAACGAGAACATTAGCAATAAATTACGAGGCAATAATGGTTTTGCCGTTTTTACCGCACATCCAAGGGCACGCTTCACACCCCCTAGTGTGGTTTTCACCGTATGGTTAGTGTAATCAATTGAAGGGACATTCTCCGATTTTAAAAAGAAATTCAATGCCGATAAATAGTTTGTGATAGAACTATACTTCAATGAATGAGAAAACCAAGTTACATATATAGCTACCTGAGTAGCAGAACATGGAATAGGTGTTAGGAGACCACAAAATTCGTCTATAAATTTAAAGTATTTACGTAACTGCATAGAGCGGGTGGTGAGACTGTTGGGAGCGTAATAATGCGCGGTGATAGCAGTTGCCTCCTTATGAAGGTCCGCGAGACCTATAATATAAAGTGTCAAATATATTTGAACAAGTGAGAACAACACAACAATTCACCTTTATCCACATTCCCAATCCTACCCAGCTGATTAGGGCATCCCCAACGGCTAAGGCTGTCACATATAATATTATCGTCAGTCTTAATACGCACCGCTGATATATTAAAATTATATGTAATGGAAGGCCAAAATATTCTCTTCAACCAGGTCATTATCAAATTGTTCTTTGATTTACCACTTTCTAGCGCAGAACGTACTGTATTATTATCCGTTATAAACACAACATTCTTATTTTTCCATAGGTGCGACCAACGGTCCACCGCAGCTACCACCGCCCACATTTCTTTTATATTTATATGCTCGTCTGAGCAGCAGTCAGATGCAAATGCCATATGATGTGACAAACTCTTAACATGGAATTCATTTTTAAAGAACCCAATGCACCAGTCAGTATTATACAAGGCGCCAAAACCTCCCATGGACGCATCCGTGTATACAGATATCATATCCGCATGCTTACTAAGAATCTTTTCCTCACCGTTAAACCGGTCAACATAATTCAGCCACCATCGTATCTCCTCTCGAAATGCACCATTTATTCTAAACTTATGAAAAGGTAGCTTCAGAGATTTCACAGCACTGTGTATACGGGTCGAGAATAAGCGACCACCACGTACCACTAGGGAACAGTGGGATAGTCTACCTCCTAACTGTTCCAACTCCTTACGGGTTGATTTACGCTTGTCAACAAATAACGCTAAATGTGACTTCAGTTTTTCTACTTTATCGAAAGGAAGTTTAACTTTAAGAGTTGAAGTGTCAATTTCAATACCCAAGAACCTAACGTTCCTTGAAGGCATCAATATTTTAGAGTAACTTATGTAGAAACCAACCCTACGTAATATGTCCATCAATTTCTTCTGATTACGGAGACAGTCCTGATAGGACTCACCAATCACCGCAAAGTCGTCCAAATAATTAACGACCCGAGAACTACCAGCTCGAACCGCACAACGGTACACAAAGTCAGACACCTTACTAAAAATGTATGGACTTGAAGAAAGTCCCATAGACAGGCAGTTATCAAGGAAGTAACGATGAGTTCCATTAATATCCCAAATTAAACCCTGCCTCTGCCTATCAGACGGATGGATACTCAAGGCGCGATAAGCGTCCTGTATATCCACTACCGCAATATAGTCATTCCTGACCATCATATCAGTTAAGGTATTGACACTTTTATAGGTGAATTTACAACACGTCTCCGACACGAAATTGTTTACTGACTTTAGATATGGCTTGCTACAATCAACTATTACCCTGTAACCGGAACCACTTGACTTAGGAATACAGAATAGCTTGTGCGAACAAGTCGGAAGTTTGTCAGTACAACTAATATATTCTTTTTCAATTTCCAGTTTTAATTTTTTCTCTATTAACATATCGCGCTCTGAATTATTGCGACATGGGTAGCTCTTGTATTCATTATCAAAACCATGGTTAATAATTTTGAAACCAAATATCGAGCCCTGAAGCACAAACTCCCAATCCGGATCTGTGTCGCCCCGGTAGAAGGCTTCTATAAATACCCTGCATGGCCTCAACTGCGCGGTAGCACCGGCAATTCTGTGAACACAAGTACACGTACCCTTGAAGCAGTCGAGCGTTACCGCAAACGCGCAACTGTTTGTATAATTGGAATGTTTATCGTAAACTGTAAGGAGGTACCCTGACTCATTATTACTCACATTTAAACATGGTGTATTGATAGGTACCCAAGCAGGTAAGGTTGTTACGCAATTATCCATGCAATTGGCTATGACGTTTACAACACACCGACTGGTTTCAGCCGGTGCCTGAAGCAGAGCAGGAGAAGCACACCCTTCCAACTTCTTACATAACGTATAATTACCACCATATTTTACCTGAAGGTCATTCTCAATTGTTCCTGAAATGTTATTTAATTTATTTTGGGATATAAAATAATTTTTAGAATTTATTTTTAACCGTTTCCTATGCTCTCAGTCCTTTCGACAACTGCTGCGTTTGTGACTCCGACTACCGCATCTAGAACACCAGTGCCCAAAATCGCATGTCTTTCCGTCCCTGGTGCAACCCTGCTCACCGTTATGGGCGAAACATGGTTTCTTCCCATCCCGAGTGAACAGTTTACTCGACGGGGTAGAAGACGCAGCCCCCTTCTTCGTGTCTTTAATGTTCTCGAACGCATAATGCCTCAGCGCAAGCTCACTGTTACCGCCCGAAAAAAACGGAAAACCTCCCTTCTGCGCAAGCTTGCACACCCCAGTGTCGTACGCGACATGAGCGGCATTATTAAACTGGTTAAACTTAGCCTTAGAACACATATAACTAATATGCTTAATTACTGAATGACACGCGTCAATGTCTATATACTCAGTAGTGTCAGAAAACCAGGTGCAAGTTGCCTCTACTATTTCATACACGTTTAGTTTTTTAACTTGTTTACTGTCACACGTGTGGTGCTTCAGAGACCACTTACGTCTGCGCTGTCTCTCTCTGCTAGGCGTCCTGCTGCAGGAGCTGGACGAGGACGACCCGCGACCATGACGACACCGATGCGCGTGCCTCGACTTGCTTCTGCCCCGGTCGACCGACTTGACGCTTAACAGCTGAAGTTCGTCCTCCAGCTGCTTCTGCTGCTTCTGGAGCGTCGCCACTCGTTTCCTTCACTCCAGCATCTCCACCTGGTCCCTCAGCACGCGCTCTTCGTCAGCCAAGTCGTCTGTTACCGCCACCGTCGCCGCACGCACCTCTTTCTTCAACTCCACCGACATGTCGCTCATTTTTGTTTCAGGTTGCTCAGAATCAGTGACAGTACTGGAAGGGGTTGCCCTCTTAGTAGCTGCTACCAGTCGCACCGTGCACAATTCATTTACCGGCAACTTGTGCTTCCTGCCACAGGGCCGCAATAATCTGTTATATGCTGCATGAAGCCGGTAACCAACAACCAAGACTGAGTAGTCGCTTCAAGCGGGGCAGCACTATAAAGTCGCCATTAGTGCGCGCTGTCACAAGTCAGTACTGGTCCTGATATGACCTTAGATGGTGCTAGGACGTAAAACAACAACAAACAAACAACAAAACTGCAGAATTACTATTATATATTTAAATGCTCATTGTAGCATAACCAATTGGTTAAACTTCCTATAAATTGACAGTGCACATCATCTGGAGGTAATATACATTATCATATTAATATTCTGTTTAAAAATACAAAATGTGCATTTTGATTGCACATACAAATGAAAAGAAAAGTTTGTTCATCAAGCTTTGAACACTCACTGTGGCCCATCCAAAAGTGTATCTTCTTTAAATTTTGCACACATAGCATACGGAACTAATGCACATTTGATATAACAATAATTTTGCTAAAAATATCAAAAGCTGCATTTTGATTGCGAATACAAATTAAAAATGTCTGAAAACAAAAATATTGATTTAAGTAAATCTTTAAATATCCACTGTGCCTATAGCAATGGTTGGATCCTCCCTGAATTTGGCCCAATATTAGATGATATATTCTGTAATATATCTCAATATACATCAATGTCATACACATGTTTCTACATGGGTGTTACTCTTGTGAAACTAGTGTGGTCAGCAAAGGCCCAAACAAGTTGGTGTCAATATTCTGTCTGTGGCTCCTTGCACTAACTAGCACCATAGTAAGGTTGCTATCATTGGAAAGGGAATCAAATTGCCTATCTATCCATACCAAATATTATTCAGTTTTAAATAACTTCTAATTCAGTAAATGGGTTTTAAACGTTCAAATAATTTAAATTGCAGAATATGACCTGATTGACCTTTTTGACCTATGTTAAACTAGAAATGGATAGAAAGCAGAGGTCATTGTGCTTCTTTTGGTGTCATCCATGACCTTCTACGATGTAGTGCAAGGAAGCACAATCCCATTAAAGAGACCCTGTTTTCAGAGTCGTTTTCATTGACACCAGTAATGAAGGAATATTCACTAAATACACTCATCATACAAATGGATTTGACTTAAATATAAACGTATTATATATTCAATCCAACAACAACATCAGATAGAACATATGTTGATCTTCTAGGTTCTGCAATGTCATCAAAATCAAATACACACAGAAATAGTTACAAGCATGTGAATATTGATGAAAAAAGCACAATTCTTGGACTTTTTCATGGTGCTGCCGGTACCTAATTATACAGATTAATATATATTTCATTTCATTTTTATTGAGCCATTGAATATGATATACTCGTCATGGATTCGAGTTGACCTTTAAAAATGGCAGAAATTATATAGAATCCTCTAGGCCTATTTCAACAGAATATAATCCGATTCGACACAAATTCGCTTTTCCATCGATCTGCCAGTTTGTATCGGAAGGGCGTAGATATCATTGGTGCAACAATTAGTAGCGCGATGAAGCTCAGGATATTTATGCATATATATATTTTTATGTGTGTGTGTGTCAGCACCCCTATCTAGGTCCATTGGCCATGAGGCCAAGAGGTGGAAAATTCCAGTGCTTGTAGTTCAAGGTACGATTTTATTTTAGGGAAATCTAACAGGATGCCCGCTGCCAGACAATAAGGATATATAGACTATGAAATATAGGACTATGGTGGTGTGATTCTCGTCTCACGAAGCGGAACCGAATGTAATGAGCACAAGGAAAATAATCTATGGAATTTTCCGAGGACACATAAACCTCTTTGCTTTGATTCATCCAGTCCTTGTTATATATACAGTAAAACATCTGTAACCGACCACCTCCACAGATAGACCACTCCGCTATATCGATCGCTTTATTGGGGTCCGAAGAACATTCGTCTGCGACTGAAATTTCCCCAGCTTAAACAACTTAAGGGCGCATTCCATATACGCGTAATGCGTAATGCGTAATGCGTTACGCGTTATGCGTTATGCGAATGCCAGCATTCCATATACGCGTAATGCGTATTGCGTTTTGCGTTATGCGTTATGCAGTGAAGTATATAAAAAGTATATAAAAGTGTGTGTGACTCTGTGTCTCTGTGTGTGTCTCTATGTGTGTGTCTGTGTCTCCATGTCTCTGTGTGTGTCTCTATCTGTGTCTGTGTGTGTGTGACTCTGTGTCTCTGTGTGTGTCTCTATGTGTGTGTCTGTGTCTCTGTGTCTCTAACAAAGAGACACACACAGACACATATACACACACAGACACACACACAGACACACACAGACACAGATACACACACAGAGACACACACAGAGACACAACACAGAGACACACACACAGACACACACATACACACACAGAGACACACACAGACACATAGACACCCACACAGATACACACACAGAGACACACACAGAGACACAACACACAGACACACCCACACAGACACCCACACAGAGACACACAGAGACACAGATACACACACAGATACACACAGAGACACACACAGAGACACAACACAGAGACACAGACATACACACAGACACAGAGACACACACAGACATACACAGAGACACACACAGAGAAACACACACAGACACAGAGACACACACACACAGACACACACACAGAAACACAGAGACACACATAGAGACACAGAGATACACACACAGACACACAGACACACAGACATCAACAGAGACACAAAGACACAGAGACACAGACACACACACAGACACAGAGACACAACACAGAGACACACACAGACACACACACAGACACACACAGACACAGATACACAAACATATACACACACAGACACAGAGACACAACACAGAGACACACACAGAGATACACAGAGACACACACAGAGAAACACACACAGACACAGAGACACACACACACAGACACACACACAGAAACACAGAGACACACATAGAGACACAGAGATACACACACAGACACACAGACACACAGACATCAACAGAGACACAAAGACACAGAGACACAGACACACACACAGACACAGAGACACAACACAGAGACACACACAGACACACACAGAGACACACACAGACACAGATACACAAACATATACACACACAGACACAGAGACACAACACAGAGACACACACAGAGACACACACACACAGACACACACACACACAGACACACACACACACAGACACAGATACCATTCATTCATATGGGGTGTTCGTAACCTTACGACGGTTACCGGTTGCAGGACTGCAACATTATAGAGAGGCTCCGATAAATCGGCCCAATCTTTGGTTGAAGACTTGTCTTCTGTAGGGGAAGTGGTGTTCGTAGAGGAGGTGTCTGGGAGCTAGGCCATCATGTGGTGGCGGGGGGCGCGTGGTGGTCTGTGAGCTGGCTTGCGCTGCGGTGGCACGGGAGTGGTGACGTTCTTGGGCCCACGGTCAGTACCTCGGCCGGAGATCGAAGCGGGATCCGGTTTCATTGGTAGCAGGCCATGGCGGCGGGTCGGTCATCCGGGTCCTCATCGGAGGGAGGGTGGTAGAGAGAAATAGAAAATAGGTCTTGGAGCGGGGTGATGTGGTGGGTGTGACTGGATCAGCGGCCCCGGCACCCACTCCGTCGGTGGTCGAGGTGGGAACCGGCGTTGTGGGTGCAGGGGCCGAGGCCCGTCAGCTGGGTGTGTGCAGGACCGCACGGGGCTCCTGGTGTGGGGGGCTGGATCTTGCCCGTTTTTTTTTTTTTTCCACACTTTTTTTTTTTTTTTTCACCTTTTTTTTTTTCACCTTTTTTTTTTTTTTTTTTGAGTGGTGAGGCGGAGGCCCGGCAGTGGCAACGCGTTATCGGTCCAAGGTCCTGTACCTCGACCGGAGATCTAAGCGGGATCCGGTGTCATTGGCAGGGGGGCAGTGGGCGGCGCGCTGGCACTCCGGGCCCTCGTCGGAGGGTGGGTAGTAAGAGGTTTTTTTTTTTTTTTTTTTTTTTTGGGGAAGTCACGGGGCTCCCAGGTGGGACCTCACGGGGCTTCCCTGCGTAGGGGCTGCGTCTGGTGGGACCTCACGGGGCTCCCGGGCGGGACCTCACGGGGCTTCCCCGCGTAGGGGCTGCGTCTGGTGGGACCTCACGGGGCTTCCCTGCGTAGGGGCTGCGTCTGGTGGGACCTCACGGGGCTCCCGGGTGGGACCTCACGGGGCTCCCGGCGTGGGGGCTGCGTCAGGTGGGACCTCACGGGGCTCCCGGGTGGGACAGTGGTTACCAGTCACTGTCGCTGCCATTGGGTTCGGAGTCGTCGGTGATGGGTTCGGGGCCACCGACAATCTCGAAGGTGTGGTAGTTTTGGTTGTAGAACCTACCGAGTGGCTCCCATGAGGAATCGGAGAGTCTCTCGAGGATGGCGAGCGCAGCTCGGGTGTCGGGCAAGCCGTGGGGTGGGCCAAGGAAGTCTCGGATGGCGGTCCTGTCAAAGGCCACACATGACGCCAAGACGTGGGCGACGTTGAAGACTTTGTCACCGCATGGACATCGTTGCAATGCAGGGGTGTCGATGAACCGCCTGTATCCAGTCCTGAAGCGCGTGACCGCCTCTTGCACGGATGCAGAGAGGTTTTTTGGGGTTGGTAGGCGCGCTCTGACATTTCTGTGCCAGGCCCAACTGATGGAGTATGGGTTCCTGACGGCGATGTTGCTGAGGGAAGCCTCCCACAGGGCTTTAGTGGCTCTAGCGTGGGTGGCTTTGAGCTTGGACAGGGAGTGGTCTATGACGAGGTCGATCTCAGGACGGCGGGAGCCATCCAGAGCAGCTGAGTCGGCCTGGTCATTTCCGGGAAGTCCTATGTGGGAGGGGACCCAGGCCAGCACTGTGTCGAGTTGAGCTGCATGCCTGGTGATGATGGTGTTCTGGATCAAGGTGGCCAGAGAGTGGTTAGCTCTGTGGTCCTTGATCTTGCGGACTGCATTTAGTGAGTCGGTGACCACTATGCAGCTGCAGTGCCGGAGGTGGGTCAATGCGTGGTGGATGGCGGCGAGCTCTGTATCGAGGGTGGAGGAGTAGTCCGTGACCCTGATAAGGCGTCTAGCCTGCCCATCTGGTAGGAAGTAGCCAGCCCCGGCTCGGCCAGTGTTAGGGTTGAGCGAGCCGTCAGTGTAAACCGTAGTGGCTAGAGGGAAGTCCTCCTTGGCCCGGGCAATGGTCTCCTGTGCCAGGGTCTTGAGGACTATAGTAGGGTAGTTGGCTCGGGCTGAGCAAAGGCTGGTGAGTCTGACCTCGACGGGCACAGAGTACCAGGGGGGTCTTGCCCGGAGGTCAGGGATGTCAGCGAGTGCCAGCCCGTGTGTTCCTTTGAGGGTGCGGATTGCCGTTTTCGCACCCCAGGAGAGGCCGAGGCGCGTCCTGGGCCGTTTTGAAGGCAGGAGGCTGCGCTGCGGTAGAAGCTGGAGTGGCCTGTGGACAGGGCTTGGCAGAGGTGGTTTGCCAGCAGCTGTTGTCCGCGTAGGTGGAGTGGTGGGAGGTCGGCCTCAAGGAGGAGTATCTCGACCCTGGTTGTCCTGCGAGCTCGGGTGATGAGTCGCGCTGCCTGGTATTGGACTCTTTCCAGGGTGAGGAGGTCTTTGGCCAGGGTGCTACTGGGAGGCAGGCGGGTCTTGCGGCTCTCTCTGCAGTAGCCGATCCAGGAAACGGTGTTGGCTGTATAGTCGTAGAGGGCCCGCACGGCCTGTTTGTAGAAAAGGCTGAGTACTTCAGCTGGTGATCCCCAGTTGAACCCGGAGATTCTAGTCATTAGAAGAAGTCTCTTGTTCATTCTGGTGGTCAGGTGTTTAACCAGTGGGCTCATGGAGAGTTGGTGGTCGAGCCTGACTCCGAGGTAGTCGAAGGTTTCCACCCAGTCGACGTCCAAATCCCCGGCACGGAGTGGGTGGGGAGGCTGATCAGCAAACATCATCATGGCTTTGGTTTTGCTCGCGGATATTTTAAGCCCCAGCTCGCAGCAGGAGCTGCTGAGTAGGAGGAGGATATCCGCCGCGAGGAGGGCCACGTCCCTTGTGCGTGAGCAGACTACAGCGATGTCGTCTGCGTAGCAGAGTATTTTGACGTGTTTGAGGCGTCGTTCGGTTATGCCGGCTTTCAGTCGGCTTATGAGGGCAGCGACTACGGCATTAAAGAGGAAGGGGCTGAGGACAGCCCCCTGTGGGACGCCGTTTTTCAGGTGGTCGAGGGGGGAGGTGCTGCCCTGGAAGCGGACACTGGCTCGCCTATTGTTTAGGTAATTTTTGACGAACGCCAGGGGCTTCCCGGTGACTCCCAGCTCAACCAAGGAGGCGAGGACCACGTTGTGGTCGACCAGCTCGAAGGCCTTCTCCAGGTCGAGGAAGACAACAGCCGCGCAAGTGCGCCTTTCCCTGGCACGTATTATCTCCTCGACGAGGGTGAGGACGGCGTGCTGCGTGCCACGCCCGGCTCGGAACCCGACAAGTTCTTCGGGGAAGCCGCTGTCCGGGTCGCTGGAGAAGGTCTCGAGCCGGCCCAGTACGATCCTCTCCATCACCTTCCCGAGGGATTGCAGCAGTGAGATCGGCCTGAACTCGTCCGGGCCCCTCTTAGGGATGGGGACGATGACCGCGTCCTTCCACGATTGGGGTATGTTTGTTTGTGTGTAGACCGAGTCTAGGAGGGGGAGCAGGGTTTCCCTGTTGTGGGTGGATAGGCGGGTCCAGACCGTGGTAGGTACGCCGTCTGCTCCGGGACTCGTTCTCTTCCGGGGGGGTTGGAGTGCCCTCCCGAGCTCAGTCTTTGTGAGGGGGCGGTCAAGGCCATGGGCGGAAGGGAGGTCTATGGCGTTGTTGATGGCTTCCTCTCGCTGGGGGGTGTCTCTGGCGAGGGTTTGTAGGTGTGTGTTTGGCAGGCCAAGCTGTGGGTCTGTCCTGTTGATGAAGGTGGTGAGCTGGTTTGTAGCTGTTTGTAGTGGATTTGGTTCGTGGGGTGGCCGTGGGGTGATTCCCTGTATGCTGTGGAGTTTCTGCCAGAGGCGTGTGAGTGAGGTGTTAAATGAGATTTTGGTGCACCATAGTTTCCATTTTCTGTCGTTTTCGGTTGCGATGAGCTCGTTCAACCATTTGGTGGCAATGCTGACTAGTCTTTCGGTGCCTGGGTTGGGGTTGGAACGGAGCTTGCGGAGGAGTTTGTTTTTGTGGTGTTTGGCTCTCCTGATGGCGGGAGAGTTGGTGATGCCCGGGGGGCGGCGGTTTGTTGTCTGTTGGATGGTGGCTTCCATGGCGTGGCGGACAAGCGTGGTGAGTTCGTCGCAAGTGTTGGGCGGGTTGGTATGTGTGAGGTGTTGTAGGTGTTGATTGAAGGCTTCCCAGTCGGCTCCGTCCAGGTTGAATCTGGCCGGGCTTGGTGGAGGAGGGACCTTGGTAGCGTCTGTGCGCAGGAGCGCTGCGTGGTGGTCTGAGTACAGGTCAGTCAGCTCCCACGAGGCTGTGGCTGCGAGTTGCGTGTTTAGGATGCAGAGGTCAATGGACGAGCCGCTGCGATGAGTGGGCGAACCATCATTCATTAGGGTGTGGCTTGCCGAGTCAAGGATCTCTGCGAGTAGGGTGCATCCTCTGGCGGTGTCCGTGTTGTTGCGTCCCCAGATGGAGTGGTGGGTGTTGAAGTCTCCCATGATTATTTGGTGGGTTGTTGTGTTGGCGTGTGCCTGGAGGGTGCGCTCAAGGGTGTATTGGGTGTTGCAGGGGTTGTATATGTTGTAGGTGTCTATTGTGGTTGTGGCCAGCTTAAGGCGTATGCGTAGTGTGTCGGCTGTGGGGTTGTTTCTGGGGGTTGGTATTTTGGTGGCGTGGATGTGGTTGTTGACTAAGGTGGTGGTGCCTCCCTTAGGTCTGCCTCCGACTAGTGACTCCACTGCGGGGATGTGGTAGGTGGTCTAGCCTTTGATCTGGGGGGGCTCTATCTTCCATGTTTCCTGGAGCATAGCCACGTCTATGCGGTCAGTTTTTAACTTGTTGATGAGGGTTGTGAGTTTTGTCCGGAGGCCTGCACAGTTCCAGGAGAGGACTGTGAGGCCAGAGGGGTTGGTTTGGGGTGGGGTAGGGTGTGTGTTGCGGTTATTATGCTGGTTGTCCATGTTGGTGGCTCAGGGTGTTGTAGTTGGTTGGTGGCGTGGAGGATGTGGGTTGGGGTGTGAGGGTTGAGGTGCGGAGGAAGCCGATGAATAGTTGAATTATGGAGCCCAGCGGGTCTCCGGCTGTTCCTTGTGGGAGGTTGTCTTCAATTGCTTGAAGTATGGCATGGGAGTGTGTGGGTGCGGGTGTTGGGGTGGGGATGGGTGAGGGTGTGGGTGTGGGGGCGGGTGTTGGTGTGGGTGGGCGTGTGGGAGCGGGAGTGGGTGTTGGTGTGGGCGGGCATGTGGGTGTGGGTGCTGGTGTGGGTGGGCGTGTGGGTCTGGGTGTGGGTCTGGGTGTGGGTGTTGGTGTTGGAGTCGGTGAGGTGTTGGGTGTGGGTGTGCGTGGGGTTTGGGTGCCGGCGTCGCACTTTGGTGTGGCGGTGCTGGTCTGCCTGGGGGTTTGTGTGGCGATGGATCGTGTGTGTGGGCGGTGTGTTACAGTGGTGGCTTTGATGGTGTGTGGTGGGTGTGGGTGGGGGGGGAGGAGGGGTGGGCCACGTGGGGTTGGGAGGAGGGCGCGTATTGGCGCGGTTGGGTTGGGTAGTAGGGGGGTTGGTTTAGGGGGGGGGTTGAGCCTGCTCCAGAGTTTTTGCTTCTCTGGGCAGCGGGGGTCTCGGGAGGTGTGGCCGCCGCCGCACGCCGCGCATTTGGCGTTCCGCTCGCACCCAACCGCGTGGTGGCCCGGTAGCGCACAGTGTCCGCAGGTTGTATTCGTGGCGCTACATTCGTTCTTGTAGTGCCCATACCTCTGGCAGTGGGTGCAGTAGGTTGGGCGTTTGTGGGGGGTTTCCACCCGAAGGTGGCCTAAGGGGCTGAAGTCGAGCTTGGCGAGGGTGTTGAGGGGGGAGGTGGTGTGGATGTTCACACAGCGGGTGGGCTTACCACCTTTGGGGGCGATTCGCGACGCACGGATAATCCCGTGTTGCCCTACCAGGTCGGAGGGGTCGGCAAGCGGGTGGAGCCCGGTTACCACGTAGTGGTGGGTCTTAGCCGAGCCTCTGACTTCGGCAAAATTGGGGGCTGCACGGAGTCTTGCGAGAGACTCCGGCGTCCGGGCACCGATCACGGTATGGTATGGGGTGTTCGCAACCTTACGACGGTTACCGGTTGCAGGACTGCAACATTTGTAGAGAGGCTCCGATAAATCGGCCCAGTCTTTGGTTAAGACATGTCTTCTGCGGTGAAGTGGTCTCAGAGGAAGTGTTGTGAAGGCTGGGGACATCCTTCAAGACGTGGTGACGACGGGGCGTCGGGTGGCAGCGGATCTCTCCGTGCCGTCTGTTTGTAGTAATCTGTATGATGTCTGTAGGGGAGCACTTGTATCCGGTCAGCAGGGGTGTGAGGAAGGCGGGCAAAGGTGGTAGCAGCGGTCGTTCCAGCAACAAGAACCAGTCAGAGAAAAGGAAAAAAGGTCAAGAGCCCCCCCCAAGAACACAACAACCCTGGTTAGGGGAAGAAGTGAGCCTGGGAGAAATCGAGTGGGCAGATCTAGGAAAGAGAAATGAGGAGAGTTGAGTCAAAGGCCCGTGCCTATCTGCCCTATGGTAACCAACCGGCGAGCCATAGACACGGACAGAGTAAGGGTAGAAAGTGAAAATGCCGGCAGGCACCCCCTCCTGGAACTCTTTTCAGACATATCAAGGAGGTGTCCGGCCGGCGGAGAGGTGATAGAGAGAGGTGTGGACGAGGTGCGGTCCGGATAGCAAGTGCACCGATCACTTTGTATTGTATTGTATGGGGTGTTCGTAACCTTACGACGGTTACCGGTTGCAGGACTGCAACATTTGTAGAGAGGCACCGATAAATCGGCCCAGTCTTTGGTTAAGACATGTCTTCTGCGGTGAAGTGGTCTCAGAGGAAGTGTTGTGAAGGCTGGGGACATCCTTCAAGACGTGGTGACGACGGGGCGTCGGGTGGCAGCGGATCTCTCCGTGCCGTCTGTTTGTAGTGATCTGTATGGTGTCTGTAGGGGAGCACTTGTATCCGGTCAGCAGGGGTGTGAGGAAGGCGGGCAAAGGTGGTAGCAGCGGTCGTTCCAGCAACAAGAACCAGTCAGAGAAAGGAAAAAAGGCTAAGAGCCCCCCCCAAGAACACAACAACCCTGGTTAGGGGAAGAAGTGAGCCTGGGAGAAATCGAGTGGGCAGATCTAGGAAAGAGAAATGAGGAGAGTTGAGTCAAAGGCCCGTGCCTATCTGCCCTATGGTAACCAACCGGCGAGCCATAGGCACGGACAGAGTAAGGGTAGAAAGTGAAAATGCTGGCAGGCACCCCCTCCTGGAACTCTTTTCAGACATATCAAGGAGGTGTCCGGCCGGCGGAGAGGTGATAGAGAGAGGTGTGGACGAGGTGCGGTCCGGATAGCAAGTGACCGATCACCATATGGTTTGGATATTTATCCAGTGAGAGGGTGTCGGTGCTGGCACAGAGACACACACACAGAATGGGACGGTCCAAACATGGCTCAGTTTAGCTTGCTTAGAGGGATGTTAGGACCGTCCCAAATATGAAGACTGCTTCCTAACAGGTCCGCCGCATACACCTACATGTTTGCACCGGCTGTCCGTAATTATCAGTCGCCTCCTCCAGCCTTATATCAATGGACAAATGCGACTGATGCTTTTCTGTTCGCAGACACAGAGACACAACACAGAGACACACACAGAGACACACACAGAGACACACACAGACACACACAGAGACACACACAGACACAGATACACACACATATACAGACACAGAGACACAACACAGAGACACACACAGAGACAGACACACACAGAGACACACACACAGACACACACAGACACACAGACACACACAGACACAGAGACACACACACAGACACATGGTATGGTATGGGGTGTTCGTAACCTTACGACGGTTACCGGTTGCAGGACTGCAACATTTGTAGAGAGGCACCGATAAATCGGCCCAGTCTTTGGTTAAGACATGTCTTCTGCGGTGAAGTGGTCTCAGAGGAAGTGTTGTGAAGGCTGGGGACATCCTTCAAGACGTGGTGACGACGGGGCGTCGGGTGGCAGCGGATCTCTCCGTGCCGTCTGTTTGTAGTGATCTGTATGGTGTCTGTAGGGGAGCACTTGTATCCGGTCAGCAGGGGTGTGAGGAAGGCGGGCAAAGGTGGTAGCAGCGGTCGTTCCAGCAACAAGAACCAGTCAGAGAAAAGGAAAAAAGGTCAAGAGCCCCCCCCAAGAACACAACAACCCTGGTTAGGGGAAGAAGTGAGCCTGGGAGAAATCGAGTGGGCAGATCTAGGAAAGAGAAATGAGGAGAGTTGAGTCAAAGGCCCGTGCCTATCTGCCCTATGGTAACCAACCGGCGAGCCATAGGCACGGACAGAGTAAGGGTAGAAAGTGAAAATGCCGGCAGGCACCCCCTCCTGGAACTCTTTTCAGACATATCAAGGAGGTGTCCGGCCGGCGGAGAGGTGATAGAGAGAGGTGTGGACGAGGTGCGGTCCGGATAGCAAGTGTCACAGACACAGATACCCACACACAGACACACACACACAGAATGGGACGGTCCAAACATGGCTCAGTTTAGCTTGCTTAGAGGGATGTTAGGACCGTCCCAAATATGAAGACTGCTTCCTAACAGGTCCGCCGCATACACCTACATGTTTGCACCGGCTGTCCGGAATTATCAGTCGCCTCCTCCAGCCTTATATCAATGGACAAATGCGACTGATGCTTTTCTATTCGCACCGCCTTTACGCATTAAGCTGAGATTCCTTACACGCGGTATGCGGTTTGCGAATGCGAATGCGAATGCCGCAAAAAATCGAAACGCCTTGAACTCAATGGACTACAACCCTTCCACGCGGTATGCGAATGCGAATGCGAATGCGACAACTCGATCGGTCCCTGTAGCGATCGGTACGGCATGCGGCATGCGGCACCCAGGGTGTGAATAGAAACCTGAATCTGATGTGTCCATTAGTTTAACACTAGGAGAGGCGACTGAGCATTACGGAATGGTCTCGCACAAGGCTTCTGAGTGGAAACATATGGTAGTGGTGGTGGTGGGGGTTCTGGTTAGTAAAAATGCTACCAGAGCCACAAAAATAGAAATACTTATCTATAATTTGGTAATTATAAAGGTAAGAACCTCCATGTGAGGTACCAAGAGTTACATAGATATAGATGCCATATTAGGCCATATACAGTGCAGTATGGAGAATACTTGTTTATTTTTATTTTTTAAATATAGCCAGTCGTGTGCCGCATGCCGCATGCCGCATACCGCATAGAAGGAATCTTCCCATTCGCATGCCGCATACCGCATGCCGCAGTCCGCATACCGCGTGTAAGGAATCTTAGCTTTACGCACCGATCGCTACATGGAGCGATCGGGATAATGGATTTCTGACGCATTCGCATTCGCATTACGCATTACGCGTGTATGGAATGTAGCTCATAGGTTTCAAGGCGTTTCGATTTTTTGTCGCATTCGCATTCGCATTCGCATTACGCATTAAGCTAGGATTCCTTACACGCGGTATGCGTTAGGCGTATGCGAATGCGAATGCGGCAAAAAATCGAAATGCCTTGAAGTCAATGGGCTGCAACCCTTACACGCGGTGTGCGAATGCGAATGCGAATGCGAATGCGACAACTCGATCGGTCCCTGTAGCGATCGGTCCGGCATGCGGCATGCGACAGGGGGTGCGAATAGAAAAGCATCAGTCGCATTTGTCCATTGATATAAGGCTGGAGGAGGCGTCTGATAATTACTGACAGCCGGGACAAGGGTCAGGGAGGGGGGTTGTCAAGGCTGCTGAGTGGAAACATATGGTAGTGGTTGTGGTGGGGGTTCGGGTTGGTAAAAATGCTACCAGAGCCACAAAAATATGAATACTTATCTATAATTTGGTAATTATAAAGGTAGGAACCTCCATGTGCAGTACCAAGAGGTACATGGATATACATGCCATATTAGGCCATATACAGTGCAGTATGGAGTATACTTGTTTATTTTTATTTTTTAAATATAGCCAGTCATGTGCCGTCTGCCGCATGCCGCATACCGTGTAGAAGGAATCTTCCCATTCGCATACCGCATACCGCATGCCGCATACCGCGTAGAAGGAATCTCAGCTTTATGCGTATATGGAATGCGCCCTTAATGTACACAAAAACACACCCCGAAACACGATTACCCATACAATACCATTGTAACGAAATAAAAAAAACTCTCTAAACCGACCACCTCCCTAAATGGATTATTTAGTGTTGGTCCCATGGTCGGTCTATTTAGAGAGAGTATTTATGTATACTGAGCTATGTGTATATAAACATGGTTCCAGTAAAAATGAGGGAGAAACAAACAGGTAGTGGGTTGAGTAGTTTTTAATCTCTGGCAAAAAATCCCCCAGTGCAACTGACACTGGTCTACATCTGGTGGAGGTAAGGAGGGAAGGTGGAGCCAGTGTTGGTCTTAGGAAATCAAACAAATAATAATAATTAACCCTTACATATATTTATACTCGCATGATTCGTTATACATAACATATATATATATATATATACATATACAGTAAAACCTCCCTAATACCCCTGTCACACTAAGACGTAACAAGCCAACGTGACCCTAACGTGGTCATTTTTCGTCATTACGTTGGGTTACGTTTTGGTGACGTCATAATGACGTTAGACTGACGTCGAGCTACGTCATGTTACGTCGTGTTACGTTGGCACTCGTCAAGGTTTTGAACCTGTTCAAAACTTTCGACGTGACGCGAACGTAAGGGTTTACGTTCGCCGTACGTTCTGTACACGTTCAGTGAACGTCAATGACGTTAAACCGACGTTATTAAAACGTTAGTCACTACGTTCAACTACGTTCCACTACGTTCCACTACGTTGACCCACATTAAACCCGGTGGAAACGTCCACGCTGCGTAATGGGAATGTCAGGATAACGTCAGGAGAACGTCAGGAGAACGTCAGGAGAAGGTACGTTCAACGTACTTCAACGTTTCGCCATCAGGTAACGTAGTTCTGGCGATGGAATAACGTTCATAATGTTCCGTGAACGTAATGAACTTGTCATCTCTCGTTGAATGACGGTAACACTACGCTTTACCGACGTTACGATCTCGTCCACTACGCTGCATCCACGTTCAACTTGTGCCCAAATTTGCATACTACGCCGAGAAGTTCAACGTTCTTCACGTTCTCCCTACGCTGACGTCATTACGTCATAGTGTGACAGGGGCATAACCGACTACCTCCACAGATCGACCACTCCCATTATTAATCTCAGGCGAAGGAGTGCGGACCAGGATTATGTAACAGAGAAGCAATGGGTGCCCCACTCGCTTTGTAACATAAGCGCCTATGTGGAAATGTGATAACACATAGCGACCGAGATTGTGATGTGATGTTCATACTAAAGAGACGGTTAATAATTATTTAAATGTTCCCTTCATGCACCAGAAAGAGTGTATAGAGGGAGAGAAGCATTGACATATGTTCGTCGTAACTGTCTGCAACTACTTGTTACCACGGGACTGATGGACAAGCACAACCAGCCATTCTGCATACATTATGGACACCACCTGCAGCTGGGGTTGAGTGACAGCTGCACCCTATTAGGGCGTCACCCACCCAGGCTGTAGAGGGTGTCTATATAATTCTGCTAAGATATGCAGCAGAATAGGAATTATTATGGTAAGAAAGAGGCCACGAGGGGCCAGCGGCTACTGGATGTCGCGTCGGTCGAGCTCTCGTCATTTTTTGTAGTTTCAGTTCCTGTATAACAGTTGTGTAGGGTGGTGATACCAATGATAGGGTGGGCCGCTGGCCCCTCGTGGCCTCTTTCTTACCATAATAATTCCTATTCTGCTGCATATCTTAGCAGAATTATATATTATGATGGTAATCAGGCCACGAGGGCCAGCCGCTATTTTGTGTTGCGACTGTATTCAGGAATTGTTGTGTTTTCGTTATTTTCGAGGTCAGTGTTGTTATTTGTTTATACATACACACAGCTGACCCTCCCTGCCGTTCTCATTTTCTAATGCATTTGACAAACAAGTTTCTTGTATCATGGTTTTTATTTTGTCTAAGTAGTTAACAGGTGACTCTTAAGTCTATCACATATATAACGGTACATGTTTTAACATCAGTGTCAGTGACCCTCTGGTCTAAGTTGCCAATCTTTCTTGGATAAATAACTGCGTATAGTCTCAGTAAGTTGGGCTCTGTTCCCAAATGTCCGGGATGAGGTTTGTTATCGGTGCGTTGTTGACTGGCCGGTTGTAGAACCTCCTGAAGGTTCCTTCTCCCGACCATCCTGCCGCCTGCAGGATAGTGGCTAGTGGCACCTGTCTCCGTGCCGCTGCGCTAGTCGCCGCATGCCTGCATGAATAGGGCGTGTAGTCCTTCATGTTAACTCCTGCCTCCGCCATCGTGTTTTTCACGTACCTAGCTAAGGTGTCCTGCGATGCCCTTACATGCGGTGGCCTGGTTGTGGCGAACACTGCCGGTGCCGCCGCCTGGAGTTCGTTCCTTTCTACATAGGTTTTTAAGGTGTGTGTACACACATAGCTCTGGTATTCCGAATTCTCTGAAATTCAGTACTAGTGGGTTCCTGCTGGGGTCGTTTGATTTGAGTTTTGTGGTGTATGTCAAGGTGCATTTTCCTTGTTCCCACGTAAAGTCACTTCGCTTCATTAACCCCAACGCTTGTAGTCGTTGGCCCGTGGCCAGCAGGAATAAGCACAGCGTTCTTTTGTTGAGTTTTTCTGTATTAAGCTGGTCGATCGGTCCCCACTCCTTCAGGTACTCTAGTAGTGGTTTCGGGTCCCAAATCGTTGTGTATTTCGGTTTGGTTGGTTTTAAGTTGCCGATCCCTTTTAGGAGTCGGTTAACCAGTGGGTGTTCTCCGAACGCCACGCCCCCTACTGTCACGAAGGTGGACAATAGTGACCTGACCGTATTGATCGTGTTGCGTGCTGCCCCACCTGAGAATAGATCCTGCAGGTAAGCTATGCCTTGTTGTATGGTTGGGCTTCGTGGGTTGATTAACTGCGCCTCACAGTGGGCCACCCATCTTTTCAGTACCAACGTGTACTGTTTCTGAGTGGCCATTGCCCATGATGCCGTGAGCGTGTGCGCTGCTGCTCTGTTCATGCCCATGGCTTCGAACATGCCGCCTAAAGTTGTGTTATCCTCAGGCACATGCTGTTGGTCAGTGGGAACCGCTTCCCCTTGTTCCCCTTGAGTGACAGCGTGCCTGTCTCGACCGGTATGGTCCAGGAAGTTGCGTAGCCCCTCAGCTTGTGTAGCAATGGGTACCAGGGCTGCGTAGGCCACTCTGGTGTCACCAAGATCCCCTTCGGGCCTTCCTGTATGATCTTGTTGATCACTCTCGACAGGCAGCTGAAAGGTGGAAACATGTAGGCATTAATATCTCTCCAGCTCAATGACAATGCGTCTGTACCCCTAGCCTGTCTGTCATACTCCCGAGAGACATATTGGTCTAACTTGCTGTTCTCACTTGTGGCAAACAGGTCTACTGTGGGCTTTCCCAGTGTGTTAAAGATCTTTCTGACCGTGTTGTCATCGAGCGTCCATTCACCTGCATCGGTGAACGCCCTCGATGCCCAGTCGGCCTCAATGTTTTTGATCCCCGGACAGAACCTCACTGATATAGTAATGGTATTCCTTTCTGTGATATCCCATATCTCCTCTGTTTCCTGTTGGCATGTTTTGGATCTCGCTGATCCCCCTTTCCCTATGCATGCTACAGTTGTAGTGTTGTCTGCGAACACCCTTACATGTTTCCCTGCTAGTTTATCTCCCAAGTGTTGCAGTGTGCGCCTTACTGCCCTTAGTTCTAGTACATTAATGTGTGTATTTTCACTGACTGTTTCGTCCCATTGTTCCCCGTAATGTGCTTGGTGTGTCTGGCTGTAATATCCCCATCCGTGTGAGGAGGCGTCTGTGTACACGCATACCTCCACTGGTGATGGCTTGTACGGCCTTGTGGCTTGCTCAAGATTGTCTATCCAGTATTGGATACATTCTTTCACCCTACATGTGAGCGTGCATCTTTTTTCATAATTCCCATTGGCGTCCCTTAAATTCCAGGTGAGGGCTCGCACCATAGATTTTGACTTGATTCTGGCCCATTTGTTACCCTGGTCGGTGGCTACCAGTTTGCCGATCAGTGCCGCTAATGTTTTTATTTTTAGTTTCTTCTCTAGCAACACTTCCCTGGCGAAAGTTATCAGTTCCCCACATTTCTTCCTCGGTAAGTCGACCCTCATTAGGTCAGTGTTTATTCGGAAGCCTAAGAACTGCAGTTCTTGAGCCAGTACCAATACCGACTTATCTTTGTTTATTGTGAACCCTAGACTCGTCAGGAGATCCAACGTGATCCTCACCGCGTCTCTCACCTCCGTCTCGGTATTGCCTATCAGTATTGTGTCGTCTAGATAGAAACATAGTAATATACAGTGACGTGACCTTAGGTGGCTCATTACTGCCTTCATTATTTTAGTGAAGATTCTGGGCCCTGAGCTTAGTCCGTTTGGCAAAACTCTGAAGCGGTACCTGTTCCCCCCGTGTAGGAATTGTAGTAGGTCCCTGTCTGCCTTTCTTATTTCTATACTGTGATACGCTTGTGAAATATCTATGCTCGCGAGCCACGCCCCCTGTGTTATTAACTGCATTACCGTGGATAACTGCTCCATTTTGAAGTGTCTGTAGACTATGAATTCATTCAATTTTGAAAGGTTTAGTATGGGTCTGAAGTCGCCATCTTTCTTGGGCCGTAGAAATAGGTGTGACACAAAGGCGCGTTTGGTGGGCGTGGCCGCCTCTATCACCCCTTGTACCCACATGTCTTTAATTTTCCCGTTTAGTATTTCGTCATTCCCTTTGCTGTCTGATACTGGCTCCACTCTCTGCCCCGGTAGGTTGGTGATCTCAATTTTGATGCCCTTCACCATTAGTTTGACCCACGCATTATCAGTGACCCGTTCCCATTCACATGCTCTTTCGGTCACGCCCCCTGCTTTGAAGGTATTGGCCATGTTACTCACTGTGTTTACTGTCTTGCCGGTCTCGCTCTGTATCCCGCTCCTCTGCCACGCCCCCTCTCTGTGGGCGTGTCTGTCCTCCTCCGCTTTGTCGGGGGTGGTCCTGCCTGTGGCGTGCGGAATGCTGTGAGTAGTTCTGGGAAGGGTACTGGTTTGGGCGGCTCCTCCCCTGGCCGCCTCTGTAGCTTCCCTGCTTGCGTTCTGGTCTTGTGTAGTGCCTTCCATTGCCCCTGACAATGGCATTGGCGGTTTTCTGGTTAGCTTCCAGTGTGGTGACTTGAGCTGCCAGGTCCTCTCCTAAGAGGTACTTGAAGCCCCTGCTTCCCTCCTTTTTGGCCAGTGGTTTGATCTGGGCCTGCAGTGTTGGACGCACATTGTCCCTCCTCAGGCCCAGGATCGTGTTACTGGTACGGGCTAGTAGCTTAAGAGTGGTGACTAGTGCCTCTGCCAGTTCCTGCTTCGCGAGCGGTCTGCCAGTCTCAATGCCGTCCAAGACTTTAGCCAGTGGCCTAGAGGCATACTGCACGCCCCACTGGGCCGCCCCTAGTCCCGTGTCATTATCCCTCACTCTCTGTTGTAACGTAAGTTCAATCTCCGGGTTCATGCGGGTTTTATGTAGTACTTCCCTGCTTGGCTGGCTGTGTGAGCCCAGTCACCTGCATTCCTTATACCTGACACACAGACCCCACATGAAGGACTCTTGGCTAGACTCTCTAGCAAGACACACTCCACTTTCTAGACTCAAATGAGCAACAGCTATTCCAAAGACACTGAGCTGTGTGCAACAACCATTGGACTCAGGTTCAAACGATCGGTAGGCACTGATTCTGATGTGCGCAAGCAAGAGTCATGCGGATCTTTCTTGAAGATTTATACTGCCTATCATGGATACGTCTGAATAGACTTGTTTTCACCATTAGACATTTTGTCGATAGAAATCCTGAGCCTACACTTTTACCGACCCAAGGGATTTTTAACCTCCCACACCACATAGACATGGTATGAGAGCAACTGGCCTTTGATGATGCTGTAAGTTATACACAGCAGTGGAAATTCAAATTGCAGAGCTGGGGGCACAGGGAATTGAACCATTGACCTTCAAATTAGGAGTCTGATCTAGAAAAAAGTCAGACACTCTAACCACTCCGCCACAGAGAACACCAGAGATCTGTATAGGCAGTTGGTAAGGAGTGAGAGTGATAGGTCGCCAGTAGGTGAAGAGGGGTTGATGCCAATGAAGCGCAACCTCTTCACTGTCAATCTTGCTTGACTTGTCTTCCTTTATTCCTCATGAGTTGTTGAGAGTAACGACGGCTGGGAACTGACAGACAGTTGTCATAACAGACCTGTGGAGACTAGTAATGTTTGGGGTTCAGGCGGCCGAGTCCCGTCATTATCACACACTGTTATGCCGTGCCACTGATACTACTTTTGCAAGTCTTTGATTTGACCTAGTTTGGGTTCGATTCCACAACCTCCCGCGCGAGACAACGAGACGAGAGACAGGCGCTCTGCGCTTTCAGAGTATGGTTATCTATGGTTGTTAGTTTTGAAAATGCGGTACTTAAGTTACAGTTATCTAGATTGTGTGATTCACTGTATTTTATCTCATTCAGATAAATACACTTCAGGCTATTTATAAACCATGTGACGTCCGCTTGCCTTACAACCCTGGAACTGCCACCTTTAATTTCAATCTCCAACATAGGTATTGTTCATGACATACTTTTATTTATTTATTCCCTCATGAGCATAGGAGTAAGTTACAGCATCAGTCCCTGTTTGGTATTAACAGTGTTGGCAACCTGGATGCTAAGAATCCTTGAGTTTTTGCATTGCGGGTTTGGAACCCGAGTGGTGGCAGCGGTTAGCTTGCTATGAGGGTCTGGGGCATGCCCCCCAGAAAATCTTTTTTAAGTGGCTTTAAAATGGGATATTTGAAATCATTTCGAAGGGGTTATAGGCTCAATCAAAAGTACAGAACTTTTTTTTGTTAAAATATTTTTTTTACAACAGTACAGAAATTCGTGGGATTTTGGGGTCGATCTGTGACTCATAAGGTGACTGATCAGAACCTTCAATTTCCGTGACTCACACGGGAATTTCGTGAGAACTGGCAACACTGTCTTAGGATACTTGGTTTATTGCAAAAGTACTCCAAATAAATATGTTTGCAATTAACTTCCTCCTGGAAAGTTATGATGGCATAATTAGACCCGGATGCTTATTAGACTATCGGAGGCCTAGTACAAGTAGTAGTAGCCCGGGTGTGTCCAAGAGTCCTGGTCAGCACTGTGGTACCAGTAGTACTTATAGTTATAAACGTTTCCAGCTATATTTGATTCATGCAATTATCTGTTAAATAATGCTGCAGTCACACTACGACGTTTCTCTCCAACGCGCGTCGACGTGTGTCACTTTTTGGCGAAACGTCGAGAGACGTCGTGAAGCGTTACGCGCGCGTTATGCGCGTTGTACTTGCACACAACTTTCGACGTGCGACGACGCGCGACAACGTGCAGGTGCTAACTTTATGGGGACGGTAGAAGCACGTCGCCATCGCTGGAATAACGTTACGCGAACGCTATGCACACGGCGCGCGCGCGTGACGGTCGTTCTCACACGTCGCGCCAAATTGTTGCTTTGTTGTTTTACGTCCTAGCTAGATCTAAGGTCATATCAGGACGGTGCGCCAACTTCTTTTTGGTTTTTTTCGCCACGCGTCGACCCACGTTGGCCGCGTGCTACTAACATGCTGCGCTGACGTCGAACTTCCGCCGAAAAGTTGGACCTCTCTCGATGCGTATAACTTATTTTGCGAGTTGTCGGCACGCCGGTAAGAAGCGTCGTAATGTGACTGCAGCATAACCAACGGAACAAAGTTCCCTCATCGTAAGTATTAAATGCTAAACAATGCATATTAAGTTGTGCACTTCAGCGTGTGCATATCACCGTGTGCATATCAATGTGTGCACGATCAATAGCCATCTAATAGTAATACCCCCATCACACCAATCTAGTTCTCACTACGTTCTTGAAAATGCTGCTGAACGGACTCAAACTGTGTGCAAACGGAATGGATGTAGTAGCAACTTGTTGCCGTCTTTTTACGAATAGAATGGACGGGCTAGAAAGGAATGGTGTTCCAGAACTTTGAGCATGCCCAAAATGTGATTGCAGCCATGTTCTACCCCGACCACATCCCGTTTTAGAACATGGTCGGACGTTTTGAGAACTAGTTTGATGTGATGGGGGTGTAACGTATATATGCACGTTTCCACATGTAGTCGTCTGTACTGAGCTCACAGGCAGGCAGCCACACAGATAGGTAGGCCTAGATAGGTGATTGCATCAGGGAGCCTAGATAGGCTAATGGTTACGACGCTAGCCTCGGAATGTCAAGAAGTGTGTGTTCGAATCCTGCTCTATGTGCAATATTTCCAATTTGCCCCACTCATCCCCATGACGCTGGCGCCGTGACCAGGATATGATAAAAGCTATTTGCTGCCGGTATATGGCTGGAAGATCAGACCATTAGCGTTGACGAGTGTGTTATTCTTAAGAATAAACAATATTTTTAACCCTCCACTACTCCCCAAAAATAATTTCTTTTTTTTAATTGAAATATTTCGGTCGTTTTTGTTGAACGAACCTGTCCTTCAAAGGTGGACAAGCCCATTTGAAATTCGTTGTCAAGTTCATTGGGCGTGGTCAGGTGATTCTGTAGTGGAGACAACCAGTGGTCCACAACTGGTTCATCAAAGGTTGTGGTATGTGCTGTCCTGTTTGTGGTGAAGGGCATATTAAAGACCCCTTAATTGCTGCTTATCGGAAAGAGTAGCCAATGTGGCAGAAGTGGGTTTCCTCTAAAGAAATAAGTCAGAATGACCATAAGTTTGAAGTCCAATATTGTGGCATTCTCTGTGGAAGAGTGGTTAGAGTGTCTGACATTTTTTCTAGGTCAGACTCCTAATCTGAGGGTCGGCGGTTCGATTCCCCGTGCCCCCAGCTCTGCCAATTTGGATTTCCACCGCTGTGTATAACTTACAGCGTCATCAAAGGCCGGTTGCTCTCATACCATGTCTATGTGGTGTGGGAGGTTAAAAATCCCTTGGGTCGGTAAAAGTGTAGGCTCGGGCTTTCTATCGACCAGCAGTGGAATGAGGAAGACCAGTCATCTATGACTGAAATTTCCCCTGCTTAAACAACTAATGGACCAAAAAATAAAAAATAAAATAGCCGATGATAAAAATCAATATGTTCTAGAGGCATCGTTAAATATAACAAGCTTTACTCTAGTGGAGGGGTGATTTGGCCATGCAGCCCGAATAGTAATTCTAGGACCGCTGATGCGGATTCCGAGGGACACCAGTTTGCCAGGGACACTTCCATTCAAATGCATTGTTAACGGCCGTGAGCAAATCTTCATACAGAAGAAGTCAAATATCTCCCAAATTACACCATCTAGAAACAAATTGCTTGGTACACATATAGAAAACATATTTACCATGAAGACTATATTAAATTTATACGGTTAGGGTTCTTGAATTCTATTAATTTTGAATAAAACTAACGTTTTGCACTGCGCGTACCGTCAAACTCAAGGCATTGTCAATGGTCGTGAGCAATCTTCATACAGAAAATACAGAAAAAGTCAAATATCTCAAATTACACCATCTAGAAACAAATCGTTTGGTACACATGTAGAAAACATATTTACCAAAAACATTATATTAAATTTATAAGGTTAGTGACGATGCTGTTCGATTTTGACGCATGTGCAGAAGTGATGTGTCCCTCGCAAACTGGTGTCCCTGGGAAACCGCAACACCGCCAATGACCCTTGCTGTATGGTTCCTAGGTAACAGATAAGACATAGTTATCGGGTAGCGGGCAGTTACCAGTCTGCATTAATGCTCGATAATTATATATCTGAGTGGAAATTGGGACAATTGCATGTGATTGGTGTCAATTCAGAGTCGGTCTGGCTAGTTCAATCTAGTGTGTGCGAGAGAGAAGGCAAGGGAGAGAGAGGGAGAGAGTACGAGTGATAGAGAGTGTGAGCGTTCAGAACTGTCAAGATATAGTTTGAATCTTTATCTTCCTGATGTTGATACAGCGATAGTGATATCAGCCGGTTTTCTCCCCCAGCCCTTTTTTTTTTCTAAACAAACAAATGGTTGCACAGTCTGGTGTCAACATCCACTTAATATTATGTATTCATTATCTGTATTAAAGTGTTTGTGATGGGACGCAAACGAAGGAAAACATGGCGCCGATAGCGGGAGCCACACATATTACATTGACATATCTAGGCTCCCTGGTGGAATCACCTTACCCGTGTCTACCTGTGTATATGACCTTTCACCTGGGGAGGCGAATGTGCAACTCATTACAAATTGAATCGTTTGCTCAGCGTTACAAGATGCTTGGAGCATCGGCATATCGGCCCTTCCATGCACGCACATATCCACACACACACACACACATATATATATATATATATATATATAATATATATATATATATATATATATATATATATATATATGTCATGGGGGTAATGAAAATGGGAAATATTGTGCCTAGAGTGGGATTCGAACGCACATCTCTTTGCATTCCGGGCCAGTGTGCTAACCATTACACCACCTAGGTTCCCTGATATGACCACACTACCCATGCCTACCTGTCTCTGTGGTTACTTGCCTGAGAGGTCAGTGCAGACTACTATATATATATATATAAATATATATATATATATACATATGTATATATAAATATAATATATGTACATATATATGGACATATATATATATACATGTACATATATATATGCACATATGTGTACACACATAATATACCCACACATGTGCACACATACACACACACACATATATATATATATATATATATATATATATATATATATTACTATATGTATATATGATGAAGCCCCCATAATAACGCACCTGGTTTAACATGAATTCTGATATAGTGTGATAATTCTTTGGACCCAGAATGCTTTAATTCAAAGGTAATTTAGTCAAGTAAACACTGATTTAACGTGACCTCGATTTTGTTCTCGATCGCATTATATGAATCTGAATGATCGCGTTATAACAAGGTCATAATGTAGTGCATATGTATGTGCATACCCACATATGTACATATACATGTATTATACTATTATATGTGTATGCATATATATGCATATATGTGCATACATAATATATATATATATACAGTCATGTGTGAGTATTCACATTTGCACACATATATGTATATTCACACATATATATATATATGTATATATATATAATTATATATATATATATATATATGTGGCGATACTTCAAGCGTCTTGTAACTATGTACAGAATATTCGATTTGTACATAAGTTAATTAAGCATACATGTATTGTATGTGCATATATATATATATATATATATATATATATATATATATATATATAATATGTACACAGTAAAACCTATATACCGACCCCTTCACAGATCGACCACTCCCCTATATCGATCGCTTTATTTGAGTCCCAACAATACCATTGTAAGAATATTCTAACTCTCTATTACTATATATATATATATATATATATATATATATATATATATATATATAAATTATAAGGGAAAAATGCTGAACAAAATTGAAAAGAGGAATCACCTTATTGCAATTTTGCATAGCCCTATCTCCAGGTGCCATCAAGACTGGTGTGCGCACATAGACAAATAACCACATGTCCACACAAAAAATACTCGAAACTGTGGATTATTTATTAGTGGTTAACTTTTGTTGTTGTTGTTGTTGGTACATTAGTTGTTTTAAGCAGGGGAAATTTCAGTCGCAGACGACTGGTCTTCCTCCTTCCACTGCTCCTTGCCCGATCCTAGTAATGCCGAGCGTCTGGCTAGGAAGCGACAAATTTAAATTTGTACGTCATTGGTTCGACTCGACCAGGATTCGAAGCCA
This sequence comes from Branchipolynoe longqiensis, assembly GCA_030323885.1. Lineage (NCBI taxonomy): Eukaryota > Metazoa > Annelida > Polychaeta > Phyllodocida > Polynoidae > Branchipolynoe > Branchipolynoe longqiensis. Next base: position 47,265,892 of record CM059188.1, read on the forward strand.
CGATCTACCAACATGGGAGACGGACGCTCTAACTCATTCGGCGAAGATATTTCAGGTGAAAACGTGCACAATTAATGTTGGTGTGAATATGTGTTGATTCATTGGACCCAGAATTCTTTAATTCAAAGGAAATTCAGTCAAATGAAACCTGATTTAACACGACCCCTATTTTTTTGTGAGCACCAAAATTCTGGATATAGGCTTTGTTTGCCAAATTTACCAACATACCTCCATAGTACAGGAGCACCAGGAATATTTAATGAGCGCATCAGTAGCTAAGTTGGATACGCATGATCAAAGGTAGGGACGAGTTGGGTTTTAGACAAGTTTATAATTTCTATGGATTTTGTAGATTTAACCTGACCAAATAGTTAATTATGTCACAATCAAATATATATATATACGTGGAGTCGTTGACACTCATCTCAAATAGAGCCCAATACACAATATATACCGACACAAGTATTCACAATACTAGGGCAGCAGATGGCAACCTCTTGAAAATTCCCTATCCAAGGACTAACAAACTCAAAAGAGCACCTATTTATCAGGGAAGCCAACTCTGGAACAAACTCTCTGCCAAAATTAGGAATGCAACAACCTACCTGCAATTTAAATCTAGATTAAAGGTTGAGTACCCAACATAGACATACATTAATAAACCTACCTGGATAGACCACAAATGTTGAGAACTGAAATAAATACATAGTCCCAAACCACTGCCTTCCCTCTCCCTCTCTGAAATCCCCCCCTTGCAAAAAGAGTAAAAGAAATAACAACTACCAAAGTATACCCGCCAGCCTATAACACCTGACTAAACCAATACAACATATACTACTGACAAAGCTATAGTTGACCCAAGACAATTTAAATGAGTCGTGCAACCATTATTTGCATAATCCAAAATCCACGACTACCTGTATCAGCAAGTCATGCCCATTATATTAATGTCTCCTCACAGGTATGATCATCAAATCACTGAAATAGTCTAAAGGTAAATGACTATTCTCCAGTCTACATGTGCAAAATAAGATCCCCACTATATTTGTAATGCCTCATTTTAACCTACTACTGTCTATATTGTTCATACCATTGCATCATCTCATCCATAAATAGTTCAAATGCACTATAATTGTTAAGGCCGGAAGACCAGCGCCTCGGTGCTGAAAAAAGATGTTATTCAACTAGAATACAAATTTGAAAAAAAATAATTAATAAAAAAAATGCAGTCCCTGTTGTAGTTCGCCCACCACACGTCGCGTGGCGCCACGATCGCCTCCTCGTATATGCTGTAGATAAGATAAGATCACCCGTCGAGGAGCTGACAGTAGTAGTAGTAGTAGGCAGTCGATGAGCTGGAGGAGGCAGTGAGGAGATTTAAGGAGGCACCTTAAAATTGCAAGGCAGAGCGCGGCAAGAAGTGGTACAAGGTGAAACTCAGGTGAGATAGTAACAATGTCAGAGTACTTATCAGTAAATACCACCTTTTTACCCTTTTATGTTGATTCATCTGCGTAATGGTTCAAAACATATCAGTAAATCGATTCTAGGCCTACTCAAGTGCATACTTCTCCATCCTTTTATGTGTAAAAAAACAAACAAAAACCCCATATGAAATGAAACACTATATAAATTCATCAAATTTAATGTGATGTATAATGCATTATACAAGTATAAATGTTAGGGGAACACGTACGTTGCTACCTCCTCCGTTGGTGCATTGGCGGAGTGCCCCCCCCCCCCCCCCACGCTGTAGGGGAGTTGAAAACGGATGCCCTCACCCGAGCGCCACACACACTTGGAGTATATATATATATATGGTCAATTCTCATGACTGGTGTGCATTTTTGGAATAAATCAAGTGTCTAGCTGTTATTAATGCGCTTAGCAGTCAATTGCTATTCTCTTTAGATCCATGTTTACATACCAACCATGTGAATGAAAATAAAATAAAATAAATACAAATCGGACTATAATACATATCTTTACTCAAATTAAAGTGAAAAAGCATCAACCCATCAACTTACGAAATGCATACTTTGCACTGACCTGACAAAATCAGAATCCTTTAAAAATGATATTTAGCATATAGAATCTCATCCTATACGTGTTGTGTGTTCAACAATATGCTGATAATATATAAGTGAAATACATGCTATTATATCTGGAAAGACAAGAAATTTGACAAACTGGCATCAACTTACAAATGCTTTTCAAGTATTTCTACAGCCTATACTTTTAAACATTAGTGAATGATATTTTTGTTGAAGGGAGCCTATTATAAGAGGTACAACATGCTGTGAAGTCCTTCCCCCTAGCGTTAGAATACTGTCCTCTACCAGCAGTTATCATGCCATACATCAACTTAAGAATTTGTCGACTTGTGAAATGCATCACCAGTTTGGAGAGCTTACCTCGTTTGACCCGACTCGACTTTACCCGACTCGACTTTACCCAACCTCACTTTACCCGACCTCATTGATAATATATAAGTGAAATACATGCTATTATATCAGGAAAGACAAGAAATCTTACAAATTGGCATCAACTTACGAATGCTTTTAAAATATTTGTACAGCCTATGAATTTAAAAAAAAAGACAGCCTATTATAAGAGGTACCAAATGATGTGATGTCCTTCCCCCTAGCTTTAGAATACTGTCCTCTACCAGCAGTTATCATGCCATACGTCAACTTATGAATTTGTCAACGTACTAAGCGCATCACCAGGTTGGAGAACTTACCTCATTTTACCCGACTCGACTTTACCAGACTCGACTTTACCAGACTCGACTTTACCCGACTAAAATTTACCTGACTTGACTTTACCCGATTCGACTTTACCCGACTCGACTTTACTCGACTCTACTTTACCCGATTTGACTTTACCCGACTCGACTTTAGCCGACTCGACTTTACCCGACTCGACTTTACCCGACTCGACTTTACCCAACTCAACTTTAGCCGACTCGACTTTACCCGACCTCACTTTACCCGACCTCATTTTACCCGACCTGAGTTTACCCGCCCTCACTTTACCCGACCTCACTTTACCCGACCTCACTTTACCCAACCTCAATTCACCCGACCTCACGTTACCCGCCCTTACTTTACCCGACCTCACTTTACCCGACTTCACTTTACCCGACCTCACTTTACTCGACCTCACAGATAATATATAAGTGAAATACATGCTATTATATGAGGAAAGACAAGAAATCTTACAAATTGGCATCAACTTTCGAATGCTTTTTAAATATTTCTACAGCCTATACTTTTACACATTAGTGAATGACATTTTTGTTGAAGGGAGCCTATTATAAGAGGTACCAAATGATGTGATGTGCTTCCCCCTAGCTTTAGAATACTGTCCTCTAGCAGCAGTTATCATGCCATACGTCAACTTATGAATTTGTCAACTTACTAAGCGCATCACCAGGTTGGAGAGCTTACCTCATTTTATCCGACTCGACTTTACCCGACTCGACTTTACCAGACTCAACGTTACCAGACTCGACTTTACCCGACTCAACTTTACCTGACTCGACTCGACTTTACCCGACTCGACTTTACTCGACTCTACTTTACCCGACTCGACTTTACCCGACTCTACTTTACCCAACTCGACTTTACCCGACTCGACTTTACCCGACTCGACTTTACCTGACTCGACTTTACTCAACTCGCCTTTATCCGACTTGACTTTAACCGACCTCAATTTACCCGACTTCACTTTAGCCGACCTCAATTTACCCGACCTGAGTTTACCCAACCTCACTTTACCCGACCTCACTTTATCTGACCTCACTTTACCCAACCTCACTTTACCCAACCTCACTTCAGACGTCTCCACTTTACCCGACTCCACTTGGATGACTCAGCAATGTATTTCTCTTCATTGAACAACAGCTTTAGACTGTAATGATGATGTATATATAGGAGTGTATTTATGTTAAGTGACAGACAAGACTACTAAAAAAAATCATAGGATGGCAACATTGATGACAACTAGTTTCTTCATTCATGACGAGACGGGAGTGGTATATAAGCGCCTTTATTAATCAATAAAAGTATAACAGCAGCAAGGTGGAAGTACATTCGAGTCAATCTGTTAATGTCTCTGGTAGCAATGTTATAATAGATCATTAAGAGGGTGTCAATAGACTACATCACGGTTCCAGCGGCGCGGTGCATTGTGGGATGGGTCAGAGCAAAACAATCTCCCCAAAAGCACATGGCACATGCTAATACACTGGGTGCAGCTATGAAATCTGCTAGTTTCAGCTCATCTCAGCTCTTGTTTGAAACATAGAATACCAACTAAAAAAATATATATAATAAATTAAGATATTAATCTTTTATCCAGCAGTGAATTTACATCAATATAATCAGCACATCTTATGGCATGTGCATTTAGATTTAGACAAATCTAGGCACTCAGACTAGCGTTAGAGCCATAGCCAGAGTCAGTTTTACTTATGTTATTCATGTTTTTATTTATATCCTATGGTTAATGATATATGTCGAAATAGAAAATGAGTAGGGTTAATCAGATATTGGTTATATATTTCTTATATAAGTTTTTGTTGACACATTTGACATTTTAATATTTAGAACAAGAATTACTTCTGGCTAATCAATGGTGATGTAAACATTAGCCTGTAAAGTGTACTATTTTCGTAAGTTTTTTTTAGCTCAAAATGCTTAATTAAGGAGAGTGGTGTCTTAAACATATTTATTATATTATTATATTGCATCCTTCCGACCATTTTGTGCCAAATTGTTATGTATTTCTATTTATTTTGAATAAAATGCAAGTTTTGCCCTACGCGTATCGGTAAACTCAATGGGAGTACGCCTTTGCTTTGCTCCCAACGCCGTTTTCAGCGCATGCACAGTCGGAACCGTGATGTAGTTTATTAGCGTAATTAATTAAGTAACAATTAGTAGTTATATCATCAAGAACCAAAGTCTAGGTCAAAATGGCTTTAGGGTGAATCTGTTAATGAATCAATCAGGGTCAATAGTAGGTAATCATCAGGTCAATTAACAGGTAGATCAATCAATATAGGTGAATCAAGGTCAATCAATTTGCTCATCAGGCCAATCAACGAATAGGTCAATCAAGGTCAATCAATCAATTCAGGTCAGAAGATCAGTCAAGGGGGAAATCAAGGTTAGTAAATCAATCAACAGATTGAATCATCAAGGTTAATCGGGCACTCAACCAAATAATGTGGAAAGTGCCAGAGTGGCCATATCGAATGCAGTCTTTGGTACGTATTCGAAAATGGCGCGGGAGTGCCACACCCCAAGGTCTTGCACGTTGTAAGAGTGATACAAGATGGACGTCCGTACACGTTGTGTGTTGAGTAGAGAGTGCTTTATTTCCCCCCGTGTGTCACGGGAATGTTCTCCCCTCCATACATGTACATATATGACATCTCCCCTCTTGCGAGGTAATAAAGGACACATATGTGGATTTTGTTGTCCTTAACACCTTAATTCTAGAACGTACAATTATATTGATATGATCTTTTGTGAACTTTTAGGGTTTCGAATGTTCAACTTTAACGACATGTATCCTAGTGTGAGAGTGTTCCTGTGACCTCGATCACATTCATCAACATACATTTTATACACTTTATGTAATTTCAATCAACTACAAATAGCCTGTTCGCTTATTTTGTAACAGTGTGTTCGCATGGTTGCCTCGCTAAAGGTCAAGTCTTATGACTGGCCGTATGGTTCGTCCGTATCTTGATACTTTTGGTTGTGGAGCTATAGGCTGTTGTGTTTCGATCATTTGCTCTGGTTCTGATGGTTGTTTGTCATTTTCTTGACTGTCCTGTGGTCTGTTTTGTTCTGTTTGTCTAATGTCTGGGGCTATATCGGTTAGGTATTCTTCGTCAGGTGTTTTCATTAGGTGGATGCGGTTTCTGTTTATGTGATTGTTGTCTGGTTTTCTTATTTGGTATTCTCGGCCTGTCGGTCCTTTGGTGCCGGTGATTGTGCCTGGGACCCATTGTTTTTTGTGATTTTGATATCGGACCTTGTCGCCTGCTTTTAATTGTTTTTGTGGTCGTCCTGATCTGATGTCGTGGTAGTATTTTTGTTGTTGTTGTGTTTTGTTGATCAGCTGTGTTTTGTTTGTTTGTGTTTTGGGTTTGAGGTTCATCGGGTGCGTTGGGACTCTCGACCTGAGCCGCCGGCTCATTAGGAGCTGAGCTGGGGATGCGTTTAGTGTGACCAGAGGTGTGTTCCTATAGTTTAGTAATGCTAATTCTACGTCCCGATTTTGTGCTTTGCATTTTATCATCATGTTCTTTATGGTTTGGACGAACCTCTCGATCTGGCCATTGCTTTGGGGAAATTGTGGACTAGAGTAAACTGGTGTGAAGTTGTAGTGTTTTGCGAATGCGGTATATTCTCTGCTTCTGAACTGTGGGCCATTATCTGAGACTACTGTTTGTGGTATCCCGTGTCGTGCAAAGTTTTCTTTAAGGGCCTTAATTATGTTGTGAGATGACGTGTTGTTTAATAGTGTCACTTCGGGGTATTTAGAATAATAATCTACTGTTATGATGTACTGTTCATGGTCTAATTCGAACAGGTCCGTCCCTATTTTTTCGTATGGACGGTTTGGTATTTGGTGACTTATTAATGGCTCGTGGTGTAGTTGTTTCCTGTTCGCTTGGCATGTTGTGCATTGTTCTATTCTTTGGACTATCTGCATGTCAATGTTGGGCCAAAATACGGTGTCACGTGCTAATTGTTTTGTTTTGGTGATCCCTAAGTGTGTTTCGTGAAGGATTTCGATGATTTTTTTGCGTGTGTTTTTGGGGATGATGAGTCTGTTGCCTTTCATTATTTTATTATTTTCGATCGTCAGATCATCTTTATGTGCTTTGTATGGGATTAACGCTGCTGTCGTGTTCATGTCTGACATTGGCCATCCGTCGTTTATGTATTGTTTTAGTTGTTTCATGTCATCGTCTGTCTCATACTCTTGTTGTATCTCTGTCATTATGTCTGACGTGGCTGTGACTGATGCCACGCTGACTTCATCATCAAACAGGCAGCTGGGCTCTAGTGTGTCACTGTGCGCTCGGGAAAGTGTGTCTGCAAAAAAAAGGTGAACCCCTTTTACGTGTGTCAACACTACATTATAATTCAATAGCCGCATGCGCATACGCTGCATGCGTGCAGATAATTTGTGAATGGGCTTCTCCATTATCGAAATGAGGGGTTTGTGATCGGTCTCAATTTTTATCTTTTTACCATATGCGTATTCGTGGAATCGCTGGCATCCAAAGCAAATGGCTAGCATTTCTTTCTCGATCACCGCATAATTGGATTGTGCGTGATCGAGTGCTCTGGATGCCATCGCTACCGGCTTTCCGCTCTGTAACAGCACGGCCCCCAGCCCTGATTGGCATGCATCCACTTGGATGACGATTGCTTTGTTTACATCATAGTAGGCTAGGACTGGAGTGTTTCTCAGTTTTTGTTTTAAGGTTCTGAAAGAGCTTTCTTGCTCTGCTTGCCAGTGCCACGCCACATCTTTCGCCAGCAACGTTCGTAATGGTTTAGCGATTTCTGACATGTTCGGAATGAACTTTTGCACATATCCGATCATGCCGAGAAATCGCTGCACGCTGGGTTTGTCGTGTGGAGTGGGCATGTCTATGATCGCTTGAACTCGAGAGGGGTCTGGTTTTACTCCATCTTGTGTGAGCAAATGGCCTACATATGAAACTCGTGTTTGGCATATCTTAGTTTTGTCAGAGTTAAGTCTTAAGTTGACTGATCTTGCCCGCTCCAGTACTGCTTGCAACCTGCTGTTGTGCTCCTCTATCGTGGACCCGTATATCAATATGTCGTCCGTCACCACCCCTACACCTGGCAGATCCCCCATAATGCGCTGCATCTCCTCGATAAAGATATCCCCGGCTGTCTTAATGCCGAAAGGCAGGCGGGTATATCTAAACCGCCCCCAGGGGGTGTTGAATGTGCAGAGGAGTGAACTTTCTTTGCTAAGCTCGATCTGCCAGTACCCTGACTTTGCGTCTAACACAGAAAAGTATTTTGCATGGGCAGTGTTGGCTAAAACTTCATCGATAGTCTTACTGGGGTAGGGGCCTCTCATGATCGCTTTGTTGAGCTTCGTGGGGTCGAGACAAATTCTTAACTTATTCGGTTTGCGTACAATGGTGATAGAGTTCACCCATTTGGTGGGCTCGTGTTGCTCTATGATTACTCCTAGCTTAACCATTCGTTTAATCTCGTCGTGAACTTTACCCTGAATTGCGTATGGAATACGTCGTGGTGGATCGACTATAGGCCTCACATTTGGATCAGTGTATATTACAGCATCAGTTTTTATTAGGCCTAGCCCAGTAAACACATCAGAGTATTTGCTCACCATTTTGTCCGCACGTTCACTGAGCGATCCCTGAGTTCCTGCCTCGTGTATCTCATCGACCCTGGCTAAAATCCGTAACTGGGTACACGCTCGCTGTCCCAGGATCGGGTCACCCTGCTGCACCACCTGGAACCTCAGTTGATGTCCATTGATGTTCAGGTTTGTCTCGCCGTCAGGGATGATCTTGTGTCCGGAGTATGTGATGAGTCGACATTTACGCGCCATTAGCATCGCTTCTTTTAGTTGGTCGAATATTTTCCTGGGGATCAGGTTGGCTTGCGAGCCTGTATCCAACTTGAATCGGATGACTCGATCCTCCACGCGGAGGTCTTTGTGCCATGTCTCCTCTTGATCGTCGTGATCATTGCCCATGGACCCGACGAACAGGTCCGCGTCCAGCTGATCCACTAGGGCAATGGCTGCTCCCCGTTGTTCCCTGTCTGGTTGTCTGTCCTGATGATCCCACGTAACTCCATGGACTGGCGTTGGCTTGCTTCGGCACACACTCGCAAAGTGTCCTAATTTACGACATGAGTTGCATGTTTTCCCGCGTGCTGCACATACTCCTCTGCGGTGCTCGAACCCGCAGTTGCCGCACATGTTGCGTGCTGTGTTGTTGTTGTCGTACCTGCCACGCTGATTCCAAGATGGCACTCCTGGTTTGGTGGGCGGTCGCGACCCGGCACCGGCATCCCTGGCTGCAATGGCGTCCACTTCTTGGGCTAGCTCGTCTTGTTTCTCCTCCAAATGCCTGGCTTTGAACTCACTTAGTTGACATATCTCCAGGCCCTTTTGCAGTGTTAGGTCAGCCGTTTGGAGTAGTTTGTCCCGTAGTTCCATGTTGCGGACGCCTGCTACTATCCTGTCGCGTAGCAGGATCTCTTCCATCTCCCCATATTGACAGTCTGTCACCCGGTCACGGAGGGTGGTGATGTAAGTGGCCGTATCCTCCGTGGTCTGGTTGTGTGTGTTGAACCGATATCTCGTGATAATTATGTTGGCTCTGCCTGTGCAGTATTCACGAAATGCATTTAACAATGGCTCCATCTTGTCCTCCTCGCTGTGTGTGAATTGGAAAGTAGCGTGCACTTTCTGAGCTTCCTGCCCAGCCACGTGCAGGAATATGCAGCATTGTACGTCCTCCGGTTTGGTCTTGACTCCCGCTGCCGTGGCATAAATTTTGTAGGCCCGGTACCATATTTTCCAATTACTGGCTGCATTTTTGTCGAGAATTAGTGGGCCTGGTGGTCTGAGGCCAGTCAGAGATGTTGTGGTACTTGAGTCAACCATTTTACATCTGACACCATGTAAGAGTGATACAAGATGGACGTCCGTACACGTTGTGTGTTGAGTAGAGAGTGCTTTATTTCCCCCCGTGTGTCACGGGAATGTTCTCCCCTCCATACATGTACATATATGACACACGTCTTCCGGTTTGGAGCCTGCACGAGCACACTCCTGAGCCCCCCCGCGTCTTAAGCTGTGGAGCGTCACGGTCAAGGGGGCTGGGTGGCCATGTTTGGCCAGTGCTGCTTGTATCGCGTTTGTCAGGACTTGTGCCAGAACGGTCTACCCGTTGGGCATCTGGAATGCTGCGACTTGCGGATCTGTTGGAGCTGTTGATGCGTAGTGGCGTCATGCTGCCACCGGGCAGCATGGTGATCCGGTGATTGAATGAATGCGTATGTTGAAGTGGCCGGCGGCGGTTGTGCTCTTGGAGGACCTGGCTGTGATCAGTAACCCATCGTTGTCCTCGTTCACATCCTTGTGTCTGAGCATGTGGTTTGTTGTCGAGCGGGGTGTGGTTACCAGATTGCTCTGGCGTAGCAGGGTGAAGTAGCCCAGGAGGGTGGCAGCTGAGAGTACTCCTGCCACTGGGCCGCAGGCTTTGAAGTATCTTATTATACTGGCGATCTGGGCTACCGTTATCGGTGGTGCCTGCGTGGGGGTGTGGTTAGAGGACCTGACCACACCCCTTTTGACCAGCTCTACTGGGTATGCAGCAAATGCGTCTTGGTTTTATCCATGTTTGTGCTCCACTCACGTAATTGAGGACCGCTCCGGGCGAGCGCAGCGTTGTTGTTAAGCTTGCTATGAACCCCATCAGATCGAGCTGTGATGGTCGGCGAGGGTCAAATCCCCGCTCTCTTGCGTGTGTGATCAACTTCTTTACCTGTTGGGCTGTGTTTCTCCAGGTGCCTGATGACAGTCCGGCGTTGACCAGTGCGAGGATCCATGGCATGATTGGATCGGGTGGACCTGGGAAGAGAGAGGCAATTGTTACAATCTTCCCAGTTCCACCACCTACAATATGGGACCATCAATGCCGACCTCGTGTCTCACCCTGACCCGGGCCAGGCCCCTCTCCATGCACATCATGCGTGCCTTTGTGTTGGCAGCGTCGTCAAATGAGCACCTGCTGAGCTCGTCCGAGAGTATGAGTTCCTTGCCTGACTTGTGCAGTATGACTCGAGTGTGCATCGAGTGTGACTCCTCCCACTAGTCTTGTTAGGAGGTGGCCGCAGCAGCGCTAGGCCATTGGTGGTCTCTGCATATCGCAGAAACCAGCTGATGTCCAGTATTAGCTCATCAGGCACTAGATGTTTTCCAGTAGGCAGGGGCCGCATGGAGGGCCGCCAGGATCCTGCTCATGAACCGTCAATTTGGTCATCTTACAAAATACCATCAACTTACGAAACGCATTTTCTATTGAACCCCTGTGTTATTACTATAAAGTTAGGCTACGCTCTAGAACATACGAGACAAACATAAGTATGGGTTGATCACTTTTAATGCTAGATCTTGGCTAGGATAAGTTCCTAGCTGATTAAAGTTTGAAAGTCCGGTGCAAAATGGCCGAGTAGCGGTTCGCAGGGCACCAACACACGGTGGTGCTGCAGTAGCGCATGGAGGGATCGACCAAGTCGGGTCGTGATAGGCCGGTATACATATTAATCGTCATTAAATCACAGACACATTACTGCCCAGTAATACTCAGAACAATAATAAAGGATAAGCCGCTCCGCCTTTTTATATAATGATAATAATTATCCTGTCTATAATCCTCATAGGCACTTGTTATATACCACTGAAAAGCTCATTCCTTGTACTTCAAGCGTATTTCTGTTATTTAATATAATATGCAGTTGGGAAAACGCAATAACAGTTGATATAAGATCACATTTGAAGCACTAGACTGGACAATTATTTTTATGTTTTCAAAAGTGAAAAAGATAGAGGAATTCAATGTCTATGTCAAGAGCATAGGTGAGTAGTGACATCATTAATAAGCACGTAGGAACACTAAAATCTGTAGGAAAATAATGAATATAGGTGAGATGAGGCCATTCTATGATATTTTTGATGCGTTTTGTAGGTTGATGGTCAAAATAAGATTTTATTTTTAAACCTCTCTACAGGCTTAACTCCTGGGACTTAAGGAAACATTTTTTTTCTGGATAGCCTAATGTTATATATTTTCTGATAAATAAATGAAAAACATGATACTGGTAAGTCACTTTTTTTTCTCAAAAATGCCCACCAGTCGCGAGAATCGACCATATATAATTTATATATATAAAGTTGGGCTACGAGAAAAGGAGAGAGACAAGAAGGTGATGGGTAGGATAAAGTTTGAAAGCGGGACAGAGACTGACTGCCCGGCAAGCGCACAAGCCGGAAACGAACGGTGGTGGCGCTGGCATAGGCAAGACCGGGGCAAATACGGGCAAGTCACCGATTGGACTAATAATAATCGAGCAAAGAATTATTAGGCTAGAGCTCCGCCCCTTTTATATACGCATAATAAATTATACATTCTATATATATATATATAAAGAGTTTTTGTGGGACACTGTATATAATATCTGTATATATAATGTATATATATATATCAATATCTATCAAACACGTATATATTCATGTTAATATTTATCCAGCAGGAAGTACTAAAGCCACGATTCATTATCTTAACTGTTCTGTTTGAATTAAATACATCTGTGAATAATTGATTAGATATGTGATTGACCTGAAACTTCCAGTGTTAATGAGACAATTGCGTTGCGCAGCATCTAGTGCTTCGGGGGTTCCTGTGACCGAAAGGACATAGATAGTCTGGCAGTACGGACTGAGAAGCCCGTATTGGGGTGAATTAATTTAGCAGTTCGGTATACTAACACAGATGGGCATCGATATCACCATACAATAAAAATGTATTTCGCTTCCAAGTATAAATGAGATTAATTAATGTGAATTATAATTAATGTCAAGTATGAGGGTTAATTATTTTTTTCACCAATTCAAAAGATGTTTGCTTTTTCTTCGCACAAATGTACTGAACACTTATTTATCCATTCGTACCCAACCATTTAATCTATTAAATGCAGATAAAGGAATATACTTTGTGATCATCTCTGACATGTTTCTGTAGATTGGAGATAAATTAGTGTATTGCGAATGTCATACAAAGTTTCCATGCAATACCCACATATCATTTTTTATTAAAGACCTATCGTATGCAATATGTGCGAAATGGTAACCACGGCGAGGACATATTATTCTATTAACCAGATGTGTGATGTGTGTTGTTTAAAAAAAGAAAAGGTATATTCATTCAACTGCTATTCCAACATGACCACATAACAGTGTCGTCTCTGCTAACGGAAGCTGCTTGCGGTTGAAACAATTCATCAAGGATTTAAACTTATTTGATATAATCGAGGTGATTGCCTTGTGCACTTCACAGTTAATGTACCTGGGTAAGTCTGTTTGAATATAATATTGGTGATGATAAATGGTGATTATGATGATAGTGAAAATAACATCAATAATAATAGGAAATGTGCATTTCAAAACAGATGAAAGAACTTAGAAGAGTCTTTTTAAACCAAATATCTGGTGATATAAACAGAAAATCGATGCAAAGTTGTACTTGGAATCCCCTTGTCGGAGTATAATTCTTGTCCTAGCGGGTAATAGACGAGTTCATAACTCAAACTGTGCATGCCCTGAAAAGGAATCCACCGCTGGTCCAGTGCAAAACAAATACACATATTCATGGATCTTACCTATACACGCATCACCAAAATGCTGTATTTATATTATTTTCAATGAAATCAAACAATTTGGCTTAAACATCGATGCAACATAATAATTTAATGAATTGAGCTATCCGTGATTCAATCAACGTCTTCCAAGTCGAGGGAGGCGCTCTACCCGATGACCTGGGCTTCGCAGGAGGACGCCCGAGCCGACCCCTACAAAGTAGTGTCCTTAAAAAAGAGGGCGGGTGGGTGTGGTAAAATATAGTCTGTGCTCTGGACGAAGTAGGCCGAGTGGTGAGTCAGGGTGGGGGGGCGGGAGGTTAGCATACAGTGATGTTCGTCTAGTCCGCTTGGGGCGTGGTGGGTACCCAGCTTCCCTCCCCGAATCAACCACAATAGACTACATCACCATTCCAGCCGTGCGGTGCATCGTGGGATATGTAGAAGAAAAACAAACCCGCGAGAAGCACATGGCACATGCTAATACACTGGGTCAGCTATGAAATCTGCTGGTTTCAGCTCATCTCAGCTCTTGTTTGAAACATAGAATACCAACTAACAAAATAGATATAATAAATTAAGATATTAATCTTTTATCCAGCATTACATTTACATCAATATAATCAGCACATCTTATGCCATGTGCATTTAGATTTAGACAAATCTTGGCACTCAGACTAGTGTTAGATCGATAGCCAGAGTCAGTTTTACTTATTTTATTAATGTTTTTATTTATATCCTATGGTTAGTGACATATGTAGAACTAGAAAATGAGTAGGGTTACTCAGATATTGGTTATGTATTGCTCTGAAACAAGTGTATGTTGACACATTTGGCATTTTAATATTTAGAACAAGAATTAATAATGGTGATATGGATATCAGCCTTAAAGTGACTGATTATTTTGTGTGGAATTGTATGTTTCTTAGCTCAAAATGTCTAACTATGGCTAGTTTTGTCTTAGCTATATTCATCAGATCATTATATTGCATGTGTGCATACATGTTTATGCCAAATTGTTATGTATTTCCATTCATTTTGAATAAAATAAAAGTATTTCTATTCATTTTGAATAAAAATAAAAGTTTTGCCCTACACGTATCGTCAAACTCAATGGGCAGATACATTTGCTTTGCTGCCAACCCCGTTTTCAGCGCATGCGCAGTCGGAACGGTGATCTGGTCTATTCGGAAAAAATGCACCGATTCGAATGAAGGAAGCCAGAGACATGGGTGGGAGTTAGGGGAGTGTATTTAAGTTTCAGCATCCAATTCCGCACGAAACTGTCAGTCACCTTACTTATACCCCTGTCACACTACGACATAACGAGCGAACGTGAGCCTAACGTCATCATTTTTTGTCATTACGTTGACGTACGTTGGGTTACATTATGATGATGTCAGAATGATGTTAGACTGACGCCGAGCTATGTCATGTTACGTCGAGTTACGTCGAGGTTTTGGTCATGTTCAAAACTTTTGATGTACCTCAAACGTAAGGGTTTACGTTCACCGTATGTTCTGTACACGTTCGGCGAACGTCAATGAGGTTAAACAGACGTTATTAAAACATTGGTCACCACGTTGCACTATGTTGTACTACGTTGCACTACGTTGACCCACATTAAAGCCAGTGGAAACTGTTGGGATAACGGACGCCTAACGTACGTCCAACGTATGTTTACCGTTTTGCCACCGTTTCATGACGTAAATAACATAAGGTAACGTAAAGCAACGTAGTTCTGGCAATGGAATAACGTACATAACGTTCCCTGAGCATAATTATGTTGTCCTCTCTCGTTGAATGACGCTATCACTATGCTTTACCGCCGTTACTCTCTCGTCCACTACGCTGCATCCACGTTCAACTTGTGCCCAAATTTGCATACTACGCCGAGAAGTTCGATGTTTTTCACGTTCTCCCTACATTGACGTCGTTATGTTGTAGTGTGACAGGGCCACCCAAAGTTGCACCCAAAGTTGCAGTTGAGGGCACATTCGCTGTGGCAAAGGTCTAATCTAATATAGAGAAATGCAATAATAGTCCAGATTTCATTATTTCAAATCATGAACAATGGTGGTTTTTTTGTGTGTTTAATTCCATGGTTTTGAAAGGCTGTGGGAAACCTGGGACTGTATTCTGCCTCATTATGTATCCATTAAAAATAATTAAAGTTGGAGAAATTGAAAATAAGCAGTATCCTAGATCAAAATTATCAATTCTAGAAATATCTGGATCTAGAGTTCTCAACCTAAATATAGACCGTTTGTAAATATGAAAAGAAGAATATGGCAACAAGAACTGCATAGAAATACTAACATTTAATAGTCAGGGGGCCAAAGGCCCAAAACAGCCATAGGTGTGAAAGTGCGTACTAATGCAATTTTATTGCAGATTGTGAATCAGGAGGGTACCACTCTGGCACCCTTGAGCAATTTTTTTTATAAGCCGTTTTTGATATGATGTCATATTAGATCAAACCAGCATTTTTGTGCCGTTCGACATTAGGGGGTAGTGTTTGTATATCAGCTGTAGTATCATTTCTAATTCACTTAGCACTACATATATTATACCAGAAGAAAGGATATTGAAGTACCTTTCTCCTGATGTATAAAACTTCTATGTATGATACGAATGTGTAAATACAGAAAGGCTCAAAAGGAATTATTACTGCCAACTCACGGTAATCAAAATGTACATTTTTTTGTGGAAAAACTAATCCCGATAATAAAGAAAATAATATGTCACTTTCAGACAATTTATTTGTCTCATTCATGGCTATTTAATTAATGTATACGTGTGAAGATGCTATTCAGGTAAAATTCCCATCTAAAACAATTTTAACAATGCCTGGTCATCTGTAAAAGTGTTCAGGACATGTCAATCAACAAAACCTAAAATGTTCAAAATATCATTAAACTTGGATACCTTCAAAGAATTATGATATTATTGTGTTTGCAGACGTTATTTAAACACAAATATTACTATTCTGTAAAACAAGGTATGGAAGTGGTGTTTTGACCATTATATTCATTTCCAAACTATATAAACAGTCTTTGATATACTCCTAGGTTGAACCTGTGAGCCATCATAGATGATACCCGACGTGAACGATGGAATCCGCAGCAAAATGTTTCTTCCCAGGCTGCAACAATCCGGAGGGAACCCTCATTACTGGAAAGTAACAACGAATAAAAAACATTATTTCTGCAAGCATATCACGCGAAGA
The DNA here is from genome assembly GCA_030323885.1 of Branchipolynoe longqiensis. Classification (NCBI taxonomy): domain Eukaryota; kingdom Metazoa; phylum Annelida; class Polychaeta; order Phyllodocida; family Polynoidae; genus Branchipolynoe; species Branchipolynoe longqiensis. The sequence continues at coordinate 47,282,587 of CM059188.1, forward strand.
TTTGATCCATATTGGGCTCCAAGAAGACCTCGACAACAATCCAAACCTCGCTTTACAGTTTCACAAGTCCTGCGTATCCAGCTATACATCAAAGACACATATTGCTAGGGAACGAAAGTGCATAGAAACCATCGATTCACATGATCATCAACAGAAAAGGAGGCGATCCGAATTCAGCCCTTTTGCTTTCAGGGTGCATTGCCTCATATGTGGTGAAAAGTGCCTCTCGAAGGACTCAAAGAATACTTATCGATGGAGGAGAGTCATCCAATGTTGCACGAGAGAGATGAAGAATGAACTTCTAACTGTATATGATGAATGAAACGATGCCTCAGCTGAGCAAGTTTGTATCCGGATTAATGGTTCTTTAGCAGATTTGCATGCCACAGATGCACAGTACCACATTGACTGTTTCACGCAATTCACTGGCGAGCGCAACGTTAAATCTGCCTCCAACATTGCTACAAAGTCAGAGCCATCTGCATGTGATCTCGCATTCCAACATGTCGTGAACACTCTGAGAGGGAATGCATCTACAGTGTGGAATTCAGTCGAGATATACAGCTTGTATAGAGATCACATGGCAGCTACAGCGAGAAGTAGCAGTTTGGCTGATGACATGTGTGCTGAGAATGTCATTCAGGCAAGAGACCGAAAGGACCATTCACAACTTGTCACACGATTGGAAGAGCACTTTAGACCAGCTCTGGTGATAATGCAAGTGAAAGGATGTGCCAGTCTAATTTGCTTCAAAAAATATCTGGCAGCCACTCTGAAACTTGTGGAAGCAAATGATTCTGATGTTGTGAACGACATGTGTCACAAGATACAAGCTGAGGTGCAGTCTACGTCTCTCCCAAAAACGACTGCATACAAGTTGGGTGACTTCACCAAGGACAGTGCCGTTTATAATTGCAGTGAAACGCTTCTCACGCTACTGTCAAGCCTAGTGTCAAATGGTAAAGTGTCTGAGAAGTCTCTGGCCTTGGCACAAGCCATACAAGCTTTAGTGTCGCGGAGATTTAACCAGACAACACTGGGCCTGGCTCTCCAAATACACCATCGCTCTGGATCGAAGGAACTGGTTGACATTCTGTACTCCAACGGTTTCTGCTGCAGCTACGACGAGGTGAAAAGATTCAGGAAATCCGCTGCCTTGCATGCTTGTGAAAGCAAACGTATCGTACCCATATGGCAAAGGGAAGGCTTCCGTGTGCAGTATGCTACTGAAATCTAAGGTTCCACTTTGGGCATTTGCAGATCCTGATGCGTCAGAAGAGGACTGGACAAGGGAAGGCTTCCAATTCTTGTCCTATTTGTATGGTGGTGTGGTGGCGTCAACACTAGATGGGCTGAGATATCTACTGTTCAGCAAAAGAAGGATCCACCAAAGATTAAGAGCCTTCCTCCAACGAGCGAAGCTGCACTACAGCACATCAAGAGAGCCCGTATCCAGGTACTAACATGGCGAGCGGCAGACCAGCTACACCCACCAGATCTTGATGTTTGTCAGTATGGATGGGAGTTGAACAAATCCTTCTTTGCCCTGTCAATGGCACTTCCACTGCTGCCCCACCGTCCCTCATGCAATTTGTGGCATGTGGTTGCAAATCGAGCATGCCATGTGGGAGCCTCAAGTGCAGCTGTCGGGCAGGTGGGCTTTCCTGCATGACATACTGTAAATGCGGAGCAGATGAGGGATGCTCAAACGAACACACAAAACATGAATCTGCCCCATTCATGGATGGCGACGAGAATGACGAGGACGATGATGATGAAAACGCAGAGGACTGATGGATTGGATCCTGAAATCTGAATCATGTGAAATAAGGTGTCACAAATGCTTTATGTATGACCCGTATGGCAACCTAAATGAATAAGACAATACACCATGTCTGTTTGTTATATTGGTTTATGTACTATTTCCCAAAGAAATACTACAATGTAGTTAAAAGCCATTTGACATATTTCAAATTCATCTTGTGAAAAGTGTATCTCTGCATATGTCAGATCTTATTCCGGATTTAGTTTGGTTTACTTATGTATCCATCAATTGCTTTGTTTAATATTTTTTTCATTAAATGTATAAATAGGATTGGGACTTGGTTATTCCAATTTGATACATATTTGAGGTACAACTACTACATTTTAATAGCAAAAATATCACACGGAAATGAGTATTTCGCAATATTTTTCAGTTTGAGTTGTCGATGACAATTGCTTGTGAATGTATACTGTGGCATGTATATTTGCTCTACAATGATAATTTTTACACCATGAGAACGGTACTTCAATATCCTTTCTTCTGGTATACTATATGTAGTTCTAAGTTAGAACTGATACTATAGCTGATATACGAACACTACCCCTTAATGCCACAAAAAATGCCACATACCACAATGCATCGCACGGCTGGAATTAAGGCTCTGTCACATTACGACGCATCTCGCAAGCGCGCGGCCAATGCGTAAAATCACTTTTTTACGTCGAGAAGCGTCAAACTTTTCAGCGCGGGGGGCAATTAAAGTTGGACGTATACATACAATATACATAGCGTATGGCCAACATATGACCAACGCATGGCTAACGGGCCTCCCCGTGAAAAACGCTTGAATTACGCTCACGGTACGTTCGCAGAATGCCGGTGAACGTTATGCACATTATTCGATCACCAGAACTACGCCTCATACGTTACATACATCAAGACATGCTGGAGAAATGCTAAACATATGTTAGACATACATTAGACGTATGTTATCCATACGTTGTCAGTACGCAGACTGTACGTTCCCACTGCCTTTAATGTAGGTCAACATAGTGCAACATAGTGAACAATGTTTGTCTAATGTACGTCTAACGTACATCGACATACACCTAACATATACATAATGTATGGCCAATGTAAAATCCACACGCTGTCGAACGTTGTTGTACGTCGAAAGTTTTGTGCATGCACAAAACTTTGCTGACGCGCGACGCCGTATCTTGACGAATGTCAACGTACATTGACGTATACCAATGAGTGCCTAATCCATGCATAAGGCATAACGACGTATCCCAGCGTAGCTGCCAAAAATCACATATGTCGGTGCGATGCGTCGTAATGTGACAGCCCCTTTACGAACTCGTGCCGCGCCATTTTTTTATTGATATATACGCGAGTCGACTATGCATAAAGGATGGTGTGTTTGTTTGTTGTTATTTTACATCCTAGCAACATCTAAGCTCATATCAGGACGGGTACCGACTTGTGACAGTACGCACTCATGGCGATTTTATAGTGCTGCCCCACTGGGAAATCAGGCCACCGGCACCATGACCCGATATCCCACTCAGTCTCATTATCCTTACACTGAGCTAACCAGCCCTTGCCCTATCCTAATAATGCCGAGCACCAGGCTATGAAGCGACAAGTATCAATTTTTAAGTCATTGGTTTGACTCGACCGGGAACCGAACTCCCGATCTTCCGCACGCGTGGCCTGTGCTCTACCGATTCGGCCACCGCGCCCGATCATATAGGATGGTGATACAAGAGTATAGGGGTCTCACTGTTGTACATGAATGGTTACATACGTCATCCAATTCGCCCATCCCTAGGCCTACATGCGGCCGTGCATGCCACACCTGTGTCTCATTTACATTTAGTATAAATCTACCTGGATATATATACAGTAAAACCTCTCTAAATTTCCGACCATGGGACTGACTTTAAATGGTCCATTTAGGGAGGTGTTCTGGTTAGGGAGGTTTTCTTTATCATTACAATGGTATTGTATGGGCGATCGTTTGGGACCCAAATAAAGCGATTGATATAGGGGAGTGGTCGATATGTGGAGGTGGTCGGTTAGAGAGGTTTTACTGAATACACACACATATATATATATATATATATATATATCTAATTAAGGCCTACTTACGACATGCAATAACATGTTTGCTTTGACATCGTTGTTACATTTGGACACCAGGGCCCACGTTCAGGGTACGCCTCCGAGTCGTCTTGGAGAAATTCCTGACGTCACGCTAGTCTGAATCAAAAGCAGTCGGTTGCCCTGAAAATGGCTGCACCCTATTTGCAATGGAAAAGAAGAGCTCTGATTGGCTGAAACCACTGAATACGGCAGCCATTTTCGAGGCGCTTTTTGTCTCCAGTCTGAAAAGTGAGAGGTCTCCGAGATGACTCGGAGGCATACCCTGAATGTAAATAAGCCAAAAGGCGTCTCCGAGACGTCTAGGAGTCATCTCGGACGCTTACTCTGAACGCGGCCCAGGCCTACACGGCACGCAGACCATGAGCCAATATTCCACCCGATCACATTATCATGAGAAAATTCAGCCCTTGCCCCACCCTAGGGCCTCCTGCCGAGCGCCAGGCGAGGTAGCGACAAGTACCAATTTTGTAAGTCTTTAATTGGTTTGACTGGGCCGGAGATTGAACTCACAACCTCTCGTATGGGAAGTGAACGGTGGACCCATTCGGCCATCTCGGATTGGTGAAGAGCAGTAACCTCAATCAGCAGTGAACGTATTGTTGTTGTGTTGCTGGGTTTTACTTATTTGCACAGCAAATATTCATCTCTGGACATATATGTCGGTTGTTGGAGTTTTAAGTCCTGGCAACATCTAAAGTCCTATCATGACGGCTACTGACTTGTGACAGTACACACTCATGGCAACTTTATAGTGCTGCCCCACTGGGAGACCAGGCTGCCAGCACCATGACCTGACATCGAATCCCACGATCTACCAAACCGGGAAACGGACGCTCAACTCATTCGGCCATCCCGTAAAAGTAACGAGGTAAAAGTGAAAGTAACCCCCTAATAATCCACTTAGGTAAAACTACAAATGGCCCACTTCCAATCCCCCCCCCCCCCCCACCCATCTACAAACACCAAACCCACACAAACACCTCCAAACTACTTAAAGCTGCATAGTTCGATGAAAGCATAAACTTTTCAAAACCAATGCGCTTACCTTGATTTGAGCCTACATGTGCAACTTAGACATTGGTGTACTTACTGAGCATGTATATAATATATTCAAGCGTCTGTTCTTGATCCTGAAGCATGTGTGCAAGTAGCTTCGTCCAGTTATACATTTAAATCTTAATTGCTAACACAACAATACACGGGTCACCGCACCAGAGGCATGGAATCATTCTCCTTCAAATAGTTAATTGTGCGTAATTGGTTTTTCAATGTGCCTACCGAGCAAATTGTAGCTAGTTATGTCAATCCTATACCTAGACGTTGCACAGGTTGTGTTACTCTACGGTATCTGGTTATGTAATGGCCCGCTTGGTGTGCGCCTGCTATCTGTTCTGTTTGATTTGGTGTAAATTGTTGTTTATTTGTTGTTTTGGCTGCGTGGTCTGTTCATTGTGTTTTTGGTCCATGTTGCGTGTCCTGTTCTGTATCTGACTTATTTGGTGGTACTTTGAAAATTTGAATACGATTTCATCTTACTAGATGGTTTTCGTTGTTTGTAAGTTCATAATCTCTTGACCCTGGATTGTTTGCTTTGTTGATTCTACAGTGTTGCCATTTGTGGTCATGATTCAGATATTTAACCTTGTCTCCTACCTGTAGTTGTTTGTGATCTTTTCCCGAGTGTATATCGCAGTATTTTTTCAAATTTGTTTGGCTTTTCTTGATGTGTTCGACTTTTGAGTGTGCCAAATGCGGTTTGAGGTGACTGCTCGTGGTTGGGATTTGTCTTTATCAGTGCTCTCAAAATACATGGTTCTGAACACCTTCTGAGCTTCTGTGCCCGCTACGTGAAGAAATAGCGAGCATTGCACTTTCTCTGACTTTGATGTTGCTCCCGAAGCTATCGCGTAAAATTCAAATGAATCATACCAGAGTTGCCAGTTCATTGACAAATTGTCCTCCAAATTGAGTGGAACCGGTGCTTTTAAACCAGCCATCCTGATATGACCTTAGATGTTGCTAGGACATAAAACAAACAAACAAACAAACTTTTAAACCGGACATTGCCATGTTGCTGGTTCGACCAATATGGCACCATGTAAAGAAGTCAAGGTCTGAACACGGTGACTGCCCAATAGCTACTGGTTTACTTTCCACAGGTCTACAAGTCACGTGGCAGTGGTCACGTCACAAGGCCAGGCTAGGTCACGCGGTGGACCGACCGCCCGATTGCTAATACCCCAGTCACACGAGAGCCAGCGTTCGCCGCCAACCTCCCTACACCCAAAAGGATGCCAACCACCCAGCGTTCCATTCGATACACTGATTCAAATACGGTGTAGGCGCCATGTCGGCGCCATGTCGGCGCCATGTCGGCGCCGACCACATAGTGACTAAAACCCCAGTCACACGAGGCCTGTGTTCGCTAACGATCGATTCGCGACGTCAAAACCTCCTCCTTGCGCCCTCCTTACGCCCTGATTGAGTGCTGTCGCCGCGAGGATGTCAACCTTCCGGGAATTTTGGACGCAAGGAGGTTGCTGCTGCTGCACGTGCAACCTCCTTACACCCTGTTCTGGCGGCGCCATTCAAAATGGTTGGCACCGCCCTGGCGCCACCCTAGCGCCGCCCTGGTGCCGCCCTGGCACCGCCCTGGCGCCGCCCTGGGTTGGTGCTAACACATGTGATGCTGCAATCACCATGTGATCGGCCCCGACCTGGCGCCGACCTGGCGCCGACATGGCACTGACATGGCGCCTACAACGTATTTGAATCAGTGTATCGAATGGAAACGCTGGGTGGTTGGCGTCCTTTTGGGCGTAGGGAGGTTGGCGGCGAACGCTGGCTCTTGTGTGACTGGGGTATGCAGCATCGCATTTGTTAGCACCAACCCAGGGCGGCGCCAGGGCGGTGCCAGCGCGGCACCAGGGCGGCGCCAGGGCGGCGCCAGGGCGCCAACCATTTTGAATGGCGCCGCCGGAACAGGGCGTAAGGAGGTTGCACATGCAGCAGCAGCAACCTCCTTGCGTCCAAAATTCCCGAAATGGACGCCGGGAGGTTGGCGTCCTCACGGCGACAGCACTCAATCAGGGCGTAAGGAGGGCGCAAGGAGGAGGTTTTGACGTCACGAATCGATCGTTAGCGAACGCAGGCCCCCTGTGACTGGGGTATAACCTACGTATACGTATATATGTTACAGGGAGGGTGGGTGATCGATATTGCTCGACTGAGTGTAGGTGGCAGAGTGACGATCTAGCTGTAAGGAGGTTAACGAAGAAAGACAAAAATAGCCCTTGCCTCGTGAGCAAATTATCGATGTTAGCCTCCGTCAACATACTTAATTCACTACACTCGGACAAAGAGACAAGGCAATTGAAACATTTAAGGTATATTTATTAAATGAAAATAAGTCAGGACCTATGGACATTATAAATTGAATATAATCTTTTCGTTGAATATGTTTTTTGTATGTGTGCCAAGTGCTTTGTTTCTAGGTTGTGTAGTTTTAGAGATATTTCACTTTTTCTGTATGAAGATTGCTCGAGGCCATTGACAATGCATTGAATGTGCCGATACGTGCGGTGCAAAACGTCTATTTTATTCAAAATTAATAGAAATGCAGAACCCTAACAGTATAAATTTAATAGAATCTATTCGTTGAATATGTTTTCTATATGTGTTCCAAGCGGTTTGTGTCTAGGTGGTGTGGTTTTAGAGATATTTAACTTGTTCTGTATGAAGATTGCTCACAGCCATTGACAATGCATTGAGTTTGCCAGTACGCGCAGTGCAAAACGTCAGTTTTATTCAAAATTGAGACAAATCCAGAACCCTAACCTTATCAATTTAATATAATCTTTTTGTTAAACATGTTTTCTATATGACTGAAGAGTTCAGGTGCAAAACCATGTAAACGCCAATCCAAAAATGGAGATACACATTGGAATTAAATCTACAAAACATTTATTTTGTTATATTCCTACTTCTTTTGTTCATTGCTCCATAACCATATGATCATATCAAAAGTGGAATTAGTGGGGAATTACAATTATTGTCAGGAAAAAATCTTTTATTTGAACTACATTTTTGGATTGGCGTTTAGGTGGTTTTGCGCCTGAACTCTTCATGTGTTCCAAGCGGTTTGTATCTAGGTGGTGTGGTTTTAGAGATATTTCACTTGTTCTGTATGAAGATTGCTCACCCCCATTGACAATGACAATGACAATGTGTTTATTATTGTGGTTACTATCGCCACAATGACCGCACTTCCGTTTAGCGTGACATCAGTGCATATCCTCTATTAGGTATGGCTGGCAGCCGGAAAATTGACCCATAATTTCCGAATTGTGGTTGATCCGGCTGGGGAAGCCCGGGACGCCCCCCTCCCTTCCCATGCGGGCCCGGACCCCCCCCCCCCCCCCGGACCCCCCTCTGACCTGCATTCGGGCTCCAGCAAGACTCCAAGCTTGTTCTTTTATGATACCCGTCTCCACCCACATACTCCTAGGATCCTTAGCATCGCAGGAGAGTAATATTAAAAAGGTACCCACGTGAAAGAAGTATGCAGCGAACTCGACGAGCCACGGTGCAGAGAGGTAGGCCAGCGAAGCGGGCAACACGGAAACCGCCAACATCACCGCGAGTCGATCAGAGCGACTTGGACAGCTCACAAGATGGCGGCGCATCCCGGCAGCCGCCCACGCCACCTACACCACCGGCGAGACAGTCCGCCCGCCCCAAGAAGCCCTCAGCGAAGGCTAAGCAGGCGGACGGCTTGCTACGGATGCAGGCGTCGATCGACGCAATTGAGAAGCGATGGTCCGAGCTGGAAAAACATGCCTCAAACCAGAGACAAGAAATGGCGACTCAGAGGCAGGAGATAGCGGCGCAGACCCGGGTGCTCGCGGAAGCCACCGCCGCCCTGACCGCCGCCACCATGAAGGCGAGCAGAGAGGGACGCGACCGTGCCTCCTCGCTTCCCCGCGCCTCCCCACGCCGCCCCAGGGTCGAGTCGCCCCCGAGCGTCCGACGCAGCAGGCCCAGAACACTCTCACCGGCTTCCTCGAGCCCCGCCCCCGCGACTAGACGGGAGCGAGCCCTAGCTCCGGCCCGCGACGGGCGTTACAGAAGCCCGGCGAGCGACTGGTCGTCCCCGTCTCCGCCCCCGCGGCCCTGCAGCAGGCGCCACCGAGAGGATGCGCCAGCCCGCCGCCCCCGCCTCTCCGACTACTGACAACACGACCAGGACACATACGGAAGGGCGCCCGGTCGTCGGCCAAGGAGGCGGTGTGCCTCATCGTCGCGGCGGCGGACGGCAAGGCGACTAGCAGAAAGAAAGGTATTCCGGCTAAATATCTCTTTCCGTACGATCTAGTAGAGAGGGGGGATGAGGGCAAAACAATTAAAAAGGGGGAGGCGACCCGGGAGGAGTATACCCTGGGCCTGAAGCGCCTCCAATACCAACGTGCCTTCCCAGCGTCGGCCCTGAAGGCGTTATCACTCCACCAAGAAATGGTGGCGCAAGACAATTGTTCGTTGCCGTGGACAGTCGTACGCCGATACTCCGAGGAGATTTTCACTCGGATCGCGGAGGGCCGCCTCCCAGACGGTTGGGGGGACTCGGCGACCATTAACGCCGCGAGAGTGGAAATAATCGCCATGCCGAGCCACCTCACGTCCGCCCCGGCCGCCTCAAGCGACTCCCAGCCAGGGAAATCCCATCACCAAAAGGCCGGCCAGGATGCCCGAATCCAATACGACAGGTCGAGTATGGGCGCCCCTGCCAGGCCTGGAACAAAGACCCCCAGGCCTGTGATAGGGCGGCAAAAGGAGAATCCCACGGATCAGGCACCCAAAAACTTGCACACATCTGCGGGTATTGCGCGAATGTACGGAAATAGTGACCAACCATTCGGAGGCTTCCTGTTACTCAAAGAAGGCCAGGGACAAAACCGGTAAGCGAACCCAATCGGATTTTTAGGCCCTCGGCGGGAACCCACGCCACCGCGACCCCGCCGCAACACCGTACACGACCCTCCCGCCTGCCCACGGACTAAACCATTTGTTGACATTGTATCGAAGCCACTCGGCTTCCCTCCCGGGTTCCCCGGCCCTGCCGGCGCCCCGGGGAACCCCCTTAATGACGTCACGACCCCGGCATCCCACCCGGGTTCCCCGGCCCTGCTGGCGCCCCGGGGAACCCCCATAATGACGTCACGAACCCCGCTGGCTCCCGACCCAGCCGCCCGCTAGCCCTCTCATTGAGCCCGCTGGAACCGGATCGGCCCATAATTTCCGAATTGTGGTTGATCCGGCGGGGGAAGCCCGGGACGCCCCCCTCCCTTCCCGCTTGTAAGGTAACAGCAGGATGGTGCCTCTTTGTAATCTACAAACAGTTACAACCTGTAGATCTAAGCAAGAAAGAACAAAACAAAAATTATTATTATAACAAAATTCAAAAGGTTTGAATCAAATTGAACTAGTAGGCCTACTATAGTAGGCTAAGTAGTACCAAAGTCAATGTGAAAGGTCCGGTCCTGGGCCTTTACAGTATCGTCGTGGAAGAACAGGAACGCAACACAGAGGTTTGGTATGCAGGTGGAGGAATGCCTTTACTATCACACAGTACAGCTCTTATAAGCCGTGTTTACATGGGCAATTGTGAAGCGAATTAGACAAAGTGATTTATATGAAGCGAAGTAGCGGCGCGTTTACACGCACCGAGTTTGAAGGCGGAAATCGATATCTGCGCATGAGCAAGTCCAGACTAACCAGTGCCAGTTTGGGTTCGTCGACGTCGCCACGAGAGAGTGTGGGTTCGACCTAGATATGTATGGACTGAATCGTATTGGTTTGGAACGGTCAAAACTTCTGCTGGGCAGTGAAACCCTAAAAATAAATGATGAAAAAAATATCTGTTCACAGCTAGCGGTTTCATAGACCAAATTATATAATATGCGCTTTTGATCAACTGGAAAATAAACAAACTGAGGTCTTGACTGTGCATGCGTGTGACATGCTTAAGCTAGTTCGCTTCATATAAACCACATCGCGAGGTGGTTTACATAAAGTGAATCATATGAAGCGAATCAGCCCTAATCCGCTTCAGTGGTGCGTTTACACGGCGAATGTGAGGCGAACTAGGCAAGGCGATTTATATGAAGCGACTTAACTCGCCCGTGTAAACACGGCTATTGTCTCCCATTCTCTTGGCAGGTAACAACATGCTCCCTCCCACCAGCAGGCCCAACTCAATCCTGTAACACAACCTTCATTATCCTTATTCTATTTCAGGCACACTAATTACTGGTCAGAGTAAGCAGCTTTCCTCTCACTGGTCTCAGTAGCCTGGAGCCACCTCCCAGCTTTCCCACTCTGGCTCTATAACATAGAGGGTATTCCCGTGACGTCATCAACCGGATGCGCGGCCATTGTGGCGATATCAACTAGTAAACAACCTGCCGGTTGCAGTAACGTAGTAGATCATTCTTTCAGTTTTATTCAAAATTAATAGAAATACAGAACCCAAACCTTATAAATTTAATATAATCTGTTTGTTGAATATGTTTTCTATATGTGTTCCAAGCGGTTTGCTTCTAGGTGGTGTAGTTTTAGAGATATTTCACTTTTTCTGTATGAAGATTGCTCACAGCCATTGACAATGCACTGGGTTTGCAGGTACGCACAGTGCAAAACATCTATTATATTCAAAATTAATAGAAATGCAGAACCCTAACCTTATACATTTAATATAATCTTTTTGTTGAATATGTTTTCTATATGTGTTCCAAGTGGCTTGTTTCTAGTTGTTGTAGTTTTAGAGATATTTAACGTTTTCTGTAGGAAGATTGCACACGACCATTGATAATGCCTTGAGTTTGACAGCTGTGTCATAGTATTCACCCCGTACTCGTGTACTACAAGTACCGGGTGAATCTTTTATCTAGCTAGACCCCCCCCCCCCCACTGACGTCAGCACTACTCTCCCCACACATATTTGGTTTTATAAACATAAAAACTAAACAAGGTTGTGCTTGGAGATTTGTCGGAGTAACCCTTTCCCAACTACAGGCTTTACAAATGGCTGTCTTTGGTAGTATGCCTACTGCCCAGCGGTGATAACAAGTTTGTTTGTTGGAGTTTTACATCCTAGCAACAAGTTAACACACGTATCCGTGATCGGCAGGGTAAATAAAGCCGTCAACAAACAACAACAAAAAGCTGGTGGGGAAGGTAGGCCCATAGAAATAAAACACCCTCCCATCGCAGCTGCCATGGGCACAACGCTAAAATAGCTCTGTACACGTCTAAATGCGTGCGCATGCGCATTCCCCACGAGTTGGCAGCAGCACACCCGTCCACACCCATCCCCATCCGCGAATCACACATCACCAGCAGCACACCACATCCTCTTCCGACGTGCCTCCGTCCACCAGCACACGCGTACAAAGACGGCAGTCGGACTCTCCTCGTTCTATCAACGTCTCTTTTAGCTTTGAGGACCTCTAGCCGTGAGTAAACGTGTATACAGGGTACACCAGACGATGTACGTAGACTAATTTATGCCCGATATTTAGTAAGCATAAGCTGGGAATGGGGAGGAACGTCGCTGGATATGGATGCCGGAGGAGTGGGATAGTATTAGTAAACTCGGGTACCGGTGTCGCAGTTTGAGCGCCCTGCCAGTTTGAGCTGACTGTCAGTTTCATGCGCATGCGTCAAAATCTGACAGCATCGTCACTAACCTTGTGAATTTAATATAATGTTTTTGGTAAAGATGTTTTCTATATGTGTGCCAAGCGATTTGTTTCTAGGTGGTGTACTTTTAGAGATATTTCACTTTTCCTGTATTTTCTGTATGAAGATTCAATACAATAGATTGCTCACGACCATTGACAATGGCTTGAGTTTGACGGTACGCGCAGTGCAAAACATTAGTTTTATTCAAAATAAATAGAAATCAAGAAGCCTAAGCTTATAAATTTAATGTAATCTTTTTGGTAAAGATGTTTTCTACCATTGACCATTGACAATGCCTTGAGTTTGAGTCTATGCAGTCAGCTGAAACTGGCAGGGCGCTCAAACTGCGACACCTGCTACATGACCGCACTCGTCGGCACGCACTGCCACAACAGTGTTGAGTGTTGTCAACACTCACTGACTCAGCATGCTGACATGCGCGTTTTAATTACTGTATTCGAGATACTGGCATCGCACACCAATTGTCAGCCAAGCTCCAATCACTCCCAGTTTCTATTGACTGATCTCTGTGCCAACGCAGCCAAGATATATAGATTTTTTTAAATCCACAGCGGTAGGTTTCAGCGCATTTGACGTCTCGCTGTTGGCGAATCATTCATGGCAGTGTTGAGTGTAGTGCGTCATCTCATTAGCCGTGTTCACACGGGGCAGTTAATTCGAATCATATAAATCGACTTGCCTAGTTCGACTCACATTTGGCATGTGAACGCGACGCTGTGTCGGTTTAGGGCTGAATCAAATCATATAAATCGCAATTTATAAACCACCTGTGGAGGTGGTTATATGAACCAAATTTTATGATTCAACTTATATCGCCCGTGTGAACGCAAGTGAATTTTATGAGCCGGTTTAAGGACGTCACACGCATGCGCAGTCGAGACCTTAGTTTGTTGACTTTCCGGTCGATAAAAAGCGCATATTATATAATTTAGTCTATGAAACCGCTATAGCTGTGCACAGATATTTTTTTCTTTCATCATTTATTTTTAGGGTTTCACTGCCCAGCAGAAGTTTTGACCGTTCCAAACCAATACGATTCAGTCCATACATATCTAGGTCGAACCCACACTCTCTCATACCGACGTCGACGAACCCAAATTGGCGCTGGTTAGTCTGGACTTGCTCATGCGCAGATATCCACTTCCGCCTTAAACCGACTCAAAGCACTGCCCGTGTGAACGCGAAACACTTTCAAACTAAATCGATTCATATGATTCGCCTTGTCTAAAGCCGTGTTCACACGGGCAATGTAAATCGATTCATAGAAATCGACTTGCCTAGTTCGACGCACATTTCGCGTGTGAACGGGCGTCTGAGTCGAATTAGGGCTGAATCGATTTCTGTGATGCGGATACTGTAAACCACTTGAGGAGGTCGATTTCTGTGAATCGATATATTTTGCTCGTGTGAATGCAACCGACTTACTTGAGGCGGATTAAGGACGTGACAATCGAGACCTGAGTGTGTTGACTTTCCGGTTAATTTGCTTTATGAAACTGCTAGCTGTGCACAGATATTTTTTTCATAATTTATTTTTAGGGTTTCACTGCCCAGCAGAAGTTTTGACCGTTCCAAACCAATACGATTCAGTACATACATATCTAGGTCGAACCCACTCTCTCGTGGTGACGTCACCTAACCGAAAACTGGCACTGGTCAGACTGGACTTGCTCATGCGCAGATATTGATTTCCGGCCCAAGTACTGCCCGTGTGAACGGGCGGTTAAATCGATTCATATGATTCGCCTTGGCTGAATCGCTTTAGATTTTGCCCGTGTGAACACGGCTTTAATGGCTTTACATTTTGCCCGTGTGAACACGGCTATAGATGCGCTTTGCAGCTGTCAATCTTGCAGAGCGAGGCTGCATGAGTAACTAGACGAGGTTGTCATTTTGTCTTGCCGGTGTGTGGGGGGGAGTGGTATATGTGGGTAAATACATTTATTTAAAAGGAACCAATGAAGTTTAGTCAATGGTCATGTTTTGTTTCAATGACAATAGGGACATACTCAAATGGATACAGATTCACCTCTGACTTTGTCCTTCTCATACTCAGTCTACGCCCACGGCACGGTGTGCATCTTTTATATAATATATTATTATTACTGGTGGTGTCAGTCCTACTGCAGTCGTAACAGTTTAAAGGCTCAGACAGGTATCCTACCTTTAATCATGTCTACACCCATCCATAATAATTATCAATCCTTTCTTATCAAAGTGCTGCAATAGAGGGGGTGCAATGACGTCACAAGACAACTTTTGGTGGCCATATTGGATTGCATACAGAAGGCTTGCAACTGCCTACACTGTGCTTATTTACTAATTTGTTGGTTTATTTGTCATTGTTTTGAGCAGTTTGGCCTCAGAAGTTGTTGCTAAAGACAGTGCTGTAAGTAAACACATTGGATGTAAACTGCCCAGAACCTCCCAGAACACAAAGAAAACTCAGTTTTACTGCATCTGCATGCATTCACAACATGGCTAGGGAGGGTGCTCGTAATCCAAGATGGCTGGCTGCTGAGTGATGATGTCTAGTGCACTCCCTATATTTCACCCTCGGGTTTGTCGATGGCTAAACGCCCTAAATAAATGCAAATATGGGTCGTGGGTAGACTTTGGTGCACAAGTGCATGGAAATTAACCGGACTGCAGAAATCAGTTTAAGACAAACTCATCATCGCTCGTATTATTAATTCACATTTCCAAAATTACTCAGAAAATCCTAGGCCTATATCAGAATTAATTAAATGCTCGTAATTTTGACGTAGACCTAGGAATATATACATCTTTTTGGAGGGAGGATGGGAACTAAATCCATTTATGCCCACGATCCTGTATTTCAAGATAACAGTACAAATATCCATAAAACCAGGACACCGTTACCAAATTACCGTGAAATTAGTATGTAGTTAACTACACCAGGTCGGCTGTCACTCTCCCAACATAAGTCTAATTACAGTACAAACACGATTCAAGTTTATCAGATTTTGTCTGCTATATGATAGTGCCACCTGGTGGTACAACGTTACACTATGGTACTTGTTCAATTTACTGTAGGTGTTACTTGAAGATCATAGCAAAATGGTGGTAGGAACCAAGCCCACCATAACTTAAAGTTGCATAGTCCGATGGTTTTCAGTTTCTATTTTTTTCTGAGATAAACATTTAATGTTGGTCATTATACTCTACCTTACCTTAGTTTGAAGTAACTGATTTTTAATGGCTAACCTTTGAGGTATTTGAAGTGCTAATATGCTAAATTAGTTTTGGCAAGCAAGCCAAAACTCTGACACCATAGGCTTCTGCTGTAACAGGTTATATTAAACTGTTTCAGTGTTCGCTTCTATGTGGCGACAAAAGTTAAAAAAGTGTGCCAGTATCTAAGTTAGATATGTAGAATCAAATCTAGATAAGGTTTTAGGTTTTGAAAGTTTGATGTTTTTATGGGACTATTCAGCTTTAAGTCAGCTTGATCAGAGAACCAAACCAGAGCTGAAGCTGCCTTTTAATTAAAAACAAAACAAACAAAAAACATCCCAAAAACATACAAGTTTCATGTTCTGTCTGGTATATCATAGTGCCACCTGGTGGTACAAAGTCTCACTGTGGTACTTTTGGTTCTGCCACCGAATGGTTGTCAAAGAGACTGTGTGGTAACAATTTAGAATAATTAATAATCCAAAAAATAATCCTTAGTCTACATCAATTCGTTAAGCCCGCTGAATGTTGTGTGAAGATTCGGTGTTTGCTTGATTTATTTTTCAACTGGAACATACACCAGCCAAACCCGGGGAGGGAGATTGTACAAATATAGCTGTGGTATTGACAAAGGGGCGTGTCCTACCTAGAGTACTTATATGTGGTATTTGCAGATGGGTGTTTCCGTTTCTGCGTACGGCATCCTGTGTCGCCCTAAACAGCAGGTTCGGTTCTCTTACAAACGGTTATAAAATACCCCCAAAAATACCCCCCACCCAGTTGTTTTTTTATACTGTCGGATTGTACACGAAATAGAAAGAAGCTTGGGAGGCGGGGGGGGGGGGTGCTAAAATTAACATAATCGAACTATTTTCATATATTTGTAGCAATTAATAGTGGGGAGATTAATACAAAAACCTGGATGTGTTAATACTAAGACTGGTAAGAGAATTAGGAATTTCTCATAGCGCTTTTGTAATTCATTTTTGTTAAAAATAACCCTTTTGCAATTGAACCAGGTTATAGGGTAGCTTTGACAAACAAAGTAATTAGAGATTGAGGTGGTGCCATTTTCTTAAGTACCTTTCACCTGACTCCACCTGTTATGAATATCTATGATACAAAGGAATCTTTGTTTTATTTAACGACGCCTCTAGAGAATATTGGTGTATGATACCGTTTCCTTCCACTTAAAATTCCAAGCATTATATACGACCGTGTACGTGAAACATTTAGTTGGTAATTTTTCTTCTCACCTGTCTCTCGGGTAATCCAGAATGGCTCTTTATCTTTAGATGTAGTGATAGGCTATAAGTAGAACTGTGAGCTATCTTATCTAACCCCAGTGATGCTCCACCTATTTAAACCATTAACACTATTCATGCGTGGCCTAATTCGGCATCAGAACGAGGCTGAGTATGCGTCGGGTATTGGAAATTGGCATAAGACACTGCTGTGTGCTGATGTGTATGAACTACTATGGAAATTAAAGGAGTAAAATTTGAAGATATTAACTTTTGAAACTATCATATTCATTTTTGCATACCCTTTTTCTATTTATTGGTCAATTTTCATGATTGATTGATTTGTGGTTTCTTTACGCCGTGTCGGCAGCATAGGCCAATATTCACGGCGAGAATTGTTTGTTTTTTATTCAACCATCGCTTTTACAGTATACAAAAGCACAGAATCAAAAAGTGTGAGTGATGATCAGATGCATTTCAGTTGGCAATGTCAACAAAGTTGCTCACCTTGGCTGCCAATCTTTTCTTAAATTCAAAATTGCATAACTTTCTTAATATAGATATATATTTTAACCCTTTTAAAGCTTTTATTAATTTGTAATTATTAAGACTAGGTTTTGGTCGACGAAAAAGTATTCGCATGACTTTTCATACAGCGATGCCTCGCAGATGCACGCGTACATGGCCTCGGTCTGGTTTCAACATGGCCGCGGCGTGAATAGTGTGAATTGGGCAGTCTCTGGTTCACATTTTAGGTATCACAATGGTAGGCATGTGTTTAGGGATAAAAGCACTGTTGTTAGACTGCAATGTTCATTGCAGGGTCTGTACGGGGTCTGGAAAGTCTTGAAAAGTCTTGAACTTCATTTGCTCCATTTCAACTTTCAAGGCCCAACAACAAAATATATATATATATACAGTAAAACCTCTCTAAATCGACCAACCTTAGGACCGACTTTCAGTGGTCCATTTAGGGAGGTGGTCGGTTTAGATAGTTAGAATATGGTTACAGTGGTATTGTTGGGACCCAAATAAAGCGATCGATATAGGGGAGTGATTGATCTGTGGAGGTGGTCGGTTTAGAGAGGTTTTACTGTGTTGTGGGTCGTTCTCAGAAGTTGTGTACCAATACTGTGACATCAGTACCACAAATCAAAATGCTCTCAAAGTCCTATATCCAAGCTTCCTCAATGTGTATGTCCTTTTGCATATGAATAATTGAAAATAAACATATTTTGACATTTTTAAGTAGGTCAAATGATGCTCACACCCAATAAATAGCAGTATAGCATGGAAACCAATCTGACTCCAAAATCAAAAGATTTCCACACAAAGGTTGACATTTTTAGCACATTTCACATGCCACTTGCTTTATAAACAGTAGTAATAATAATTTGGAACCTCATTGCTGTGGTTTTGTCTTATTTGTGATGATTAAAGAGAAAAGCAGAAAAATATTAGCATGGTAACAGTCCAAGTGGAATCAACAATTTTACACAAATGTTCGGCTCAAATTCCAATGTTTAGGGGCAATTTCAGGATTGATCTTTTACTATGCCATAACTGGGTCCATGCATAGAATGTCAAATGGTGAAAATAGTTCCTGTACTGTATCTGTACTCAGCGTTTGATACATAGTTTCATAATACTCATAAGTGGAAAAGAAATGTTAAGATGTTAATGACTCCAGAAAAGGTTAACTATTTCATAATCTTTATACATTTTTTTAGAAATAAATGTCTTCAAGTTAATGAAGACATTGTATGTGACCATTTGAAGTGAAATGTCCTGTTGTTCAGAGGTTTTCATTAAGTTTGTGACACTTTATTTTCAATGCTGTTGACAATGTCACAAATTAGTAATGTAATTTTCTATTTATTTAGCTACATCCATCCCAATAAGATACATAATACACACTATTAACATTTACTTTTGATCTAAAATATCTCCCACATTATTGTGCTAAATGATGAAATCTAAATATTGACACTTCAATAATGGGTTTCTTTGAAATATTCAAGTAGACTACCTACCTCAAGTGGTACAGTTTCTGAGAACGACCCATATATATATATATATATATATATATATATTTTGTTTTTCCCCATCCACCCGACCAACAACAAAAAAGTGTTGTATTCGAGTGTATAATAGAGGATGTGCCAACCAACTAGTAATATTTTTAATAATCGCTCACTTAAAGCATGCGCATTGGCCAATAATGCTTAGCATGGAATTGTGTTCTCTTTTGCAACGAATATATTTATTAGTTACAGATGGCCCTAGGGTAAGAAACTTGAAATGCGCTTTCGGTATGAATGCACGAATATATTCTAGTAGCTGATCCCGAGTGGAATACTTTGGTCGCTGTGTACATTCTTTGTGTGCTTTGATTAGGACACTTTTACCACAATCCATACTCATCCGCATGAGTAATGTGCGCAGGCCTACACGGGGTCGAGGTAATAGGATTGGCTGGTAGTTTATCAAAGATGTGACATTGGTATAACGAAAAGAGCAAGTTAACAAGAGAAACAACACCCACCACCATTACCCCTCTCACATATGACAGTATATCACCAAAAACACATTCAATTATAATAGTGCCTCTCCTCTATGTGTTCGGTGCATGACGGTTGTTCACTAATACGATTATTTAGCATTTAAAATAGAATTGAAATGGCGAGAAATGACATCTTTCTATATTTTAAAAGAAGCAATATAGATACTACCATAAATCACCCCTGCTCAGTCTCCCAACAACGACGTTTGCTGTTGATGTGTATGCCGTGCACATTATTATGGGCAATACACATTAATATTAATATGACTTACAGCAATACTTCTGGCATATCAAGAGTAGAGTCTCCCAATGAACCTGGTTAGCATTTACCATGCACCTACTACACAGCATAGCCCCCGCCCTCTCTTGTGTGGTCACTCATTCATTAGCTAATGAGCGGTATATTATGTTATGGCCCTGTCACACTACGATGTCAACGTAGGGAGAACGTGAAAAACGTCGGAACTTCTCGGCGTAGTATGCAAATTTGGGCACAAGTTTAACGTGGATGCAGCGTAGTGGACAAGAGAGTAACGGCGGTAAAGCATAGTAATGGCGTCATTCAACGAGAGAGGACAACGTAATTATGCTCAGGGAACGTTATGTACGTTATTCCATCGCCAGAACTACGTTACTTACGTCATGAAATGGTGGCAAAACGGTAAACGTACGTTGGACGTCTGTTATCCCGGTGTTTTCACTACGAGGACTGCACGTTCCCATTGGCTTTAATGTGGGTCAACATAGTGCAACGTAGTTGAACGTAGTGACCAACGTTTTAATAACGTCTGTTTAACGTCATTAACGTTCGCCGAACGTGTACAGAACGTACGGCGAACGTAAACCCTTACATTTGAGGTACGTCGAAAGTTTTGAACATGTCCAAAACCTCGATGTAACGTGACGTAGCTCGACGTCATTCTGACGTCATCATAACGTAACCCAACATACGTCAACGTAATGACGAAAAATGACCACGTTAGGCTCACGTTCGCTCGTTACGTCGTAGTGTGACAGGGGTATGAGATAGTTGCGCTCTTTATTCATCACTATGCAGAGTTATAACTTTTCTTGTCACTTTTTCAGAGCACTGAGGGCGGCATCAAGGCATAGCTGCAGTGCTGTGTGCTCTCTGAACATAAGCTGTTGTAAGACATGGCAGTAAAGCAACATACAATTAAGTAGCTATTTACTTTGTTTAAAGGAGAAAGAAAACCTCCCAGAAAAGAATACATATAAGATATTGTAATGTTTATTAACGAAGTATATACTCTTTTATCTTGACAGGTATGCAGTCGCTAAACGGTCGCTTGCAGAGTCGTTCACGACAATTCGTAGCTTGGTCAATCAATATTGCTGTGTTGATTCTCTCTAAATGATCTAATAGAAATGGACACTTCTCCGATCGGTGACTATGTAGCCATGGGTGCTGCTACACGACTTGTGTGTGGCGCTGATGGTAGAAGAGAGGCTAGCCATGCACACAGAGTGCCCAGTAAGAGATGTACACACGGGTTAAACACTCACAGACCATGTGGTAAGTATTTCTATCTAAATATACACGACTCCTTTGGAAATAAAGTCAATATTGACGTTAACTATGAATCTTTTCCAGGTCAAGCTTATACCAGGGGTATACCGGTATCATGACCTATATGTAACTTGACTGATGTGTAACTTACCATTTCAGTCAGCACAGGGGGAATACTGGTAAATATGTATTGTTGCAGCATTATTATTACCATTATTACAGCTGTATTCTGTTGATGTTATAATTGTTACCTTTCACTTCCAGCAGCTTCTGTATATCGATGTGTATAAGGTGCGTGACTGCGTGACATCAAGTACGATTGCTTACTCATCTGCTGTTCTTATTTGACTTCACAGACAACGTCAGACCTCCCGAAATCTTGAACGCTGTCACCTGACTAGCAAATCATCTAATTGAGACCAAGAAGAAAGACTAATCGTCAACATGTAAGTTTGTATTGACACTCGAGATAGTTTATTGCTTTTCTTTAGTTACTTTGTTTAGAATATATATATATATGTATTTGAGTTCTTCAATGCTGGTCCTAATTGGTTGGTGCCTCATGTTGTAACAATTTTCTTCTAACTCAATTTTTTTTTCACACCAGCAGGGATGAAAGATCTCTGCGATTACGCGGATTTCCGGTATTTTTCCTGTAGCTATAATTGAATACTATTACTAGTAATACATTGTTTTACGCTGCAGCACCATCAGAGTATAGTACTAATAAATGCTTCAAACGCCGCAGCACTATCGGCATATATTACTAATTCATGCTTCAAACGCCGCAGCATATACCAATATATATGAAACCCGACTTCCTGGAATTTTCCGCGATTCCCTGACGATGCTGCTAAACCTATGGGAGAATATCAGCATTTTTTCGTGGAGACCACTTTCATCCCTGCACCAGATGGCGAGCAATGAAGTGAAAAAAAATGCTTAAAAATAGATTCCTGTGTCACGCATATATATGTCAGCCAAAAACGGAATGGCAATACCCTTCTGCTTGTGTTGGAAGCTACCGGGGTACTTCATCAATCAATCAATAGTTCCATCCTCTAGTCGAGGGTTGGATGCAATGGTTCTCCACTTGTCCCGATGTTGTGCTGTTCTGATAGACTGTGAATAATTCAAGCCTGTCCACTGTGAAATATTTGTAAACCATGATGTTCTTGGTCTCCCTCTCCCTCTGCTGCCATTCACCTTCCCTTCCAACAATGTACGGTATATTGAACTCTGACGAATGATGTGGCCAAAATAAATAAGTTTCTTTGTCTGTATAGTGGCAAACAAGCTTTTCTTATTTTTAATTTTTCTGAGAACTTCTTTGTTGGTGATCTTCTTTGTCCATGATATTTTCATCATCCTTCGATAAGTCCACATCTCAAATGCTGCTAAACGTTTGTACATTTTCTTAGAGATTGTCCATGTCTCTGCCCCATACATTAGAGTAGACCACACATAACACTGAAGAATACGCTTCCTTGTTTGTATTAATATCTTACTTGATGTTAACACTCTATACATTTTGGAGAATGTTGTTCGGGCTATTGTTATCCTTCTTTTAATTTCTTCCTCACATCTCCCATCATTTGTAATCTTTTGTCCGAGATATATGAATTCGGATACTTGTTCTATGTTTGTGCCATCTATGATTATATTGACGTTTGGTTTATCTACTTCAAAGCAGATGAAATATTCAATTTACAAAATTGCCAGAAAGCTTATATCAGGACTACTGAGTATGTTTGAAAACAGCAATGCTTTAGAGTGGGCATAACCCATTTCTTTTTGCGTTATGCCATAAAACACATGCTCACTTTCAATTTTAACATGGTCAAGCGATGCAAGCCGGGAAAAACACTGCTGCTATAAGTATAAATAACATAGCACCATTGAAAGTGCAATGAAGCCTTTGCATCATGTATGAAGCATGTGTCTTATTAAAGCGTACACATGTTTCAGTGCCTCAAGTTTACATGTACTCTGTTCTACTCTCAAGTAGATGAACCCTTGATTCCCCTATTTGGGACCAGTATTGAAGAACACACTCACACATAGATACACGTCTGCTCTGACCTCTCAGACAAGGAGCCACATAGACATGTGTGTGTGGGTAGGGTGATGATATAATGGAGCCTAGGTAGTGTAATGGTTAGCACACTGGCCCAGAATGTGTGGGTTACATATACATGTGTCATGCATGCATACATACATACATACATACATACATACATACATACATACATACATACATACATACATACATACATACATACATACATACATACATACATACATACATACATCGTTCCTTGCGGAAGCACAGATTGGATGGCACGGCAAGAAAATACTGGAAAATGGAAAATCATGACTATGTATATTTTGTTAAGCCTATCTTAGCCGACATGCCCAAACTGTAATAAGTGATTTTGTTTGTATTTAGAGTGAATTTGTTGGTTTGTTATCTTATGCGCTAAATTATGGGAATATAAACTGGGTCATTTATGTATATATTTACCTGGCTTTGATACTATTTTATTCAACTTACATTCTGGCAGGGGTACACTCACAAATGATTTGGGGCTGCATAGAAGAGATAATATCTTTAAAAAAATGAAAACGTACCTTTGCCCATCTACTTGAGTAAGCCATGCAAGCAGGGGAACCAGTTAAAAACAGGCTGGTATTGTGAGTTGACCTCATTTGGCCTGCTCTCATTCTAAGTACAATATGTAGTTTAATCAGGTTCCAGTATAACCTATGGGTGCTTAGGGGCATCTTGGTGTATTCGGAGGGGCCCTGCTCAGAACCTGCTAGCAAAGCATAGCGGACATTTTGTGAACTAATACTTTTATATGCAAACTTATAGGAGAAATGTATAACAGGTCCACAATCCCTTATCCGATGACCTAGAGTGGTTCCCCCACAAACAGCAAAGATGGTAGCCTCAGAAAGCTCTCAATTAAACTTTTAATGGCCATTAATCTATATGATTTAATCAATTATCTATACCAACACTAGCTGGTTATGATAAATAAGTATTTGAACTATATATTTAGCACTTTAGCTTGCACATCTCTTACATTTTTCTCTATAGACACTTCGTATACCCTCCAAGCGCACTCATTTACCAGTGCTGCTGAGCTAACTCCAACACAGGCAGAAGCAACCAACCTCAGAACTCTTCCTTTCCTTCCCCGCCCCCCCATACTTGGTTGCCCAAACACCAAAAAAAATACCCCCCAAAACAGACAACAGTTGTGCTTGGAGGGCATTTGTTGGAGTTCAGTTCCAGTCTCCGCGAACTATACTGGTTTAACAAGTCGCTGACGCTCCTTCCTTGCCTATTACAGCTAACCATGCCCATGCTGCGGAAGGTAGGTATGCGTGGAGGGCGCGGCATGCAGGCTGTGCTTCGTGGGAAAGACCGTTTCTGGCTGCACCCGCAGGTACCCACAGTCACTAGGTGGTGCCACGGTGCCCAGCGCACCGCTTCCCTGCTGGAGGCCCTCGCCGCCCGCTGGAAGAGGCCCAGCCTCCTCGCCTGGGGTGCGCCAACCCTTGCCCTGGGAGGCATGATAGGTGAGATCTGAGTGGGTGGGTTCTTTTTTTGTGTGTGGGGGTGGGGGGGCGATTATTTGGATTGGATTTCGACCATGGGGTTAGTTTCACAGCGGTTACTGTAGTTTAATTTATTAATAACAATTTTTTTATTTAGATAAGGTCAAACATAAAAACTGCTAGTAAATGATAAATGGATCTACTTCATGGGAACTAATGGAAAACATGCAAATGTTTTAAAACAATATCTAATAGACAAATATAATTCAAATTGTATTTTGGAGACTTAATCTAGCCAATATGTTTTTAATCTGAACTACAGTAACAATACCACCTGTATTGTCTTTATACAGAATACTCTACATGTATAAGGATTAGCTTGTATTTTCTGATGTACACCCCTCATACTAAGCTATTTGTATAAACGTAGCTCACCAAAACATTGTAACCTTTCAAACAGTCCCCCTATTCACTTTAATGGGCCTCTATGTTCAAGTCATATGGATTATCCTGCTTTACTAAATTTTAATTACTGGTTTTTGATTAGCTGAAGTCTTTCAAATATAATTTCTTTTCAAATGTTCCAAAGCTCACTTCTTAATAATACCTACACATATTAACAGTGATTGTTTTCTTCTCTTCACAATACTTTCCCAACCTTTTTTTAAAAAAAATTGTTATATTAACAAAATAAATCTGTTTTGCGAAAGAAAAAAGTGTTGATACTGCGATCTGAGTTATGGCAAAATATTCACCGATTCTGTAACATTCTTTTCGGGCTAAAGGTGTCACATACTACAACTCACGCCTTGATGAAGGAGAGCTGACCACCCTGGATGGGTCAGCTGAAGCCCTGGAGGCCAGCATGGCAACGTTCTCCCTGGAGGAGATCGCGACCCATAAGTCCGCTGATACGGGCATCTGGGTGACGTATGGCGAACGCGTGTACGACATCACCGAATTCGTCGAGAATCACCCGGGGGGCTCCAAGATCATGTTGGCCGCTGGAGGCTCCATTGAGCCCTTCTGGAACATTTACACGATCCATCATACTCCGGAAGTGAGGGAGATGCTGGAGAAAATGTGCATCGGAAGAATTAGTACGGCATCCATGGAGGAGATGCGCAAGAGGAAGAAGAAGGAGGCGTTGAACGATCCCTACTGCACAGATCCCAATCGTCATCCGGGTTTCATTGTCAACAGTATTAAGCCATTTGATGCTGAGACTCCACCGCAGATATTGACTGACCACTTCTATACTCCGAATGATCTCTTCATGGTGCGGAATCACCTACCAGTGCCCCAGCTCAAGTCAGAAGAGTACCAGCTGGAGATCTTCATTCCTGGGAAGAAAGAGGCTGTGTGCCTAAGCCTGGAGGACCTCAAGAGCAAGTTCAAATACCACACCATCAGCGCCACAATTCAATGTGCGGGTAACCGGCGCGATGGGATGCAGTACCACCAGAAGATCTATGGAGCCATGTCAGGCTTCACTGCAATTAGTAATGCCACGTGGACAGGTGTGAAGGTGAGTGACATACTCAAGTATGCTGGTGTCGAGGACACTGGTGAAGGCATTAAGCATGTTGAGTTTCAGGGATGGGACATTGACATCTCCGGAGAGCCGTACGGGGCATCGATCCCTGCTGGTAAGGCTCTTGACCCACGTGGAGATGTCTTGCTGGTGTTCGAGATGAATGGTCAGCCCCTGCCGAAAGACCATGGTTACCCAGTACGAGTGATTACGGCTGGCTACGTGGGCGCACGCAATGTCAAGTGGCTGCGGCGTATCACTGTAGGTGAGAAGGAGTCAGAACTCTTCTGGCAGAAGAAGGACTACAAGTCCTCGCCACCGAGCGTTAAGTGGGATGACTACAAGTTTGATGACGCTCCGGCCATCTATGAGTCTCCAGTGCAATCGGCCATTTGTTATCCGGCGAATGGTGCCAAGTTCTCAGCGGATGATATGACCATGGTGGTGAAGGGCTATGCGCACAGCGGAGGTGGTAAGGGCATCCTGCGAGTCGATGTGTCGGTGGATGCCGGCAAGACGTGGCAGACCGCCTCCCTCCAACAGGCCACCCAGGAGTTCGACCGTGTCTGGGCATGGACATTGTGGGAGGCAGAGGTGGACATCCCCAAGGAAATGATGCCTGGCGGCAGCATGGCCATCATGTGTAAGGCTGTGGACACGGCCCACAATGTGCAGCCTGAGTCCGTGTCAGGAATCTGGAACCTGAAGGGGTTCCTCAACAACGCCTGGCATAAGGTGGATGTGAACATTACACCTGGGGAGGATGAGGATAGTGGTGAGGAGGTCGGCAGTGGAGGGAAGGCTGCATAAGGAGGCATTGTGGGAAGCTAAGCGTGGGGATATGGCTCGACTCAGTGCACGCCATTATTTCCAGCCAACTGAAGGAAATGGGTGGCTGTTGACCACTCGCAGGTTGTGCATTTGAGAGAATAAGGAACTAGCTCCTTTATGAGGTATATACAGGGATGAAGATCTTCACAATTTTGCGGATTTCCGAGATTTTTGCTGTAGCTATAAGTGTATACTAATACGGTGTTCAGACGTTGCAGCACTATAAGTGTATACTAATATGTTTTACGCTGCAGCACCATCAGCGTACACTAATGTGTGGTGCAGACGCCACAGCACTATCAGCGTATACTACTAATACGTGCTTCAAACGTATTTGTATGAAAAACAACTTCCAGGAATTTTCCGCGATTCCCTGACAATGCTAAACCTATGGGAGAATATCAGCATTTCCATTTTTTTCCCTCCCGGAAACCACTTTCATCCCTGTAATAGAGGTAATAGTGTCTGGCCACGATGGAAACGAACTGAAAGGTGACCATGTCCTTTGGTTATCCTCCTATAATTCATAATAGGTTTAAAATATATCTATCAATAAATTTTATATATATAATATATAACGAACTATATATACGATCTACAGTAAAATCTCTCCTAATCGTCCATTTAGGGAAATGCTCGGTTTAGGGATTTTTGTGTTGTATTGTTACGACGGTTTGGGACCAAAATAAAGCAATAGATATAGGGGAGAGGTCGATCTGTGGAGGTGGTTGGTTAGCGAGGTTTTACTGTATAATGATGTATAGGAGTATAACCAAAGGACACGTTCAGCTATGTTCTGTTCCATATTCAGTGTGACTGATTTGCGTCTACGTAGTTTATGTTGAAAGAGATTGACCTTAACATAGATTGTGATTTGAGTGAGGGAATGTGCAAAAATTACGTCACGGTGTGGAGGTGAATGTGTCCGGAAGATCATAATCGTGGCCTTGGGGATTGATTGGTCGTGACCTTGACTATAGGGTGTATTAGTGATTTATGTGTGCTGGAATCTTCCTTCACCTACATTATATACCATAATAACCAATATAAAATTACCTATGAATATTTCTATGGTTTCATTATATATACAGTAAAACCTCCCTAACCGACAATCTCCCCAGATCGACCTCTCCCCTATATCGATCGCTTTATTTGGGTCCCAACAATACCATTGTAACCATATTCTAACTCCTTAAACCGACCACCTCCCTACATGGACCGCTTAAAGTCGGTCCCAAGGTCGGTCGATTTAGAGAGGTTTTACTGTATAACATTTTTGTAGATGCATAGTTTTGTGGTCATTCAGTTATCAATATTTTCCTATTTGTACGGAGAGTATTCATTATCAGGCCCCGTCCTCAATTAGTGTTTAGTAATGTGTTAATTGCCGCCGAACACTTTATGGAGGAATATTAATTAGTACACTTTACAAATAGGGAGAATACTCACAATTGTGAGCGACCCCAATAACGTGGTATCTAAATCTGGATGTAGGCGGGGGGGGGTGAAAGTGGTGGTGGTGGGGGGGGGGGGTCTCAAAACTAACGTAATTTTAGAGGGAGAGTATGCATGCCATTGTACATGGAGATAGGTGGGAGGGTGTTGAAAATGATGACTATAAACGTGATGTAATTTATACATGGTCCCTCCTCCATACTCAATGCTTTGTGGTGACATACTATATGTGCTGCGTACATGTTCATTCATTACTAATGGTACTACTATTCCTGTTGATCGGCACTACTTTCTTCTGTGGGAAGTTCTGACTACTGCACTATTAGTACTATTCCACAATCTCTGGGTTTGCTAACTAAACAATATATGTTAACCACTAGCATTGATCCTTGTCGTCCCAGCTTGGTAGCATGAAGCTTCGGCCCCAGTATGTGATGAATTAAGTAGCTGATGTTCTAGTTAGCGAAATAAAGTCAGAATATTTCGGTGGTATCATAGATAATTACCGGGATCTTTCTGCCATATAGCATACATGACCTACCCGTCATGGCTTTATAAAACGTGTTTGTTTAGCTTGTTATCAGTCGGCGGTCGGCGCGTCCTATATCCTGAGCAGCATGAAAAAAAGGTAACATGTACATTGACATGCCATTTGAAACCCGCATTTGAAGTGGTCATGTTTTAATTATCGGGATCCGAAATTCACATGAACTAATTCTGAAAGATAAAAAAAATAAAAACACACATCCATTACAACTTTGATAAACCATGAGGTTAATACCCCAGTCACAGTACTGCTTGTGACCACAAAACAAGGTGGTTCGCAAAATTGTCTTCAGTGGTTGCTGACCTACTGGCGACCATTTTGGTCGCATGGAGGTTGCAGCTACTGCACTAAAGACCTACTTGCGACCAAAATGGTTGCATGGTCAGCGACCATTGCTTTTGTTGCAAGGAGGTGGGTTCTTGGTTTAAGTGGATGTAAGCCGTAGTGTGACTGGGAAGTGAGGAGGCTTAACATTCTAAAGTCAATAAATAATAATAAAGGTGCAAAATGAGGCTAGGCCTTCAGAAACAAGCGCATTCATCTACCAGAACATGTTGAAACGCAAGAACTGAATTGCTGTGTGATTTCACCGGTGTAAAATTGAATTTGATTTATTAAGCATTTAGCGAATGGAAGAGCAATTTTGCTCTTGGTAGGTGTTGTATTTAAACATTTTTGTTTAAAGTTCATCCGTTAGTGATATATTTTGTGATTGAACAATACGTGGATGTTGATGCACACCTGCAGGTCTGGCCGTTTGCATCTACTCCACTATGGTAGAATACTTTTTTTGGTTGGGGGGTGGAGGGATATATAGTAATGTAAACTTCATCATTAATGCTTAGCATTTTTTCTCTCAAACCGAGGCAAAGTTTCAGCCCAATGTATTTCATGCTTTGTGTTTTACTGATGCACAATTTATGGTTGTACTAGCATTGATATATAATGGGGCTCATTTAAATAAAAAAAATGTATGGAAGGCCCCGGCTTATTATTGTAGGCTATATTATTTACTAATGGCCACCAACATTAAAGTTGCATAGTCCGATGAAAACATCAAATCTTCAAAACTTGCAAGCTTGCCAAAATTAATTTGGCATGTTTTGATGTCAAATATCTCCAAAGTTAGCCATTTAAATTAAAGGTTACTTCAAAGTAACATAACGTAGATCACAGCGATCAGCATAATGTATTTATCTCAGAAACTCAAAAGCATCGGACTATGCAACTTTAATGTCCAAGGAAGGTGGATATTGCACCTATGCCGACTATAGCTTTATAAACTAGACCTCAATATTTAATCGCCACTTTTGCAATAATGTGCTACACCATAAGCCAGGGGCCTAGCTTCCATATACGCAGGTACGCGTGCCACCTGAGATTACGAATAATTAATTTGTTTAATTATTAAAATATCCGTTTTAAAGTTATTCAATCACTGAAAAAGTATGTACCACCTGAAACTCCCAAGCTATGCTCCTCATAAGCTATTTGGTAGGCCAAATATATTTATTAGGTTTCTGTGGAGAAAGGAGTCCTTCAGAAAGGCGTCGACAATTATCGTGTCCAAACTGTCATATGTAACGTGTATTTCATACATCACATCAATTACTCGGGTCATAATTTGAACCTAGGGTGATAATATTGATTGAAAAACAAAATCTTCCCTATTGTTATGGGTAGTTGAGATGTATGACTTACTTTAAGTTACTATAAGTCATTTGGACAGGCTAATTGAGATCAATACTAGTCTCAAAGGGCATCTGATACAGAATGTTTTTCATAATTCAGAAGCAGGTGAAAATCCTTGAATTTGGAATACCCTTCCCATTTTCTACCGAAGATATCTAGAAGTAAACTGACAGACTTGTTACATTAGGCATTATTTTCATTTTTGAAAAAATGCTTACAGACATAATTCGATCAAATATTCACTGCTTGATAGTAGGTACTGGCAACGTAATGACAAAAAAATCCAGGAGTGGTGCTTTTTTCACATGCTCATAACTATTTATGTATGTATTTGATTTGGATGAAATTACATAACTTAAAATATCAATATATGTATTATCTGATGTTGGATTGAATATATAGTAAGTTATGACTTAAGTAAAACCCATTTGCATTATGACAGTAATTAGTCAATATTTCCTCATAGCTGGTGTAAATCAAAACAACTGACTAAATGCTATTTTTAATTGGCTCGCACTTCGTTGTGCTACATTGTAGAAAGTTGTGAATTGTACAAATAGAAGCGCAATTAACTTTCTGTACATATATGGCTCGCCTTAGTTAAACATGTCAGTCAGTGCAAATTCTGTATTTTAAATTAAGTGTTAAGTCATCTACTGAATTAAACAAATTTATTGCACGACTCTGCGGACAGAATATTAGATCAACCTCCTTGAGCCTTTGCTGTCCATAGTAGTTTCACAATGGTGACGGCACACATGCTAGAAACATGTATGTGACAGTGATGTCTATTAAGATATATCACAGAATACATAATATGTGCCAAATTTGATGAAGATCCAACAATTTCGATCAAAATGCAAATTTAATTTCTTTTAGATAGATCATGAAATGCAACCATTAGTTGAGTTACGCTGAACATTTAAAGATTTACCAAATTTATATATTTGGTTTTCTGACAATTTATATGTTCAATTAGAATGCACATATTTCCATATTTCTGGATATAATATTGCTATGAATAATGGACCAGTCTCGCAGAATGGGTATTCTAATACTGTACCAAATCTATGGAAGTTTCTTTAGCTACAATGAGCTTTCAAAGATTGTAAAATCGGAATGTTCATTCATACATGTTTACAAGCAATTACACATTTTCACATTAGGATGTAAATATGGTTTGATTCTCCACAGAGGTCTGAAAAAAAAATAGGCCATTACATTGTTATGAATATATTAAGTATATAGTGTCCATTCAGTCTTTTTGCAGTTTTTAATGAAAATGGTTATGTGGCCAAGTCAGAATTAATATTTTGTTATAAATTACATCTTTTGACATTGTTTTATTAAAACTCTGCTTGGCTAATTGATTTGACAATTAACATTTAAAATTCCTGTATATAATGAAAATTGGTTAGTAGAATTCCCCTCGCATTTCCACTCTTTATTCATTTTTAGTTCAATATTAACACATTTTTATATAATAAATCTTAAAATTTGATTATCTCAAAAACGATAATAGATATATTTTGGTTTATAATTACAATGTCTACAATAAGTGATCAAGAATATTGCACAGTATGTATATTTTGGAATTTTGCTGCCAGTACCTATTGATACCTTATTATCCTTAGTGTAATGTTATTTAGTAGGCATTAAAAGCTTGACTTATATAGTTGTGCCACATGTGTACCCAAACTAGCAAATGTAATTTGAACACTACATGTCTGAAATAAATTGTGCATCCCCAATGTCCTTGTTTATTAGTAATATGTACCCATTGAAAGTTTATATTTCGAATGGCGAAGCGTTGTATCCAATAGTATGGTAGGTGAAACTGCTGATGCTTTTGATTAGCTTAAGATACGAGCAGTTCTAAACTGCTGTGCCTTTACGAATAGAAGGTTTTCACAAACTCATAAGCAAATGATAATTCCCCCATCTTAGTAGATGAATTGACTTTCACCCTCCCTCCCATCTTAAAGTCTCTTGTTATACCTTGTGACGTCTCCAAGCACCACTCTGCTTTGTTTTATGTTTATATAACCAGATATGTGCAGGGAGAGGTGGAAGACTCACTGCACCTGAACTAGGAAGGGGAAAGTGCTGTGGCTGGGACTCCAGTTGCTGTTTTGAGTTCGTGTAGAGAAGGGAGAGTAAAACTGAGGTATTTTCAGTTTTCATTAGAGTAGATCAAACAGGAAATATATTTGCTTTAATATGAAATATGTTAATACAATTACATTTCATAATTCAATCAGAAACACATATAGAAGGAAAAAGTTTTCTTGTTGAATGTAAAAAGTAATGAACCATATAGGGTTTGAACCCACAACACCAAACAACCTCAGCTTACAAGTTCAACACCCTAAACACTAGACCACTAGGAGTCGACAAATACAAGTGCTGTGTGCAAAAGTCCCGACCCCAGTAACCCACATCTTAGCTGGAGGTGGCTAAGAGCGATGACGTCACATTTGTGCTGGTACCTGTAGGATAACAGCTACCAGTACAAGTCTTACTTTTTCTTTCATGCTCTATTTTTTTTAATAACCTAGCTTCATTAAATGGAAATATAAATAAACTATGCAATCATAAAATACTTTAAATCCTATTTTGTTGTAGTTATATCGGTTATTAAAGTTTTAGATTAAGCCGCCATTTTTTTCAACTCGAGCGTGGAGCAAGGTGCTCGTTTATTCAACCAGAGTCTGTAGGATGTGCGCCAAAAAGTAACTCGGGCGACCTGAGTTGATTAATCAAATACACCCTTGGCTAGTAACCTGCGTCCTTATAAACCCCAAACTGGGTCAGAATGGAGTTTGGATGTACACAGGTCAGCACCATGCACCACCTATGGGAAAGCTGGAAACTACTGGAATATGGAATGCAGCACCTAGTGTTAAAAACAGCTTAACCAGAACGGCAAGACACGTGTCCCTTTAAATTAAATGACAGGAAAAGTAGCACATTTGAAACCATCTGACTATGCCTTAATCCGAGGTCATTCCCTTCTGAAGTCATAAAACTACTGAGAATATAATATTGAGTAATTATGCTGAATAAGTCGGTCCCTACCACTCCTACTGAGTTAGCGTTTGCACAGTACATTGTAAGTGCAATGTAGATCTTTCTGGAATGTGAATATATTTTGTTTATATCCGTGGTAAAATCGGGTCGCTGATTTTTAAGCCAAAGCGAACATGCTTTAAATTAATTTGTATATAGTATATTTATTCCATTAAGATGAGCTAAATCAAAATATATATGCACATTATAAGCCTATATAGTATTACATCACGAATAATGACTAGAATTTTTAGAAGATAATAGCGTATATCTCAAAATACAAAATATTTCAATTTTGACGATTTCTAAAACTGAGTACCTTCGCAGCAATACAAAAGAAAATCCCGCCATCTTTAAGCTATCTCATGTTCTGTGAAAATAAGTGCTCTTTGAGATCATGACTTTGGCTTGCAGCTGCGTAGGTGCACAATAAGGCGGTCCGGTAGGAAGGTGCGTTTGCAGTTAGGGCAGGGTACAAGGGCAGCCTGTGAGCTCTCCCATGCAGCTGCGTTAACTTCATCCAGGTTGTACGTTCCACTTTTTCCTGTAATATTGGGGGAATAAATAATGAAACTGATATTGCAACATATGTATATATAATATACAATTTTAGCAAATTTTAAAGTAAAACAGCAACTGTTGCCACATTGCTGTGGAACTTATAGGTAACTATCACAAACACATTGTGCTATATGGAGCAAATTGTGTATTCAACAGCAGCGGTTGTTAGCTCACTCTACGCCTATACCATTTTTGTGTAAATAATCCCAAATTGAACAATGGCTGGAAGACCAGTGCTTTGGCACTGACAAAAGAAGTTATTAAGTCCAGACGACCTGTTCGGAAAGATCCATCAGCGACTACTTGAAAGAGATCAATTTAATTGTTAATTAATGTAGTATTGAATTTAATTAGAATATCAAGCTTCTGTTTGTAGAATAAACAATATCATTAGCGAATTTCTATTATCCGATTTTTTTTACACTGAAATATTCATTGACAAACCTGACCTTATTATTTCTGAGCAAATATATTGCTGCTAATCCATGGAGAAGCTCAGTGTGACATCAGATGTTCTTTATATTCCCTACGTGTGGAATATGTCCTACTGTGCCATAGAAACTTGTATTATGACAATTAATATATTAACTTGACACCTCCAAAGTAACTATAACATACCTCCAAAGTAACAATAACATATATTATTTGACTTAAAACATACCTCCTTTGATGGGTATGATCTCTGGTTTTTTGGGGACGGGTCGGCGTTGCGCTTTGGGGAGCTGGTCATTCTCTATTTTCCACTTCTTGATGCATTGTGGCTCATGAATGGCGATGGACATTGTTCCATACTCCCTGCCACATATGTAGCAGACAACTGTTGGTGGCCTCCGGATCATTTCTTATCCAGAGAAATCTGCCCTTTCAACCGCCTGAAGAAATATCAAAGACCTCATTAAAATTATTTCAGAAGCAAACAAAAACCACTATGAGTGATATTTAAATAGGTTGTAATTTTGCATTGAACCCCTGCCGCCCCACCCCAACGCACACCCACAAACACTTACGTTTCTTCTTGACACCCAACTCATTCATTTAAAGATCGGTTAGAGGGAAACTCCCGACTTTCCACATGTGAACATGTGAACATGTGGAAAGTCGGGAGTTCTAATCCCAACCGAGTCAAACAAGTCACTTCCAAAATTGATACTTGTTGCTACATAGCCTGGTGCGTGGCATTTTATATGTTGCCGATAAAATGCATAATTCAAAGCCATGACCACATGCTCCATAGTGATGCATACCATAGATACCGGATGCAGTAAAGCATTTGGTAACCCTGACCTTAGTTAACTTCCGGAGCAACAAGAGATCGAACTGACATTCCTCGTTGTGATACTGTCTGGTACACATCTATGTTCTGAGCATTTCAAAATTAGTTTAAAAATATTTCATATTGTGGTGGTGTGGTGATATTTTATCATGCCTAAGATTAAATCAAAGCTAGTGAGAGGAAGCCGAAGATTCTCGAGGGAGTTGCTGCGAAGTACAGGCCGGCGTGACAGTTCATCGTCGTGCAGCCGGCCCACCGACGCTGGAGGATATTTCCCGGCTCCTGGAGGACAATCTGTCCAACATTGCAGCCCCTCTGATAGCCCAAATTTCTAGCTTAGAATCGAATTATTCAGATCTGCCATTGCCCCTTGAAAGTCTGGACGGGGCAGATGTGATGTGTTGTGACGTCACTGAAGTTCCAGACTCTGAAGCTATATGCACTCATCGTAAATCAAGTGTATCGAATAGGTCGCGTGTTGGGTGTGGGGGTAGTAATGTTGAAGTTATTGGAAAAAGTGACGTTTCAGAGTACAGCTTAGTTGTTAGCATGAGTAAGGAGCCGAGTCCGAGTAGCTCAAATGTTGGAATGTATCAGCCATTATCAGTGGACTTGTTCAATGGCGACTCGGATTCTGTCGATGAACTTCTTATGGATTTGCTGAGAGTAAAGAAAGAAAGCAAAAAAGAACGGTCTCACACGTAAATTGTGGATGTTATTCTTAACATCGGTAATTCACATCAGAGACGAGACAGTCCAAGCTACAACAGTACACAAACTGAACCAACTACGACGGCCTGGATCTCCCCTGCGCTTAACTCGGTACGGTGGCGCCACCTAGCGTTAACCACCGACACGAACTGACCAACTACGTTGGTTCCTAGATCTTCCACCAAATGCCGCCACCAGCACCAGCTCCATTTTGATCTGGATGGTCTTTTACATTACAAAAAAAAAGAGAAAAAAGGTAGTTTTGCAGTATATGACACACAGGTACCAGCACAAATGCTCCTAGCACCCCCGTGTTGTCATTTAGCACATGGCCAGTGTATTATTAGGCTCGACTCGCTGTGTTCTATTTGAAATCATAACGTCTCCGGTAACCCGGAGCATCATAATCAAATACGGCCCTAGTACCCCACCCACCCACCCCAAAAAGCACTATAATTTATAGTATTGAGGTCGCCATGAGTGTACTCTCACAAGTTGGTACCCGTCCTGATATGACCTAAGATGTTGCCAGGATGTAAAACTCCAACAAACAAATATATTCGTTACATACATTTTAGCACTGAGCCATAAATTGGACATGATTTGGCGACATTTAATAAGTTATCTATGAAACAACTCACTATAACTTATGCTCTGAACAAAATCCCTTCCTGGTACCTTCGCTTTCCGCTTTGTGGCGCCACCAATTCCTGCGCTCCCAGTTCACGCATACTTTGCTCTTAGGCCAAATAAAAGAAGAACATGGTGATCGTCCCCGCCCGTGACTAAAATATCGCCCGCCTCTGATTTTTGAAGTCATTGGTTTGACTGGGCCAGGAGTTCGAATCCCACGTCCTACCAGAAGAGGAGGCAGATGCTTAACTCATTCGGCGACCGCATCTGGTTACATATTATTACGTCTACGTCAGATGATAGAAAAAACTAATAAAAATAAAAACAGCCCACCCAACCCTAATTTTTATGATCAAAAGGACGATCACCAATATTTTTTTTATTTGTCCTATGATCTGGCAAGGTATTTCTTGGCACTTCTTTGGTCCTTCTTAATTTGTGTAGTGAGTTTCAACCCCCTTCTGATATCCTAATCAACTTTTATAATCAACCCGGTTTACAGCTGCCATGAACTCGATATGAAGTCTGCGTTGGATAAGATAGCATCTATTCATACCTCATTTACCTCCAATCCATATGCAAAACGTTATTTTTATTTTTAGTAAGCAGCTTCTGATTAATGTTTAAAAATTCTGATTTATTTTAAATGCAAAACCAGGCAGGTGTTATATATATAACGCCTGCGCGTTCCGTATCAGAATCAGACTCCGTGGAAGAAGAGTCGTCTGACGAGTCCGAGGACGAGTCTTTCTTTTTCTTTTTCTTTTTCTTGGACTTTTTGGAGCGCTTAGTGTTAGCCTTCTTGGTGAACTCGTCTCCCGAGCTGCTAACCGGGCGACGTTTCTTGCCGCGCGCTTTCGGTTTCGGAACCTCAGGTGCCGAAACCGTGTCTTCCTCGTCTTCCGAGAAGTCTTCCCAATCCTCATCAGGATTTGGGAAGGGTCTACAAAGGTATGAGCCTGGAATTGGCGCATTTTCTCCTCCACCATAGCCGCCATCTTAGCCTCCCAACCTACAGGTTGAGGGGGCTGATCACTGTCCTGATCAGAGGCATGTGGCCCGGGCTGTGGGGACGGCGGAGCCGTAGCCGGTGGTGACGAATCGTAATCCGTAGGAGGGACGCCGACCGCTGCAGCGGGCGGCTTATTCCGGCGAGTGGCCATCGGTTCCTGTAACGAAATAAAGCGTTACTAAACCGGAATCATCTCAACTACACAAGTGTAAGCCAGTAAACTGGGTTGAGGAACAAGGTACAGAGAACGTGTATTCCAACGTGTCAGTACAGGCGTGAAGCTAAATTTTGCCGTAGGTGTGTGGTAACGAAACCAACCAAACGGGGGGTATCGATCGTGAGATCGCCCACTCTCTCTGTTCCGTACACTTCTCCCACCCGTGGCTACAGCGCCAACAAGTTGGAGAAAATATTACGAAACTCGGAGGTTCGCCTTAAACCGGTCTGGGGTGTTTATAAAAAACACCCAGAAGCATCCCCAACATCATCCTCTATTAGGATCCGGGAGACTTTTCTTAGGAAATGAGCAACTCGGGTTGCCATTTCTCCCTGTCTGAAAAACAGGTGTCGATAGAACTGCAGTATCGGTTTCGTTAGTGCCAGCGGCACCCAAAGTTCTATCCGTAAGTTAAAAAACACGTACAAAGTCCAAATTGGACGTGAGAAAGTTCTGAACTTTCATACGGTGATGCTATAAAGCATCATAAACAAAGTAGGCTAATAAAAGGTACTTACTTTTGAACAAAAGCAGTAGTAGTAGATAAATCCTGTTGGAGCAACTCACAAAACGTCCTCCCGTTGTGAGTCACTTATGCTAATTGCTGGACCCGGATGTGCTTCCTTCTCCCTAGCCTACGGCTAGCCAGAGGCGGCATACCGAGGTAAAATATATATATATATATAAATATATATATATATATCATGGATTAAAGATCTCCGCGGATTTTCGTGATTTTTCAATCCCGCAGTACCATGGGTGTATACTAAT
The DNA here is from genome assembly GCA_030323885.1 of Branchipolynoe longqiensis. NCBI lineage: Eukaryota > Metazoa > Annelida > Polychaeta > Phyllodocida > Polynoidae > Branchipolynoe > Branchipolynoe longqiensis. The sequence goes on from CM059188.1 coordinate 47,321,690, forward strand.
ATGTGGTGCTGAGGCCGCAGCACTATCAGTGTACACTACTAATATTAATAAATGCTTCAAGCGCTGCAACACTATCATCGTACACTACTAATACATGCTTCGAACGGCGCAGCACTATCAGCGTATACCAATATATATGAAACCCAACTTCCGGGAATTTTCCGTGATTCCCTGACAATGCTAAACCTATGTGAGAATATCAGCATTTCCGCTTTTTTTCCCGGAGACCACTTTCACCCCTGATATATATATATTTTTTAAACACACATCTTGACACTCTTTTTGAATTAAGTAGGTCTAACTCTAACGTTAACACTCGCCCCCAAACAACCCCACAAAAAAAAACTTTTAAATGCTCTCAATTCTTGAGTTTTACTTCAATATATCACTAGATATATATGCACAAACTAAACACGCGCGCGCACACAAACACACTTTTGAAAACACGATCAAAAGCAGGTCTCGGGTGTGCAGTATTCAATGCAAGTGCTTGGTGTCTACTAACAGACAATACGTATCTAGAATTCTAAAGCTGCAACAGCAGTGGGTCCACATCACTTATCAGGGTTGAGTAAATGAAGCAATGTGAAACTAAACGTTCATTGTTCACACTAGCTCGTGCAAATAACTCCTTATTTACAGGCTACCACTAATCAGGCCAGGTCAAACTAGTAAAGACAATGACTTGGTGAGTTGGCCGTTTATGTTTTCAACTTACTCGAACAATTAAGCAGCATGGGGTCATGAATAATTCACGACGCTGGAGGCTGTGCTAGGGTGCCAGGATAATTTCCCTGATGCGTTGCTAGGGCATTCTCGCCCACAACCAATAATGGTTTAGCATTCATATCACTATGGGGACACAGGCTTCGTGGTAAAGCTAAACAAGCCATTGGGCATTCACTAGTGGAGCAGCACAGTGTAGATCGATTTCAAATTTCGAATCCAAACGGTTTAGGACTATCTTCTGTCAAAAAACCTACCACCCACCCATTCAGAACTTGTTTTCATAGGCTGAGTGTCTGAGATGCTTCAAAGTTCTTGGTTGACCCTAAGATAATCAGACCCACTACCAGTAGATTTTTCGGCTGCCTCCAAAAAAGTATAGAGCCAACATACCCAGTCTTATGATGTAGTAGCTTAAACATATGTGTGTAATATTAACAAGGGGTAGGGTGCCCCTGGCACTGTGAGGCTCTGGTAATAAGGACACAAAATTGTCAAAAAATGTGTATATTGAAAAATAATTAATAATACCTGTATTCGCATACCCGAGTTTGCTGGTATCAGGAGTTTACCTGACAGAAGATTAATTAAATAAAATATTATTAAAGGAAAATGTTCATGTAAAAAATTACCTATGAGTAATACGATGGTAACTGTATCATATACAAATATTTTGGACTGTGTGAAAAATGGTTATTGACATATAGGCGTATTTGCTGTTTTGTCTGTGATAATCGATGGTAGCTGGAAAAATGCTGAAATGAGCTGAAATTGTACAAATAAAAGTTATTTGTTGCACTATTCATGTCTCCAGCATTGTAAATTATTAGGATCATGGGGGCAGGTATATAACTATTATTCTAGTTGGGGAGCTTTCATGAGTCATTTCTCTCGCTATACACTTGGTGGCAGCACCCATTCCCAGTCCAAGTCGGCCATCATGATTGGATAGAAGGGTGCATAGGTCTGTGTGTGTGTTGGTGGTGAAGGTGTGTGGTGTGGGTGGTGGTGTGTGGTTGGGGTTTAGGGATGTGGTGGGGGTGTAGGTATGTGTGTGGTGGGGGTGTAGGTTTGTGATGGGGGTTTATGGCTGTGGTGGGGGGTGTAGGTGTGTGGTGGGGGTTTAGGGACACTAAAGATTGTGAGGTGCCGCTCTGCAAGACACCCCTACACCTCCACCACAAAACGACCTACACCTCCACCACACACACCGTCAACACCCACCACACACACATACCCCCCACCACCTCTATACACCACCCCCCCATCCCTAAGCCCCACCATACCCACTCACCATACACCCCTACCACACACCCCTAAATCTCCATACACCCCCACCACACACACCAAAATCCTCACCACACCCCTACACCTCCACAACGCACCTACTACACAAACATATATTCCCCCCCCCCCCCCCACTACACACACCTACACCCGAACCACACCATACCCACCCACCACACACCCCTACACCCCCACCACACACCCCTAAATCCCCCCCCCCCCACCTCCCACCACATACAAAAATCCTCACTACACCTCCACCACAGAAATATATGCCCCCACTTAGATAAAGATTCACCCAGTTCTTGTAGTACACGGGTGAAGGACAACATACTGTAAATACGGGCGAAAATAGCTTTAGTATGGAACAGGAACTAGAAACTGTGGCTCCAGTATCAAATGGCTACCCATATAAATGATAGGCACAGAGTTGGTGAAATGGGCGAGAATGCAAAAAGACAAGATGGCGGTGCTAGAATGCTGTCGATTTCACTTTAAAATCTTATTAAACTAGATATTTTATTATATTTTTCAACTCAAAGGTAGCGGGGAAATAATAAGACATATATGTATAGAATAATTGTTGCTTCTTACATTGTGAAATTAGACTCTCATTTCATTTCCCCGCATTTTCGACCGTTTTTATATAGGGTTGGTATTTACCCATGTACTGCGAGTACCGGGTGAATCCTTTATCTAGCCCCCACCTAGATAAAAGATTCACCCGGTACTTGTAGTAGATGGGTGAAGGACAACGTAGTGTAAATATGGGAGAAAATAGGTTTAGTATGGAACATGTAGTAGAAACTGTGGCTCCAGTATCAAATGGCTACCCATATAGGCACAGAGTTGGTGAAATGGGCGAGAATGCAAAAAGACAAGATGGCGGCCGCAGAACGCCATCGAATTCACTTTTAAATCTTATTAAACTAGATATTATATTATATTTTTCAACTCAAAGGTAGCGGGCTATCAATAAGACATATGTAAAGAATAATTGTTGCTTCTTAGATTGTGAAATTAGGCTCTCAATTCATTAACCCGCTTTTTCGACCGTTTTTATATAGGGTTGGTATTCACCCATGTACTGCGACTGCGAGTACCGGGTGAATGCTTTATCTAGCCCCCACCTAGATAAAAGATTCACCCAGTACTTGTAGTACACAGGTGAATGACAACGTAGTCTAAATACGGGCAAAAATAGCATTAGTATGGAACATGACCTAGAAACTGTGGCTCCAGTATCAAATGGCTACCCATATTATGCATATGGACCCAGAGTTGGTGAAATGGGAGAGAATGCAAAAAGATGGCGGCCGCAGAACGCCGTCGATTTCACTTTTAAATTGCATTAAACTATATGTTTTATTATATTTTTCAACTCAAAGGTAGCGGGCTATCAATAAGATATATGTAAAGAATAATTGTTGCTTCTTACATTGTGAAATTAGGCTCTCATTTCATTGACCCGTTTTTTCGACAGCTTTTACATAGGGTTGGTTTGCACCCCTACTGCAGCAGTACGGGGTGAATCTTGTATCTAGCCCCCACCATACACCCAGTATACACACCTCAACCCATCTATAACCCCTCAATCCCCACTACACCCCCTCTTATTTACAGACACTTGATAGTAGAAGGAACTGCTTCTAATTGTCTATCCAACCAATGCATTACATCTGACGAGAGACTCATGCAAACTGAAAGATCCCCAATGGGGATGTCACTTTGTCAGGGACAGGCCACAGCACAGGGTGAGATTTAAGCCGTGTTCACACGGGCAATGTAAATCGATTCATAGAAAGCGACTTGCCTAGTTCGACGCACATTTCCCGTGTGAACGGGCGTCTGAGTCGAATTAGGGCTGAATCAATTTCTGTGATGCGCATCCTGTAAACCACCTATCAAGGTAGTTTACGTGAGGCGATTTCTGTGAATCGATTTATTTTGCCCGTGTGGACGCAACTGAGGCGGATTAAGCACCTCACACGCATGCGCAGTCGACACCTTAGTTTGTTGACTTTCCGGTCGATCAAAAGCGCATATTATATAATTTAGTCTATTAAACCGCTAGCTGTGCACAGATATTGAGAGCCTAATTTCACAATCTATTCTTTACATCTGTCTTATTGATAGCCCGCTACCTTTGAGTTGAAAAATATATTATAATATCTAGTTTAATAAGATTTAAAAGTGAAATCGACGGCATTCTGTGGCCGCCATCTTGTCTTTTTGCATTCTCTCTCATTCACCAACTCTGTGTTGATATAAGTAACCATTTGATGCTGGTGCCAGGCATTCTACTTGTTGTTTCATACTAACGCTATTTTCGACCGTATTTATATAGGGTTGTTATTCACCCGTGTACTACAAGTACCAGGTGAATCTTTTATCTAGGTGAGATTGAGAATACAATTAAGCTTTCAGATTCACGACACCGCATGAAAAGTTGCCGGTTCAATTTGGTAAATAAGAAGTTTGTGTTTTTCTAAACGATTCCTCGGTGATAAAAATAACGTGAATGGGTTGGTTTAAAATATACATAATATACTACCTTCAACGGCGGCCGTGGAAGGCATTACTTACTCCATGTTGTATGGTACTGTATATATGACGTCACTGCATGTCGTCAGTAACAACGCATCACTTTGCATTGCTCGGACTATGGCGCGCGACTTGAAACTAATACATTTTTTTTTTTAATTGTGTAGAAATTTCATCTTCACATTCATGTAAATAGCAGAAAGCAATTCATATTTGCATGCGATTTCTCTTTCTGCCTTTTAAATAGGGCGCTCGCCGTAATCGTTATCGCACGTGAAAGAACCCCAGTTTTCTTATATTCACAGGTATACATGCATGCTTTCCATTAGATAAAAGATTCACCCGGTACTTGTAGTACACGGGTGAACGTCAACGTCGTCTAAATACGGGCGAAAATAGCTTTAGTATTGAACCTGAACTAGAAACTGTGGCTCCAGTATCAAATGGCTACTTATATCGGCACAGATTTGGTGAAATGGGAGAGAATGCAAAAAGACAAGATGGCGGCCGCAGAACGCCGTCGATTTCACTTTTAAATCTTATTAAACTAGATATTATATTATATTTTTCAACTCAGAAGTAGCGGGCTAATAATAAAACAGATGTAAAGAATAATTGTTGCTTCTTAGTTTGTGAAATTAGGCTCTCAATTCTTTGACCTGTTTTTTCGCCAGCTTTTACATAGGGTTGGTATGCACCCCTCCTGTGGCTACTGCAGCAGTACGGGGTGAATCTTGTATCTAGCTTTCCATTAGATAAAAGATTCACCCGATACTTGTAGTACACTGCAAGTGTACTGCGATTGCGTGTACTGCGACTGCGAGTACGGGGTGAATACTTTATCTAGCTTTCCATTGGTGCTAACATAGTGGGAGATCGGATGAGATGGGATAAAAAGCAAATAAAAGATTAATCCTATCCAAGAAAAAAACTTCTTGGTATGAAACTACGATAAACAATCTGTAGAGTAACTGGTTCCAGCATGCATTGTTTTTGCAGTAGGGGCCTACAGTCGAGGGACTGGGGGAGAAGGGGCGGGTGCGGGGTCCACTAAGATTGTCTGGAATTTACTTTTGAATCTATTAATCTACATCATTTAATAAATTTAGCACTTCAAAGTAGTGGGATATAAAAAATAACTACCCGAAAATATATTTAGATTTGGAAACCATGTGCAGATGTCTATAGAGGGGGTGTAATGACGTCACAAGACAACTTTCGGTGGCCATATTGGATGACATAGAGAAGGCCTGTTGTAAGATCAGGGTTGCGGGAATAACTAGATCCAATGTAGATATTAATTTCTAGATACCTTTCTTAAGTAGTCAGATTAGCCTACAATACTTATATTGCGTGAAATAGGATGTCAGGTTCAAAACAATATTTTGTTATTAAAGCTGCATAGTCCAATGAAGCGTCAAATTTTCAAAACCAAAATAATTATTTGGATTTGATTCTACATATCTAACTTAGATACTAATGCACTTATTAAGGATTTGTTTCTGCGTAGAAGGCAATACTGAGTCAATTTAACAGAACCTCTTACTGCATTATTTTATGGCGTCAGAGTTTTGGCAAGCTTGCCAAAACTAATTTTCCATTTTTTGCACTCAAAATATCTCAAAAGTTTACCATTTAAAATAAAGTAGATACTAGTGATCGATCTAATATATTCATCTCAGAAAGAATACAGAAATCCAAAACCATCAGACTATGCAACTTTAAATACAGTATGATTAAGTTTTTAAATGTTTATAGTAATTAAACATCGAATGTGTAATTACTCATGCATGTGTGTGCAAGGCATTTGAATCTGCCATCCGTACAAGCATGACGAGTATGAAATATTCAATATGTGAGCGTCTATGGAAATTAATTGTATTGAATCCATAATAACCAATATACACTGCAATATTCTTTTGTAAATATATTATTTTATTTGGCCAACGTGTAGTAGGATATAATATAAATATATATCACATCCTGTTAGGAAATATAGTAGACCCTATACAGAATATAAGCTAGCTACACTCGGTCTGAATGATACAGGATAGGATAATGTTTTATATTTTGAAACAAATATGTAATAATTCTACATGAATTTGTCATTGTATTAATTGGTCATTGGATTAATTTATCTTACTTTAGTTTGAAGTAACCTTTATTATAAATGTCTAACTTTGGATATTTGAAGTAAAAACAATAATTAATTTTTGATGCGATGCCAAAATAGGTTTAAAAAAAGACAATAAAATTCATTTTGATGAAACAACAAAGGCTTGATAAATGCACCGGTGTCGCTAAGTTGGTCAAATCTAGGTAAGTGTTTTGGTTTTGAAAAGGTTTCATCCGATTATGTAGCTTTAATCAATGAAGTATTGAGGACTGTCTTCAGGAAGTTCCAACAAGTCCAGGAATCTCGCGAAACAATAACCCCCCCCCCCCCCCCGTCTCCATATATAGCTACCACATTGCAGGGGATTTCCAGGCGGTACGCAGATAGAATAAAGGCGCTATTGAAATAAAACGCAATGGAATAACCATCACATGTTTTTTTTAAAAGGGGCCAGCGAGAGGGTATATATGCCCGATCAAATTCCTGTGTTGTCTACTTTTTGCATAGAATGGAATAATTTATACTTGGAGGATGTGTTCCAATTGGTTTCATCATCAGAAATTAGATATATGCTATCAATTATGAATCCGTATTCTCACAAATAAAATAAACTCTATACATCAATAACTGTGGTCTGCCAAATGCAGACAACTTTACAATGCACATAATACATTTGTTTCATTTGATAGTTTATCTGATGACGAGGCAGCTGCTAGGTCAGGACAACGTTGGTCTAGCTGAAGAGCTCTCCACTGAAGACACTGCTTTAACAACTATAATAATATATATATATATCAATGCTATGGTATGCCTAAAGAAAGCTAATAAGACAGTTATTAGGTCAGGCTAGGTAAGACATCTCGTCACCCTTTGCTCAATGGCAAACCTGCACTACAGACAAAAAAAAAATATCAGGTGATACACCAAGACGTGCAAAGCTAAGTGATTTAGTGTGAATGGTTAAACATACCTCTCTTCAACACATCTATAAATGTAGGCACTCTGTGGAACGCCGAGTCAAAAACAATCTAATTATCACCTTGTTTTACCCATCTTCATATACATATATTTTTTTTAGCAATGTAACATATAATAAAGTGTAATAAATGTTACAATATATAGGGTGTAATAAATATTGCAATACACACAGATTTATAACATAATTTCAATTTAGACGCATGTAATATATAGGCACATGCAATATGTGCTATAATATATGTACCCGTATCGCGAGGAATTAAAATACTAATAAACTGAAACTTGGAGACAACTTTAATTTCTCTTTGTATGCTTTATATCATGCAAACAAAATACCTGCACAGCCATTGGTTAAAGCTTACATAATTTTATCAGCTGACCAGATTAGTAACCTGATATAGTGGCTGGCCAGAAATCCAACCCTTTCACCAGTGAGCGGAGTTAAGTTCCCCAGTAATAACGTCCGTCTGCGGGGTTATATTTGTTATATGCTTCAGTAGGAACACGACTGTACAATTACTAATATCGATATATTATTCACCATCGAGCGGAATAAATATTTGTACAGTCTATATTACACTTTCAAACTTAGGCCAAATAACAAATTAAAAAGTGTTGGTGATCGTCCCCGCCCGTGCCTGAAAAATCGCCCACCCCTGATTAGATTTCTAGTGGGTTTGTTTAAAGTCTTAAACAAAAGCAACTAGAATTATGACTACTCTTTTTTGTGTGTGGTAGTATATAATATTTCATGTACAAAGAAAAAAACACACCTTTATTGACTACCATAGAACGAATCTCTAAACTGCTTTATTAATCATTTTGAACAATATTGAACTAATTAAATTATGACAATGAGGCTAAGGTATTTCACAGAGCATGGATGTTTACGGGATTATATCGCACTCCAAGGACTACCCTTTATTTGAGTGGATTATTTCTTCGGCTTGCAGCTGCGCAGGTGCACAGTAAGGCGGTCTGGCAAAAAGGTGCGTTGACAATTAGGGCAGGGCACAAGGTTTGCCTGTGAGCTCTCCCATGCGGCTTCGTTCACTTCATCCAGGTTGTATGCACCTCCATTCGCTATAATATGGGCAGAAGGAGAGTGACAATTATTACAAACTATATTAGTTTAACATCATTAATGAAAACAATCTTAGAATTAAAAATAAAAAAATACTAAGAGAAGCTTTAAACTTTAAAACCAAAAGCTAATGACAACTAACACAACAAGGTGAAGGTGGTCAAGGAAAGTAACTATAGTATAGGTAACCAAGCAACTAACCAATTGTAGAAACAGCAAACTCACAAAGGGTAGAGCGATGTAAGAAAATGCTTACAAACAGAGAAAGAATGCATGCAGTGGATAGCTACAGAACTGAAAGTGAAAAAAATCCCACAGGGGAAACCATGAAACTAGTACTGTCTAGTGGCAAAAACAAGTCATTAGAACTAACCATAATTCGCAGGTTAAGGACACCATCACAAAAATATATTCTACACAAGCTCGATTTATGTTTGTGTCAGGTCAGAGAACATATCCTGATTTCTACCCATGCCATGCATATTGTCTGGGAAGAGCAGCTAGGTATACATCAATAGTTGCAATAATATTAATACAGAGACTGTCTACGCAGAGTAGAACTTGGGTCTTTAGTTTACAAGAGCAGTATCTAAATTCTGGTGATACTATTGGAAGATTTATGTATGGTGGGTACTAGATTAAAAAAAAAAGAAAACCACCCTCTCCAGAGTACAGTGAACGACAACCATGCTAAAATTCGAGCAAGAGCTATTTCAGTACGAATTAATAATGAACACGTTGTAGAGGCGGTGGTTCCAGCATGTAGTTTTTATCGATATAGTGGTATAAATTTGAGAAATTGGGAGGGATGGGAGAAAAAAAAGACCAAGACGGTGGCCACAAAAACCAACTGATTCAACTTTTAAAATCTATTAGTCTCCACAATTTCATACATTATTCAACCTAAAACTAGCAGGCTATTTTAGATAAGTATTTGAACAATATATTTAGCATATTACATTTCAAAATCATGTGGATATTTCCATAACCCAGCCTTTCTGACACTTTTTCTAAAAGGTTGTTTAGCAGCCCTGTCACAAAAAGTAAAGTAAAGCTTGTTTTATTTAATGACGCTTCTAGAGCACATTGATTTTTATCATTGGCTATTGGACGTCAAACATGTGGTCATTGTGACATATTTCTTTGGAGGAAACCTGCTGCCACCACATACAGGTTACTCCTTCCGATAAGCAGCAAGGGATCTTTTATATGCACTTTCCCACAGACAGGACAGCACATACCACAGCCTTTGATGAACCAGTTGTGGACCACTGGTTGGAACAGAAAATAACCCAAACTGAAAATGGGTCCACTGAGCAGGATCAATCGGATGACCCACACCGTCACAGGTGGACACTGTACCGCCTGAGCTACGTCCCGCTCCCCCTTAGCCCTGTCACAGAGCAGAGACAGTGCTGCGGGAGTAACTAAGTGGGTACTTTAGGGTCTGTTCATGAACATCCTGACCACTAGAGTAGGCCTACTTTTGATATATTGAGCAAACGAATAGTGCTATAATACAATTTTTTACTAGTGATATACATCTATCACTGTCTATGAAATGTTTCTCGCTTTAGGTTGTATCCTTAATGGACCCACACTTACAGATAGATGTTCGAAGGTCATGACTAGTCTGATAGTTTAATAGTTTTGATATGGATCACAGTTTCATGAATATATGGCTAATGAATACAAATACATACATGAATATATTCTACTGTAACTATTCTGCCGATAACACATTAATGAAACTAAAATATATATGCACCATATATATTTCATCTTAGTGTATTTAGGCTAATAACTTCAGAATAATATGTTTGTCGAATTTAAGCAACTCAAATGTGGCTTAGCATTGCCCAGTCTTACTTTATCAACAAATCATTCATGACAACTTTAACTGAATTTGAACCACCGACACTGTAGCATTGCTGCAACTACATCTACATTATGTACTAATAGTGAACCCTAAAAATAGCACAAATGTGCAATACTTGACTAAACACGTACCTCCTAGAATGAGTCTGACCTCTGGCTTTTTTGGGAGTGGTCGACGCTGTCTTTTGGGGAGCTGGTCATTCTCCATCTGCCATTTCTTGATGCATTGTGGCTCATGGATGGAGATGGACATTGTGCCATACTCCCTGCCACATATGTAGCAGACAACTGATGGGGGTTTCCGGATCATTCCTGGCGCTGAAGGACGGGCACTGGTTTTCTATGTAAAAGAATTAATTGCACAACAAAGATATTTATATAGAATAATGACTTAAATTGACGCTACTTGGCACATTTGACATTACATCATAGGCTTTTCAAAATACAATAATTTTATATATGTTGCTCTATTAATCACTTACAAATCTATATTTTAATTGCACTTTTTGAGGGATCCTATATTTGGTACATTTGTGGTTTAAAGGGAACCGGTATAGCCCACAGAGATTGGTGCTATACTCCGACAAATGCTCTCTAAGCATACCTTTGACTGGTTTTTCAGTTTATGCAACCAAATATAAGTGTGGGGCGGGTGCTACTGCTGTTTTGCAAATGGCTGGGTGAGAGAACGAAAAGTAAAACCTAAGTATTTTAATTTTTTAGAGTAGTACGTACAGGAAATATATTTGATACGATATAAAAGTGTTTGTTAGTACAATTTCATAGCATAATTTACTTGCAGTGATTTTTGAGAAACACATAAGGGGAAAACGTCCCTTTCATGATTGCTGTGCAAATGTTTTAGAGACGTACATACAACTTCCATTAATGTACTGTGTAACAACAGTCTTGAAATTACAGGTTAACCATAAAAGATCGGACACCATATTGGGACCTGTAGCTAAAACAGTAGGGTGCCAGATAAGTCATTTTGCTGGATAACTGATTGTTACATCAGAATGCACTTAACACAACACATGTTGGTTAATAAAGGAAAACGAAAAATTAAATATCAGGAACTGATGATGAGAGTGGCAGCTCATCTGAGAGAGCAGATGTTAAAGGCACTCGATTTTGAAGTGCTTGCACTCGATTTTGAAGCGGTAAGCATTCATTCACTATTACTTGTTCACTTATAAAACTGATGGGGAAATTTGAAATTGCTCTAGTGGAAATAAGTGCTGGATTACTGATTGAACCGGATAAGTGGTTGTCAACCTGTATTGGAAAGTTGGGATATAACTTTAATTACAGTAGATTAACTTGTATCCACTAATCCACATGGTAGACAGCAACATATTCAGGCTGGGACAACCGACACCCATCATAAAACAGCAAACCTTTCAGTATATAAGGGTGCTGCTTGTATAGTGTAGAGTCCCCAAACAACAATGCATGGTACACCAACCAGTCGTGACGAGACTAGTGTTTTCATTACAGAAATGAGCATTTAAACCAAAAGGAACACGATATATTTTCCCACAGTTAGATAACAGTTTTCACAACCCACACGCATTGTATAAAATCAAATAAATAAAGTGCATTGTAATTAGCACTCAGTTGTGAATTGATTTGGAGTTGCATACTGAATCACAATAAGAAGAAAATCACCCCATATTAAGCCGGTATAAACACACTTTCACACAGTATTTGAAAAGCTTTGAATTCCTGCTTAACATGGCTTACCACTAATTCTTATTTTCTGTTATATATATATATATATATATATATACATGGTATATATATATATATATATATTTAGGGTTTTACTTCTTGGCAACATTCAAGATCATATCAGGACAGGCACTGACTTGTGACAGGGCACATCGATGGCGACTTTATTGTGCTACCCCATTGGGAGACCAGGCCTCTGGCATCATGGACTGGTTTCCCACTCAGTCACATTATCCTGAGACTGAGCTAACTAGTCATTGCCCTATCCTAGTAATGCAGAGTACCAGGCTAGGTAGTGACAAGTATCAATTTTGTAATTCATTGGTTTGACTCGGCCGGGTTTTCGAACTCCCGAATTTCCACACGGGAAGACTGCACTCTTACCGATTTGGCCAAAACACCTGGCCATATACAATTGTAATCTATATATGTGTGTAAATATAGTATGTGACAAAGGCGAGGTCACCTACTAAAGCTTCCACTTAATAGCATAAGGGAACAAAAGCATAAGCATGGTAAAGGTTTCAAACTTATAATCTACCACCCACTCTTTACACTGGACTGTGCATTAATTTTGTTGGTAAAAACAGACCTCGTCTTATCACACAATGTTCAATTAATCATATACACTACTAAAGTAAAAGCCACCAGGTCACTCCTGCCGAATGACTTGCTCCTAGCATCTGCACGCTTATGCCAGAAATGATCTAAGCCATTGGGCATCCGATTGTCTTTCGGGGGTCTATTTCCTTTTCACAAAAAGAAAGAAACCTAAAAAAATGTGCTCTAGGCCAGCGCTTTTCAAACTTTTCTTTGGTCGTAATGCGAAGCCGCCTTCCAGCTCTCTGCCCCCTTTCTTCTGTTTGGCCTACGCCTCGGACCGCTGACACACACCAGCTCCAACTACAAGCATGCCTCAGGGGAAAGGACGCGGTCGGAAGGGCTCTCGGGCCGCCCCCCGCACTCCGGGGCCTTCTACCTCGCCCGGGAGGGACGAGTCACCGGCGTCCGTCTCGGTCTCCCCCCCGGCGCCCTCGGACCGTTCCTCGGGCTCCGAGATCTCCTCAGTGCTGGAAGCCATCCAGCGGATGCAACTGGAGCATCGGCAGGCCAATGACGAGCACCGGCAGGCCAACGCCGAGCACCGGCAGGCCACTGCCGACCTCCACGCCCGGATCGACCACATCAGCGCCAACGGGACCCGGCCCGCGCCAGAGGCGCCCCCGCCGGCCCCGGAGCACCGGGCCGCGCCCACGCCTCGGGCACCTGCCACCGCCACGGCCCGGCCCCCGCCGCCGCCGCAGGCGGCCCTCCCCGGAGCCACACACCCGGAGTACGGGAGGTACCGCCACCTCCTGCCCCAAGTACAGCCCCTCGCGTCGCCGGCCTACCAGGAGGAGGAGACCCGGCACAACCCCGCCTCTACGGCCGACGCCGTCAGGGAAATCCTGGCATCCGCCGAGGCGCGACACTCAACCAGACGCCAAGGCATTCCATCTAATTATATCTTCCCCTCCGATCTGGTGAGGCGAGGTCCCGAGAGGAAGCCGGTGAAGAGGGGGGAGGCGACCAAGGATGAATATGCCCTCGCCCTCCTCATCCTCATCGACCACCTGGATTTCCCCGCCCACTCCGCCCCGGGACTCCACCACCATATCTTAGCTATCTGCCGTGACAACCTCATATACCCTTGGGCGACCGTCCGCCACTATTCTGAGGTGGTCTTCACCGCGATCGCGGACGGCACCCTCCCCCACGGTTGGCATGACCCAGTAGCTATAAACCTCCTCAGATTGGAGTCCCTCGCCATGCCCCCCCAGTCCACCACCAGCCAACCCCGCTCCGCCGACCCTGCAAGGCCCCTCCCCCAGTCCCGCGCTCACACCGACACACGCGTGGCCTACAGCAAGGATACCCACGGCCCACTGTGTTATGCCTGGAACCGGGACCCCAACTCCTGCACCCACGCAGCCCCGGGGGAGGTCCACGGCCAGGGGGCGTCCAAACAGCTCCACGCATGCGCATACTGCGCCAATGTGCGGAAGGTATTAACCAGGCACAGTGAGGACGCCTGTCTGGCCAAGCGCGCCCGGGCAGCGGCTCCCGCCTCGCCGGATTTTTAGGGAGCCGGCACCTCCAGCCCGGCACGGAGGCCCCAGACCGGCCCACCCACCCTATTAAAGCCGCCCACCACATTGCTACCAGCCCTCCGGACACTACCGCCCAGCTGCCCGAGGCGCGGCCTGCCCGCCGCCTCGGCACCGCCGTTCCCTCCGGCAACCATACCCGCCTCGGGCCCCAGCGCCCCCTCGGCAAGGCTCCCACCGCCACCCGGCCCCAGTGCCCCCTCAGTAAGGCTCCCACCGCCGCCCGGCGCCAGTCGCCCACCATCCTCGACCCAGACGTCCACCTCGACCCTGGCGACACTGCCTTCCTCTGCCCCCTGACCCCCCTGACCCGCCGCCCCCCGTCCAGCCTCAGGAGGAACCCTCTGCCGCCGATCCTCACGACACCGCCTTCAACAACATCGCCGCCCAGACCCCGACCACCACCCCATCCAGCCCCGAGGACTTCGCTGCCCCCCTGCTCGACCCTCGTCGGACCTCCTCACCGGATCCCGCCAAGGAGCGGGCCTCCCCCTTTTTGGCCGCCCGCTCCCTGTCGACGCAGGCCCCGGACACTCCCCGCCCCGAGAGGGAGCCTGACCCCCTTGTCGACCTAGGCCCCGGACACTCCCGCCCACACAGGGAACCCGCACCTCACACCTCTCCGGGCCCCGCCTCGGGCGCCCCGCGCCCCCGCCTCGGGCGTGCCTCGAGCCCTCTCCTTACTCTTTGGCGGAGGGCTCCTCGGCCCCCCCTCTACCAACTCTGACACTGCTCCTTATGAGCCCCTCACTATTTATCCTCTGCTCCTCATGAGCCCCTGACTCTTTGCTCCTCGCGAGCCCCCTGCTCCTCATGAGCCCCCTGTATTGCTATGTGCCTCCTCAGCCTGTTTACCTCCTCAGTTACCCTGTTTGTACCTTACTTTGTCATTTATTGTTATGTTCACTGTTTCTCTGTATGTTGCCCGAGGCGTCACAATAAACGCCTCAGTTTTCCCACCTCCGCCTCTGTTCTTCCTTCTCGCGCATCATTGTGACGCACAGTAAGAATTGCATTTTGTATTGCGGCCCAGTACGCATATGTGTAATAAATCAGACACAAACTGAATTATGTCTGTTTGTCACGGTCCATTTGATTTATTTTGTAACCCACTAATGGGTGAGGGTCCGTAGTTTGAAAAACCTTGCTCTAGGCAATCAAATTACTTGTGTGTGCAAAGTGGTGGCATCTGGCAGACAGCTCTGTGGAATTTGAGCCTTTGCAATGCAGTATACAAATTCTGATTAGCTTCCGATAGTTTAGCCAACTCATAATGGTGATATATATCATAGCTTTTCCATAGCCTACTGACTGTTCTCAAGCCAATAAGACGGAAAGTGAGATAGGTCTCATGCAGTCTAGTGCTGTCAAATACTGCTATGTAAGCATACATACCCCTCCATTGGTCGGTGCTTTTGATATTGAGGCTAAAGCCTTAGTTTTCCGTAAAAGTCCAAACTAAAACAACATAACATTAATTGTCAATATATTGCCAATGTGTAATTTTGTCTATGTATATACCACATTATATAAGTTAATCCAAGAAATAATCACTAGATAGTTGTTTATTGTAGAGTGCCATTTCATTTAATGTGTTTTATATATATACGTATAACTCAAACGAGTTCAACCGTGGCTGGTTGGGTCGCTCCGTATATTATCTATCTGCTACTGAAATGCAGGCAATCAAATACCTTATCAGCAGCCACTGTGTGGTAAGATAACACCAACACTACAACTGGCCAGCATTGAAAACAAGCCTGGGTACCCGGGCTTATATGCTATGGACAGTATAAATATAACCTCAATAAAAAAAAAAAAATAAAAAAAAAATAAAAATATATATATATATATATATATGTAGGCATTCTTATTTATTTTTCCCAAACAAGAAAAAGCACATACTATCCATATATAGTATTACCTTTGAAATGCAGTAGAAATAATCACTCACACAATACATGTAAACGGATTAAACATTAATATTCTCACAATATATATTATGAATTAAACCGTAATATTTATGAATCTAATTAGTATGTTAGAATACAATTAGCACAATTAGCACATGTTAAGGAGCGGAAATATTAATAGAATATTAAATTCAAATGAAATAACAACAGCAATAAAATGATAAAGCAGCAAACAGAAAATGCTACCACAGAACTAGTACTACACATTTCAATATGAATAACAGAATCACCCCAAAAAATGCATTTGAACGAATAAAGGTTTGCGGAGACTGAATAAAATTCACATAACGGCATACAACTTAACTTATTAATTACTTTAAAAAAACCTTTATTTTCTTTACCGTACTGCCACAAATTAGCCTCAGGAGTCCAATAAGAGCCAAGGTTGGCGCGAAGGAACTTTGTAAGAGAACAGACACAGATATAATATAAACAAGTAAGACCCCCAAGGTACCTATCATACTGAGTACACTAATAAATCACATTTGCTTTACGCCTTTATCACATCTTGAAAGAAGAAGGAAGAAGGAAGAAGTAGCAGAATAAGGTTTATTGGGGTTTTACATCATAGCAACATCTAAGTCAGGATTGATACCGACTTGTGACAGTGCACACTCATGGCGACTTTTATCATGTTTCCCCACTGACTGCCCGTAACATGACCAGATCCCACTGTCACATTATCATGCTACTAAGCAAACCAGTCCTTGTGCTACCCTAATAATGCGGAGCACCAGGCTAGGTAGTAACAAGTGTCAATTTTGTACATCATTGGTTTGACTCTGTTGGAATTCGAAGTCTAACCGTCTGCACGGGAAGCCAGTGCTCTTACCAATTTGGCCACCGTATCCAGTAGCAGAAGTACAAGAAAAAGATGATGTAGCAGAAGAAAGAGAAGAAGGAAAAGAAGGAGAACAAAAAGCAATTGAACAAAATTGCCGGGGGTACCATGTGATAAGAAATTATGTTAAAACATACTTGTCTCTCTCTCGATCTGGCAGTAGCCTGAATAGGCCCGCTTCCAATCGTCGTCTTCGCCAGGGTGGGCTTTCCGTTGCTGGACTTCACTGTCAGCGGTAGCGGCTTGCCTGACTTTGACATGGCGACCGGCGATGGCCTCGCTTTGGCTTTGGCGGACTTGCACACTTGCCGATGGAGCTGGATGCGACCAGCGGGGAAGGAGCGGTCGCAGGTTGTACACTTCACAAACTGGTCGATTCCGTTCGCGCTGCCATCGGACCTGGGCGATGAGAATGCACGCTAGATGAGCATGCACACCAACAAGGGGGGAGGGGGGGGGGTTAGCAATGGAAGCAGGTTGGAGATGTGGGGAGGAGGGGTGGAGGGGGAAGGGTCAGGGTCGGGAAGGGTTTTGATGAGCAGGAGGAGGAAGAGGGGGATCAGAATGATGATGCAGAAGCAAGAGGACGAAGGCAGGGATCAGAATGATGATGATTACAAGACGGCAGAAGATGAGAGGGAAGAGGGAGCAGGTGGAACAGGACGGAAGTGGGTGAGGAGGAGGACGTGGCCGGGCGGGAGGAAAAGAAGGATGAGGGTGTTTTGTTTTGTTCTTGTTTTACGTCCTAGCAATATCTAAGGTCATATCAGGACAGGTACGACTTGTGACAGTACACACTCACAGCAAATTTATAGTGCTGAGCCACTGGGAGACCAGGTTGCCAGCATCATGACCTGATACTGAGCTACCAGTCCTTGCCTTATCTTATTTATTCGGACAGAGGAAGCCTGAGACTGAGATGGGAGAAAGAGGGGTTTATTCAGTACACACAGGTTACACAAATGTTCTAAGTAGGTTTAAATGTTGTTCGTTGTAGGGGTTCAGTCCATCTGATCAATGTCAGCAGATGGGAGAGGTTGGACTTCGGAGCCCGAGGAGGTAGGCCCGGGAGCCGACCCAAAACACAAAGCCAAGGCTCTCGGGGCGTCCACGGGCACGACCTTCGGGACGTACATGCAGACTGTGTCGGGCTCCCAGGTCCCCTGGGCCATTATGGCTGATAGGTCGACCCCCCTAGAGGAGCATGGGGCACAGGGGCGACCCGCGAAGCACGGGGACGAAGAGCGAGACCGCCTGCGCCGGGGTGCGGATGGTCTTGGAGGAGGAGATCTGGATGCGAAGGCCGCTGGGGCTGCACTGGACATCATCCCGGCAGCGCGTGTGCGGACCTCCCCAAGGGGCGTGAGAGGGCGACAGCAGGTTAGACTCGGGGGTGATGGTAGGCACCCTCCTAACTGGGATGGCGAAGAGTTTCTCATCACCCTTCCTCACCTTCTCCGCGAAGGGGGCATCGAAGAGGGTGAGGTCCCTGCCC
Organism: Branchipolynoe longqiensis; assembly: GCA_030323885.1. Taxonomy (NCBI): domain Eukaryota; kingdom Metazoa; phylum Annelida; class Polychaeta; order Phyllodocida; family Polynoidae; genus Branchipolynoe; species Branchipolynoe longqiensis. Next base: position 47,340,493 of record CM059188.1, read on the forward strand.
GCCTCCCGGACCCAGGAGCGGGCCCCAGAGAGGGCATTCACGACTGACGAGTGAGAAGGGTGTTCGCAGTGGAGGTGGGCGATGAAGTGGCCAATGTCGTACGGGGCGTGCGTCAGATGGTCGATGCCTCGTTCGAGCATAAACTCTAGGTACCTCCTTGCGTGGGGATCATGGTTGCGCCAAGTCCCTGGGGAAAGGGCAGCGTGGTGGAGGGTCATGAGGTGCTCGGGCGCCTGCCGGTCGTAATCTGTGGAAGAGAAAGTAAGAAGTCTTGGCTGAAGATTTGGGGGGAGTGCGTGGCCCTTATACGTGTGATCCCCCTTATACGGCACTGCTCCCTAACAATATCGAGGGCGACTCGAGAGTAATGAGCACGGCTAAGGACATCCATGAGGGCCAGCTCGATCCCGGGCTTGTGCTGGACTGTAATCGTGAATGAGTCGAGCACCACAATCAGCCAGATCTTGCGGGCGCACACACCCAGGGTTGGGTCCGTGCCGTGGCCTGACTCGAGCGCCAAAGCCGATGTCACGTTGTCGGTGTTGACGATGACTTCATAACTGCCCGGGGCCTGGGGCCTCAGGAGCTGCACCGTGAGGACGAGGTTCACAGCCTTCAGCTTGTGTATAGTCGGGTATGCAGCGACCATCTCCTCGTTGTAGGCCTCCGAGAAGCACCGGTCCCGGGAGAACGCGTGAGGCCCCTGGTGAGGCACGAGTCGCACTGAATGACCCAGTGGGGACGCGTCGGGGGTGGGACGAGGCAGACACCCTTTCCTCTGGCCACGAAGTCGCAGAACCAGCGGTCGTCGTGCCTGCGGTCGAGGTCCACGTCGACGAAGCCGGTGGTGGGGGCAGCCCATAGGCTGCGGAGGATGCAACACATAAACTTCCTGGCAGATGGAACACCCCACAAGCTGCTGGAGGGCCTTCCTGGTGAGGGTCGGGCGCCCGAGCCATAGCTTGCAGTCGCCGACGACCTCTTCGTGTTTTGGGTCCGGGATGCGGAGGACCAGTGCCTCCGTGTCGAGCTCTATCCCCAGCCAGACCAGTTTTATGGTTGGGGGGCACATGGCCTCCCCAGAATGTCAACAGACAGTGGGTGGGTGCTGGGGGGGGGCGCACAGGCCGTTGGGGTAGTCGTGGGACAGGCGAGGGAGTTGTCTCTACTGGCTCTGCGGGGAAGGGTGGTTTTATCGGCCCGCTGGAGTGCTAAAAATCCAACTGGGACTTCTTACCGGGACTGTCCCTGGATTTCTTCGAGTATCAGCTGGTCTCCGTGTGGTTTGTGATGATCCTCCTGACATTCGCACAGTATCCACACATGTGGGCAAGCTTTTGGGGGACTCTCCCTTCGCTGCCTTGTCACACGACCCGGGGTCTTTGTTCCAGGCTTGTCAGGGTGCACCCATCGCTGCCTTGTCATAGTGGTTGTGGGAGTCGGAACCCGCTTTTTGCTGTTGCTTGCCATGCTGGTGGTTGACCGAGCTCGTGGAGGCGGAGCAAGTGTGTCCGGCCATTGCGATGATCTCGATTTGTACGGCATTTACGGCAGCCATATCCTTCCAGCCATCGGGGAGGCGTCCATCCGCAATCCTGTGAAGATCTCCTCGGAGTATCATCTAACGACTGGCCAGGAAAGGGTACAGTTATCCTGGGCGACAATCTCTTGGAGGTGGAAGAGGGCTTCCAGGGCGCTTGTCGGGAAAGCGCGCTGGTACTCGATGTGCTTTAGGCCCAGCGTGTATTCTTTTCGGGTCGTCTCCCCTTTTTTAATTGATTTCCCTTCATCCCCCCGCTCGACCAGATCGTAGGGAAATAGATATTTAGTTGGAATACCTTTCTTTCTTGTGTTCGCCTTGCCGTCTGCCGCTGTGACGATCAGCCTCACTGCCTCCTCGGCCGAAGAGAGGGCGCCCCTGCCATAAGCGTCATCTCCTGTCCGGTGGTGTCGGCTTCCTGTAGTGCCGCAACCGGGGGAGTGGCCGTGGCCCTTGCGGGTTCCTCGGTGTGTCCACAATCGGCGCTCGCTTCGGTGTTGGGGTGAGGGGGACGGTGAGGACCATGGGCTTGTGTGTCAAACATCGCGGCTTGCTTGTGAGCTGGTGTGACCTCTACATGATATCACCATAGGAGAGGTTGGCAACAGCATCCTGGCGCGGTGGGGGAGGTGCCGGTGCCGGTCTGCTGATATGGGCCGGCACTGTGTTGGTGGCATGCGGGGCACGGATGGCGACCGGGTTGCTTCGTGGTGGTGTATGTTGATGGTAGCGGCCGCCAGGTGGCGGTGGCTTCTGCGAGCACCTTGCTCTGTGCCATTTCCTTATGTTGTTGCACGGCGTGGATCTCCTAATGCTTCTCGATGGGGTCGATGGATGTCTGCATTTTTATCATTCCATCGGCTTGCTTAGCTTTCGCCGATGGCTTCTTTGCGCGGGCGGATTGTGTGTCTGGGAGGCAGCGATGCCACCAGCATGGGGTTGGTCCCGCCATCTTGCGACGTGAACGAGTCGCTCGGGTTGGCCTCTGGCACCACTGTGATCCTTTTCGTGGCGCGCTTTGCCGGTCGGCCTCTGGCATGTGTGAGTCGACGTGTCCGCTGCATGATGTTTTTTGACGTGAGTGCCTAATTTGACTTTGTATAGCTTTGTGACGTGGGTAAACTTGGGTAGAGACATGGGTGCAGGTGTATAAAACAATACGCTTTCGAAATTATGGGCCAATGCCGAGCACCAGGCTATAGGAAGCCACAAGTATCAATTTTGTAAGTCATTGATTTGACTCGACTGGGAATCGAACTCCCGACCTTCCAGACGGGAAGCCTGCGCTCTACCAATTCAGCCACCGCCTCCGGTCTGAGAAAACGTGTTACATGTGAGTGACTTGGCATACAGATAGATTTTCACTGTGCGCGCGCATTGAATTGGTTTAGCACAGAAGATATTTTGATCAGTGCGTCTGATATTCAAACGATTGTATTATATAGATATATATATATATATGCATCTGTTGTCGTTTGAATAACAGATGTATAGGTTGCCATTCCCCTCTAATTACATTAATATATATACATATATGTTTGTAATTATTTTGATTTAATATAAAATATTTAGTGGTTAACTCGGCTAAGCTTGCCATATAAGCCCTGTTCACACGGGCAAAATGTGAGGCGAATCAGGCAAATCGAATCAGGTGAGGCGAATTAGGCGCCCGTTCACACGGGCACTGTGTGAGGCGGAAGTGGATATCTGCGCAGGAGCAAGTCCAGACTAACCAGCGCCAGTTTGGGTTCGTCGACGTCGGCCGAGAGAGTGTGGGTTCGACCTAGATATGTATTTAATGAATCTTATTGGTTTGGAACGATCAAAACTTCTGCTGGGCAGTGAAACCCTAAAAATAAATCATGAAAAAAATATCTGTGCGTAGATAGCGGTTTCATTAATTAAATTATAATATGCGCTTTTGATCGACCGGAAAGTCAACAAACTAAGGTCGACTGCGCATGCGTGTGAGGTGCTTAATCCGCCTCAGTGCGTCCACACGGGCAAAATAAATCGAATCAGAGAAATCGCCTCACGTAGACTACCTCGCTTAGGTGGTTTACACGATCCGCATCACGTGAGTCGAATCAGCCCTAATCCGCCTCAGACGTGCGTTCACACGACAAATGTGAGGCGAACTAGGCAAGTCGCTTTCTACGAATCGATTTACATTGCCCGTGTGAACAGGGCTATAATAAGCCAATTCAGCATTAAACATTATTTTAACATGCAGAATAGTTTTTTTTTTCTGAATTCAAACAGAAAATATAAACAGTCATTATATTAATTAAAAACTACTTGGCAAAATACATATATTTTTCTGGTTAACATATATATTCATCCGAACATATATGTTTTCTCTAACCAGATTCTGCTTATCTGAACATTATTTCCCGCTGGAGTGTTTTATTTTCATACTATTAATGAGTATATGGTGCATAATCCATTATATGAGTATAAATAATTGATTTGTTGTATATTGTTGGCACCCCAATCCCCCCCCCCCCGCCCCCCAGACACATCACTCGGTGACTAATGCTAACCATTCTCACTCAGTGCAGAAACAATAGTACGCAGATGGAAAACTCAATTGTGCAAATAGCATTGATGGAGATTAGCAGAATCTCGTTAGGAATTGCCAAGTAATTTTTAATTGGCGTAATGATTGCTTCTAGTTTTTGTTCAAATTTGAAGGATTAGCTGGCCCAAATAATTCTCCATTGAGATTTAAGATTCATACTTATTAATATTAGATAATTGGTAAGCTTTACCAAATGGACAACTACAGTAAAACCTCTCTAAATCGACCGACCTTGGGAACGACTTCAATTGGTCCATTTAGGGAGGTAGTCGGTTTAGGGAGTTAGAACATGGTTACAATAGTATTGTTGGGACCCAAATAAAGTGAGCAATATAGGGGAGTGGTCGATCTGTGGAGGTGGTCGGCTATGGAGGTTTTACTGGATATACAATTTTGAATAGCATATGCATAGATCAGTATACCTTCTGTGATAAACGAATTGAATGCACACATTCCTTATTATATGTATGTAATTTGAAAATATCATTAAATGAGAAAACGCAAGGCTTATCTGCAACGTCTAAATATAAGTCTAACTGTAATTCAAAACACATACAAATGCTACATGTACCATTCTTTGGGTTTCAAATGTCGATTTGTGATATTCAGTGCGGGCGGGGGTTTAGGCCATTGTGGGGGTCTGGTATTGTCACTTTTGTTACACTTGGTAGTCAGTCATGTTTCTGAACTGCCATTGGCAACGGTGTGGCCGAATTGGTAAGAGCATCCTGGGTGGGGAGGTCTTACTTTCAAACTCCGACCATGTCAAAATAATGACTTACAAAATTTACACTTGCCACTACCTAGCCAGGCATTCGGAATTAGCAGGATATGGCAAGGACTGATTAACTCAGTTCAGGATAATGTTACTTCAGAGTGGGACATCGAGTCAAGGTGCCGGTGGCCAGGTCTTCCCGTGGGGCAGCATTATAAACAGTGTGCACACTGTCACAAGTCGACACCGGCCTGATATGACCTTAGATGTTAGCAGAACGTAAAACCCCAACAAACAACAAGCCGTCGGTAGCACACGACTCTTACAAACATGAACAACATATTGCACATGTGTTCTGGAGCTTTTCTACCGGTAGTTTTACAGGCTTTTAATAAAGTTTTGAATTCAATACACTATTGTGAACAGGTTTGTTTGTTTGTTGTTGTTTTACGTCCTAGCAACATCTAAGGTCATATCAGGACGGGTACCGACTTGTGACAGTGCGCACTCATGGCGACTTTATAGTGCTGTCCCACTGGGAAACCAGGCCGCCGGCACCATGACCTGGTATCCCTGGTATCCCACTCAGTCACATTATCCTGACACTGAGCACACCAGTCCTTGCCCTATCCTAATAATGCCGAGCGCCTGGCTAGGAAGCGACAAGTATCAATTTTAAAGTCATTGGTTTGACTCGACCGGGACTCGAACCCACGACCCCACGATCTACCAGCACGGGAGACGGACGCTCTAACTCATTCGGCCATCCCGTCTGGTGGATTGTGAACAGGAGATTATGACTGAATGAACGTCACTTTTATAATGCATGTGGAAAGACGCACCCATATTTAGTACACGTCATTCTCAGAGCAAATAGGCATACAACAGACGTGGTGGTTGAATCGGTATAGCGCAGGCTTCCCATGCAGAAGGTTGGGAGTTCGAATCCCAGCTGAGTCAAACCAATAACGTATAGAATTAACACGTGTTGCTACCTAGCCTGGCATTAATACGACAGGACACGGACTGGTTAGCACAGTATCAGGATAATGTGACTGTGGTATATTGAGTCATGGTGCTGGCAGCCTGGTCTCCCAGTGAGGCAGCACTATAAAATTGCCATGAGCGCGCACTGTCACAAGTTGGTACCTGTCCTGATATGACCTTAGAATTTGCTAAGATGTAAAGCAACAACAAACAAACATAGCAAATACCACAGTGCGCCATGTTGATTCTGTGGAGTGTTTTATACTTCCTGCTGTGAACCTTCTACACCGACACACCTGAATGGTTGGGGATGTGTCGCATATCCCGCACCTTGGATCTCGGGGAGTTTGAAGCCCCTGCCCTGCAGAGTTTTAAACCACTGCCTTGTGGTACAGGTTCTTGACAGAACCGAAGGCTAAGGGAGCAAACCCTGAAGAGAAAACCATGTCACTGTGGCAGCATCAAGGGCGGTTGATGTATGGAACTCCCAACATCTCCCGACCAGTCACTGCAGGGACAAATAGTTTTGCGCCTGTCTGGACATTTTCTTGCCGGTGTGAAACTTCTATTTGCTCCCCGAGAGAGTGCCACTGGTAACTTGCAAAAGCCAGCAGCACTTCAACACTTTTGCGGGCAGCTTTCATGAAATGATCAAGAGAAACCTGAAGCTGTGAGACATTAAGACCGAATCATGGACATCACTCTCACAGCAGAGAGCTAAATGGAGAGCGGCAGTCAAATAATGAAAGCAGTCTTTGTCACATCACGACCGACAGCATGATGATGATGATGATGATGATGGATCTCGGGCAAGCTTCATTCTAGCACTGTTCTAGTCCATGCCCAGTTTCTATGGCAACCAGAATGCCTCTGACTCTATAGTTATATAACTCAAGGGAACTGCGGCCACCAGTTGATATTCCATAGCACACACACACACACACACACACACACACAAACACTTCAACGGAACTATGTACCTTACAGTTATACTAAAGCTCGAGCATTATTTAAATATTACACAATACATCCGTGACACCGCCCTCCAGTAAGCCTAGCGCGATCGCTTATACAAACAGAGCATTGCAAAAACTATTTTTGATTTGGCCAACATCCAAATGCATTCTCGAATCAAACTGACTTGGAGGTCACAACATGATTGCGCTTAGTCCATGATCTCAGTGGTGAGTGTGTGTGTGTTGGTGGGGGGGGGGGGGGGGGGGGGAGGTGATGTACATACTTTAACTGAAGCGATTAGACAAGGCATGGTCTAATTCTTCTGTAGTGGCTATACCCGCCCTGTTTTCTAAGTTGAAGCAGTCACAACTGTAAACATAGGTCCGATTACTTAGCTTAAACTTTATAGTTGCAAAATTCGATGGGTTTGAGTTTCTGCCATAATGTTTGGGATATCTATAGTGGGTTGATCGTGATGATCTACTCGTTAGTTTAGTTTGAAGTGACTTTTATTTTAAAGGTTAACTTTTTAATATTAGGGATATTTGAAGTCGAAACATGTAACTTATATAGCCAATATTCCATATATAATATAATACACAACACTATTATTCGATCAATCAGCATGCCAGTCACACACCTAAAAACAATAGTAAAATATCAACAATTTATTTTATACTTTCTAGGGAGGCGTGTTGGGTCGGTGGGGGGGGGGGGGGTGATGAAAAAGTGGAGGTTTTGTACGATTGTGAAAATGTTGATAATTGTGACAGACCCGTTACACCGGCACCGCTAGAGGGCCAATGCCGCTAGCTGAGGGAAGGGGGAATGGGAGGGAAGGAGGGGGGGGGGGATAAGGGAGGGGAGAGGGGGAGGAAGGTGTAGGGGGAGATTGGGGGAGGGGGACGGATAGCGGAAGAAGGCGGGTGGAAGTGGAGAGAGGAGGGAGGGAGGGCATGGGGGAGGGGGGGGGGAGGGAGTTAGGGGAGGGCATGGGAGCATCTGGGTCTTTTCACAGCAGGTGCTAACATTTTAATAACAAATAAAGGTCGTCACTGACGTCATAAAGGAACAAATGACCAAACCCACAACCACACCCACAATAACACGGCCTGGAGATTCACCAAGCTACATTTGCCATAGTGATGGTGCAGTGTCCTCAGATTGCCAGATGCAGCTAGTTTTATCAGCTGTCAGTTAGCAGCGCCCGCTATACCCCTGTCATACTAGGCTTGGGACCACTAGGGAAAACCTGGGACCATTTCGGTCACAAGAAGGCTTTTTGTGCAACACATGCAACTGTCTTACGACCAAAATGAAGAAAATTTATTGGCGATGAGTGAAGAGGAAATAAAGACCTTTTTACAACCACTTGCGACCGTCTGCGATCACCAGTTTTATTTGGTTTTTTTTGTTGTCGCAAGTGATTGCAAGCCCCTACTATGACTGGGGTGTGAGCATTTTGTAAGAAAGTATTGGATTACCCGAAGGGGTGTCCAATGTGGTGCTACAGACGGATAATTTTGTTGTTTCGGTGCAATGCTGCGCTGCCACGATTTAGGAAATTAATTTGTCACCTCAGTTTACATCAATGTTGCTAAAATAAGCAATGTGTTATATGATTAATTAATCTATTATACCATCCAAATTACATTTATTCTGACCTAATCTAACTAATAAAATAGTTAACACTCACTTATATGTGCTCTATAATCCATTATGGGAATATAAACAAGGACACTACCTATCTTCAGTTCCCTATGTAATAGTATAGCACTGTATACTATCTATCTGACTCTGTTAGTATGTCATGGGCCACACTGGCGCCACCTGTGAGGGCTCTAGGCACTGTATGCCGGCTGCGTCTGGCCGTTAACGCCTATAGGCCCATCGGGACATATAATAAAGTAACAATCACATATAATGTACCATATATATATATATATATATATATATATATATATATATATATATATATATATATATATATATATACATGCATGTATGCTTATATATTATATGTTATTACCTTTCTATGGATGTCTCTTTCATATTGTTGTTTATTTTGTATCGCACGCATAATATTTATATGGTCTGTCACGACAAACAAATGAAAGCACTAGTATGTTCAGTGTGTGTCTATTTTAGAAGGGGGGGGGGGGGGGCTGTTGCCTAGCACAGGTTCCTGTATGGTGTGTTCCTGCTACATACATTGTGTATCTATTAGAATGTATTGACCCCCCCCCCCCCCCCCCACACACACACACACAAACCGCCAAAACTGCTACCGCCAGTGGGCTAGTGACTATACACGTGGAGTGGTGTACTAACTATACACTACCTACCATAGTCTCCCTCCCTTCGTAGCCTACATAACACAGGTAAAAATGTAAACCGTATACTGTCAACACACGCCACTTTCTGGGCCATGCCCATACCACACCAGCCCATCCCAAATTTCCCCTCTCGGTACTCCAGTGAAAAAAGAATTTGTGTATTTTCCCAAATTAATGGTGTTCTTTTCACATTTTCTTTTGATGTAGGACATTTTTTATTTTACACATCAGTATATTAATACTTTGTACAAAATATGCAAAAAGTTGTATGTGTAGGCAAGTCTTGCTTATTACAAATGTCCTACTTTGGTACTCCCGTGAACAAAAAAGTGTGTAGTTAAAAAAGAAGTGTGTATTTTCCAATATCTTTTTGGGGGGCGAACAAAATTGTAATTTAGCGTATAGAGGGAGTGCACGTGACGTCATTACTTAGCAATCGGCTGTCAGCGGACTGCCATCTTGGATTACGAGCACCCTCCCTAGCCATGTTGTGAATGCATGCAGATGCAGTAAAACAGAGTTTTCTTGTGTTCAAAACAGTGACAGATAAACCAACAAATCAGTAAATAACCACAGTGTAGGCAGTTGCAAGCCTTCTGTATGTCATCCAATATGGCCACTGAAAGTTGCCTCTTGATGCCATTACACCCCCCTCTATTGGCATGCTTAAGCTTAAAGCGGTACAAAGTAGACACATTGTATGGGTAGGCAGCTGGGTAGGTCTACTATACATATAGTGCACATGCGCAACAACGCCCGGAAGTCATAAGCAACCTCTCCATAACACTGGACAACAGCTATAAATCAAACAGAGCGGCAATCAAATATACATGAGCTCTAACCATCACTATGTTTGCTTAGGCTTGTTTGTATTTGCGTTTTACATCCTAGCAACAGCATAGCAGGACGGGTACCGACTTGTGACAGTGCACTCTCATGGCGACTTTATAGTGTTGTCTCGCGATTTCATAGTGCTGCTGCGCGACTTTATAGTCCTGCCTCGCTGTGTATCACATTATCATAACATTGACTCAACCAGTCCTTGCCACACCTCCGATAGGGTTGAGAGTACCTGATTTGACGAACTTTTGACCTTTGACCTTGTACGAACATTAAAAATATATACTTGACTCACTATACTGCCCAGATTCGGTGGAACTATAGAATGTATAGCATTAGAAAACCGAATTTAGCATATAATGACATTATGAGGTTATTACTCCGGCTGCCTAGGTATCACAGTGCTAGTCAGCTGTTTGCTAATATTGATGTGCTAGCCTTCCAGGCTGTTATCAGGAATCTAATATTAAAATTTATTACTAGACTTGACAAGTCAGAAAATGTTATAATACAGGGACTTGTAAAATAGAAGAGAGTGATCTCAGATTTACCTCTGCCATATGGAGGCATTGGTACAAACTACTGTATGTAAACCAACATTTTGATATTGGTTAGTATGGTAATGTTCATATTATTACCTATATCCTATTCACATTACTTTTTATATCTACCTACTATGGACCAAATTATGTAACTACCATAATCCTGAGTCTGAAATGAAAAATTGAATTGAATTGAATAAAGTCCATGTCTATAGCTCCTTGTTCGTTTTGTAAATTACATCTACTCTTTCCATATCCTAGCAATGCCGAGTACCCAGGGGCCGTATGCACGAATCGGGGTTAGGCTTACCCGGAGTTAAGGCACTAGCCGCGGTTAGCTACCTCAGGGTAGCGGGGGGTTTGAGAAATGTGTGAATCGGTATGCACCAATGTTTTAGCCGCTGCAGATAGCTAACCGTGAGTTTATTTATAGATTTGGGAATTCCCTCGATTTGACAATATGAATAATACCGCCAATGCGGCACAGGCGTTAATATCGGTTCGAATTTAGGGTTAAATTGATAAGATTTCACTTATTGCGTATGTAATTCTGTTAAATATGACAGCATTTAACAGATTTGGGCGTAATATATTCCCGCCCATTCGGCGGCGACGGCGGTGGCCATGTTTGGTTGACGTTTGGACAGTATGGATATCGACATCGATGCAGCGGCGGCGATTTGTTTACTTTACACTCGTCGATTGGAAAATATTAATATCGCCGCCGTTACGGCAACAGCGTTAATCTCGCTTCGATTTTAGGGTTAATTTAATTAAATTTCACGATTTGCCTATGTAATTCTGTTAAATATGATCGCATTCAATAGATTGAGAGCCACACACTCACACTAACCGCACCGGATAGGCCCTAACCCCAACTCAGAAAGTGGTTTAGCTTAGCCTAGGTTAAATTCCGCGGCTAGCGCTAACTCCGATTGGTGCATACCGATTTGTCACATTTAGCCGTGCGGGGCTACCTTAGCCGTGGATACGGCCCTAACACCGATTGGTGCATACGGCCCCAGGAAGGTAGGGACAAATATAAATTGTGTAAGTCTTTGTACAAAAGGTGAAACAGGTGAGAGACACTCATGTCCCCCCCCCCCACACCCCCCAACCAACTCTGGTCCGTTATGGAGGACCTTTATTTGTTATTAAAGTGTTAGCACCTGCTGTGAAAAGGTTGTTTGTTGTTTGTTGGAGCTTTACAATTACATCCTGGCAACATCTCAGGTCATATCAGGATTGGTACCGACTTATGACAGTGTACATTCATGGTGACTTTATACTGCTGCCCCACTGGGAGATCTGGCCGCCAGACCCAAGACTCGATTTCTCATTGTCACATTATCCTGATACTGAGCTGACACATTCTTTGTGTATCATAGTAGCGTCGAGTGCCAGGCAAGGTAACAACAAGTATAACTTTGGTAAGGCATTGCCAATGCATACTCAGGATAAGTTCATCAACCATGTACAGTATATCATGGTCATGGAACCAGTGTTATGGGAATGATATAAACTAAGGGAACATATTGGGATTCAAACCCACAAGTCTACTGGGTTAGCGTCCTAACCATTAACCTATCTAGGCTGCATGATGCAATCACACAATCCATGCCAATCCGTCTATCTGGCTCCTTGCAGACAACTGTATATAAATGATGTATGAAGTATGTAGGTATATATATATATATATATATATATATATTTATATATTTAAATATATTTTTTTAAATGAGCATTGCACGGCGTAAAGCAAGCATCAATCAATCAAAACTTATCTTTGCCGTTGGTAGTGTAGAGACGGGATATACACAGTGTGGCGCAGGTTATTAACTCTTTATACCACTTACATATGCTTACAATCACATACAGATAAACAATATCTAATGGACAAGCGTGCAGGTAATATAGCAGAGCAGTATGCCCATTGCTTCAGTTGGTTTACATAGATTATATATCTATATATAGAAATATATATACCTCTATATTTATACATATGTATGTATATTTATATATATATTTATGTGTACATATACATATATTTGTATGTAAATATTCCTGTATATGTACAGGTATATACATATGTATATATTTATATATATTTGTACATAAATATACTTGTATAAATACAGGTATACAATTATATATACATATTTATCTATATATAAATAACCATACAAATATATGTATATATATGTAAATATTATGTATATATAAGTATATATATGTATATAATGTATATATATATATATTATATATATATATATATATATATTACGATGGCGGAAGTTCTACTATTTTACTATTCCTGTACAGACCCAGCCAGTGCTGGTACCCTACAGTTAAAGCTTTGGCGCCCGGCCATGTTGGTACACCTGTACATCTACTGGCGAGAGCTCGTCCAACATCGATATGGTGTGGTTCTGATCACCTTCAAGTTTAAGGGGACCGTTTTACCCACAATACCCCGAGAAGACATTCCAAGTTACCGCATATAATTTGTCCTTGGTTTGACTCTTAGAGGCTGTTGTGTCCTCGCTACATTTAGGGTCATATCAGGACGAGTGACTTGTGACAGTTTGCATTAATAGGAAAAAAGAACCGATACTCTACTATTAAATTATTATCCAGATATTGAGCCAACCAGTCCTTGCTCTTTCTGAATACTGCAGACCGGATGCAGTGGCTGAATCGGTAAAGCGCAGGCTTCCCATGTGGAATTTAGGGAATTTGAAAACTGGCCGAGTCAAACCACTGACTTACAAAAATTGATACTTGTTGTTACTTAGCCTGTTGTTGGGCATTACTAGGATAGCGTAAGGACTGGTTCGCTCAGTATCAGGATAATGTGACTGAGTGGGAAATCAGGTCATGGTGCTGGTGGCCTAGTGTCCCGGTGGAGCAGCATTATAAAGTTGCCATGAGTGTGCACTGTCACAAATCGGTACCAATCATAATATGACCTTAGATGTTGCCAGGATATCAACAAACAAACATAATAATGCGGAGTACAAGGTAATGTAGTGGCAAGCAGCAATTGTGTTAAGTCTTCGGTTTGACTCCGCTGGGAATTGATTCCACGACCTTCCATTGAAGTGCCCTACCCAGGCACCCATTGCTTTCGGTATTAAGCACATATATACCGCGTCTACCAAAAGAAGGACATACTCACTTTAAATATACGTGGCATATCAGTCCGGTCTGGTACCTTTAGGATTACATGCATGTCAGTTCTAGTCCAAACAAAGTTGTGTGGAGATTTAAATGTCTACAAGTACAAGTACAGAGCGGATTTGTAGTAAATGATGATCAGTATAAGTAGGTTGTGTTGGCTCACTGAAAATACCTTAATATCAACATGCAACATACGTTACGGCACATTCAACGTACATTAGCCTCCACTACTGTCAACTACGTCCAAGTACACTAGAGCACACTAGACTACATTAACAGTGCAAAGACTTTGCCACAGTACATTTGCCTCTAACGTAGCGCTCTTTTGAACATGTCCAAAGATTAAAATCGGAACTCACGGCCCACCCACGTTATTACCAGGTTAGCATGACGGAGAAGTATAGATGCCGGTACGTTCAACTATGTTCAACTACGTTAGCCTCCACTATGTTCAACTCTGTGCACTAACGTGTATGTGACCGGGCCTTAAAACAAAACAGATATGTGATGTTTTGTATAGCAATTAGTGAGGCAATACTTCCATTAAATTGATCATGTCTACAGTGTTCAAACTGGCTAACACATTGAATTTAAACCGGCACGGTTTTTGTTGCTGTGCACTGTGCCTGTCAAATGATTCAAAAGCATTATAAATAGATAAATAAAACACACAGAATCATAACAATAGAACTTCTATACAATAAAAAGAAACAACAATACAATTTTCATGAGTTAATTTTGGAGATATTTGAAGTGTTAATATGCCAAATTAATGTTGGCATTGGAATGCTAGACACCATAGGCTTGAGCCATGTCAGTTTCTATTAAATTAACATAGCATTCCTTCTATGCAGCAATACATGTTCACCGAATGCACCAGTATCTAAGTTGGAATTGTAGGATCAAATGTAGGTAAGTGCTTCTGTGCAGCTTTAAACAGAGCATAGTAAAGAAGACTACATTGAAAATAGGTCTGTAACTATGTTATCTCATAGTGGAGTCACCGAGAAAAATGTGTGGAAATAGGCGACTGCACTGATGCATAATTAAATTTGCATAGTCCGATGGTTTTGAGTTTTTAAAAGATAAATATAATAGGTTGATCGTTATTATCTACCTTATGTTACTTTGAAATAACTTTTTTTAATGGCTAACTTTTGAGATATTTGAAGTGCGGACATGCTAAATTAATTTAGGCAAGCACGCCAAAACCCTGACAGCATAATCTTCTGCAGTAACAGATTCTGGTAAATTGCCTCCATATTCCCTTCTATGTGGTTACAGATGTTTAATAAGTGCACCATTATCTAAGTCTGATATGTAGAATAAAATCTAGATAATTATTTTGGTTTTGAAACTTTTATGCTTTCATCGGACTATGCAGCTTTAAGTAGAAGTCACATTGTGAATGGGTTAAAAGAAAAACCGGTGTACATTTGCAGATACATAGCCAACTATGCTCTAGCACAAAGATTAGAATCGCATCGTAAACAATGTCATGAACTATATTAATCTTCGCTCACTTTCATCCTCAATATTGAAATGCACACACATTTATTGTTGTATTTCATCTTCAATAATGAAATACACACACATTTAAGGCATGGACACATTCATGCATGCATTCAGTGATTCACGTTTGTATTTCACCTACAATAATGAAATGCACACATATTTATTGGATGTATGCATTCATGTATGCAGGCACCAATGCGCATGCATGCGTCAATTTCACCAAATCCACCATATTTCAAAATGGCCAAGCGCACAGAGCGTAACAAATATGGTCTGGTGAACATACATTGGGAAACTAAAAATAGATATTGATTGAACAACGAATCAATAACCGAGCATCAAACTGACAACAGTCGCACATTTCCAGTAGATATAATCCATCGCTCGGTAGACGTGGTTGAATCTTCTTTTACACCAAGAGCAAAAACAGTTTAATAATGATTATGTAAAATATGTTTATGTGTATGCCTAATATGTGCATCGTTGGTAGACATCGCAGATATATAACCCCCTCCCCCCTCCCACCCCCCACAATTCTTGTCTTTTTCCCCAGCCAATAAGCATTTGTGTTTATACTATTAAACATGTTAGTGTAGCAGCTTAGTCAGAAAAAATATATATGATTCTGCCATTTTCCTCATATTCCCAACCCATAAACATGTGTGCTTATGCTACCTAGCATGGTAGTGTGCCTATGTACATTTTATTTATTTTATTTTTGTTGTCCATTAGTTGTTTAAGCAGGGGAAATTTCAGTCATAGACGACTGGTCTTCCTCATTCCACTGCTGGTCGATAGAAAGCCCGAGCCTACACTTTTACCAACCCAAGGAATTTTTAACCTCCCACACCACATAGACATGGTATGAGAGCAACCGGCCTTTGATGACGCTGTAAGTTATACACAGCGGTGGAAATCCAAATTGGCAGAGCTGGGGGCATGGGGAATCGAACCACCGACCCTCAGATTAGGAGTCTGAGCTAGAAAAAAGTCAGACACTCTAACCACTCCGCCACAGAGAACGCCACACCTTTTAGTATGGGAAAACTGTGACTGTTCACGCAAGATCCTATTGGATCCATATATGTTGTCAATCTGGAAGTGTAGAGCAGGCGAAACCTGTTATAGAAACCTGTAACAACTAACTAGTGAACTATTTGTTCTTCCTCTAAAAATGTGAGTCTCTTATGAACATGCAAAAGGTTGGGGGCGGGAGGGTGAACTGGGACCTTTGGTTTTTCTGCATCTGTCTTAATGAAGAGTTTTCTCCATAAAATAAAAGCTGGTAGTTTTTTGTTGTCACAAAAATCAAAACACCCAGTTCAAATTTTCTTGAGACTGAGATTCGAATAACTTGTGTCTTTTAACTCATGATTAATTTAGGTTTGAGACTTGCGACAACTACTCTAAATCCACCCTTAATACATTTGTCTTTATAACTACTCCACAATTTCTTTATTTGTAAAGGGTTGAAGGTAAACAATAATCAACTCATTCATTTAAATCCCATCTACAAAAAAAAAGGGGAAAAGGCGAAGACTTACAACAAAAACATAAACAATAACAACAACAAAACTGAAGTTAAAATCCATTCTTATAAAGTTCCATAAAATGACAGCAACGATTATGATCAGTGGAACATTTGTTTAATATTATTTGTAGCAAAACGCCGTATTCATATAACTAAATCATAACAATAGGCTACAGTCCACGTTTGTTTGTTGGAGTATTTACCTTCTGGCAATATATAAGGTCATATCAGGACGGGCACAGTTCACGAACCAACAACCATAATTAGTTTATTCGCATTCAATTTGCACATAATGTGACTCATTGCCCTATAAGTACTTGGTTCTTCTGGCCAAAGTGTACAGACTACTCTAGCTACTCCACTGATGCCTTCATCCTCAGCGATGACCTTAGTGTGCAGTGATTCGTCCTTGAGCAAGTGCAGCGATTATTTTGGGAGAATGATCACTCATAGACTAGAGCGTGTTAACCCATGGGAATGCCACGATCGTCTATATTTATCTTGATTCTTGATAGATTTCCACTATTTCCTAAATATTCTTGGTGCTCATCACCTAAGTCACCCTTAGTCAGCCACTTGTCAGGAAGGCCACTACACAGCTGACCCGGGACCGGTTCAGTGCATCGGAAGCGGAAGCTATAGCAGCGCCATGGCGCAATTGGCGGCAGCAGTCGGAACTAATTCACCACCTACAGGTTTGGACACTGAGAATCCTCCTGTAAGGCATGAGTAATGTTCAACGCACTAACCAGGCACACGGGGGTTAAGCAGGCAGCAGGCATCCGCACGATTACCATGTGTATGAGTTATATTTATATTATATACATACAACATATACGAAGTTACTGAAAGCCTTTCAGGTTGATGTCGCCTATTTGTGACCTGATGTGATTTGAAAAGAAAAGAGCGAGAAATCTTAACAAATTTGACAACTATGATAATGAAGTTTATGGAGACTTATTCCTTGAGTGAAGAATTGCAATAGGAAATGAGGTATTACCCGAAAGAAAATTTGACAAATTTGACAACTATGATAGTAGTTGATGTGTAAAGGGAAATGGTGGATTCTAACTGGTCCTCCTCACACTAAGCAACCCGTCAGACAGCTGACTTCCACAGCATCATCATCAATCAAAACGCACCAATGTACATCCTATCTTCACCACTCATCCTATTATCATTCCGTAGTTTAACCACCATTAAATTAAGTTGTGGAAATAACTGCTAGTATCTACGGTTGATAGACCATTGTATCAGTGCTGATATGTAAAGTAATCTATGGAATTAAAAACTATTTATGAAAACAAAAAGGTTCAATGGCAAATAATCAACATTATAGAATACTAATTAGGGTGGTAGCGATGGAGATCAGAATTAGTATACTACATGTGAATAGGAAAATGTTAGCAATTGTGAAAAACCCCTTACTGATGCATATTCTCGATCCACTAATTATATAATTGTAAAATGAATCACAGTAATATCCCATATTGAGTTTGTTCAAATCCAAAAATAACTATGGTTATTTATCATCAGTGGATTTCAGCAGTGATTTATTGAACACAATCTACCCGCATTGCCTACTCCTTTGTGCACATGGATATATGCTCTTTGAAGCCCCCCACCCACCCACCTTTCACCAACATATATGGCGGAAAGCATTGATGGTACAGTCTCTTGCTATCCGGACCGCACTTCGTCCACACCTCTCTCTATCTCCTCTCCGCTGGCCTTGCTCCTTCCTCCTTGATATGTCTGAAAAGAGTTCAAGGAGGGGGAGCCCACCAGCATTTCACTTTCTACCCTTACTCTGTCCGTGTCTTTGGCTCGCTGGATGGTCGCCATCGAGCAAATAGACACGGTCCTTTGACTCAACTCTCCTCATTTCTCTTTCCTAGACTCTACCCTTTTTTTTCCCCTCCCAGGCATACTTCTCCCCCTGACCAAGGGAGTTGTTTGCTTGGGTGGGGCCCTTTACCTTTAGGTTTCTCTCGCTTTCTTCTCGTTGCTGGAGCCACTGGACCCATCTTTACCCGCCCTTCCTCGGAAACCCTTGCTGCTGTCTGCTGGATACAAGTGCTGTGCTACCGCCGGACCGGAGATTCTGGACCGCCCCAACGACTCGTCGTTTAATCGTTGTAAAGACATCCCCCAGCTTCTACAACCGCCCCACGGCCCCACCAGAAGATTATTCTTCAACCAAAGATTGGGCCGATTTATCGGAGCCTCTCTATAATGTTGCAGTTCTGCAACCGGTAACCGTCGTAAGGTTACAAACAACCCAGTATCTATCTATCGATGGTACAGTTAGTCAAACAGATCATGTAATGGTGCTTACAATGGGAGCTCTACTGCGAATCTAATGGGAATGATTGTCATTGGAACCTCACTGATGCCAATTTAAAGCTAAAAGCCCACCATTGTAAATCTAGTCAAAACAAGCACAAAACAGCTGGGAACTGGTCATGTAATTAAAGCTGCATAGTCCGATGAAATATAAAATTTTAAAAACCAAACCAATTATCTAGATTTGATTTGACATATCTAACTTAGATACTGATGCACTTATTAAGCATTTGTTTCTGCGTAGAAGGCAATACTGAGTCAATTTAACAGAACCAGTTACTGCAGAAGTCTATGGTGTCAGAGTTTTGGCAAGCTTGCCAAAACTAATTTTCCATGTTTGCACTCAAAATATCTCAAAAGTTTACCATTTAAAATAAAAGTAACTTTGAAAGTAGATACTAGTGATCGATCTAATATATTTATCTCAGAAAAAATAGAGAAACAATCGGACTATGCAACTTTAAGAAGGAAAGCTGGCAGGGATTTATAAGAATAACTTATAAAGTTTGACATAATAACTGTGAACATATTTAATAACCAACCATGTTTTCACTCTCGGTAAACATGCCCAAATATGAACATACTAGACAAAGCTAACAAAACAAAATCTTTAGGTGGTGGTTGAGTGACGGAGAATTGCTCTTTATAGTACTTCCCTAATAACTCGGATATGTGTCAATTATGAGTAATTGGGGACCACCTATTGTTAGAACGCGTTGTTGCTGATAGTAAGTGGTATGTTTTGTTTGTTTGTTTGTTGTTGTTTTACGTC
Organism: Branchipolynoe longqiensis; assembly: GCA_030323885.1. Taxonomy (NCBI): domain Eukaryota; kingdom Metazoa; phylum Annelida; class Polychaeta; order Phyllodocida; family Polynoidae; genus Branchipolynoe; species Branchipolynoe longqiensis. The sequence goes on from CM059188.1 coordinate 47,360,335, forward strand.
CTAGCAACATCTAAGGTCATATCAGGGTGGGTACTGACTTGTGACAGTGCGCACTCATGGCGACTTTATAGTGCTGCCCCACTGGGACACCAGGCCATCAGCACCATGACCTGATATCCCACTCAGTCACATTATCTTGATACTGAGCCAACCAGCCATTGCCCTATCCTAATAATGCTGAACGCCAGGCTAGGAAGCAACAAGTATAAATTGTTAAGTCATTGGTTTGACTCGACCAGGGTTCGAACCCACGATCCTACGATCTACCAACACGGGAGACGGACGCTCTAACTCATTCGGGCATCCCGTCTGGTCTAGTAAGTGGTATGTAAGTATGGATGTATGTATGTACAGTATAACCTCTCTATACCGACCCCTCCACAGATCGACCACTCCCCAATATCAATCACTTTATTTCGGGCCCAACAATACCATTGTAAGGATATTCTAACCCTCTAAACCGACCACCTCCCTAAAATGACCACTTAAAGTCGGTCCCATGGTCGGTCGATTTAGAGAGGGTTTACTGTATATAGACCAGACGGGATGGCTGAATGAGTTGAGCGTCCGTCTCCCGTTTTGGTAGATCGTGGAATTCGAACCCACCGGTTCGAACCCTAGTCGAGTCAAACCAATGACTTAAAAGTTGATACTGGTCGCTTCCTGGACAAGTGCTCAGCATTATTAAGATAGGACAAGGACTGGTTGGGTCAGTGATAGGATAATGTGACTGAGTGGGTTATCAGGTGCTGGTGGCCTGATCTCTTAGTGGGGCAGCACTATAAAGTCACCATGAGTGTGCACTGTCACAAGTCAGTACCTGTCCTAATATGCCCTTATATGTTACAAGGACATAAAACTCCAACAACTAACCATATATATACATGAATCAGGGATGAAAGTGGTCTCCGGGAAAAAAAGTGGAAATGCTGATATTCTCCCATAGGCGTTGTCAGGGAATCGCTGAAAATTCCCAGAAGTCAGATTTCTTACATATTGGTATATGCTGATAGTGCTGCAGCGTTTGCACCACATATCGGTATACGCCGATAGTGCTGCGGCGTTAGAAGCACGTGTTAGTAGTATACATAGATAAAAGATTCACCGGGCACTTGTAGTACACGGGTGAAGGACAACGTAGTGTAAATACGGGCGAAAATAGCTTTAGTACGGAATTGGAACTAGAAACTGTGGCTCCAGTATCAAATGGCTACCTATATAGGCACAGAGTTGGTGAAATGGGGGAGAATGCAAAGAGACAAGATGGCGGTGCTAGAACGCCGTCGATTTCACTTTTAAATCTTATTAAACTAGATATTTAATTATATTTTTCAACTCAAAGGTAGCAGGTAAATATGAAGGCATCTACAAAGAATAAATGTTGGTTCTTAGATTGTGAAATTAGGCTCTAATTTCATTAACCCGCTTTTTCCACCGCTTTTATATAGGGCTGGTATTCACCCGTGTACTGCGAGTACCGGGTGCTCGTGATGCGGCGTTTGAAGGCATTAGTAGTATACGCTGCTAGTGCTGCAGCTTTTGCACCACATATTAGTATACGCTGATGGTGCTGCAGCGTGAAATAACGTATTCGTTGGTTGGTTGTTGGAGTTTTATGTCCTGGCAACATCTAAGGTCATATCAGGAAGGGCGCAACGTATTAGTATACACTTATAGCTACAGGGACAATCCCGGAAATCCGCGAAATCGCGGAGATCTTTCATCCCTGATGAATGTGGTAGAAGTGTAAAGGAAAGGGGTGGGGTTCTAGCGGACCCTCCCACATCCAAACAAAAATATGAAGAAAATCTCCACTCCACCCACCCATGTCACGCTCAGCATATATTATCTCACAGACACTGATCTCTACAGTATTATGCAATTTTTGTATATTCCCTATGTATGTGTGTTTGTATGTGCAGTTTGAAGCATATCACATGAGTGAGTGCACTTTGTATTTTAATGCCACTAACAAGAGTGAAGCTACAGTTTTTTTTTGTATTAAAGCAATAAGTAAATGAACTTAACATGCCTGCTTTAGTTAGAGTAGAATCAAGTTCCGCTTCCAGAAGGTGTGCATGGTCCTCTGGGTGAAACCTCGCCTGGTAGACAAGGTGGCACAATACCTCGCAAAAATAGTTGGATTTTGTTGGTTGTCTCACTGAAGCATAGAAGAAAGTCACAAATAAAGGTCTTACATATCTGAAGGCTAGTTTTTGAGGTAGAGAAAATGCCTAGCCTTCCTGTCCCTGCTTTCGTTAAGTTGGCTGGACCATATCACACCATGGATATGACCTTTGTTGCCAAACTGACATTAAATCATTATTCATTCATTTTTCTTCAACTATATTTCTTAAGGTTGTGTAGTAGGTTGCACTGACCTCTCACGCAAGGAGCCGCATAAACAGGTAGGTGTGGATATGGTGATAGTATCAAGGAGCCTAGGTAGTGTAATGGTTAGCACGCTAACCCCGGAAAGGCAAGAAATGTGGGTTCGAAAAATCTGTTCTGGGCGCAATATTTCCCATTTTCATCATTCCCCACGACATTTGCATAATCTGATTGCTTTGAGTTTCTGCCATATTTTAACAATAAATAAATATATATATTAAGTTGAGCTGTATTATTACTTTACTTTATAGTTTGAAGTAACTGATTTTAAATTAAAAGTCTTACTTAAAAGATATTGGAAGTGAAAACATTCAACATTAATTTTCATGTGTATATCGAAATGCTTAATATTATAGGCTTCAGCAGTAACAGATTATATCAACTTGACTTAATATTCCTTCTATGCAGTATGTTTAATAAGTGCACCAATGTCTAAGTTGGCGATGTAGGATTATATCTAGGTATGTGTTTTGTCATGCTTTAATGCTACTTTTGAGTCACTGAATTTATTCAATAACCTACTTTCTGGGTATTCAGGCGAATTTTACATTTTGTTTTATTTAACTTGTGAAGTTTTGAAGTTCCTTGTAGTAGACCCAAATATGTTCAGATAACAATGCAAATGCTGGGCAGGTGATTCACATTTTTCTGGTTTGCTGGTTGTACCTTTTGTAGTCGCTTGATGTCCTATATTCTTACCTTTAGATGGGAGACTATTTCACTGTTAACCAGGTATTCAAATACAAACTAGCAATGGTACCACTAATAGATGTGGATGCGCAAAAGGAATTCAGAAATGAACACGGTATTTAGGTATATCTAGCTTTGTTAGATGTAAATGGCACACAGTGGTGGGAGAGCATTTTGTCAGAGTTCAGCATTGACCATCCTAGTTAAGCTAAGATTCCATATATGTGGTATGCGGTATGCGAAAGCGAATGGGGCAACAAATCGAAAAGCATGTAAAGGCATAGTAGTGCTTCCATACTCCCGAATGCGATTGCGAATACGAATGTGAATGCGAATGCGGCAAATGGAAGAGCCCATGGACCGATAAGTGCGAATGAGAATGCGATTGCTGCTGCATTTGTCATAGAAAAGAACAGTAACTTTGACTTTCTTTCACAAATTTGGAGCAAAAAAACCCCAAAATGGCATGGGTATCTTTGTTATGTGTGTGTGTGTTTAACGACCCCCCAGCACAAAAGGTACACATCAGCTATTGGGCTTGGCATGGGTATCTATTCTGCATACTGCATTCGCATTCACATGCAGCATACATGGAATCTTAGCTTTAGTCCATACACCGTGCCTTTAAGTTTAACAATGCATTACATTATTTAGCACCCCCCCTCCCCAAAAGGATATCATTTACGCAGGTAACATTGCTATTTATGACTAATACAATTTAGGAAATAAATATGACTGAAAAGACAATAGAAAAGTTAGTTTCTTTGTTGTTGTTTTACGTCCTAGCAACATCTAATGTCATATCAGGACGGGAAACAGAAAAGAGCTAGGGTATTATTAGGTAGGTCCATTGGAGTTGGGGTGGAGTTGGGGTGAAGCGGTGAAGGCTGGGGGAGGGCAGGGGGGGAGGAAGGGGGTGGGGGGGTTAGTGATGACCTTAATGCAGTAGTCACTCGATAGGTGGATATTAAGTGAATAGGTTAACGATTAACCTATGAGCCACACCAATTTTTTCGAGTGTGACTACGTCATGCTTGTGAACTTCCGGGTTATGGAGCAGGCGCCTCACAATTTTACACCATATGCCTAATATTTTCACATTAGCTCTGCAAATCTAACAGAATTATACAAGCTGCCAGTAACATGGGTAATCCAAAGGCAGGTCATAGCGCTGGAGACTGCATTAGTGTCAACTTGACCTACAATGATAAGATGCATATCAACTGCATTCATCCGTAGTCAACATGTCGGTGTATGTCTGCACTGCATTCAATTGTTGTTAGGTGCGATAAACCCACCATCATGAACGCAAAGTGAAAAATGGTTAATTTGTTGTATGTGTCTCACACGAAGCAGACCTGCCACTTAACTACACACATTAATGTCACCCCCCTCTTACCCCACACTGGATAACTGGGCTTTTAAATGTACGGTCTGAGCATACGATCTGTTTCTGTATGAGAATTCAAACCCTGTTATCGATGTCTTTCTTTATTAAACTAAATAATTGTAATTTATGCAAAAATTCGTGTATTATATTTCTGACATTCACATTTGATTGTAACACGCTAATTGTAATCAAATAAAACCTCTGTTGTGAACTATTTCGATTTCCATCGTTATGAATTATAGATAATCGCGACAATCGGGGTGGGTGGATTGGTGAATATATGAAATAGTGTGTACGTACCTGAATTCATCTGAGATGGTGTCAGGGTGCCGACATAAAGACGTGGATAAAAAGTGCCCGACTGAAGTCGGAGCACATTCCATATTTTAGATACCCAATAAGAGACGTCATAGGAATATGCTTCGTTTCATTTGTCTAATTCCAAGCAATTATTTAGTGAGAGACTGTTTAATTCGTACCCGGCACGGTGGCCTAATCGGTAGAGCGCAGGCCTCCCGTGCGGGAGATCGGGAGTTCGATTCCCGGTCGAGGTAAACCAATGATTTACAAAATTGGTCCTTGTCACTTCTTAGCCTGGTGCATGAGCCTGTCCTCGGTGTTAGGATAATGTGACTGAGTTGGATATCAAATCATGGTGCTGGTGGCGTGGTCTCCCAGTGGGGCAGCACTATAAAGTCGTCATGAGTGCGCACTGTCACAAGTCAGTACCCATCCTGATATAACCTTAGATGTTGCCAGGACATAAAACTCCAACAACCAACCAACATTAATTCGTTCACTTGGGTAGAGATAGAAACTCAGAATGCAAACTGCATAGCTTATACATATATATACATACATTAGTATGCATTTGTGTACATATTAATATGTGTATACATATAATATTTTTATGATAAGTAATGTAGATATACATCCAATGTTTGATTTTTGTGTGTGTTTTTGTGTGTGTACATTAGTTGATTAAATAGGGTAGATTTCAATCGTTGACAATTGGTCTTCTTCAATCAACTGCGCCTTGCCCCTTTCTAGAAATGCCGAGTGCCAGGCTAGGTAGTGACATATATCTAGACCTAAATTCTTGCATTAAATTTATTAAGGAACACTAGATTTTAAGATTATGTGAAAAATTGCACCAAAATGTGGGTTGTTGCACCAGAAAACCATGCAAAATATTGCCCTAAAATGGGTGTTGTTCCACCAACCCATGTGAAAAAAACCCACCTAAAATAGGGGTAGTTTCGATCCATATTTGGAACCCCCCAGACAATTCCTGGGTGCCCCCCTGTTAACCGCCAAACCGCCACTCGCATCGGATGAGTTTTTCATGAATATATATATGTATGTATATATATATATGTATATATATGTATATATATATATATATATATATATATATATATATATATATATATGTATATACATACACACACACACACTTTCTTACACCGATCTCTATTTGGAGGAGAGAGTAGTGGTGTTTTACTCATCAGTTTCTGTCAATTTATACAAAACGTGTACAGTAGTACGTCTTCAGCGACCCCTTCGGTACAAACTGCCTTTTATTCCATTTGATTATCCCTCCGATGACAGGACCCCTGCTATGTCAGGACAACACTGGTTTGGAAGCAGAGTCGTCTGCTGGAGGCAAGTATACTGCTTTCGTTTAAAGCTGCATGATCCGATTAAACCATATATTTGTCAAAACCAAAGCACTTACCTAGAGTTAATCCTACATATCCAACTTAGATACTGGTATACCCATTAAACATGTGTTGCTGCATGGAAGGAATACGAAGTCTATTCAATAGAACATGTCACTGCTGCAAATCATAAAAGCCTATGATATCCATAATTTCGATGTCGACACCAACATATATTACATGATCCAACTTTAAATAGCTCAAAAGTTAGCCATTTTTAATCAAAGTTCCTTCAATATAAGTAAAACAATTCATAACTATAAAGCTAAAATTTTGTGTTTAAAGTATATATTACTAATTTACTAATCTTAATATATTAAAACGGGCAGAAACTCAAATCCATCGTTTTATTCAACATTAAATGAACCTCAAACAAACACATAACCTCATTTGCATGCCAATTATATCTATATATATATTTCGAAATCACGATTGTTTAAAGAAGCTGCAGGCTAAAAGCGGGTGGACGGGAAAAAACTAAACTCACCGAGACATGTTATTTTCGGCGCGTGAAGTGCTGGGTGACGTATGGTCTTGGGTGCCCGTGCTCCGCGCATCATCTGCGGAGGCAACCGAGCTCGTGACGCTGCTGCACTCGTTAAACTCCGCAGTACCGGAAGTGGCTGGTCTCCCATGCACCGGATTCGACCGGTCACGAGCGGCTTCCCACGAGAAGTCCTTTTCGTGGGCAGTCTTCCTGTGCCGCTTTTTGCGGTAGGCTTCCTGCTCCCGCTCAGCCTCCTCGCCCTGCTCCCGCTTCCAGCGCTCGTGACACTTTCTCTCGTGGATGAACAGCATGTGGTCAGCAAACACCTGCTTGCACACCGAGCAGGCCTTCCGGTGGCCACTGGGCCCTGCGCCCATGCCCGGCGTCATCTGCTCGGACTTGGCGTCCCATCCACTCCGAAGGCTGGTGGTGCAGGTGTTGTCCGCGTTGCTCCTGCTGCTGGATGCGTATGATAAAGGCTCGCGTCCGCTGAGTGACAGTGGCGGCATGGAGGAATCATCCTTGTCATTGTTACCCAGTAAAGATGTCCGGTGACGGAAAAACTTTGGCCGCGGTATCATGGAACTCTTCAATGGTAGTTCACTCGTGTGCGCATGGACCTCGATGTTGGTGTCCACGTTGTTCTGGAAGAGGCTTGACTGTGGTGTCGTTCGCTTACAGACCCGCTCATGAATTGGGAAGCGGTCGGGCGCAAAAGTCCTGCCACAGTGGCTGCAGGGAATCAACTGTTCGGCTGCTATTTTCCTTGAGGAGATGTTGACAAGCTCGACGTCTAGCTCCCCATCATCCCCCATGCCCTCTGGACGGCGTGGCGGTGGACGCCGCTTTTCGAATGGAAGGCGATCGTTTTCCAGTTTCCATCGCTCCATGCACTTGGGCTCATGGATAAGGATGGACGCCTTGGTGAATTCACGGCCACAGATGTAGCATGTCACGAAGCAAGGCTGTCGGGCCGCCTTGGCCGGTGAGCCAGTGTCGGTGGACGGCTCCTGGTGTGAGTCGAGCTGAGTGGCTGGGCGCTTTGACAGCATCACGGTTTGGGAACGTTGCAACAGGCCTGGGGCAGTGTCACTGTGTGGTGTGTGTGAGCGTGACATCTCTAAAGCCCCCCGATTGGAACTGGGGAATGGATTATCTGAGATATCGATAATATTCTTTCTCGACACCATCTTGGAATTCTGAATGGTCGCAGTTCCTGAGCGCTCTGCTTTACTAGCATCGCTCGTCTCAACATTGGCATTGCCATCTGCTTTCCGGAGTGGCTTCATGGGGTTACTTGCAGTGCAGCTCTTCTGGTGAACAGGCAAGCGGTCTGGGTTGAAAGTCCTCCCGCAGTGTTCGCATGGAATGAGGTTCGCCTGTGCCGAACTCCACGCGGCCTCATTGAAGCGATCATAGTTCAAAACACCATCATTGTCCTTGCTAGGAAGCATGGTCGGCCGGTGGGGAGCTTGTTGCCGTAGCTGCTTCGGCAGCAAATTGTTCTCATGCTGCCACTTCTTGATGCATTGTGGCTCATGGATGGCGATAGACTTGCTGCCATACTCACGGCCACATATGTAACACACGACAGAGACTGGGCGTTGTGCCATCAGGTTCACTTAACTACTGCCACAGTGCTTGGGGCTCAATGCTCACTCTATATACTCACTCCGTCCCATTGATAAACTCTGAAAGAAAGGATGGATGTAAATTTAATACACCACAATGTTTTGTTGTTTTTAACACTGTATGTAGAGTACCAAGTTTGTGGACTAGTTCAACTCGAACACCCGATGGTTTTGAGTTTCTGCCATTGTCTTAACTAAATATGTTAGGTTGATCCTTATGATCTACTTTACTTTAGCGTGAAGTAGCTTTTATTCTAATGGGTTAGTTTTAATATATTTGAATTGAAAATATAAACATACTGGACACAATAGGCTTCAGCAGTTACAACATATGCCCTATATTAAATTGACTTAGTATTCCTTCTAAGTTATATGTAGTAATAAATGTTAAATAAGTGCCTCAGTATCTAAGTTCCATATATAAGATCACAGCTAGGTAAGTATTTTTATTTAGAAAAATTAATGCGTTAATATGTTTATGCACTTTGATATGATAGCCAAGTACTAATTTAAGGTAGGCTAAGCCTAGGTAGCTACTCTCTTTCCCCATACCACATGGCCCGCCCATCCCCCAAAGCCCACCACTCATCCATGCCGTAAAACTTCAACAACCAACCAACTAGTAGTACTAGTATATGTACTCAGTAGTAGTAGATCTAGATGTACACCCTCCGCCACAAAATCGGATATGTGAAGTGTGTAGCACATGATTTGAGAAGAACTGGCCAGACTCGGCATAGTTTGATTTTCAGCTGTCTGCGCTAACTTCATTTCCGATCTTAATTGGACAATGCTAGATCACATATGACAGATGTCTTTTCAATGATTTCAATATCTCATTAATGCGATCCTAATTAGTAGTAGTAGTAGTCTAGTAGTAGTAGTAGTAGTAGGCCTACTACTAGTAGTACTAGTAGTACTAGTACACAAGTGGTACTGGTAGTACTAGGACTAGTACTAGTACTAGTACTAGTAGTAGGCTAGTATAACAATTAACACTAATAACAGTGTTACAGTGTACAGTGTATGGGTCATTGCTAATTAGGCCTATCTGATTTACGCAGGTGTTTGACCAGACTAAGTTAATGGCTGTCGAGTGTCGTTCAAACATAACATAAGGTAACAATTGATGAGATCATACTCACAAAACTGTTCTGTCATATATAGTGAGCAACGTGACATTGTTGTGACTGCCATCGTCGATCTCCTGACGTGTGTAACGCGCGGTATCAAAATCCCTGTGCGTGGACGTGTTTCAAAACATGTTAACAAGTGGCTTTACCAACCGGTCAGCTTTAACTAGGTGCAACTCCCACATCCAGTGATCATTCTGCAAACACCCACCCGCCTGTGGAGCCAGATCGATACTCTGGTACACAGTGCAGCTGTTGGGACCATTCCCAACCAACGTCGGACGTGTGTCTCTTATGGGATATACACAAACGTAAACACTTGCTTAGTTACGCGCTAAACCATTTTGTGGCTCAGGTTCCACGGCATGCTGTGACACGGAATGGGGCAGCACGAAATAGTTCTGCACCTTCAAACATTAGACCTACATATGTGCCATATTAGTGCGGTATGTAATGTAAGGAAAGCAGCTCCCGTAGGATTTTTGTGCTAAAATTGATTTTTTTTTGCAGTTCTGAATTCAATAGGGTTCAGGCTAACAGAAAATGATGGGGTCCAAATTTTCAGACCCCTCCCCCCTTTGTGGGGGTCATTTCCGTTTTGAGACCCCCAGCAACTGGCCATTCACCAATCCCGAAAGTTATTGACCGATTTTCATACTTGAAGTGTTGATTTGTAGGTTTTCAGGTAAGCTGAGTTGATTTGTAACACTTACAAAGCAACCGGAAGTTTCCTTCTTGCACTTCCGGTCAGTATATAGGGTCTCGCTTCGTATCCTCATCATATCTGATCAGATTTTCACAATTTGTGAGACTTTTGTGAAGAACTCTGAGCTGATTCATTGCAAAGTTCCTCTGGGAGAGTTATTGAAGTATTTGCTTGCAAAACTGTCAAATCCGACATTCGAAATTCCGAAGAATCAGTACGCTATTCATCGATGTCCATATCTGGAGTATCCTCCCAAATAGTATTTGCACAGTCACCGCCATAGCATTTACAGAGTGGAGTGCAGGGCAGGCCATTCTTCAAGCAGCTACACCTAATTCCCTTGCACCCTGCAAAAATTAATTTTAGCACAAAAATCCTACGGGAATACATATCAACTGAGACTATTGTGCACAAAGCCACTTTTATTTTTGGGATAGATATTAATGCGTTTGATTATGCATGCTTCATTTGAAGCTCTATTTTGTTTTATCAAATGGTTTTGTTGGAAATAAAATGTACTGAAGTATTTATGTCAGCCGAAGTAACATCAACTGTAACATCAGAAGTATGCAAGAAGCAACTAAACCTAAACCATGTATAACACAAAAGTATCATTGGGGCCACAATCGTAACTCAAACTCGAACAAAAACAGAATCCATATCAGCACATCTCATAAAATTATCAATGGCCTGAGATGTATGTATACCAATGTAGATTCAATTATGAACAAGCGAGCCAAACTGGAAGCAAATATTGCAATTTACAACCCAGATATCATTGCAATTAGTGAAGTCATACCAACAAATCCAAAAGAGCCAGTCCAGCTATATGAGATTGCCATAAATGGATTTGATATTTTCAGCAATATCGATGAGGAGAGAAGGGGTTTGTGCATATATACTAAATGCAACCTTAATGCAGTCCCTCTAAATGTACTCCTATGTAACTCGACAGAAGCGATATGGTGCGAGATCAAGCTAGAGGACAGGGACAGTCTGCTTGTTGGATGCATCTACAGGTCACCCAACAGCGACAACAGTGTCCATGAGGAAACTCGACAGTTAATCCAAAAAGCCTCAGCCCTAAACCACAGCCACCTCCTAATCATGGGGAGAATTCAATTATCCAGAAATCAGTTGGCAACCTATGCAAACACCGAATAGTGACAACATCCAGCAACACTCTTTGTCGAAAATCTTAGAGACTGTTTCCTTTTCCAGTACGTCGTGGAACCAACACATAAGCGTGGTGACCAGTCTGCAAATATATTAGATCTCATCATCACAAATGAGGAGGAAATGATTGGAAACCTTAAACATGTTGCGAGACTTGGAAATAGCCACCATGATTGCCTTTTCTTTAATTTCAGTTGCTATTACCACGTAAACTCAAGTGGAAAACACAAATTCATATTGGATAAAGGCAACTATGAGGGCTTGAGACAGGATCTCGACCAAGTTCTACTAATTGTTGAGGACAATTGGAATGCATTTAAAAAAACGTTCATGGGAAAATGCAAACAGCACATACCCATGTCATCTGGCAAAATGAATAATGGCAGACCATGGCCAGAATGGATGAATGACCAAGTGAAGCAGAAGATCAGCTTGAAACAACAGGCATACAAAGTGAAGAGACATTCGGGCATGTAGGCTCTTGCTAGGTCTATCGACCACATCGGGAAGGACCCAGCGGTTCCACAGGCATGGAAAGATCCTATCCTTGAACACATGCACCAGCTCACCACAATGGCCGTCACATGGGACTGGCCCACATTCCGACTCTGGTCGGAACGTACATTTGCCATGATAAGAGATGGCCACCTCCCCAGTGGGTGGGCGGACCAGCACTCCATTAAGGATGTGCAGAGGGATGTCTGTTTGGTCGGCACACATCCCGACGCGGCCGCGCAAAAACGCATACTCCCTGCCCACCGGCCAAACGGGCAGGCGAGCGCAAAACAACATCAGTCAGGATGGCAAGCCCGAGTATAATAAAGACACCGACGGGAAGCCGTGTAATCTCTGGAATTGGGGCAATGACTGCATGTTCACGGCCTTCCATGGACAATAACCCGACCGCAAGGTGCACATTTGCGCGTGGTGTGCTAACAAGTACCACAGTGAAAATGTGCACCAGGAAAAAGTGTGCATAAATAAAAAATGCTTTGTGGATAGGAAAGCGGCAACACCTAGTGATCAACAGGCGAACCAGGGTTTTTAGTGCACGGCTCCGCCCACCCACAAGAACGACCAGACCCGGAGCCGGAAAACAGATGTGAATACATAACGCCACGCACGGTATGGGGCAATAACACATTTGACACCATGGCCCTCCCACATGAACAACTAAACTGTGCCACCCCGGCTGATGTGACAGCCAGGGTATGCCTTGTTAGGAAACGGATGCGAGCTGAAGCGTTCAACCGCAACAACACATACACCACATCAAAGGACGCGTACGGGGGTGGTGAGGACTGCACCACCCACTGGGGCGACCCCTGGAGGGCCAGCAGTAGTCACAACTCCCCAAGCACCGAATGCCAGGGCCCAGGCAGAGCCCGGCGCCGCTCCCACAGTCCGGTGTGGCGGTTTCAGCGCCCGGTCAGTTTCAGCGCCCTGCGGTGGTCAAAACACCCGTGGCCTCGCCGGCTACAAGCTCAGCTGGTGCCCGGCAGTGTTAGGGACCGATTAGGCCGAAATCTATTGAATGCGATCATATTTAACAGAATTACATACTCAAATAATGAAATTTAATTAAATTAACCTTAAATTCCAAGCGATTTTAACGTAGCAGCTAGATCAGCGTTGAATCGCCGAGTGTAAACAAAACAAATAGCAGTGCTCACCGCAACGTGCGAAAATCCGCGCATGCGCAGAAGCCACGACAGGCCGGTGAAACTGACCGGGCGCTGAAACCGCCACACCGGGTGGCACCAACTCACCCACCCGCCGCCGCAATACACCAGCGCAGGCGGACCCAGGCATAAGCGGCAGCACAGGCTGCACACACAACGGGGCCGGTGTGGCGTTTTCAGCGCCCGGTCATGCTCAGCGGCCTGTCGTGGCTTCTGCGCATGCGCGGATTTTAAGACATATGCAAAACACTCGTGGCCTCGCCGGCTACAAGCTCAGCTGGTGCCCGGCAGTGTTAGGGTCCGATCAGGCCGAAATCTATTGAATGCGATCATATTTAACAGAATTACATACTCAAATAATGAAATTTCATTAAATTAACCTTAAATTCCAAGCGATATTAACGTAGCAGCTAACAACATAGCAGTAAACAAAACAAATAGCAGTGCTCGCCGCAAGGTGCGAAATTCCGCGCATGCGCAGAAGCCACGACAGGCCGCTGAGCATGACCGGGCGCTGAAAACGCCACACCGGTCAGGGGGAAACCCCCCACCATGGGGGAGGGCCCCCCAGACCACCTGGCGGGCCCACCACAACAACAACAATGGCCGCCGTCAACAAACCGAGACACCACGTGGCCGGGGACCAGACCCCCACCAGGTGGACGCCGATGAGGGAGCCGCCCAGATGTCAACAAACCTAGACGGCCATCCCCACCTCACCACAGATGACAGTGACACTGACAGCTGCTCGCAGTGGATGATTACAACAGCGACATGGTACCACACAGTGCTGCCAACACACATCAACGCACACACAATGTGAGCGACTGTAACCAGTACAGCGGAAACCCCATGGTTTTCAGTGATGACTTGGACGACAGTAACTACAGGACACTCCCCCTCAGGTCCCCAGCTGAATACCGCCCCATCCTGGACAGCATCTGGCCAGAGCCTGTCAGGGCGGTCTGGCAGGACCACCCCGAATACCTAAAACTATACGACCAAGTGAGGCGAACGGCACTACCAAATTACATTGGTGCACACATCGCAGTCAAATCTGCTCTCAACATTCCAGCCTGGAGGGAGATGTTGGCTGGGTATCATGACATCGGGGTCATTGACTTCCTCGAATACGGCTGGCCGGCCGATTACACGGCTGACCAGCCCCCCACTGCAACAGCAACCAACCATGCCAGGGACAGTGAACAACTCGATGCCAAATGCAAATATGTTGCAACCGAGCTCCAGCATGGGGCCCTCCTCGGCACCTTTGACGAGTCCCCATTCACCCCCTGGACCCAGACCAGCCCGATGATGACACGGCCCAAGAAGAATACCACCGAGAAATGAGTCATCGTCGACCTCAGCTGGCCCTGGGGGCGCAGCGTCAACACCAGCATAAAAAGGGGGCATTACCAAGGCGCTCCCAGTGCCTACACCCTCCCTGGCATCATGGATGCGGCCGATGAGGTGGCAAGGATAGGCCCTGGTGCATACCTCTGAACGGTGGACCTCGCAAGGGCATACAGGCAGCTACGCACCTGCCCCCTATCCAGCCCATTTCTCAGCATTTCCATCGATGGGAAATACTACACTGACACTGCCCCACCCTTCGGCTGCAGGACATCCTCCATGGCCTGCGCCAGAACTACCAATGCCGTCCTCTATATCCTTAGGAAGAAAGGACACTTTGTCCACTGCTACCTGGACGACTTTGTGGGCGTGGCCTCAACCAGGCAGAAGGCGGAGCAGGCATACAATGACTGTCTCGATGTGACAGCCCGCCTCGGTCTGGCCCTCTCCCCTGCCAAATGCTCCCCGCCCACGAAGTCCCTGGAGTGGCTGGGATTCAACCTTGATGCCCAATGGATGCGGGTCACCATCCCCAAGGACAAGCTGACCGAGACGCTCGAGGAGTGCAGGACCTGGACGGATCGCACACTCGCATCGAGGAAAGACCTCCAGAAGCTTGCGGGCCCCCTCAACCACATCGCGAAATGTGCCATCCCGGCACGCCGCTTTATGGCTCGTATATTTGCAGCTCTCAGGGCAGCCCCCCTTCACCGGAAGGGATGAAGTCACTGATGACCTCAAGACCGACATACGATGGTTCCTGGAGTATGTTGAGAGGACCAATGGCCTGATCCTCCTCCAGAGCATGCCACCCCTCCCATGGCTAATTGAGTGTGACTCCTCACGAAGAGGGGGCGGGGCCCACTACCCATCAACTACTATGGTGAGGCATACCCTGAAGAGGTTACCAACCAACATTGCTCACCTTGAGGTGATGAACTTGGTGGTGGCCCTCAGGACCCTTGCACCTCCCAACACCAACCGATTCACCATTACGATCAACACTGATAACACAGCGAGCCAGCAAGTCCTCAGCACCGGCACAGGACGAGACCTCATCCTCACAGCCTGTGCCAGGGAGATATGGCTATTCGCAGCCACAAACTCCTGTGAGGTGAACATTGTCCATAAGCCCGGCAAGGACCTTGTCCTGGCCGATGCCCTTAGTAGACGTTCCTTCAACCCTAGTGCACGACGTAAAGCCCACACTCTCTGTAAACAACTAGCAATCAATGAAGTTGTCACCTTTGAGAATGTAATTACCCCAGGGCTATGAGTAACCTGGGAAGCTCCAACTTAAACTGCTCCTCTCTTCCCAGGCTACTCAGACGAACACCACCAAAGGATCATGCGGATCTACGTTGCGGGGCTCATGGCGGGAACATGGAAGAACAAGTCGGTCCAAGCCAAATGGTACCTACTCTACTGCAGCGTCCATCAGGCCAACCCCCTGGGCCCCGCCACATACGACCTGCTGGCATACCTCCTAGATCTCAACGACAACCTCGCATCCCCAGGGCGGTGATGAACTGCCTGAGCGGGGCCAGGACCTGGGTGCAACTAATGGGAGGCAGCACGCACGCCTTCGACACATACTCAGTTTCACTAATGAAGCGAGGCGTCCACAGGCTCTCCACTCAACAACCCACACAGGCTCCGCCCCTCACCCCAGCCCACCTCCGATCGGTGATTAACTTCCTCAGGACAGCTGGCCCTCTGCTCGGGTCCTCATCGCTGCCCTACTAATAGTCGCTGCCCTACTAATAGGATACAGCACTCTACTGCGCCAAGGAAACCTGCTCGCCAGTACAGCCCCAAATGACCCGGGCCACGCCCTTCAAACTCAAGACATCACCACTACGCCGACAGGTCTCTCCATAACAGTATGGACCACCAAGACCCTCTGGAGACCCGGCCAGGCATACAGAGTGTTCCTGCCAGCTATCCACGGTTCCCCCCTCTGCCCCCATGTGGCCTGGCTCCGGTACACGGGCTTGGCTCAGCCACACCCCTTCAGGCCCGCCTTCATTCTGGTGGGGGGAGCCCACCTTCAGGCGGCAGCTCTGACTGCAGCACTCAGGGCTTCCCTCGCCGCTGCTGGAGTCCCGCATGCATCGAACTACACCCTCCACAGTCTCTGGAGGGGCGGGGCCCAGGTGTGCGCCGCCTCTGGGAGATCATGGAGCTGGGAGCATGGTCCTCCCGAGCTGTCCACGCCTATGTCCCCAGGGACCAGGTCCGCACCTGCCCACAAACCCTCGCTACCTCCTTGGTTGAGGGTTCGATTCCGGTGACAAAAGACTCTGAGTGCTAAAATGGGGGGGGGGGGGATTACCATTGCTCTGTATGACCTATGTACCTGAAGAAAAATAAAACCACTGTATATGTGACCCTCCTCCGCCTTCGTGAATTGTGCATGTTATTCGTAACATGGGTAATTCCGGGCGGAGGCGCGAACCCCCACTGCCCTGACTTAACCGGCCCAGTGGCGCCACCTCTTATATCGCCTCCGAACTAAGCCTGAACACTACCGGTGGAGCCACCTACCGGCTTGAACCAAACCATGTTACCCGGACACCGACATGTGACTGTATTCAAACCCAAACCCCCCTCCACGGCCCAGTTCTCCTCCCGCCACCATCCAGCAAGGACCTACACCACCTTTCTTCACCCACCCACCCACACCGAAGAAGAACAGACATCGGGTAGGGTTGAGGGTTCGATACCGGCGCCAACAGACTCTGAGTGCTAAAAGGGGGGGGGGGGGATTACCATTGCTCTGTATGACCTATGTACCTGAAGAAAAATAAAACCACTGTATATGTGACCCGCCTCCGCCTTCGTGAATTATGCTTTTGGATGGCTTTGTAGGGGTGGAATACACATTATTAAAGGCACAGCAGGCCTATGATTACATAATTAAGTTAACTAAAGAATTGCGTTTAGACTTGTCAATTAAAAAGTGCACTCCACCTGCTAAAAATTTGATTTGGTTAGGATATGAAATAGATTCAGAAGAAATGGTAGTTAGGATGCCAAAAGATAAGCTTTCAGAAATTTTGGTGGAATGTAATAAATGGAAAATTGGTAGTACGGTAACAAGAAAAAATGTACAACAGTTAGTTGGGAGGTTACAATTTATTTCTAAATGTGTCGTTCACTCACATATTTTTATGAATAGAATTTTAGCTTCTTTGAGGATTACCCCTTTTATAGGAAAAACTTTAGTAAGAGTAGCTTGGTTTTTACGTTTTGCAGGAGGGAGTAATGGGTTAATTTTATTAAGACCGTTCCCAAGGAATAAGTGGGTCATTCAATGCGACTCATCATTGCTAGGAGGTGGAGCATTCAGTGGGTCACATTATTTTTCTGAACTATATTCCAATGATTTCTTAAATAATAATTTTCATATTGGACAGCTTGAAGCTATTAACTTAGTAGTAGCGCTCAAAAATTTATCTCCTAATAAACCTGAAGATTTCATAATTATTATCAATAGGCCTACTGATAATGAGGCTTCCCAACAGGTGTTGTCTTCTGGTGCTGGTAACTACCCAGTCTTGTGCGCCTGTGCCAGAGAAATCTGGCGATTTGCAGCATACAACAGTTGTGAGGTACAGGTAATCCACAAGGCTGGGAAAGACCTCTTAGTAGGTTGTTTTTTTACCCTAAAGCGAAATTTGTATCAGACAGATTATGTCAAGAACAACTGTTGTCCAAGATAAATGTTGCCAAAAAAGAACAAAGAAGACCATACAAACTTCCAAGATAACGAAGGGGCAATGCTCACAGACAAAGATGCAGCAAACAAACTGAACACACACTTTGCCACAATACGGCAAAAGCTGTCAGAAAAATTCAAAAAAAGATGGGAAACAGATCAGGAACTGTGCAGAACGAAATCCCCACCTGCAAAACAGATATGATAGAAGTAAAAAAATTAATAAATGACATAGATACGAATAAGGCAAGTGGAATAGATGAAATACCAACCAAAATACTGAAAGAGGCACTCCAAGCCATCCCGGCCACTATAGTAGACCTATTCAACATCTCCTTTGAGCAGCGGCATTTTATCTCAGCCTGGAAAATGGCAACTATCACCCCCATTCACAAAAGTGGAGACAAACAAAATATGGGAAACTACAGGCCAATATCAATTCTTCAAACCCCAGGCAATCTCATTGAAAAAGTGTTACATAGACACATAAATGAACACCTGGAAAAAAACGATAAACTAAACGAAAGACAAGGGGGCTTCAGGAAACTGCACTCCACATCAAAAACAATAGCTAACCTAACAGATGCCATACTGGCATCAATGAACCAAAAAGAATTAGTTGGAGCAGCCTTCATTGACTTCAGCAAAGCATTTGACCCAGTTGACCATAAAATACTACTGGAAAAACTAAAAACCATGGGAATAAAATCCAACACAATGGATTGGATAAAATGCTACCTGAGCAACAGGCAACAGAAAACAAAAATAAACAATACACTATCAGACAACCAACCTGTCACATGTGGTGTACCCCAAGGGTTAGTGTTAGGGCCACTACTCTTTATAATCTATATAAATGATCTAGAAAAATGGTTGCAAACTGAATGCCTCCAACTATATGCAGATGACACAGTCATATACGCAAATGGCACCACGGAAGAGGAGGTAATAACTAAAGTAAATAAACTCCTACTAATAATAGATGAGTGGTGTGAGTCCAACAAAATAACCATCAACACAAGCAAATCAAAAACAGTACTCTTCTCGCATAAACAAATGTCAGAAAGAAAACTACACTGAAAGTTAGGAAACCAAACATTAGAAAATGTAGACCATTACAAATACCTAGGCCTTGAGTTGGACAGCCAACTAAAGTACAACCTATGTATAAATAAAATGATCTAGAAACTGTGGCTATTTGCAAAGCTAAGAGACTACATGACACAAGAAATGTCAATAAAAATCTTCATGGGCATGGTGCTCCCCTATTTTGACTATGGAAATGTAAACTACATGTGTGCGAGAAAATAACTACTAAAAAAAACTGCAAATACTGCAGAACAGAGCCCTAAAAATCTGTCTAAGAGTAGACAAGCTGCACCCCACCTATGACATACACAAAAGAGCCAAAGTGAAATTACTAGAAAATAGGAGAATAATTCACTTGAAAACATTAGCATATAGCTATAGTCAAAACAATAAACTCCTAACAAAACCACAAAGGGCTACTAGAGCAAATAATGCACCACTACTAAAGCAGACCAGAAGTCAAATAAAAGCTCATGAGAGAAGCACGCTTGAAATGGCTGCCAAGGTGTGGAATGCCCAAACGGTAAAGGAACGACAAATTCCTGACCTAAAAACTTACAAAAAATATCTGTGCAAAATAAGGCTAGGAACCCCCCACTAAGCTGCACTGCAAAGGGGAATGTGATATGTCACGGCCCACCAGCAGGACGCCCAATGGAAGGTAACCATGTCAAAAGTAGCCAGATAACACACCACACAGCTACGTACAAGCCTATGATATGTAAATATGAGTAGGCTAGTGTAGTAATAAGAGTAGAACAAAACAAAATACATATATGCCAAGAAAAGCCAAAAAAACTAACATAGGCTACTAACCATACCAACCAACTATCTATCTGCTACTGAAATGCAGGCAATCAAATTACTTATCAGCAGCTACTTTGTGGTAAGATAACACCAACACTACAACTGGCCAGCATTGTAAACAAGCCTGGGTACCCGGGCTTATATGCTATGGACAGTATAAAAACAGCCTCAATAAAAAAAATTAAAAAAAATGTTTCTCATACAAATGATATATTTGATCTATACTTATAGGCGTGCTCGTTGCTAATTATTTGTTTGCCTTTATCAACTCACAGCTTACAATATCGCATTAGTCAATAAGCTAAGCGTATATTTCAAGGCGGGACTTTCGGAGGGAACGTGGAAAAATAAGAGGGTACAGTTCGGGGAATATGTGAAGTTTTGTAAAAAACAAGATAACCCTAAAAAACCCAAACTTAAAACGGTAATGTTGTGTGCTTTGTATTTAAATGATAAATTAAAGACAGAAGGAGCAGTTAAAAACTATATAAGTGGGGCTAGAACATGGGTGAGGTTGCTAAGGGGAAATTGTGATGCCGTTGACTGTTATGCACTGTTGGTACTTAAAAGTGGTATATTTAAATAGAGCGTATCCACTAAGAATTAAGCATATTAAAATAATTGTATTAAAATTCAGGAAAATAGGTAAAGATGGTCTGGTGTTGATTGCTGCCTTGTTAATAGGTTATACGTTTGTTAAGACAGTCCAATTTATTTTATTCCGAGATGCTGGGAGATGGCGATCATATGCTGCTCGGGAGTGACATCAAGGCGCACGCGACACACTTGACGGTGACAATTAGAAGCACCAAACTACATGCAGACCAGAGGACATCTACCACATTGAACTGCCTCGGGACCCAATTCTCCATTCTATATGGTGCATGCATGGAATAAGTACTGCCGCAGCTTTCGTGTGCATAAGGGCGCCCCAGCATTCGTTCTGTCGAACGGGGACCCGTTGACTTGCCAAATCTTCACGAAATGCACGCGAATAGCCTACGATGATATACCCCACAGTCTTTGTCAAGGGGCAGCTCAGGAATATGCAAGAGTGGGGATGCCTTTGGACTGCATTAAGACACTGGGACAATGAAAATCAAACAGTGTCTTAAATTATGTGAATAAAACATTTATTAGGCAAGGACCATCAGCTCTCCTGTCCCAATTTGCCTGAGAGCTAGATGGTCTTATTAATTTCCCATGTTTAAATGTGTAAAAATGTATTGCAAGTGTGTGTGTGTGTCTGGTATGCTTCGACAGTATGACCGTGATCAACCCTTAGATGATGCCTCATTTCTCCAATTGCCAAGAATTCATCAACTTCAACAATATATACTTATCCATATATTAATTAGCTAGTAGCTGATTACCTGCATATAAGTAATAATAAATTAGGTTCTTAAACTAATTGCTGGGTTGTACTACATGGTCAGCTAGCATAAATAGAAAAAAGCTAATAGAATCATCTGTACTGATGTATGAAGCTTCAATTACATGTTATCCAGTGATAGAATTATAAAGGCTCTTGTAAAGATGTATTAAGCCTGCTTAATAAATTTATTAGCCCAAAAAAGTAATTATCTGTGTCTGGTTTTGAATTATCTCGATTACTCTACTTGTTGTTAATAAACCTTGTCAGCCATCAATTGTGTCCGTGTTGTCTGCGCTTAACTACATTTATATAAAACAAGTTTTTTTAACACAAAAAAATGGCATGTTGTATTTAGGTTTTATTCATAACGAGCAATTCAGGGTAACAGAGCGGGAATTACGTACTCTAGAGTTACCATTTTGAAGGCTTCAACCACCAGATGATACGCAGAATTATACACAATATGCAGGCAATCTCGACACCGGGAACCGTTTTGCTGTTTGAAACTAGACAACTGTTTTGTATAACACACCAACTTATAAACTACAGCAGCCACTTGTCCTGAAATTTAAAAGTCAACAGACCGAAAAGATTCATGCAATCTACATTGTGTTTATGCGTTATCGACACTAGCGCAAGTCATAAACCACATCAAATTAATGTTTGCATGCTACTTCTATATAGTAGTACTGAGAGGGTAGGTTAGCGCAAAACGAAGATAATCAATGCATTATGGGGGGCTTATATATCCACATCGCCTTTCGATAAATAGGATTAAAATTACCTTTTACTTTGTTTTACACACAGATTTCTCAGCTATTCAGATGTTAGACTAAGTGACATTGGAGCTTTCTGTTACGAGTTAATTTATAAACTGTTAACATACCTATCCAATTAGTAGATCAACGGTTTTTGCAGTATACTGGTTCGGCGTAGCTAACTAGAATATATACGGTAATGAGTATACACCTCTAAATCTTGTGGAAGAGAGCTTGAGTATTCAACGTTGGAAGTTCATTGTAATTGCCAATGTAACGTCAATTTTTTTTAGTTACATTGAATCAACTCGCTTATATAGACTACATTGGCGGGAGTATTATTCACGACAGTTAGATGTCGTCTGCTACAATTAGTGTCATTTGTCATTAGCTGACTCCGCCTCATGGGGAACTACAACACAAATTCACAATTCACCTAAATCAGGTAATCATTTGATTTTTAGCCATTATTTCATTGGTAGACGATTAAGAACCAGAACCGGCTGAAGAAGCAGTCCTTATTTACAAAAAGAGAGAGATGTGGTGATGAGTGCAACAGACTTCCAAGGTATGTTGTGGATGCGTTTGAACGAAGGACCGACATACTGGAGGGATCAAGATATTGTATATATAATTATGAACCAGCAATTTAATTATTAACATCATGACAGTACAATCTGGCAATGCTATCTCTCCAGATTCATCAGACATACATGCCTATAATGACCATCACCCAAAATAGACCAAAGTAAGAGATTAAAATAAACAAATCCTCCTCACACGTCGACCAGTTTGGAATTATGTAATCCTAAATTCGTTTGATTCTTAGCCATTATTTAATTCAGGAAAAAGATAATAAAAGGTGGATTCACCATAGACATTTAAGGTGTCCCGCAAAGACCAGCCACTGATTTGTCTAAAATTGAAGAAAAAAACACACAATAAAACTCACTAACGGTATTTTTAATAGATAGAATAAATGACGTATATAAAATCTTGTCAGAAAAAGGCCAATAGCAGTTTAGCTCTTTTGGATACATATTTACCGTTGAGTGTAGGGTAGGCATAGAAATGAAGGTACATCATACATGTAGACCTGGGGCCATATGCAGGAGTCAGTGTTAGCGGGGTTTGGTGTTAGAGCCTGTTACCGTTTAGCTATCACCGAAGTCGGGACCTGTGTCAAGTCGTATGCAGGAGCGCGTAACACTTTCATTATAGCTAAACGTGAAGTTATTTATAGATTTGGGAAATCCCTCTGCGTCTGTACCCATATATTAGGCTTAAATATATTAAATGCTGCTGCCGTAACGGCGGCGATATTAATATTAATATTTTCGAATCGACGAGCGTAAAGTAAACAAATCGCTAATACATTGCCGCCAATGCGTCGACGTCGGCCAGTATGGATGTCGACGTCGACGCGGCGGTGGCGGCGATTTGTTTACTTTACGTTCGTCGATTCGAAAATATAACTATTAATATCGCCGCCGTTACGGCGGCAGCGTTAATATTGCTTCGAATTTAGGGTTAATTTGCTGAAATTTCACTTATTGCGTATGTAATTCTGTCAAATATGATCGCATTGAATAGATTTAGGCCTAATCGGTGCCTAACACCAACCTTAAACCACCTATGGATCAGGGTTACCCTAACCTCGTTTAAGCTTTTGGTGTTAGGCCTATCACTGACTCGTGCATACCGACTTTTCGGCGCTAACCGGGAAATTCCCGCTTACCACCGTTTTGGCTCGCTATCACCGACTCCTGCATATGGCCCCTGGTTTAACTGCATTTGTCAAAATAGTGTTACAAATATAGCCTTCGTACAAGAATACAGGCGTATTGAAGCTACTTATACAAGTTACCCACGTAAAGAACAACAACCAAAAAAAAGCCCTCATTAAATACTTCACCTCGAAAGCCTCGAAGTATGGTCGTGAAAAATGACTATCATACAATGTAGAGCCAGGTGTAAAACAAACAAAATAAAATCCATTTATTCCAAAACCACCACAAGGTTCATAAACTATATCTATTGGAATTAGAGCAGATTTAATTTCTTGCACATCTTTGAGAACTGGTGCCGCTGTGCAATTATATTTCGCATCTATTCATTCTAAGGCTTTCCAGTTTCGGGAGACATGTTTTGGAGCGAATATACAAAAGATTTAAACAAGACAAATATTTGGCGTCATAAATCAATCTCTAGAATAAGTTACCCACTAACCAATGTTTATTTTTACAGAGGCTTTAATGAGGCAATGACTTACAGAAGCATGCTGTTTATCTTAGACAAAAAAAAGTACCCTGCTGGTGATTACTATTGCAGAAACTCACAATGACAATCCCACCCACCCACCCCTGCAATATTAACTAGCTGTATGGTGTAAGGATGCTGCAGGTACAGGCCGTCTCCACCAGGTGGCGCCACTTACTACATAGGTAGAAAACCACCCACACAGAAGAATACCTTCCCTGAGAAGCATGCACTTATCAATATCAAGTTGAGCGCACTCCAGAACACTTACAAGCAAACACAAATGACGACAAACAGTTGAAATAAAGATAAGTAGTGTGGTATGAGGACAAACTTACTGGCTTTTTTGTTGTTGAGCCAGTGGAGTGTGTAACCCTCGTGCAGGAGGATATAGACGTAGTGCAAGCCCCTCCCCCCCACCCTGCTGAGGTATCACTCCAGGCATTATTAAACGCAACAACAGATTTATCACAACCTATATATATTGGAGGCTTTCGAGAAGTATCTACATATGGTTGAAATAAATATATATACAGTAAAACCTCTCTAAATCGACTGACCATGGAAGCGACTGTAAATGGTCCTTTAGGCAGTATTTTTTTAAATATCGTTACAATGATATTGTATGGGCGATTGTTTGGGACCCAAATAAAGCGATCGATATATGGGAGAGGTCCACGATCTGTGGAGGTGGTCGATTAGAGAGCTTTTACTGTATATATATATATATAGTATAGTTATACGAGTCTTACCTTGGTACAGATGATGGATAACTGTTGTTTTACCGAGGTATAAGCCTCGGATAGATGTGGGCTAGGGAGAGGTATGCACGTCCGGTACCAGCAATCTTAACCTACTTATTGAGGATAAAAAATGACTTTCAAACAATGGATTACTATTACTTTACCGTAAAGGTACACGACACCACGAAATAGATGTGGCAGGGTGTGCGCGGGATAACAGTCTAAGTGAACCGTTGATAAAGGGTCACCTAAACGTGTTCGATTTGAGCAATTTTTCTAAATCAAACGTAGCTTGTTGCTTGTCTATTTCTAATCCAGTTAAGGATAAAGCAACAATCGTCTGTCCCTCTGTGTCCCGGTTACTAACAATAACAGGACCGCGACCTTAAAACCTAACTGTTTTATATCTAACCACGAGTTGTGAGGCCAAGCTGAAACAACTTAAATCCTATAGAAACATCCCAAAACCGACTATACTTTGGTTTTGGAGGAGTTCCTTTGATAAATTGAACGAAGTAAATAACAAATAACATAATGTTTTCCAACTGTTTCGCCATCAATTCTAGGTAATATAATTGATAACGCACACCTCGCCGCATTAATCGATCCAAAGGAAAGTCCTTCATCCTCTAGAGAACGAAGAAAAACCGAGCTACTTGTGAAATCTTTGGATTTGTTGGTTTAACTTTCATTAACAAACAACGTACACCCCATTTCTTAATAGGTTGTATACATTTTGACAGTTCCTGGCCTCCAGGCATCCGATACTATCCTATCCTCAGTAATTCTGTCCAATCCAAATTGCTGTAGCTGCTTCCTTAGAAAAAGGAATGCCAATAGGGGCGTCGTTGACACGTCGCCGTGAACCACTAGCGGTCCGTGGTGCGTCAGATTCCCCGAGTTTTCTTGGGAATCGTATACGATCTTTTGCCAGTTGCGAAACTGCTGGCAGCCAAGGTTGCGTGTCCCATGGGCCTTCCCATATAACACAGCAGGTGCATATGAGGTCATTATGCCAATAAGAACAGCAACCTGTCTAATTTTGGCTTTGATAACTTAATAAGCTGAGTCGCTGTAGTCATAAACTTAATTAGTTTTTGTTCTGTTATCGACACTGTAAGGGACTGTGTATCCAGAATAAACCCTAAACATTTGAGTTGTTTTGTTGGTTTAAGCACTGACTTTTGTTGATGTACATAAAACCCAATTTAGTGAGTAATGCACATTAAATCCAAAACTGCATTCACACAACCAATTTGTGTTGATGCTATAATAAAAGCAAATACAAGAATGAACTATGGAAACATTATGTGACCCTTCCTCACCATTACCGAGAGAAAACAGGTTTTAAGCAATTTAGTTAAATAAACATGGCGCACAAGCTAAGCCATTCGGCATGCAGGTAAAACTCATAGAGTTGGTTATCCCAAATAAATCGAAGAAATTTTCGGTATTGTTCCATTATGGGAAGCGTATAATATGCATCCTGTAAATCAACACTAGCCATCCACGCATCTGGTGTAATCAGATCTCGTGCCGTATCTAGAGAGAACATTTTAAAATGTCGATATTCCACCCTTTTATTAAGGATTGTTAAATCCAGGATCATTCGAACATCACCATTAGGCTTCGGTCTCGAGAAAATGTTGAAATAAACTGTCCTGAACAGTGTGTCACTTTTTGTATAATTCCTTTCTCAAAGAATTTATGTACCTGTTTAGTTTGTGCCTCTCGTTCAACTGGTTGAATGTTATATGGAAAAGGTATTATACTTTGTACAGGAATTGTGTAAAAGGAATGTGAACACCCCTAACTATTTTATAATTTCTTGTGGTCACTTGCTAGTTATTTTGTGCCACTTCAAAAATATGATTACTAATATTACCAGCCACAAAGTTGCTTACAGTTTGTGTGTTTTTTAGAGGCTTCAGGGACTTGTAAAGTTTGTGTTTGGACCTCTACTTGGACCCGCCCCTGGGGGAAAGGTCTCGACGAGTTGAACCCTCGGCCTATTGGCCGTGCAGTGTTGTCGGTCCAGCCTGGGCGAGCGCCCCGGCCCCGAAACCCTTGACCGAAGTTTGAACTCGGTCTGGTTCCTCTGGTGAACCGTCGTGGACGAAAATCCCCTCGTGACTTTTTGAAACGAGGAGCTTCCTGTTTCTTCTTGCCATCCATGTTTTTGCCACTCTTGGCTGCAGTCTCTACCTCTTTATAGAGGTATTGTAGTGGACCGCCAAACATCTTGGTGTTATCTAAAGGTTTCCCTTTAATCGGCTCTGGAGCAAGATAAAGCGTAAACTCCTTCCCCTCATTATCGGTAACCTTCTTAGAGCGAGCCACTTCTTTGCCAGCATCTGTGAAAACTGACTTGAAGACATTTTCATATCTTCGAAACGACAGGTAATTACCTGCCGCCGCTAGCACTGCAATGCCTTTGTCCATTGTCTTAGCCAAAGACGAGAACTTATTTTCACTCTGCATCCTATTAGCCACAGGAACAATAGCTGTTAGGGTAGCCAACACTGCCTTATGCACTGTGTGCAACACATCCTCAAACTTCTTACGGTCATCCGTCATATTGACATCCCGATCCATTTCTTTAATGATGGAGTTGGGAACACCCTTTATGCCTGTTAACTCATCTCCTAACTTGGAGATAACCTCCGCCGGTTTGAACGTGCGAAAATGACCATTCACGGTCTCGCGCATAAGCGTAGTGGTTTTAAACCCGCTTAGCCTTTGGCTTCTCCACCTTCTTAGCCACTTTAGTGCCAATGTCCGCATAGACCCCTTCATAAATGGTGTCTGAGTCTGATTCCGTAGAAGTAGACTCAGTGGACGAATCAGAAGAAGAATATTTCCTCTTCCTCTTCTTCTTTTTGGACTTAGTCTTCCGCTTTTTGCGAAAACCAGTCTCTGCCCGCTCCTTGGTGAATTCATCACCCGAAGAAATCACCTGTTTCTTCTTCTTCCTCCGTTTAGGAGAAGGAGGAGGAGGAGCCTTAAGCTCCACCGCCGAGTCTGTGTCCAAGAAATCCTCAACGAATCCTCTTGGACACTCGGCCTACGCCGCTTCCGAGACACAGGCGATTTGGCAGTCAAGATGTGGCTTTCCAATCGTGCAAAGCGAGCCTCCCAATCTGGAGGCGCAGGCACCTCAGGCACTACGTCCTCGTCCGGTTCGGAGAGGATAGGCGCCCGGGGCTGTGTCGACGGCCCTGCCGACAACACAGGTGAGGAGTCGTACTCCTCGTCCACTCCACTGGGAACACGCCCCTCGGCTGCTGCTGCACCGCGCTTACTCCGCTTCGTGGCCATCGGGAGCTGAAACAAATATTTTTGGTCAGTCCCGGTATATATATATGTCACAATATGGTTGTTTCAAACTCATTTGGACATCTATTGGTGTTAGAGAACGTGTTTATACCGTTATAACACAGGCGTAATAAGCTAAATTTGTGCGTGGGTTGTGGGTCAAGCCCAAACCTTACGCGGGGTCGGGACCAGTGTATCGGCCCGCCCATCCCTCTGTTCCGCACACTTCTCCCACCTGTGACTACTACGTCAACAAGTTGGAGAAAATGCTACGAAACTCGGAGAAACGCCTGAAAAAGTTTTGTCTAGGGGAGTCTATAAAAGAAACCCAGGAGCATCTCCAACATTACTCTCTATTAGAGTACGAGAGAATTTCCACATGAGATAGGGCGAAACCCACATCTCTACCCATAGTCACACGGTGACCCGGGTGTTGACATAACCGCTAATGACCGGTTTGGTTCCTTCGAGAAACCCACTCGAGTGTTCTATCCTTGGTTGTTTATAACCAAATAACTCGTCCAAATTGGTTCAACGAAAGTCTAAACTTTCCATAATGATGCTCTAATGCATCATAATTAAGCTACCACAGTTTTTATATACTTACTGCGTATTGCTTGTATGTAGACTAATTTTGCCGGAGCAACCCAACGACACGTTATCCAGTCGTGAGTTGTATATGCTAATTGCTGGTACCGGACGTGCTTACCTCTCCCTAGCCTGAGGCTGTTTACCGAGGTAAAATATGCTCTAAAACAGGTTTTCGGAATAGGAATATAAACTAGGATATCACCCTTCACAGTTGGAGGACGTCTGGGCGTGGAACCAACAATGGCCACATTTGTTGCCCGTTTGATATTTGCGGGCACAGACGGAGAAAGTATGGATATATTTCCTCGCCTGGCTGTGGCGAGACTGGCAAGACCCGCCAGTTAAGCTGGAAAATACCCGAATAGAGTGGATCCAGATTCTGTCTCCACTAGCTGAACTGGCGGGGTATATTGGTCAGACACGCGTCTCAGTGGTCACTTACTGCCAGATTGTAAACAGATATATACAGATATTTCAACCATATACATCTATATATATGTAGGTTTTTTAAATATCACAATACTATTATAAATCATATTGATTTGTGCCGACCATGTGACAATTAAAACGTTAAAATAAAACTTGAATCCCGCGTGTCCCAATTCCTACTTAGAAGTAATACGTCTTAATCGTTGACGCTCGTACGCTGTTTGCGGTAGTCTTCATGGGTTATCAATTATCACATCAAATAGCATTAACCTGGTCAGTTGGGTGAAGCGCAAACCGGAACTGGGGCTACAAAAGGTCCAAGATCAATATGCATGTCTATGGCGTGCTCTATTTCTTTTTATACACAAGACACCAGTGGCTCGGCGCTGAAAAAAGGGTATATTCTGATGAATAAACAGTTTTACAAACAAAAGAAAAACGCAGTGTCTGATAACAGTTATATAGTGACACCTTCAAACAACCTCATAGAGGAGGCAGAGAGCACAGCTAGATTGGGAGGCGATAGCCAAGTCTACCCAGTTCACAAAGGCGGGTTGCAAGTCCAGCAATGGTTGAGAGGGTGTGAGCGACACGATCACACCAGTCACAGCTGTAATCACTGACAGAAGGCGGAGGGACGGGGGTAAGTAAGGACAGATGGAGGGATGGAGGGATGGAGGGAGGGAGGGAGGGAGAGAGAGAGGGAGGGAGGGAGGGAGGGAGGGAGGGAGGGAGGGAGGGAGGGAGGAAGGAGGGAGAGGGAGAGGGAGAGGGAGAGGGGTAAGGACATAGGGAGAGGGAGAGAGAGACAGAGGGGGGGGGGAGAGAGGGCAGAGAGAGAGAGAGAGAGAGAGAGAGGGAGGGAAGGAAGGAGGAAGAGAGGGAGGGGGAAGGAGGGATGGATGAAGGGAGCGAGAGGGAGAGGGAGGGGGGAAGAGAGGGAGGGAGGGGGAAGGAAAGGGAGGAAGATGGGAGAAGGAGGGATAGAGAGGGGGAGGGAAAGAAAGACTAAGAAAGCAGGAGGGAGAGAGGGAGAGAGGGAGAGAGGGAGAGGGATTTCCAATGTCTGTACCATTACATAATCACACCCTAGTAATTAATATATACCCGGACCAATAGTACATATATGCGAGACTGCGGAAAATACAGTAATCTTCCCAACATATTCACTAGTTCATTTTAAATATCATACAAATAGTCTGCAGGAGCACAACTCTCAACTGCTACTCCATTAAAGCGAAGTAATTTGCACTAATGCGAACGGTAAGGCTGGCCTCGGGCCACATACAGTATCAGTACGGTTCCTGTTCAAGTGATTGCAAAATTAGCAGTGATAATATCGACTGAAGTATCATTAAGATCAGTTGAACCCATGTGTTTCAGCTTAAGAGTCGTCTAGTATTTTTCATCAAGATTCAGAAAGCACAACAGTAGGATTATCCAATTATTGGATAAATATAAACCTTTTTTTAATGATTCATGTGTACACAATTATTTAAAAAAAATTAAACAAAAATTTAATTTGTTTTGTTATATAACTCAATCAATGCATTGTCTGACCCTATATCACATCAAGTACAGTGGCACATACCTAAGCACTTTCTTCAAGACAACAGAACGCTACTTAATAGGATACAATGCACAGCTCAAATTATAACCGCAGAATATGCCACTCCCAAGCATCCACTTAACTGTGACGCACCGAGGTATAGCATTCTTTTCACTAACGTCCTGTTAACCCTGCCCTGCCCCGTTAACCCTCCGATCCCAGTTTAACCCTGCCCTGCCCCGCTAACCCTCCCTACCCCGTTAACTCTCCCTGCCCCGTTAACCTTCCATACCCAGCTAACCCTCCCCACCCCGCTGACCCTCCAAACCCTGTTAACCCCCCCTACCCCGTTAACCCTTTGTCATGTTAAGCCTGCCGTGCCTTGTCTATGGAACCCACCCTATTACCCCAGCACCGTCCTGTTAACCCAGCACCATCCTGTTAACCATACCCCATCATATTAACCCTGCATTATCCTGTTAAACCTGCTCGGCCCTATTAATCCAGCCTCCCCTATTAACCCTCCCTGTCCTCATAACGCTCCATTGCATTGTTTACAGAGCCCCACCGTGTTAACCATGACCATGCCTCCCTGTCAACCCTACCTCTCCCTGTTAACCCTACCCCACTGTTAACACAACTACGCCTTGTAGCCCTGCACTACCCTGATAACCCCACAATGTCCTCTTAACCCTACCGCGCCCTGTTAACCCTACCGCGCCCTGTTAACCCCACACAGCCCTATTAACCCTACCGTGCCCTATTAACCCTACCGCGCCCTATTAACCCAACCCCGCCCTATTAACTATGAATCACTTTGTTACCCCTGTTAACCCCACTGCCACCCTGTTAACCCTTTCCCCGCCATGTTAACCCTACTCCTGCTACAGGGCCACGTCGGACGATCATTAATGCAGGACATGACACCAGAAGGGTTAAAGTTAAACCATATCAAGCGAGGTTGATTTCTTTGTGTGGATGAGCTTCCTTTTGCCGTACTATATACAATCACAGTTTTGTGCATAAACCCACAAATTCACTTCATCTATAATTGTACACCATAGCTATAATACTAGTGGTTGTGTGTGTGTGTGTGTGTGTGTGTGTGTGTGTGTGTGTGTGTGTGTGTGTGTGTGTGTGTGTGTGTGTGTGTGTGTGTGTGTGTGTGTGTGTGTGTGTGTGTGTGTGTGCGTGTGCGCGCGCACGCGCGCGCACGCCTTTTACTTATCCACTTCTGATTTGGAAGGCTATAAACCAGGGCCGCGTTCAGAGTCCGTCTCGGCGGCGCCTCGGCGACGGGCATGACATCACGCCAGTCTGAACGGCAAAAGCAGTTGGTTGTCTCGAAAATGGCCGCTCCCATAGGCGGCGCCATTTGCAATGGGAAAGCTGTGCCGTGATAGGCTGAAACCACTGGATACGGCGGCCATTTTCGAGGCGCTTTTTGTCTCCTATCTGAAAAGGGAGGCGTCGCCAAGACGTCAGCGCGACGTACCCTGAACGGGGCCCTGTATTAGGATATCTAGTGCACAACGTGTTTTCAGGTGGTCACCATTGTTGTTGTGTATGACTTTGTTGTTATTGTTGTTGTGAGCATGACTGGGTTGGTGTGTACATGGCTTTGTTGTTACATGAGTTGGTGTTTGTCTTTGTTGTTGCTTGGGTTGGTGTATGAATGGCTTTGTTGCTGCATAAGTTGGTATATTTGTGTGGCTTTGTTGTTGCATGAGTTGGTGTGTGCATGGCTTTGTTGTGGTATAGGTTGGTGTGTGCATGGCTTTGTTGTGGTATAGGTTGGTGTGTGCATGGCTTTGTTGTGGTATAGGTTGGTGTGTGTCTAGCTTTGTTGTTGCACAGGTTGGTGTGTGCATGGCTTTGTTGTTACATGAGTTGTATGTATGGCTTTGTTGTTGCATAAATTGGTGTGCATGGTTTTGTTGCTGCATAGATTGGTGTATGTGTGTAGTCGTTATTTTACTTGTGGTGTGTGCTGATCTGTATGTGTCGTTGTTGTTGCTTTTGTCATGAAGTGTGAATTAGTGTGTGTGGCGGTGTTGTTATATCATGTTTAGATACCTGTGTGTGTATAGACACACCACTAATGCACATGAATACATGCAGGTTCACTTCAGTAGCACAGCCGGTTTTCATACAAAGAGTTCCATAAGCTGGTTCCCTCGGAAACAGGTCCAGTAGCCGAGTTGGCGACTTCAAAAACAGACGTCAAATGGGCGTTCCACTACAAGTGAGTCATAATCAACCTGTAATGTGCATATTGGAGGCGGGGCAAAATTATTTCAATACCGAAGCACCAAGTCTGCCATCAGTTCACGCAGCATAGCCGCATTCCATTACGTATGTACACGTGTTGGTGTATTTACAGAGGCACGGATCAGCTGGAGGTCTGCACAGTTTGGATGAAGCAACGTAGCTGACGTCCTATGTCGGGGTCCACCAGGTCCATCAGCTGTTCAAAGCGAACTGGGCCCTGCTGTTGCTGACACCGCATCAGCTCTTGTAAAACGAAGTCGCGCAGATTCAACTTCATCACCGGGTCGCGCAGGCACAACTGCGAGATTCGGAAAGGATAGTCACATCCAGGGTTCATATAAAAAGTTGGCCATCAAATTGTCAAAAACATTCAAGACCATTTTCAAACAGACAAGCAACATTTTGTACAATCTATGCCAAAGTATGTAATGCTGGGAAAATAATTCTACAAAAGTAACTGACAGGAATTTGGTCAAACAAATTCATCTCAAATGTCAGGGTTCATACAAAAAGTTGGCCATCAGATTCAAGAACATACAACTAAATTCAAGAACATTCAAGGATACTCAAACAAAAAATCGAAATTCAACACTTTCAGCGACGCGTGCAAACTGTCGTGACATCCCTTCACCCAGTCGAAAGGGTGTTCTACACACTGGGCAGGAACTTGATATAAAACTAAAACTAATTTGGGACTGTATGAAACACTGACATTTAACAAAACCTTTCTGGCCGATTTCGAATGTGCTGTT
The DNA here is from genome assembly GCA_030323885.1 of Branchipolynoe longqiensis. NCBI lineage: Eukaryota > Metazoa > Annelida > Polychaeta > Phyllodocida > Polynoidae > Branchipolynoe > Branchipolynoe longqiensis. The sequence goes on from CM059188.1 coordinate 47,394,354, forward strand.
TCTAATACATTTACCGAAATATATTTTGGTGCTTTTTAAAAGGTCGATTGGAACGAAAATAAAGACTTAGTGACAATTGGTTTTATGCAGTGTTTGCAAGAAAGGCTATATTTACCGGGGTAAAGAATAAAATTGATGCCGTCATTTTGGTTTCCCTAGAAAATGTAACAAAATGTTCTATTTTTGTTCGGTCAGAAGACCTGTTCTGGCACTCACAAAGAAATGTTATTCTATGAATAAAATTACATTTATTTATAAGAGAAAAAGGTGAAAAAAAGTAGAACTCACTTCTTTCTTGCGGCGGTCATGTGGGGTCTCAAACACCTCGGTGTCCAGGTTCGGACTGATAACTAACTGACTGAAAATGAGAGGAAAGTCTCCAGTTGAGAGAGCTATTGAACCGATGTGAGTGCATAAGCACACTGTCAACAAAAGAATGAAAACAGTCGTCAAAGATTCCCCCAAAACCATAAATTTAGCCGAACTACCAATCCTTACATAATTTCCTATCTATAAAATGTACTGATGCTAAGCAAACGCTTCATTTGAATTTAAACATTCTTGTATTAACAAGTGTCAAATGACCACCCAAGTTACGTTTAATTCAGTATCTTAGTATCAAATATCAATTAGTATCTTTATATTATTCTAGTCAGAGTAAAAGGAAGGTCAATCATTGCAGCTAGACCATGGTAAGTTAATGTTTCCTCAGTGAACAAAGCATAGTTCAGAAGATTAAATTATTAATTATAAATGTAGGGGGAAAACCAATCAAAGGACCCATTCAAACAATTTATAATCACCTAGATAATACAAAATCTTCTATATAGATTTTGTTGTCATTAGCAAATCACAAGTCAAGTCAATTTATACAGAATACTCTATATATAATTTTGGTCTGGCTTATTAAAGGTCAATCACAAGACCGATTAGACCAATTCATTACTAACTAGAGAATACGGAATTTTCTATAAAAACGAAGAGTGAGAGAAAAAAAAAAGTCAATAACAAAACCACTTAGACCAATTTATTAACAAGAGCACATGGAATTTTACATTTAGATGTCCCGATGGTCTGAGCAACATTACACATGAATCATCACTGGTCAGTCTTTATCGGTCAGTCCCAGAATTACAATACTACTCAAGATATACTTACTCTATTTTGACGTCGCCTTCCACTTTGCATATGTCATGCAAGGTCTCTACACAAATACTGATGATGTGGCCAAACCGCTGTAGCACCGCGCTGAAAGGAATAAACAGTGTTCTAACCCACTGCAGTTGGTGGCGTGCTTAAAGCTGCGCAGTCAGGTGAAACCATAGCAGCTTCGAAACCAAGGCACTTGCCTACATTTGATCCTACACACCCAACTGGTGCTTTATTAAACATTATTAGTCAAATTATAGAAATTTTAACTGTATTGCACTTAACGGTACTAAAATAGTACGGGGTATTCAACGTAATTGTCCTGGACTGATCAATCCCTACTGGAGTTGAAATAACTGATTCTGTGATGTCATAAAGGAAATGAATAGGTGAAATTACAGTCAAATGGCCCACCAAAATTACTTTTACAATTCGCGTTAAACCATCATAAATCAATCAACCCAATAACCAGTTTGAAAACGAACAGTAAAGACAAATCACAATAAATAGAACTTCTCAATGGGCTATCCACAAGGACCCTGCTCGACAATGTAAGGCTCACTGGTTCGATCCTACGTGGAGGAGAAAACGACTTCACTCGACCTAGAATGTTTTGGAATGTTGACATACTTGAATGGGGAATGTTGCTACAACTCTGTATTACCGGCTTACACGCACCACCACAGATAAGCACACCTCATGTTGCTGTCCAGGAGAGATATGGTCGCCATGGCTGACAGCTTCTTGCGCTCCGGGTGGGTGATGTTATCCGTCTTGTCCACCCACTTGTCCAGCAGGGCGCCCACAAGGTCATCTGGCTGTCAATGCAAGATCAAAAGCATACTTTATTGATGGACACTTCATTTACCAAAGCGGGAGATGGACGCTCAACTCATTCGGCCATCGCATGCTGGACCAGACGGGATGGCAGAATGGGTTGAGCGTCCGTTTCTCGTTTTGGTAGATCGTGGGATTCGAAATCATGGGTTCGAACCCTGGTAGAGTCAAACCAATGACTTAAAAATTGATACTTGTCACTTCCCAGCCAGGTACTTTGCATTATTAGGGTAGGGCAAGGACTGGTTGGCTGAGCGTCTGGATAATGTGACAGGGTGGCAAATCAGGTCATGGTGCTGATGGCCTGGTCTCCCAGTGGGGCAGTACTATTAAGTCCCCATGAGTGTGCACTGTCACAGGTCGGTACCCATCCTGATATGACCATACATGTTGCCAGGATGTAAAACTCCAACAACCAACCAACCAACTTTATTGATATCAAATTCCACTACTAGGACATGCAAAGAGATCAATTATCAGTTTACCTTCTTGTTGCACTGCATCGCCATTTTCTCTATCGTGAGGAAGAAGAACGCCTTATTTTGGAGGATTACACGCGCCAGTAACGATATGTTCAGTGAAAGCTCCATTGGGTAGAACTGAAAGTAAAGTTAACACCGACCTTAGAAGAAAAAAAACAACCTGGAGATCTGGTTCACTAATAATGGGAGTATGTTTAAAATATTTGAACGGCTAGGGGCCGTACAAATATTATGTAACGCTATTTAAAAACAAAAAGATCTAAATTAGACACCCACCAACCCCATTGTATCAAACACCGTGAGTGGAGTTGACAAAAACATGTGTCGTGTGCAAAAAGTCCCGATCCCAGTCACCCACCTCTTGGCTGGGGTTGGCTAGGAGCGATGACGTCACATTTGTGCTGGTACCGTCCTGTAGCAGTACAAGTCCTGTGTTTTAGTTCTTGTTTCATTTTTTAAAATAAATTAGATTAATGAAATGGAAATATAACTAAACTATGCAATAAACAATATTTTAAATCCTATTTTGCTGTAGTTATATCAGTTATTTAAAAAATGAACAAATTTTTGATTAAGCTACCATTTTTTTCACCCCGAGCATGGAGAAGTGTAATCGATTATTCAACCTGAGTCTGTAGGATTTGTGCATGTGTCAAAATGTCGCTCGGGTGACCCGAGGTGATTAATCGAATATGCCCATGGGTAATTCGTAGCAGAGGAACGCTCTCCCACCCAACTTCAACGTTGCCAATGACACTCTACCCTGGCACCATCTAGGGCGTAATCGATTAATCGACTCGGGTCACCCGAGCCACTTTTTGGCGCATGCTCATATACTGCAGACTCGGTTCGAATAATCGAATACGCTTTTCCATGCTCGGGGTGAAAAAAATGGTGGCCCTTTTCTTTGTTTTTTAATAGCCGATATAATTACAGCAAAATATGATTTAAATATTTTTATGATGGTATAATTTAGTGATATTCCCATTTCATTAATCTGTGTTATCACCAAAAAAAAATATGTATGATTGGTACCGGTGGCTGTTATCCTGCAGGACGGTACCAGCGCAAATGTGATGTCATCGCTCCTTGCAAACCCCAGCCAAGAGGTGGGTTACTGGGGTCGGGTTGTTTTGCACACGGCACGTGTATTTGTCGACTCCACTCGCGGTGTTCTATTTGACTCGGGTGATCCAAGTCGCCTGGGTCGTTTTAATCGATTACGGCCCTAGTCTCACCCATAAACCCACTGACTACTTGTACACCATCTAGTGTTTTCTGCCTGAACAACACCTGTCTGCTCACTTCATCCGCAGTATCTGAGCAGTATGCGTGGTGTGTGGAGCTGACCCGTCCAATCTAACCACCCCTCCCACCCAACTACCTCCGACAGGGTTAAGTGTGCTGGGAACTGATCTGACTACAAAAATGAATACTAGAGGCCTAACCTCATCTCTCAATTAATGCTCTTTTGATCAATTAAAAACTCGACGTTATAGCCTCAGTTTCAGCATTACTGAGTTAATATAATATAACAATGAGGATGGTAACAATCAGTGCATACGTCTCCCTCAATGATATTCTTGTAGATCACAGGTAGCAGGTCGCTGAAAATCCTCGGTCCATCGTCGGGGAATGTGATAAATATTTTCTCTATCAACTGGAATGGAAAGGAAAAGACATGAATCTACATCACCACGAAAGATCACCATGGTGGGAAGACCGGCATTGTATTCAGATGAATCAAATAAAATAGAAATTAACAAAAAGATACATGGATAAAAGGTTATGCGGAGAATTCACAATGGCGTAGAAAATCAAACTGGTTGTGAGTGAATTAGGATGATTCATTCAATCAGTGTGCAATCGTGCGTGTTGTTGCTAGGGTCTGTGAAGATGCAAAAATTGAATTACCATACACTGATAGTGTTGCAGCGTTTGAACAACATATTAATATACGCTGATAGCGCTGCAGCGTTTGAACAACATATTAGCATATGCTGATAGTGCTGCGGGATTGCAGTACAGTAACAATAGCGGAAATCTGCGAAATCGCGGAAATATTTCATCCATGCCTGTATAGTGGGTGAGTAATTAGTACGGCGGGCTCACCTTCATGACCATCACGACGCCCTCAGACCGGAGGTCCTTGAAGAGGGCGAGGAGGGACCTCACCAGGTTGTGCGAGTACTGCTGCATGAAGTCGTTCGGACCCATCAGCACGTAGGCCTCGATGATTTTAAGGCACTGCTCCAGCGTCTCTGTTCCACACTCTGCAACAGAGCAGCCGTTAGAGCCAAGGTCAGCAGACAGTAACTAGGTCAACAATTCTATACTGCAGACAGTATGCAGGACCTTTTTACTAAAATAAAACAAGAAAACATTTTAGCCTTTTTGAGGGCAGCTGGACTTTACCACCTCATATAGTTTACTAAATAAATTCTATCAATTATTAATAAAACTTTTCTTTTTCTATGGGAATTTGTTTCCCTTGACCACAAATATATGATTGGGAGCTTTCTAATTTAATGAGTGTCTATTGGCACATAATTGATTGTCTGCTTTTACAAGTAAAAGCGATGGTTTGAACAAAAAACAAACATTTCTCGCCGTGAATATGGCCTTTGCTGCCGACACGGCGTAAAGCAACCACCAATCAATCAATCAATCTTAAAGGGCCAGTAACACGACCAATGCAACTTTTGTTTGTTTGTTGTTGTTTTACATCCTAGCAACATTTAAGGTCATATCAGGACAGGTACCGATTTGTGACAGTGTGCACTCATGGTGACTTTATAATGCTGCCCCACTGAGAGATCCCACAGTCATATTATCATCATACTGTGTTAACCAGGTAACGGGTAACATCTAAAAATACACACATAAATACATACATATAATAAGCATATGCACACACTCGGAAATAAGTCATTCACTAATGCTCCACCGATCAAATGCCAAGCACGTTGCAAATATTCTAGGCTAACAACATTAAAAAAATTTTGAACAAAACAAATCACCGTTACAAACTAACCGAGCAAGGAAGACATGTTTCGATAGAGATGGAGCAGGTCCGGGGTGATGGTGGGTGAACAGTGTAGCGTATTAAGCCAGAGGTCAAGGCCGTCCTCCATCAGGTACACATGGGGACCCTGGGTCACGTCTGTCGACAGCTGGATCACAGGCAGCAGGAAGTCGTACATGGTGACGCACTGTTCACCCAGACCCTGCATGTGGGATAGACAGTGTTATGTGAGGTATAAAGTACTTATGCAAATATTAACCATGTATGTAATTCTCCTGCTTTGTTAATATTCTGTTATTGTCATTACCTACTCGGGGTCCGTACACGATGTGAAGATATGGAATTCAAGGCTATTTCAAGACTTTTCAAGGCTGCTTTTGATAGGAATTCAAGACTATTTTCATTTGGATTTAGTTAGAAATCGCCATTCAGATTAGCGATTTTGGACTAATTTAGATAAGTGGGGACAGTTTAATGGACAGCCAAACTCACTAACCGCCCTGTGTCAGTCACAGCGGAAATTGAAGCAGCCTAGTCTAATGCAAGTACCACACCTTCAAAACCAAGACACTTTTATCCTGCATATTCAACTTAGATACTGGCCCACCTATTAAACATTTCTTGTTGCATATTGGTGTTCTCTGTGGTGGAGTGGTTAGAGTATAATACTTTTTCAGGTCAGACTCCTAATCTGAAGGTCGATGGTTCGATTCCCCATGCCATCAGCTCTGCCACATCTAACCACCCCTCTGCCACATTGGATTTTCACCACTATGTATAACCTACAGCATCATCAAAGGGCAGTTGCTCTCATATCATGTTTACGTGGTGTGGGAGGTTAAGGATCCCTTGAGTCAGTAAAAAGTGTAGGCTCCGGCTTTCTATCGACCAACTGTCTAATGGTGAAAACAAGAGTTCTCAGACGTATCCATGATAGGCAGAATAAATCTTTCAAAGAAAAAAAAAAAGAATGGAAAATTAAATCAAATTTAATAAAAACATGTTACTGCTGACACCTATGGTGCACTGCATTTCGATGTGCACACCAAAAGTAAAATTGCATGTTTTCACTTTAAACATCTTGACAGTTACTTCAAACTAAAAGTGAAGTAAATAAACATATTCCGTTTATCTAAAAAAATTAAAAATCTTTTTTAATGGAAACTAAAAAATATATCATCGGACTGAAATTTAAAAAGAAAAAAGGAGAATAATGACAGAAAAAGCATTACCTGTACGAGGAAGACGAGGGTGGTGAGAATGGCGCACCTGAGCATGTTGTGGCCGGCTGAGGAGTGCCACAACATCGGCAGGTAGTGGATGAGGGCGCCTGCGTAGGGCCGGACAGACGTCTCCATCCGCTCGATGAGGAACGAGATCACGTGCAGGATCTGCATCTGCAGTCACACCGACATTACAGGTGGGTTTCGCTGCCAGAGGCAAGCGCCAGCGTGGGCTCTTTTCGAAATGAGCCTTTTATTTCTTTAATTTGTTAAGGGGAGATGCGGGTGATTTTTGGGTGATTTCCGTATCTCAAAAACTATTAAAGATAGAGCTTTGAAAATTGCAGCACACATTCTTTCAAGAGAAGCATATCTGCAGAGTTTCAAAGCTCTATCTTGAGGAGGGGTCATATGATGAAGTATCTTGCACACAAAAAAAAATCAAAATTTTACCCCCTTCAGGAAGTATACTGAATGTGCCTAGATTTGCCTGAATCAAGTTATTATATGAAGAACTGGTCCAGGTGAGTGCAATAAGGTGGTTTGTGAATTTATATATGTCATTACCAACATATCCCTACATGACGAACCAGAGGTAAAAAAAATTCAATGGTCAATTTTTGTGTCTCCATCCCTAGCTCTTGAACTATGAAAGATACAGTGTTTTTAACCATCTTATTGCATTCAGCAGCAACTTTTACATAAGACTGCCAAGTTTCAACTTTCTGCTACAATTATAACTTACATTTTTAGAGGGGGCAAATTGGCAAAACTCTGGGAAAAGCAGTTCTGAGAAAACGAGCATTAAAGTTCACAAAGTGTTTCTTTCAAATGTTAAAGTCCAGTATCATCATCTAGAATTCCATATTATGTACACAAAGTAATTATCTGTCCAAAAAAACAAGAAGTTTTTCTATATGAATACACCAAAAACCAGAAATCCCCAGTTTGACCCAAATTCATGTTCCGATCACCCATGTCTCCCCTTAATATATATTTTTTTAAACAAACATTGCTAGCGCCTTTATGAGTGGCTGTTAGTAGCATTATATATATTATATATATATATATAATGTGTTAGTGGTATTATACGAGAATATATATATATATTATAATACACATTCTCGCATACTAACACCCACCCATAAAGATGCTAGCAATGTTTGCATACAATTTTTTTTATATCTATATATAGACGATTGCAACCACCAAACCGTCATCTGACGGCAGTGGAACAACTATTGGATCATGGGTAGCTTTTGTTTGTTTATTTGTGGTTTTAAGTCCTGGCAACATTTAAGGGTTATATCAGGAGGCGCTAAAAAAATTGAGCAAGTTTAACATGAAATATATGAAGGAATAACAAAGATAATGGTCGTCGGGGAATGGAGACTGTTATGTGTACCATAGAGAGTGAGATTCTTCAATATTAGACAGATTATACACAAAATAGATTCCATTGTGGCACCTTAAACACCTAGATTTCCCTAATTAGGAAATGTGCACAAACAAGCGAAAAGAAAGCACCTTAAAAATCTCATAACTTCGGAAGTATTCAAAGGATCTACATGAATTGTATTTCACTGCATTCAGATTAAAACAAATATGTACACCTAAATAAATTGCAAGACTGAAACATTGGGGGAAAAAATCGTTCACTTTGGAATACCTACATAACTGTTCACAAGATTAATTGCTTGATGGTGATTGTCGAGAAGCCATACTAATATCTAATTATTTATCAGAAACTACTAACACATATCACTTTGAACTTACTTTTGTTTCACATTCATCGACATCTTTTAATAACTGGAAGAGCAGCCCAAAGGTAGTTTCCAAGTACTAGAAATAATGAATAATCAGGAAGTAAGGCGGGTGCAAATTACAAAATTGGCGTGTTATAAAATAAAATAAATAAAAGGGTAATTCTAGTTCATGCAATGAGAACATAAGCTTACTGCGTTGTTAAATACTGAATAAGCTAATATAAGAAATGCAATTAAAATTTTATATTTTGGCGGAACACCCAATTCACCATTTATTCACGTAAGGATTAAAACTATCAGTATCATTTAAAAAAAAGTAAAGCTTGCTTTATTTAACGACGCCCAGTATCAATTAAAGTAATATTTAGAATATAACGACTAGCAACAATATCACGTACAATTGAAACACACAAAAAAAACACAGAAAATACTTACTGGGAAGAACTGGTCTGCCTTAAATTCAAAATCGTCAACAGGTATACAAGTTAAGGGCAATGGAAGTAGTAGGAAGGTTCACTACAAGTCCTATTGTATACTTATACAAAATATGATCTAACTTGTGTCCACACCCACCTCAGTTCACTACACGTCCTATTGTACACATATCCACAATATGATCTAACTTGTACTCATCCCCACTCCAGCCCTTACACGTCCTATTGTATACTCATCTAAAATATGATCTAACTTGTGCCCACACCCACTTCAGTTCACTACACGTCCTATTGTACACATATCCACAATATGATCTAACTTGTACTCATCCCCACTCCAGCCCTTTCACATCCTATTGTATACTCATCTAAAATATGATCTAACTTGTGCCCACACCCACTTCAGTTCACTACACGTCCTATTGTACACATATCCACAATATGATCTAATTTGTACTCATCCCCACTCCAGCCCTTACACGTCCTATTGTACACTCATCTAAAATATGATCTAACTTGTGCCCACACCCACTTCAGTTCACTACACGTCCTATTGTACACATATCCACAATATGATCTAACTTGTACTCATCCCCACTCCAGCCCTTACACGTCCTATTGTATACTCATCTAAAATATGATCTAACTTGTGCCCACCCCCACCTCAGTTCACTACACGTCCTATTGTACACATATCCACAATATGATCTAACTTTTACTCATCCCCACCCCAGCCCTTACACGTCCTATTGTATACTTATCCAAAATATGATCTAACGTGTACCCACCCCACTCGAGTCCCATAACTTCCCATCGTACAATGATCCCAAATGTGATCTAACTCAGTCCCTCACCCCAACCTAAAGGGGCTGTCACATTAGGTTTTTTTGCGGGAGCGTACGGTGGCGTAAGCGCATTACGTCATATACGTCGGTATACACCGCCATACGCTACGCATATGTTACGCATACGCCGATCCTCCAACAAGCCTGTTTCCTTGCTCAAAATTTTCAGCGTATGGATCATACGCTGCTCATACGCTATGCATACACCGGCATAGGTTAGGGGTACGTCGACATAGGTTGGGCGTACGCTGGATTGACACCCACCGGGTGTCTCTTGCGTACCCCCAACGTTCTGTAAAAGTGGTGTCACACTACGGCGTATGGCGTTAGCGTATGGATTTTCGACCCATATGCTTCGCATACGCCATCATACGCGTGTCCATCCAATTTTTTTTTTAGCATGCTCAAAAATTTTCAGCGTATGGCTCATACGCTCGACGTACGCTATGCATACGCCGACATAGGTTACGCATAGGTTGGGCGTACGCTGAACTTGTCAATCACAACCGTCAAACCTCATCACAGTACGCTGTGCATAGGTCGGGATACGCTTTGAATACGCGGCCATAGGCTAGGGGTAGGTTAGGCATACGCTGGGCATATGCTTCAGATGCCGCTGGGACCTCGTGCGTAGCATATGACAGCGTATGACGGTGTTTGGGTCGAAAACCGCATACGCCGGCATACGCTAACGCCATACACCGTAATGTGACAGGGCCTTTAATCCCCGCTGTGATCTAACTACACACAGACCTCTACTTGGTAATTGATTCCCTGAACTGTCTACGAAAGGATATCATATTTAAGCGTTGTTGCCGCCTCTATGCGGACCACAAGGTCCTCTCCTTCCTCGAGTAGGGCTTGGATGATCTTGTAGAGAGTGGGCCGCAGCTCGGGGGACAGCTTCACACCTGTCCAGCAGCCCACCATCCAGATCACACGTCGCCGGATGATCCGGTAACTGAAGGGCAATGCACACAAACAGGGTTCATACCCATTTTGACGTACCAAATTCCAAGACTTTCAAAGACCTTTCTGTGCAAAATTCCAGGACGTTTATGAAATTAAAGTAATCCGAAACACGGCTGTATTCATAGTCGATTCACTGTGTAAAGATGCAAAGTTAAATAAGCATAACAAATAAGAACGGACATATGTATAGTTTTAAAATAAAAATCAAGAGGGAGGACAACGACTGCACAAAAACTACTTTAAATACAAAACATCACTGATTAAAGTTTTGGTACATCGGCGATTATAGGCTTTATTATTTTCCAGGATTTTCAAGGACCGTTAAACAAATTCCATGACTCTCCAGGTCTGGAATCCTGAATCATCAAATTCAAGGACTGGTTAGCTCAGTGTCAGGATAATGCGACTGTGTGGGATATCAGCTAATGCTGCCGGCTACCTGGTCTCCCAGTGGGGCAGCACTATAAAATTGCCACGAGTGCACATTGTCACAAGTCCGTACCCGTCGTCATATGACCTTAGATGTTGCTAGGATGTAACACAACAACCACACGCAACAGAAAAACAGTGCACCTACTTTGGGTGTTTAACTTGCAGCTCTGGTATCAGGTGTGAAGTAAACCACTGGTTGAAGTCTACCTCATCATACAGATCGAACGAAGCCTGGCCAATAGCGTTATACACTGAAAGGGAAACACATGGCTGTAGACTGAGAGGCAATAAGCACAAGCGTTTATTTACTGCAAGTATTCAGTGACAATTACATTGACAGCTTGGTGTTCTTAAACAGAACAAGGTGCACCACTGAACGTTTAATTACACAATGAACATTTGTAATGCAGACCAGAATAAGCACAGATATGAGGATTAGGAATAATGATTTCCCACTCTGCTCTACTACACACTGCATCACTAGTATATATATACCAGTACTACACACTGTGCACCACTAGTATATATATACCAGTACTACACACTGTGCACCACTAGTATATATATACCAGTACTACACACTGTGCACCACTAGTATATATATACCAGTACTACACACTGTGCACCACTAGTATATATACCAGTACTACACACTGTGCACCACTAGTATATATACCAGTACTACACACTGTGCACCACTAGTATATATACCAGTACTACACACTGTGCACCACTAGTATATATACCAGTACTACACACTGTGCACCACTAGTATATATACCAGTACTACACACTGTGCACCACTAGTATATATACCAGTACTACACACTGCACCACTAGTATATATACCAGTACTACACACTGTGCACCACTAGTATATATATACCAGTACTACACACTGTGCACCACTAGTAGCATCTACTACCCACTATGCATCACTAGTGTCTACTACACACTGCACTATTAGTATCTACTACACAGTAGTCAGCTGACGTGTCAGAATTGTTATGTGCACGCCAAAATTAATTTGGCAAGTTATCATCTCTAAAGTTAGTTCAAACTAAGGTAGAGCTTAACCTAATATATTATTTTTAAAGCAGGCAGAAACTCAAAACCATATCTATCTATCTATCTATCTATCTATCTATCTATCTATCTCTCTCTCTCACACACACACACACACACACTGACTGTCTCCTTCTTCGACTATCTGTCTCTCCTGTCTCTATCTCTCTGGTCTATATGTATGTCTGTTTGTCCACCCACCCACTCACTCACTCACCCACTCACTCACTCACTCATTCACTCACTCACTCACTCACTCACTCACTCACTCACAGCCATATCTCTGTGCGCATGACCATACCTGCATCCTTGTTGAGGATGCCAGCCATGTCTTCGGGGTCCACCTGTCCCTGGCAGCTCTGTACCAGATTAACCACATAAGGCGCCAGTGTGTCACGATGCTCCTTCATCAGCGTCAGGTAGAGGTTTTCCGTACACGGCTGTGTGTCAAACAAGCAGCAAACAGTTAAGACATTAAGTAGAGGTTCTCTATACATGGCTGTGTGTCAAATAAGCAGCAAACAGGACCGGTAAGACATCAAGTAGAGGTTCTCCGTATACGGCTGTGTGTCAAACAAGCAGCAAACAGTTAAAACATTAAGTAGAGGTTCTCCATACATGGCTGTGTGTCAAACAAGCAGCAAACAGGACCATTAAGCCATTAAGACATTAAGTAGAGGTTCTCCGTATACATCCAGCAAACAGGGCTGTGAAGACATTAAATAGAGGTTCTCCTTACATGGCTGTGTCAAACATCCAGCAAACAGGGCTGTTAAGACATTACGTATAGGTTTTCCGTACACTACTGTATCAACCAAGCAGCAAACAGGCCGCTAAGACATTAACACATTACTACCCAACCTCCTGTTATCTCACAAACTTTTGAGAGAATTTCTAATTGACAAAGATCCACACAAATGATTCCAAAATAGTCCTTCAGTTCACAAATGCCCTCTTCGGTTAATGTCTGTTCTTAGAGAAGGAATGTAGTCCTTTTGATAGTGCTCTGTTTTTTATTGTTTAAGAAAATAATACATGTGTTAAATGAAGTCCAGAGTTCATACAATAGATATATGCTAAGTGCGGGTACTGTATTACTAAGCAAATACCGTCACTTTATCAATGTTACGAGCGGGTACTGTATTACTAAGCAGATAACGCTATTTTATCACCAAGCAGTATTACTACGTATACCTGCTCTACATCACTGTCATTAAGAAATAGAACATTCCAAGAATGAGGAGTTCGTCAATGGCAAGATTGGAGAAACCGTCACAATTCTAACTCTCATAGTTAAAGCTGCATAGTCCGATGAAATATCAAATTTTCAAAACCAAACCAATTATCTAGATTTGATTTTACATATCTAACTTAGATACTGATGCACTTATTAAGCATTTATTTCTGCGTAGAAGGCAATACTGAGTCAATTTAACTGAACCTGTTACTGCAGAAGTCTATGGTGTCAGAATTTTGGCAAGCTTGCCAAAACTAATTTTCCATGTTTGCACTCAAAATATCTCAAAGGTTTACCATTTAAAATACAAGTAACTTTGAACTAATGTAAAGTAGATACTAGTGATCGATCTAATATATTTATCTCAGAAAAAATACAGAAATTCAAAACCATCGGACTATGCAACTTTAAGGAGAGCCTTAAATTAACTATGTGTAAGAAAAGACAAATAATTTAAATGAAAAAAACAACAATGCAACTTGAGAATATCTTAACAACACATTTTAGGTCGTCGATGGCGTCTAACCATTACCAAAGTGCATAATAATAATCATCATCATTATCCCATTACCAATGGGTATCAATTTGATGATACTATCATGAGATAAGTAATCATGAACATCCTAGTAAGTAAGTAAGTAAGTAAGTAAGTAAGTAAGTAAGTAACACCAACACCTGACGATGCTGACAGTTTACACTTCCAGTCTCTCTTACATTTACACAGTTACACAATTCCAACAGTGAAAGAATATCCATCATGTACATACCCGTAAGCTGAACTTCCACGAGTCGCCTCCTTCGTCAATAACTAGTGAGGAAAGAAAGTCACAAAGAAGAGATGTAAGAGAATGCTGGCATTAAGCAGTCAATAGGTCAATATACAAAACTCAAATCACAAAATCGAGCATTAACAAATTCAGAATGTCACCAAAAATCTATAACTGCCAATGAACCGAAGTTTTAATAATTTTTAAATCAATCATTCACAAATCATGATTTCTTTAAAAAGAAAAGTCTATTGGGTAATACAGAATACGAAACAAAATAATATGGGCAATAGATACAATTGAAATACAAGATATTTAATCGCACCGTATTCACCATAACGCCTGATTACAAAATCAACAAGAACCCCATGCACACACGCATCTTTCGAAACACAAATAAAATGCTTATCCATACAAAATAAAATAAATAACTATCAGCGGTTAGATTTGTCTAAGCAGATATCTATATGGCTAGAACCTCTCAACATCTGTTGGGACATGCAACCGGCTCCCACAAAGATGTGACTATGCAGCACTGGCTTCCAATCATGTGACTACACAGCAATGGCTTCCCCTCCTAATGTGACTATGCAGCAATGACTTCCCCTCCTCATGTGACTAGGCAACAATGACTTCCCCTCCTAATGTGACTATGCAGCAATGACTTCCCCTCCTAATGTGACAATGCAGCAACGACTTCCCCTCCTAATGTGACAATGCAGCAATGGCTTCCCCTCCTAATGTGACAATGCAGCAATGGCTTCCCCTCCTAATGTGACAATGCAGCAATGGCTTCCCCTCCTAATGTGACTATGCAGCAATGGCTTCCCCTCCTAATGTGACAATGCAGCAATGGCTTCCCCTCCTAATGTGACTATGCAGCAATGGCTTCCCCTCCTAATGTGACTATGCAGTAATGGCTTCCCCTCCTAATGTGACTATGCAGCAATGACTTCCCCTCCTAATGTGACAATGCAGCAATGGCTTCCCCTCTTAATGTGACTATGCAGCAATGACTTCCCCCTCCTAATGTGACAATGCAGCAACGACTTCCCCTCCTAATGTGACAATGCAGCAATGGCTTCCCCTCCTAATGTGACTATGCAGCAACGACTTCCCCTCCTAATGTGACAATGCAGCAATGGCTTCCCCATCTAATGTGACTATGCAGCAACGACTTCCCCTCCTAATGTGACAATGCAGCAATGGCTTCCCCTCCTAATATGACTATGCAGCAATGGCTTGGGCTCCTAATATGGCATGGCTATGCAGCAATGGCTTCCCCTCCTAATATGACTATGCAGCAATGGCTTCCCATCATAATAGGACTATGTAGCAATGTCTTCTGATCAAGATGTCACTGCAGCAATGGCTTTCTATCATAATGTGACTGCAGTCATGGATTTCCATCATAATGTTACTATGTAGTGATGTCTTCCCCTCCTAATGTGACTATGCAGTAATGACTTCCTATCAAGATGTGACTGCAGCAATGGCTTCCCCTCCTAATGTGACTACACAGCAATGGTTTCCTATCAGGCAGGACTGCAGCAATGGCTTCCCTTCCAAATGTGACTATGCAGAAATGGCTTCCTTTTAAGATGTGACTGCAGCAATGGCTTCCCATCATAATCCGACTACACAGCAATGGCATCCTATCGATATGTGGTAGAAAGTAGCTTACTGAAGTCCTCTGGCTCCGATTCCCAGATATGAAGGTCCTTCGCTGAGAGCTGGAAATATTGCTTCACCAGCCACCGCACCACCTCAGTCAGCGTCCCGGTCGTGAAGAAGTCCATCTTAGTGCGGTGGGCAACTAGTGTCAGCGGGTTCACTGTGTCTGATCATAGGAAATGTGAGGAGGGGTTTATTGGAGTTTTTCATTCTAGCAACATCTGGTGGAAGGAGAGGTATCATATCAGTGTGTTTGCACTCACGGTGCTGCACCAGTGAAATATTAACATCTCCACGGATGTGTTTGTTTGTTGTTGTTTTACGTCCTAGCAACATCTAAGGTCATATCAGGACGGGCCACGGATGTGAGTTGCCTCTGACTGAATTGAACTGATTCTGATTGCTCTGACAGTTCCAAGCATATGAGGAGAAATGACCAATATGACCAAGAAGAAATTGGAAATTTTATCAAAATATAAAATTTCTCATCCATGTACCAGAAATCACCCAGACATCAAGCTAATCAGTTCATACTATATTCTAGTAGTACCGAATGCCAGGCAATGTAGCAACAAGTATATCTTTTCTAAACCTTTGGTCTGACTCGGTAGAGATGAAATTAATTGGTGAGGAGAAAAAAAAGCGGAAATTGACCGCTATAATAGTCACAACAATGAGAGTGGAACCCTCTCCAAGGATAGTCCGTACTGACTGGTCATTGGAATTGAGCTAGGATAGACCTAAGGTAGTATTGGATGAAACATGACTTCTGGCTTTTCCACATGATTCTCTAACGAATGATGCTAAGCCTATGATTCGCCTTTCCATGTTTTCACGGAAATCAAACGCGATTCAGTAGAGGGACATGTTTAAATATTAAAAATATTCCGAACATTTTGTGGCATTTACACCGAAGAAAACAGAATATTTTATATAGGTAGAATTTTAATTTTTTAGAAATTGCAAATTCGCAAAAATCGCGGAAATCGTAGAAATCTTTCATCCTTACATGCAAGAAACTATTGGATTTGTTATTATACATTATTATTTCTATTTTTTTGTTTATATATATATATATATATAGTATAGTTATACGAGTCTTACCTGGGTATAGATGTTTGTTTGGTTGTTGTTTTACGTCCTAGCAACATCTAAGGTCATATCAGGACGGGTACCGACTTGTGACAGTGCGCACTCATGGCGACTTTATAGTGCTGTCCCACTGGGAAACCAGGCCGCCGGCACCATGACCTGGTATCCCACTCAGTCACATTATCCTGACACTGAGCACACCAGTCCTTGCCCTATCCTAATAATGCCGAGCGGCTGGCTAGGAAGCGACAAGTATCAATTTTAAAGTCATTGGTTTGACTCGACCGGGCCTCGAACCCACGACCCCACTATCTACCAGCACGGGAGACGGACGCTCTAACTCATTCGGCCATCCCGTCTGGTCCCTGGGTATAGATGATGGATAACTGTTGTTTTCCAGAGGTATAAGCCTCGGATAGACGTGGGCTAGGGAGAAGGAAGCACATCCGGGTCCAGCAATCTTTACCTACTTATTCAGGATAAAAATGATCGTCAATACAATGGATACTATGATTTTCCTGTAATGGTACAATAACGGAATAGACGTGGTACGGTGTGGTGGGCGGGCCCTAGCCCACGTCTATCCGAGGCTTATACCTCGGGAAAACAACAGTTATCCATCATCTATACCCAGGTAAGACTCGTATAACTATACTATTTTACCTCGGTATACAGCCTCAGGCTAGCCTCAGGCTAGGGAGACTTTTACATAATTCATTTTTATCCTTAATATCATATTATAATTATTATTAACATGTTTATGTCATTGTATTAGTTATTCAGAAATTCAAAGTTTTTTGTTCTCACCTATTCTTGTTAGTTGGTGAGCAGGCGCTTGGCAATGCAGGTAGGCTTTTCTAGTCGCTTGTTGTAATGTTTTGCAAACGACTTAGCCGTCTTCCAGCCTGCGTGCGCTAGGATTCTTTTGACAGAAATCCCGAGCAATCGTGCCTTGGAAACCATGGCACCTCTGGTTGAGTGGGAAGCGTATTTTCCCTTATCCACCCCAGCCAATTTCAACACCGTGATCGTCCAGCTGGCGAGGGTGTCTCTTGAAATTGCATTATGTGGCTTTCTGAAGCTCACTAACAGTTGTTGTGAGGTACATATGTCCTTAGTCTTGGATATATAAGCCCTTATGGCTGACACAACACACAATTTATAATCCTCTGGGAAGTAGTCTAAGTGAACCGTAGATAAAGGGTCACCTAGCCTGTTTGATTTTAATAATTGTGCTAAATCAAACGTAGCTTGTTTCCTATCTATTTCTAATCCGTCTAAGGATAATGCGACAATGGTTTGTCCTCTGTGTCCTGTTACTAAGTAACAAGACGGCTACCTTAAAACCTAATTGTTTTACATCTAAATGAGAGTTGTGAGGCCAAGCCTTAAACAACTTAAATACGATGGAAACATCCCAAAAGCGACTATATTTTGGTTTAGGGGGATTCCTTTGATAAATTGAGCGAAGCAACAAGTGAAGCACATAATATTTACCGACTGTGTCTCCCTCGATTCTAGGTAAAATAACCGATAAGGCGCATCTGGCTGCATTGACAGCCCCAAACCCTAGTCCTTCATCCTCTAGAGAACGGAGAAAACGGGCCACTTGTGCAATTGTTGGATTTGTTGGTTTGACTTTCATTAGCAAACAATGTACACCCCATTTTCTTAAATATGTTGTGTACATTTTTACAGTTCCTGGCCTCCATGCATCGGATACTATTCTGTCTTCAGTGATCTTATCTAGTCCAAATTGCTGTAAGTGTTTCCTCAAAAAAGGAATGCCAATAGGGGTGTCGCTGACACGTCTCCATGGACCGATAGCGGTCCGTGGTGCGTTAGGTTCCCGGATTTTCTTGGGAATCGTATATGTTCTTTTGCCAGTTGTGAAACTGCTGGTAGCCAAGGTTGCGTGTCCCAATCGGGCACGATCAGTATGGTGTGTGTCCCCTCCATGCTGATCTTTCTCACTACACGGCTGATAATGCTAAACGGTGGGAAAATATATTAATAATTATCTTCCCAGGTAATAGCAAAAGCATCAACTTTCCAAGCATCCGGTTTGGGATGCCAAGAAACATACTGGGGTAATTTGTTATTGTTTCGTGATGCAAACAAGTCAATGTCGGGTGTCCCCCATTTGGCACAAATCAAGTTAAATAGGGGCGTAGATAGAGACCATTCTAAATGGTCATGGAATTTTCTACTCTTGTGGTCTGCAAGTGTGTTTTGTGACCCAGGGATATGCGCTACAGTCAGCCAGACTTGTTGGGTCTGCGCCCAGTTCCAATTTAGTTTTGCTAACTGATTGCAAGGCTTCGATTTTGTTCCCCCCATGTTACGGATATATGCCATAGCTGTAGTGTTATCAGTTAGGATTCTAACTTGTGCTTTAGGTACCTTAACTAAGTTGCGTAGTCCTAGATAAATGGCGCGCAATTCTAATGCATTAATGTGGTCTGAGATTTCATCATCAAAACCATCTACCTCCTGTCGCTATCCCATCTCGATGGGCTCCCCAACCTTCTAAAGAGGCATCAGTGGTAATCACTGTATTTGGTTCCGCCATGCGGATTGGATTAGGTGAGTTTGCTATATGTTGCATCCACCATTCAATATCCTGCAAACCCTCTTCGGAAATAAACATTTTTCATTCAAAATTGCCTTTAGTTCTTGCTAAAGCTAATTTTTTTTGTCTATTTCTAGAGATTTGATATGGGCTTTCCCGTATAGAATAGCGGGTGCATAAGATATCATTATGCCGATATGGACCACGACCTGTCTAATCTTAGGTTTCGTTAGATTAAGAATTTGGGTCTCTGTGGTCATAAACTTATTTAGTTTCGGTTCTGTTATCGACACTGTTAGGGAATGTGTATTGAGGATAAAACCTAAACACTTTAGTTGTTTTGTTGGTTTAAAGACTGACTTATGTGGATGGACATAAAAACCCAATTTAGTGAGTAATGCACAAAAATCCATAACTGCCTTTGCACACGTAATTTCCGTTGACGCCATTATAAAGGAATCATCTATGTAAGGAAACATTATATGACCATTTCGAGCCATGACTGAGAAAACAGGTTTCAAAAGTTTAGTGAACAAACGAGGGGCACAAGCTAAGCCATTTGGCATGCAGGTAAACTCATAAAGTTGGTTATCCCAAAGAAATTTCCGGTGTTGTTCCGCTATGGGAACTGTGTAGTATGCGTCTTGCAAGTCGACACTAGCCATCCACGCATCTGGTGTTATCAGATCACGTGCTGTCTCTAATGAGAACATTTTAAAATGTTGATATTCTATCATCTTATTTAGGGTTGTTAAATCCAGGATCATTCGAACCTCACCATTGGGTTTCGGTCGAGAGAAGATGTTTGAGATAAACTCTCCTGGGCAGTGTGTCACTTTTTGTATAATTCCTTTCTTAAAGAATTTATGGACCTGTTTAGTTAGTGCCTCTCGCTCAAGTGGTTCAATTTTGTATGGGAAAGGAATTCTTCCCTGAACTGGAATGTCTATGAAGGGAATTTGAACACCATTAACTATATCTAAAATATCTCGATCATTCGTAATTTGGTTCCATTCACAAAAATGGTTATGAATATTGCCTGCCACAAAGTTGCTTACAGTTTGTGTGGTTTTAGAGGCCGCGGGGACTTGTAGTGTCTGCGTTTGAGCCTCTACCCGGTCCCGCCCCTGTGGAAGCGTCTCGGGGAGTTGAAGCCCCGGCCGATGGGCCGTGAGGTGTTGTCGGTCCAGCCTGGCCGGGAACCCCGGCCACGGAAGGACTGGCTGTAGCTTGTGCCTGGTCTGGTCCCTCTGGCCAGGTGTCGCGGGCGAAAATCCCCACGGGATCTTTTGAAGCGCGGGGCTTCTGGCTTCTTCTTCCCGTCCATGTTTTTGCCACTTTTGGCCGCCGTTTCTACCTCCTTAAAGAGGTACTGGAGCTGGCCCCCGAACATTTTGGTCTTATCCAAAGGTTTCCCTTTGATAGGTTCTGGGGCCAGGAAGAGTGTATACTCTTTGCCATCATTATCTGTGACCTTCTTAGAACGGGCCACCTCCTTACCGGCGTCTGTACACACTGATTTGAATACATTTTCAAACCTTCTATACGACAGGTAATTGCCTGCCGCCGTAAGCATGGCGATGCCTTTGTCCATGGTTTTGGCCAGGGATGAGAACTTGTTCTCACGCTGCATTCTATTCGCCACTGGTGCGATGGCAGTAAGAGTGCCGAGGACCGCTTTGTGCGCTAGATGCATAACCCCTTCAAAGCGTTTACGGTCCTCTGTCATGTTCACGTCCCTATCCATCTCTTTGATGATAGAGTTGGGGACGCCTTTAATGCCGGTTAGTTCATCTCCCAGCTTGGAAATAACTTCCGCAGGTTTAAACGTGTGGAAGTGACCATTAATGGTCTCGCGCATAAGCGTGGTGGTGTTCACACGCTTCACTCTAGGTTTTTCAACCTTCTTAGCCACTTTGCCACCACTCTCAGCATAGACCCCCTCATATTGGGTGTCTGAGTCAGATTCCGTTGATGTCGAATCTGGCGAAGAGTCTGAAGAAGAATCCTTCTTCTTTTTCTTCTTCGACTTTGGCTTCCGCTTTTTGCGTAGCCCCGCCATATTACTTTCCTTGGTGTAGTCATCACCCGAGGAACTCACTTGCTTCTTCTTCTTCCTCCGTTTGGGAGGAGGAGGAGGAGCCTTAGGCTCAATCGCCGAGTCTGTTTCGGAGAAATCCTCCCAGTCGGACTCGTGGAACACAGGCAAAGGCCGTTTCCTAGACGTAGCAGGCGGTTGGAGTGAGAGTATATGACTCTCCATCGCAGCCCAACGGGCCTCCCAGTCAGGAGCTGCCGGTCCCGTGGGCCTTGCTTCCTCTTCCGGGTCGGAGAGAATGTACGCCCCGGGCTGTGGTGAAGGCATGGCAGACAACACTGGGGAGGAGTCATACTCCTCATCCGAGCCCCTCGGTGCGTGGCCTTCAGCTGCCGCCGCAACTCTCTTACTCCGCTTCGTGGCCATCGTGATCTGAAACAATAATATTGGTCAGTCCCGGTATTTTTCTACATGTCACAATTTTGTTGTTCAAAACTAAATTGGACATCTAGTGGTGTTAGAGAACGTGTTCATACCATTCTAACACAGACGTAATAAGCTAAGTTTTTGGCGTAGGTTGTGGGTCAAAGCCCAAACCAAACGCGGGGTCGGGACCAGTGTATCGGCCCGCCCATCCCTCTGTTCCGCACACTTCTCCCTCCTGCAACTACTGCGCCAGCAAGTTGGAGAAAATGCTATGAAACTCGGAGAAACGCCTGAAAAAAGTTGTGGGGAGTCTGTAAAAGAAACCCAGGATCATCTCCAACAACACCCTCTATTAGAGTCCAAGAGAATCTCCAAAGGAGATGAGGCAGAGCCCACATCTCTACCCATGTAACACGGGTGTTGATAGAACCGCTAAGTATCGGTTTCGTTCGTTAGACAAAGGAATCTAGAGCGTTCTATCCTGGTTTAAAAAAAAACATAATCTAGTCCATAAAAGGACATATGAAAGTTCTGAACTTTCCAATTTGATGCTATAATGCATCATAAATAAGCTAACAGGTGCAAATCCATTTGAGTTGTTTTCTGGAAAATAGAATTGGCTGTTGTGCTTTCCAGTTAAAGTATACCAATTTCAGATTGTGTGGTGCATTATATAGGGAACGTGGTAGTCATGGCTACATTTCAGCCCAAATGACATTTGTTGGTTTTTTACTCAAGGTCTATCATCAGACCACTACCAACATAACTTCATCATCCATTTTACTTTTCGGAGGACAATAAAAATACAACCCTTTCTTGGGCATTTCAGGGTGCATTTGGCCACGATACAGTGTGTATATGAAATAAAATCCACAACAGTTGTAAAAAAAATGTTAAAAAGTATTTCTTACCCTCGACATTTTTGGCAGGACGGTAGGTCTCACAACGGAGAATACTCCGCATCAAATTGAGTGAGTTGACTGTAAACCGCTCAAATGTGACAACTAAACAGACAGAAAGATTCAATTAAATACAAGCAGTCAGACCATAGTTCAGAGAAAGGGTAGGTGCAATGTTAGTTACTCACACATGTGTTATTTTAATTTATTTAGATGACTATTATTTTTTTCCTCGCTGTTAATTGTTACCTTTTACACTACAGAAATTACTTTGTATGATCAGGTAGTTTGGGTGGAATGCAACACAGGCAACCTTTGTATTCGGGGCTTGGTTGGTTGGGGCTTTACATTCTATCAACATGTACGGCCAGACCAGGACTGGTACTGACTTATGACACTCATGGTGACTTAATAGTGCTGTCGCCCTGGATTACAGTACCCACTGGCAGTAATATGCGACATCCTGCTCAATCACATTCAGTGGTCTCCCCAGTATTCAGGAAAGGGATCACAGGAATCGGTAGAGCTGGTAGGAAAGGGATGGCGGGAATTGGTAGAGCTGGTAGAAAGTTACAGGTAGTATGTGTAAGTTGCTGCCAACAGATGGCGGCCTTACTGAATAAGTCAACTTACCCTACCAACAGATGGTGTGTCCACCATCCTTTATGCTATGTAGCGAAATCCATGACATTATCTCGACATCTGAGCCAGCCATTCCTTGCTCTATCCTACTAATGTCAAGCCCGTCCTGATATGACCTTAGATGTTGCCAGGACGTAAAACTCCAACAACCAACCAACTAATGAAACCTTATGTACCCATAGTGATACGGATGCTACGACGATATTGGTGATGTGCGAGAATGCACTAGCAACGCGTCAGGGTAATTATCCTGGTACACTAGCACGGTCTCCAACGTCGTGAATTACTCAGGTTACCAGCAACATGCACAATGTCAAGTGGCAGGCAAGGTAGCGACAAGTATATATTGTGAGTATTTAATTAGACTTGGCCGGGAATCGACCCAAAAGAACTCCCTCTTGCGTG
Source organism: Branchipolynoe longqiensis (assembly GCA_030323885.1). Taxonomy (NCBI): domain Eukaryota; kingdom Metazoa; phylum Annelida; class Polychaeta; order Phyllodocida; family Polynoidae; genus Branchipolynoe; species Branchipolynoe longqiensis. Next base: position 47,418,336 of record CM059188.1, read on the forward strand.
CAAAGCGGACACACTACCCACTTGCCCACCTGGCCAAGATGGACCCCAAGAATTCCCCTCTGCACAGAAAATGGATGCCCACCACTCGGCCATCCTGTTTGGTTTGCATTGGAGCTCTAAGAGCTTAAAATCAATAGATGTGTCTAACCTGTGCCCTGTTCAGTGAAGTTGTAGCTGACAGCCAACTCCAGAGCCGGAGTAATGAACTGAATGAACATCCCAGGCTGCGTCTCCTGCATGTCCAGAAGCTGAATAGAAGTGAACAAGTACATTACAATTAACTCACTTTGCTATAAAATGAACGCCTGGATAAATATAGTGACAAGCGGGTATATGGGTCATTCTCAGAAACTGTGTACCACATACAACACAACCCCGTTAAACCAAGCTCGGTTAATCCAAACTTTTGTTTTGGCGGCCCGCCAAAATACTACCATTAATCATATAAAAAAGTTGGTTAAACAAAAGTATCGATTAATCCAAACAAAATTGTCGGCCCCAGGCCACTTCCGGTAAAGTTAAACCAAACTTTCATGTGGTTTTAAGGTCATCTGAGACTGATGAAATGTAGTATTTTGCCAGGTCGCCGAAAAAAGTCTTGATTAACCGATCGTTTGATTTAACCGAGGTACTTTTAATGGGGTTAAACTGTATATACATAAAAAACAATAATCATAATGTCCACATACATTCATAATGCACCCCTGTTTTTGTCAAAGCCAAAGCTTGGTTAAACCAATGATCGGTTAATCCAAACAATTTTCTAGGGTCCCTTCAAGTTTGGTTTAATGGGGTTATACTGTATTTGGTTTCCATGTTACGTTGTTAATGATTAAGCCTTCTTTTTTGGGGGTAGCAAGTCAAATAGCTATTGTTGTCTTTGTGTATTAAGTATGGTAACAATACTACATGTATTTAGTCTATCCCACAAAATGTAGCCAAAATAGGCTATGATTTTGTGCTAAATTGAAAATGTGAACATTTGCGTATTGACACCACGCTAAACTATAATCAATCAAATCTTGCTTGAATTTGTTGTGTGTGTTATGTTATGGATGTGTGTTAAAATGATGTTACGGATGCGTGTTAAAATGATGTTATGGATGTGTGTTAAAATGATGTTATGGAGGTGTGTTAAAACGATGTTATGGATGTGTGTTAAAACGATGTTATGGATGGATCTTACATAGTAAATTTTAAGTTTTCTTAATTTGTATAAGATCAAAATAAAAAAACAAGATTTAATTTTGTATCATACTCACAACATGTAAACCTTCATATGAACATGGATTCTGCTATTATTTGGAATGTTTTCACTTTCCGTTTCCTTGTCACAAATGTAGTACACGGTTTCTGAAAACGACCCCTAATACTCTACGCAATAAGGAATGTCCCACAGAACTCCGCTTCAGCCTTGGGGTCGTCCGCTGGTTTATTACTGCCCGTAGATGTGATTGTTTATTGGAGTTTTACATCCTGGTAACATTTAGGATCATGTCCGGATGGGTACAGCCTAGTAACATTTTTGTTTGTTTGTTTAACGACCCCCCAGCACAAAAAGTAGACATCGGCTATTGGGGGTCAGCCTAGTAACAGTGCGCACTCATAGCGACTTTATAGTGCTGCCCAACTGGAAGACCCAGCGGATGGCACAAGGACCCGATATTTCACCCAGTCATATTATCCTGATACTGAGCAAACCCGCCTTTGCCCTATCCTATTAATGACAGGTGCCAAGGTAGGTAATGAGCAGTATCACTTTTGTAAGTTATTACTTTGACGCGTCCGGGAGAAGGGGAGGAGAAAAGGAGAATTTCCCCTCTTCCCCTGTTAAAAAAAAAAAAAATATATATCTATATAATTCCTCCGAGCGAGTGGAGGCTAGGCCCCGCGCAGGAGGCGGAGCGGTGCATGATGGGGGTTCCACCCCCACCCGGACAGGGAGGGTGGGTGGGGGAAGTGCAGGACACTACAAGCATTATTACACGCGATAAAGGGTTTATCACTATTCATATATTGAAAGCTAATCAATCTTTTTTGGTGATCAATTATGATAATTTCAAAAATCCTAAAGGCTAACAACTTTGCAACAACTGCATCCCCAATACTGTTACTCACCACTTTAGTTAGGAGTATGATGAACTTTTCTCGCGTAGGCTGCTGCTCAAATCCCATCAACTCCACTTCATTTTCTGAAGAGAGAAAATCAAGAGAGTCAAGTGTCAAGTAATAAATTTATTCGCAGTTCAACTTAGAAGACATTGTTACCCATGAGTGGACAAATATTACGAAAGGACGGAGTTAGAGGGGGTGGGGGGGGGGGGGAGGGAGGAACATACCTGCTCTTTTATGATATATTTCTTTTGACAATCACATATAAAATGCATGTGTAAAGTTGCAGAGTCTAATCGTTTTGAGATTGTCATTTTCTGAGATAAATATATTAGGCTCATTGTTATAATCGACCTTAATTTAGTTTGAAGTAACTTTGATTTAAAATGATTAAATCAGGAGATATTTCAAACATAAACAGGAAAAAAAGAGAAGAATTTTGGTCTAGTTTGATTTCGAAATGTTACCGTGTCATCGAATTATGGTTGGTTGGCTGTTGGAGTTTTATATCCTGGCAACATCTAAGGTCATATCAGGATGGGTACAACTTGTGACAGTGCACACTCATGGCGAATTTATAGTGCTGCCCCACTGGGAAGTCAGGCCAGCGGCACCATGACCCAATATCCCACTCAGTCATATTATCCTGACACTGAGCTAACCAGTCCTTGCCATATCCTATTGATACGCGACGGGGAAGGAAGAGGAGGCAGGGGTGGAGAAATCAGCACTCTATTCAGAAGTGCGATGCAGAGAAGGTACAGGATAATGTCAGGTCAATGAAGTAACAACAATATAATCAATAATCACAATGCAATGTAAGAGAAAATAAGCAATGTACTGAGCAATACAATGTAATCAGCAGTGAAAATGTAAGAGAAATAAGCAAGAGTACTCATAAGGAGGCTAGGAGATAGTCAGTGAGGGGGGGCCCGAGGAGCCCTCCACCACTAGAAAAGATGTAGATCGGGTGGGAGGGTGGAGAAAAAGGCTGATGGAAGAGTAGCGTGTGGCGAGGCAGGAGGAGGAGTTGCTGGATGCAGCAGGCGGGCTGGGTTATAAGGCGGGGAAGCGTGGGAGATGTTGCAACTTCCAACTGTCAGAGGCCGGGGGGGGGGGGGGTCTCCTTCCCCGCCGCGAATCAAGCGCAATGCAAGCATTACGACCAATGCCGAGTGCCAGGCTAGGAAGCGACAAGTATCAATTTGATATGTCATTGGTTTGATTTGACCGGGAACCAAACTCCTGATACACGAGGCCCACGCTCTACCGATTATCAAATTATGAAACTGTAACAACTCCTACTCAGACAGACTATTGGAATACGTACTGCTTTTCAGAAACTGGTGCATTCTTTGGAAGACCAGCGTTATGAAAGTGACTGGCATTGGATTCGTCTGACCATCTTTGAATCCATACGTTCCCAACTTGCGTAGAACTATAATGAAAACCAAAGTTCAAACAAAAGTTAACCACCAGATTCAAGAACATTTTCAAGGAGACACACAACATATTGACACCATGATTTTATACAATCTACTCCAAACTATGTAATGTTGATAAAACAATTCCACCAAAGTAACTGACTGGAATTTGATAAAAACTAATTCATCTCAAATCTCATGTGACATGTAAAATCAGGGTTCACAGAAAATGTTGCCCACCAGATTAGAAAATATGTACCAGAAATCATAAATTTAAAATGACAAACATTTAACAAAAACTTAATAAAAATAAACAAGTACAAAGATCGGCATTCACATCCAATGACAACTGAGCCCCGCTCTTCTAGTCAGTCTATAAATCCATGGAGTGCTTCCCCCGACCTCTAACCCGTAGTGTGTAAGCGCTCCGCCAAGTGGCGCCGGGAGTAAATTAGGTGGGTAGGTGGGTGGAAACAAACAGCAGGCACCTTTGAGTGAAAGAAGGCTGCTCTCGAAGTGCATCATGTGCTGCTGCTTGTCACCCACGTGCGGGCCGACGACCAGCGCCTCGATGAACGCCTCAGTGTGCTCGTTCCACAGCGTCAGCAGGTACCCAAACACATTCTGGGTCAGCTACAACCAAGCGGACCAATCAACATCAGCAAGGCCTATCAACAAATCAACCAACTGCCAAACCAAACACACATGCCGAGATTCCTCCCCACTCCGCACACTCGGTGATTGATGTTTAAGGCCATGTCGGTAGCAAAGGTCATATTCATGGCGAGAAGTGTTTAACTTGTATTCATTTAAACATTGCTTTTACACAAAGTGTAAAAGCATACGATCAAATATGCTTCAAAAGACAGAATAATTAAAGTTGCATATTCTGATGAATGCATAAAATTATCAAAAGCAAAAGGCTTCCCTAGATATGATACTACATATCCAACTTAGATACTGGTGCCGCCGGCAATATGACATGAGATCCCACACAGTCACATTATCCTGATAATGTGCTAACCAGTAATTGTCCTATCCTATTAATACCGAGCACCCAGACTAGGTATCACCAAGTATCAATTTTATAAGTCATTGGTTTGACACGGATGTGATTCAAACTCCCGACCTTCCACACGGGAAGCCTGCGTCCTATCGATTCAGCCACCGCACCCGGTCCGCTGTACACATTTCAAATGTAACCGTCATACACAATATAACAATTTCTTAGTTTGATCCACAAAGAAAACTGCTTAATCATTTATACTACAATGGTATGTAACATACCAGACGCGATGGCCGAATGAGTTGAGCGTCCACCTCCCGTTTAGGTAGGTCATGGGATTTGAACCCCTACGTTTGAACCCTGGCCGAGTCAAACCAATGATGTACAAATTTATACTTGTCGCTACATAGTCTGGCGCTTGGCATTACTAGGATAGGGCAAGGAGCAGTGGAATGAGTGAGACCAATTGTCCGTGATTGAAATTTCCCCTGCTTAACCAACTAATGCACACCAAATATAGTATAGTTATACGAGTCTTACCTTGGTACAGATGATGGATAACTGTTGTTTTACCGAGGTATAAGCCTCGGATAGATGTGGGCTAGGGAGAGGTAAGCACGTCCGGTACCAGCAATCTTAACCTACTTATTGAGGATAAAAATGACTTTCAAACAATGGATACTATTACTTTACCGAAAAGGTACACCAACGGAATAGATGTGGCAGGGTGTGGCGGGAGGGCCCTAGCCCACATCTATCCGAGGCTTATACCTCGGTAAAACAACAGTTATCCATCATCTGTACCAAGGTAAGACTCGTATAACTATACTATTTTACCTCGGTAAACAGCCTCAGGCTAGCCTCAGGCTAGGGAGACCTTTACATAATTCATTTTTATCCTTAATATCATTCTTTCTTATTATTATAACATTCTAAATTTTTGTTCTCACCTATTCTTGTTAGTTGGCGAGAAGACGCTTTGCAACGCCGGTAGGCTTTTCTAGTCGTTTATTATAATGTTTTGCAAACGACTTAGCCGTCTTCCAGCCTGCATGCGCTAGTATTCTTTTCACAGAAATACCAAGCACCCGTGCCTTGGAGACCATGGCTCCTCTAGTTGAGTGGGAAGAGTATTTACTCGTATCCACTCCAGCCAATTTCAACACCGTAATTGTCCATCTGGCAAGTGTGTCTCGTGAAATCGCCTTATGTGGCTTTATAAAGCTCACTAATAGTTGTTGTGATGCACGTAAATCCTGTGTCTTGTATATATAAGCCCGTATGGCCGACACAACACATAATTTCCGATCATTCGGAAAACAGTCTAAGTGAACCGTTGATAAAGGGTCACCTAACGTGTTCGATTTAAGCAATTTTTCTAAATCAAACGTAGCTTGTTGCTTGTCTATTTCTAATCCAGTTAAGGATAAAGCAACAATCGTCTGTCCTCTGTGTCCAGTTACTAACAATAACAGGACCGCGACCTTAAAACCTAACTGTTTTATATCTAACCACGAGTTGTGAGGCCAAGCCTGAAACAACTTAAATACTATAGAAACATCCCAAAACCGACTATACTTTGGTTTTGGAGGATTCCTTTGATAAATTGAACGAAGTAAATAACAAATAACATAATGTTTTCCAACTGTTTCGCCATCAATTCTAGGTAATATAATTGATAACGCACACCTCGCCGCATTAATCGATCCAAAGGAAAGTCCTTCATCCTCTAGAGAACGAAGAAACCGAGCTACTTGTGAAATCTTTGGATTTGTTGGTTTAACTTTCATTAACAAACAATGTACACCCCATTTCTTTAAATAGGTTGTATACATTTTGACAGTTCCTGGCCTCCAGGCATCCGATACTATCCTATCCTCAGTAATTCTGTCCAATCCAAATTGCTGTAGCTGCTTCCTTAGAAAAGGAATGCCAATAGGGGCGTCGTTGACACGTCGCCGTGAACCACTAGCGGTCCGTGGTGCGTCAGATTCCCGAGTTTTCTTGGGAATCGTATACGATCTTTTGCCAGTTGTGAAACTGCTGGCAGCCAAGGTTGCGTGTCCCAATCGGGCACCACCAGTATCGCATGTGTCCCTTCCAAGCCGATTTTTCTCACTACTCGGCTGATAATGCTAAATGGTGGGAAAATATAAAAATAATTATTTTCCCAAGTAATAGCAAACGCATCTACTTTCCAAGCATCCGGTTCAGGATGCCAAGAAACATAACAGGGTAACTTGTTATTATTTCGTGATGCAAATAAGTCAACTTCAGGTGTACCCCATTTTTCACAAACGAAGTTAAACAAATGTGTAGAGAGAGACTACTCTAAATGGTCATGGAAATTTCTACTTTTATAATCTGCAAGTGTATTTTGTGACCCTGGAATATGCGCTACAGTCAGCCAGACTTGTTGAGCCTGTGCCCAGTTCCAAATCAGTTTAGATAACTGATTGCAAGACTTTGATTTGGTTCCACCCATGTTACGAATATATGCCATGGCAGTAGTATTATCAGTTAGTATTCTAACCTGTGATTTATTTATCTTTACTAAACTACGTAAGCCCAGATAAATAGCACGCAATTCTAGTGCATTAATATAGTCTGATTTTTCATCATCAAGCCATCTACCTCCTGTTGTGACCCCATCTCGATGAGCTCCCCAACCTTCTAACGAAGCATCAGTAGTAATTACTGTATTAGGTTCCGCCATGCGGATTGGATTTGGTGAACTTGCTATATGTTGCATCCACCATCCAATATCCTGTAACCCTTCTTGCGAAATAAACATCTTTCGCTCAAAATTGCCTTTAGTTCGTGTTAACGCTAAATTTTTATCTATTTCTAGCGACTTAATATGGGCCTTCCCATATAACACAGCAGGTGCATATGAGGTCATTATGCCAATAAGAACAGCAACCTGTCTAATTTTTGGCTTTGATAACTTAATAAGCTGAGTCGCTGTAGTCATAAACTTAATTAGTTTTTGTTCTGTTATCGACACTGTAAGGGACTGTGTATCCAGAATAAACCCTAAACATTTGAGTTGTTTTGTTGGTTTAAACACTGACTTTTGTTGATGTACATAAAACCCCAATTTAGTGAGTAATGCACATAAATCCAAAACTGCATTCACACAACCAATTTGTGTTGATGCTATAATAAAAGAATCATCTATGTATGGAAACATTATGTGACCCTTCCTCGCCATTACCGAGAAAACAGGTTTAAGCAATTTAGTAAATAAACGTGGCGCACAAGCTAAGCCATTCGGCATGCAGGTAAACTCATAGAGTTGGTTATCCCAAATAAATCGAAGAAATTTTCGGTATTGTTCCATTATGGGAAGCGTATAATATGCATCCTGTAAATCAACACTAGCCATCCACGCATCTGGTGTAATCAGATCTCGTGCCGTATCTAGAGAGAACATTTTAAAATGTCGATATTCCACCTTTTTATTAAGGATTGTTAAATCCAGGATCATTCGAACCTCACCATTAGGCTTGGGTCTCGAGAAAATGTTTGAAATAAACTGTCCTGAACAGTGTGTCACTTTTTGTATAATTCCTTTCTCAAAGAATTTATGTACCTGTTTAGTTAGTGCGTCTCGTTCAACTGGTTGAATGTTATATGGAAAAGGTATTATACTTTGTACAGGAATTTGTGTAAAGGGAATGTGAACACCCCTAACTATTTCTATAATTTCTTGGTCACTAGTAATTTTGTGCCACTCAGAAATATGATTACTAATATTACCAGCCACAAAATTGCTTACAGTTTGTGTGTTTTTAGAGGCTGCAGGGACTTGTAAAGTTTGTGTTTGGACCTCTACTTGGACCCGCCCCTGGGGAAAGGTCTCGACGAGTTGAACCCTCGGCCTATTGGCCGTGCGATGTTGTCGGTCCAGCCTGGGCGAGCGCCCCGGCCACGAAACCCTTGACCGAAGTTTGAACTCGGTCTGGTTCCTCTGGTGAACCGTCGTGGACGAAAATCCCCTCGTGACTTTTTGAAACGAGGAGCTTCCTGTTTCTTCTTGCCATCCATGTTTTTGCCACTCTTGGCTGCAGTCTCTACCTCTTTATAGAGGTATTGTAGTTGACCGCCAAACATCTTGGTGTTATCTAAAGGTTTCCCTTTAATCGGCTCTGGAGCAAGATAAAGCGTAAACTCCTTCCCCTCATTATCGGTAACCTTCTTAGAGCGAGCCACTTCTTTGCCAGCATCTGTGCAAACTGACTTGAAGACATTTTCATATCTTCGAAACGACAGGTAATTACCTGCCGCCGCTAGCACTGCAATGCCTTTGTCCATTGTCTTAGCCAAAGACGAGAACTTATTTTCACTCTGCATCCTATTAGCCACAGGAACAATAGCTGTTAGGGTAGCCAACACTGCCTTATGCACTGTGTGCAACACATCCTCAAACTTCTCACGGTCATCCGTCATATTGACATCCCGATCCATTTCTTTAATGATGGAGTTGGGAACACCCTTTATGCCTGTTAACTCATCTCCTAACTTGGAGATAACCTCCGCCGGTTTGAACGTGCGAAAATGACCATTCACGGTCTCGCGCATAAGCGTAGTGGTTTTAACCCGCTTAGCCTTTGGCTTCTCCACCTTCTTAGCCACTTTAGTGCCAATGTCCGCATAGACCCCTTCATATATGGTGTCTGAGTCTGATTCCGTAGAAGTAGACTCAGTGGACGACTCAGAAGAAGAATATTTCCTCTTCCTCTTCTTCTTTTTGGACTTAGTCTTCCGCTTTTTGCGAAAACCAGTCTCTGCCCGCTCCTTGGTGAATTCATCACCCGAAGAAATCACCTGTTTCTTCTTCTTCCTCCGTTTAGGAGAAGGAGGAGGAGGAGCCTTAAGCTCCACCGCCGAGTCTGTGTCCAAGAAATCCTCAAACGAATCCTCTTGGACACTCGGCCTACGCCGCTTCCGAGACACAGGCGATTTGGCAGTCAAGATGTGGCTTTCCAATCTTGCAAAGCGAGCCTCCCAATCTGGAGGCGCAGGCACATCAGGCACTGCGTCCTCGTCCGGGTCGGAGAGGATATGCGCCCGGGGCTGTGTCGACGGCCCTGCCGACAACACAGGTGAGGAGTCGTACTCCTCGTCCACTCCACTCGGAACACGCCCCTCGGCTGCTGCTGCACCGCGCTTACTCCGCTTCGTGGCCATCGGGAGCTGAAACAAAATTTTTTGGTCAGTCCCGGTATATATATATGTCACAATATGGTTGTTTCAAACTCATTTGGACATCTATTGGTGTTAAAGAACGTGTTTATACCGTTATAACACAGGCGTAATAAGCTAAATTTGTGCGTGGGTTGTGGGTCAAGCCCAAACCTTACGCGGGGTCGGGACCAGTGTATCGGCCCGCCCATCCCTCTGTTCCGCACACTTCTCCCACCTGTGACTACAACGTCAACAAGTTGGAGAAAATGCTACGAAACTCGGAGAAACGCCTGAAAAAGTTTTGTCTAGGGGAGTCTATAAAAGAAACCCAGGAGCATCTCCAACATTACTCTCTATTAGAGTACGAGAGAATTTCCACATGAGATAGGGCGAAACCCACATCTCTACCCATAGTCACACGGTGACCCGGGTGTTGACATAACCGCTAATGACCGGTTTGGTTCCTTCGAGAAACCCACTCGAGTGTTCTATCCTTGGTTGTTTATAACCAAATAACTCGTCCAAATTGGACCAACGAAAGTCTAAACTTTCCATAATGATGCTCTAATGCATCATAATTAAGCTAACCACAGTTTTTATTATACTTACTGCGTATTTGCTTGTATGTAGACTAATTTTGCCGGAGCAACCCAACGACACGTTATCCAGTCGTGAGTTGTATATGCTAATTGCTGGTACCGGACGTGCATACCTCTCCCTAGCCTGAGGCTGTTTACCGAGGTAAAATAATACAATACAGTTTATTACGCATAATCTACAAAATGAAGACAAACCTCCTCAAACACCCTCCGGTCATGCGCGAGTCGCTTCGAGGCCAGGGTCTTTGTCACGTGGTGCAGAGTGAGTAAGGCTCTTTGTTGCAGAAGCCGGTCCTGACAGCGGACCGTCTCGAGCAGTGTCGGGATAAGCTCTGGCCAGTTTAGCGGACAGTCCAGTCGTGAGATTTTACCAATCAGCACTGACAATTGCATCGCAATCTGAAAATGAAGGTGCTCTTTCCTCCATCAGGGTTCACACACATTTTCTGTATCTCGACTAAAGGTAAGAAATTTCAATTTTAAGGCCAAAGAAAATGCAACAACATAACGTTGTTTGTTGGGGTCTTAAATCCCGGCGATATCTAAGGTCGTATCAGGATAGGGATTACATAAGCATACTGGTGCTGCCCAGTCTAAAACCTTTGAAAACATTTGAACACCAGGGGTTTAACACTATGTAAAATAGCACTGCAATATCACCAGTTCAAGTATCTTTCAGAAATGTGCCGTTCTCAGAAACTGTGTACCACTTGAGGTAGTCTACTAGAAATGCATATTTCAAAGAAACCCATTATTGGAGTGTCAATATTTAGATTTCATCATTTAGCCCAATAATGTGGGAGATAATTTAGATCGAAAGTAAATGTTAATATAGTGTATTATGTATCTTACATCTAAATAAATAGAAAATTACATCACTAATTTGTGACATTATCAACAGCATTGAAAATAAAGTGTCACAAACTTAATGAAAACCTCTGAACAACAGAACATTTCACTTCAAATGGTCATATACAATGTCTTCACTAAGTTGAAGGCATTTATTTCTATTTAAAAAAGAAAAAAAAGAAAGAAATAGTCAACCTTTTCTGGAGTCATTAACATCGTAACATTTCGTTTCCACTTGCAAGTACTATGAAACTCTGTATCAAACACTGAGGACAGATACAGTACAGGAACTATTTTCACCATTTGACACTATGCATGGATCCAGTTATGTTATAGTAAAAGATCAATCCTGAAATTGCCCCCAAACATTGAAATTTGAGCTAAACATTTGTGTAAAATTGTTGATTCAACCAACTGTTACCGTGCTAATATTTTTCTGCTTTTCTCTTTAATCACCACAAATAAGACAAAACCATAGCAATGAGGTTACAAATTATTATTACGACTGTTTATGAAGCAAGTGGCATGTGAAATGTCCTAAAAATGCCAAGCTTTACGTGGAAAATATTTGATTTTGGAGTCAGATTGGTTTCCATGCAATGTACTAGTTGGTTGACGAAACCGACATGGGAAGACCGAACACTTACCTGGGGTATGGGTTCATTGAAGGAGGCTATTAATCCCTGCCGTAGAATGGCCTTTTCTTCTTCTTTTAGAGAACTACAAAACGGAATACAATTACTATTGTAATAACATGCATAAATCAATATTTCTCAGAATTATGTTTCTATATATCACTAAAACTATACTTGAAAATGTTGCTAAAAGCTAATGAGATTTCTTTCATCAAAGAAAGCGAATATAGAAACAACATGAATTAGCAATTGGCCACAATGGGGGCATTCGACTGGGCCCTTTCTATCCGCAAGATTTACGGATGGAACGGATGGAGCCACATACACACATCCGAATCATCGGTATATGAACCCACTTCCGGTCCCAGTCGAATAGGAATTTGTTCGGAATTATTTTGATATTCGGATAGAGAGGCCCAGTCGAATGCCCCCAGTGACTCCTTCCTGTTTGCTTGTTGGGGTTTTACGCCCTAGCAACATCTAGGGTCAGATCAAGACGTGTACCGACTTGGGACAGTGCACACTCAGGGTAGTACAATAAGGACTGCCTGGTTTCCTGGGGCACCTAGTTTACTCAGTCGGGCAGGTGAAGTTCTCAGTGACCTGCCCGAATGGGCAAGTTGTTATTTTTTTTTTTATCTGCAGTAGCAGATTTCAGTTTCAGTTGACTGACTTGGGCTTGGGCAAGTAAGTAGTTTAGCCATTCGGGCAAGTAGAAGATTTAGTCACTTTCCCGATTGGGTAAGTGGGAAAAAAGTTAGTCATGGTGACTTTATAGTGCTGCCCTCCTGGAAGACCAGACCACTGGCACCATGACCCGATTTCCAACCCAGTTACATTATCCTGATACTGAGCTAATCAGTCATTGCCATATCCTATTAATGCTGTTTACCAGACTAGGTAGCGACTAGTATAAATTTGATATGCCATTGGTTTAACTCGACCGGGATTTGCACTCCCAACCTTCCGCACACGCTCTACCGAATCGGCCACCGCATCCAGTGTACCTCGTTCCTTTAGGAGCCTAGCGCTCGGTGGATTATTTCACACATTCGTAAACTCACTTTGGTGCCGACTTCCTCCAGTACTTGTCCACACCGTTCTTCAGATACAGCACCGACAACCATCGGACATTCATATCGATACTATGGTCGGCAAAGATGGACTGCAAACATATCAGCAAACAAAACAGTGTCATGGCCATCTTAACTAAATAACACATACATTGCTATACAACCACTATGAAATAAACAAACATTCACTGTTTTGCCACCATATCTTTCAATAAAATAACAACAATTCCGAGTAGTAAAAACTAAAACTTAAATATAATTGAATAAATATTGGACTGGCCAGTACATTATCAGTTTTATCGAACCAGGCGTTTTAACGAACATTGCTATAGTGAATGCACTATCCCCACTATTTAGGCATTTAGATTTAATCAAATGCAGTATGATTAAATATGTGATGATTAATTAACACTAGATATAATACCCCACACTACTTGTTCTCCAGCTAATACTCACGTCACCATATTTTGCTGGTGAGGGAGGTTCCATATATATCACAATCCAAACAGTATTCGGAATTGGGTGGAGAAGGGGTAAAAAGTCACACTCACATTGCTCTTAAGTTCAAGTCATAACATCGACAATCAGTGCTTTCAAAAAGTTGCGAAATAGGAGTTGGAATTGTAAAAGTAGAGTCGCAGATGCGGTTCCTTTGGCACCACAGCGCTCTAGAGTAAAGTCTATGTTGCGAAAAAACTACAAATCACAGGTGAGAATTTAGACAACGCTGGTTGTGTGTGTCAGCTCATTTTGAAAGCATTGGTCATTTTATGAAAATTCATATTTTTATGTAAAGATTAAAGTTGCATAGTCCGATGGATTTAAATTCCTGTATTTTTTCTGAGATAAATATATTAGATCGATCACTAGTATGTACTTTACACTAGTTCAAAGTTAATTTATACTAAATGGTAAAGTTTTGAGATATATTGAGTGCAAACATGCCAAATTAGTTTTGGCAAGCTTGCCAAAACTCTGACACCTTAAACTTCTGCAGTAACAGGTTCTGTTAAATTGACTTAGTATTGCCGTCTGCGCAGATACAAATGCTTAATAAGTGCATCAGTATCTAAGTTAGATATGTAAAATCAAATCTAGATATTTGGTTTGGTTTTGAAAATTTGATATTTCATCGGACTATGCAGCTTTAAGGGCTGGCAGAGAGATACAGGAGTAGGGAGGTGGGGGGAGAACCTAGGATTGTGAAACCATTGATTTCTATGGACCGTCCCTAAGTTCAATGGACTGCTGCAATGGCTATCAAACCACGTGGTAGATACACTGATTACTTACAAGCAGCACAGTGCTGAAGCCAGGCTGCGTCTCCCATTCTTTGAGCTGTTGCTCGGCAGGTTTAAGTTGGTCAGCATTTTGACTGCATGCCTGGGCCAGACAGCTCCGCACTATGTAACCTGCGTTGCTTTCATTCATCATTACGCTGCGCCACCGGACGGTGGGTCAGATGCACATCACAGGCAGACAGTCAGACCTGTGAATGGAAGATGAATTCGTTAAGTGGCTTGCAAAGGTATGTATCAGTGTACACTGAAGGTAGACGACAGGAAAACAAATAATGGATGTGTACTAATAGTCACTCATACTTAGTCATAGATTCAACTACCATATATTGCAGACCTGCCCACTCCATATTTCCTATTTGGGTACTGCAGTGAAAATAACTATGAACATTCCAAAATAAATTGTGTACTTTAAAAAGAAAAGTGTACTCTCCAAATTTTATATTAATCTCCACCTTTTTTGTCACAAGTCAGTACCTGTCCTGATATGACCTTAAATGTTGCCAGGACATCAAATTCCACCAACCAACAACCAACCAACCAGTCCATTATACTAGCATCGCCAGGTGGCTTTGAGCTTCTGCCATGTTTAAAAAATAAATATATTAGGCTGAACATTATAATCGACATTCCTTCAGTTTGGAGTAACTTTTAGGATAGTTAACTTGAAAATTTGTATGGTTTCATCGGGTTATGAAACTTCAAATACAACTATACTCAAACAATCAATGAATATGACATTTTGGAATCTACTACTTTTCAACTTTCAGCTTTAATAATACTAATTACTAGACAAACTCTTGTGCAGATTTTAAAGACCTTATAGCTTCTACTTGCAAGTGCTATATAAAATAATAGTAATTAAACATGTTGGCTGCAGGCTAATATGGGTAATTTGCACACGAGACTGTTCTATTTTTAGTTTTCTTCGTAGATCGCCTGACGCTTCCCCCGCACTTCCCTCCTGGCTCCTCTCCACACCGGTTCGATCACCACTAGCTCCACTCCTAAGACCACGTGGTTAGTTGCTGTCTAGACACGGTACCTATGCCGCCCGTACAGAAGCGCCGGGGTAGGCCACCGCTCTCTCAAGTCCTCCCCCGCACTCAACCAGCCAGAGCAGTGAGGTCTTCGTGTGAGGCCGCTATGGACCCAGGGTCTCCACAGTCGTTTGTTTCGACCCCGTTGCGGCCGGGTCAGTCTGCTCACTCGTCCTCGGCGTCCTCTGATCAGGAGTCGGATCAGGATATTATCAGGCGTCTAAGTAAGGAGAGGCAGACCTATTCAGACATTACGGAACATATAGCGGCGTTAGAGAGAGTTGCGGCACGGCCGTTCAGAGGGCTTCATGAGCAGTCTCCAGTAGCGTGTCGGCCTGCTGTGCAAGATACGCCGGTGCGGCCGCGCCCGCTGCCTGTCCTGACTCCTCCCCCTCCAGTCATGTCACCAGTAGCACTCCGCTCGCCGCCAGTAGCGCCTACCCCTGGGCCTGCTCTACCACCACCGGTGACACCACGTGCGCGCTTGCCTCCCCGACCGCTTGCCATGTGCCCGCTGCCTACTCCACCCCCGCCGAGACCTGTGAGGGTTCTACTGCCAGCGGCAGCCGCCTTTGTCGAGGCTATTCCAGCTCAACAGCGCCCAAAAGGTACTACATTCTATCCCCATAATTTCATTTCGCGTGGGGATGCGTGTAGGAAGATAGGGTCGGGGGAGGCCACCTGGCCTGAGTATTTCATGGCGCTGCGTCGTATCGCGGCGCACCAACAGCCTTTCCGGAAGAATGGTGGCCGCCATTGCTACAACATGAAGAGGAGTTGGCGAGGATGGCCGTCACCTGGGACTGGTCAACATGCAGGAGGTGGTCGGAACGAGTGTTCCTGATGGTCGCGGATGGCCGCCTACCCGACGCCTGGTTCGACCACGTGGCAATTAAGGATGTGCAGAGGGAGATATGCACCGACGCCTCGAGGCAGCCGCCCCCGAGACCGGTCTACATACAGCCAGCTGAACGCCCGGCTCCTGCCCCTGCCCCGACTACAGCGCAAGTGCCACTCAACTCCCGTGAAGATTACAATAAAGAAGTGGACGGGAAGGCCTGCTATCAATGGAACTGGGGGAAGGAGTGTGGGTTTCAGGCGGCTCACGGCATGCTTCCCGAGAGATTCGTTCATGTCTGCGCCTACTGTGCTTACCGGTTCAAGCGCAGTCTTCCTCACAGGGAGCAGGATTGCATGAAAAAGCGTAAATATATGGACAAGAAGCTCTCAGAGCAGAGTGCTGGTGCAGTAAGTGTGTTAACAAGTTCATGCCCCGCTGGTGCTGTGCTGCCCCCTCCCCTTCCTCTCCACCCGCCCCCAAGCCACGTGGTGGCAGTCCCGCCGCTGGCGGCTGCGGCTCCTGACCTAGTTCCCGAGACTCCTCACACCCTGACCCCCGCCACCGCCAGCCGCCTGACCAATAGCAGCCCTCCATTGGTCTCACCCACGTGCGCGCACGGTCGGCCGCCCTCCCCGACTGCTACTGATACTATGTACTTTCCTTCCTCTGATACTGATCTCTCGCTGCCTGATATTGTCTTTGACTGGTTTAATACTGTTGATGTTTCTACCAAGCTCATTCCTAGTTCTAGTTCTTTTTCTCCTCCTCCTTCTCCCGTGCTCTTTAGTGATAAGTTAGCAAGTTTCTGGCCGGTGACTTTGCCGGCGCTCTGGCCTTCCTTCCATGCCTACTGTGATATTTATATGGCGGTTCGGGAGACAGCGCTGCCTAATTACTTGTCGGCGCGCATTCCGGTGCCGTCGGGGTTGAAGATTCCTGCCTGGCGAGCTCTGCTCTTAGATTATCCTGATACCACCTTAGTTGACCATTTAGAGTTTGGCTGGCCCCTGGACTACACTTCCTCAAGTATTCCAATTCCTACGCTAGTTAACCATACTGTTGGGGCCGATACTGATATACATATTAACGCGTTTATTAGTAAGGAGTTGAGTATGAACGCCTTGCTAGGGCCTTTTGATGCTACGCCATTCTATCCTTGGTGTCAGATTAGTCCCATGATGATGAGGCCGAAGAAAAATTCGGTCAATAAGAGGGTCATCATTGATTTAAGTTTTCCGCCCGGTCGTAGTGTGAATGCGGGGATAATTAAGGGTTTCTACCAGGGTCGTTCTTTCAACTTCTCTCTTCCCTCAGTCTCTACCCTTTCTGATAGGCTGTCGCTCCTGGGTGCCACGGCGTGGTCGTGGGGGGCAGATCTGTCAAGAGCATACCGACAGCTTCGTGTGTGCCCATTGTCAGTGC
Organism: Branchipolynoe longqiensis; assembly: GCA_030323885.1. NCBI lineage: Eukaryota > Metazoa > Annelida > Polychaeta > Phyllodocida > Polynoidae > Branchipolynoe > Branchipolynoe longqiensis. The sequence goes on from CM059188.1 coordinate 47,435,825, forward strand.
CGTTGCTTGGTATAACTCTGGGTGGTCATTTATATCTTGATATTGCACCTCCTTTTGGGTGCAGAACGTCGGCTTTGGCGTGTACACGAACGACCAGTAGTCTGGCTCTTGAGGCAGGAAGGTTTTTTCGCGTTATGTTATCTAGACGATTTCGTGGGTGTTGAGGATAGTTATGATAAGGCAGTAAGAGCTTACGGAAGGTTTGTTGAATTAACAACTATCTTAGGTCTTGATTTGGCTCTCGAGAAGTGCTCCCCTCCAGTGACCTCATTAGTCTGGCTTGGGTTTAGAATAGATGCTCCATCACTGACGGTGTCATTACCGCCAGATAAGTTAGAGGAGATTCTTCTTGAGTGCAGAGCATGGAAGCTCAAAGTTAAAGCGTCAAGGAAGCAGTTGCAGAGTTTGGCTGGGAAGCTTCAGCACTTGGCTAAATGCATCAAGCCTTCTATTCGTTTTACGAACCGGGTTCTGGAGGCGTTAAGAAAAACCCCCTTTACAGGGCAGCATATATTCCCCCGTGAGATACTAGATGATCTTGATTGGTTCGAGAAGTTTGCAGCCACATTTAATGGGCTGCAACTTCTTCCGTCAGTACATAGAGAAACATTTCTTATTGAATGTGATGCCACGCTTACAGCGGGCGGGGCCTTCTCGTCGTCACATTATTATGCGGTTGAATTTCCGGCTGCTGTCCGTGATCGTAATTTCCCTGTTGCACAACTTGAAGCTCTGAACTTAAGTACACGCAGTGGCAGCATTGCTTCCTCATAATCCACAGAACTTTTGTATTACTGTCAATACTGATAATGCAGCCTCGCAATCTGTGCCTAGATTCTGGTAAGGGTAAGGATAGGTTCCTCTGTGCATGTGCACGCCAGCTGTGGCTGTTCTCACCTGCATGTAACTTTGAACTTGTGATTAACCATAAGCCGGGAGTGTCGTTAGTGTTAGCTGATGCGCTGAGTCGGTCTTTGTCCTCAAAGGCTCTAAAAAGTAAAGTGATGGCATTATGTCAAGAGCGTAATCTGGTAGAAGTCTTCCCCTCACTGGCATTAGATATTCTTGATTTCGATGTCTGATTTATGATCATGTTATGTGACGGAAGATAGTGTTATTTTTTGCCTCTATCTTCCAGAGTACACAGTGAGCCATCACGCTGAACTGATCCGCCTCTTCACCTCTGGTCTCGCTACACGTACATGGCAGAACAAAGTGGCACATCTGTCAAGATATTTCACCTTCTGTAAGACTAACAATGTTTCTCCCCTTAAACCTACTCTTTATGATTTACTATCCTTCTTACTATATCTGTCTAAATCTTTGAAGTCCCCAGGGGCGGTCTTTAACTATTTTTCCTCGGTAAAGATTTGGGTAACTGGTGCTCCGGGCTCTCACCCCCAATTTCAGGCGAACGAAATGGTCGTTATGAAACAAGCGGTTCTTAAGTCCTCTAGCCATATAGTGAATAGGGCTCCCCCTATGACACCGACTGATTTCAGACGTGTGATTCTCCATTTATCCTTGACTACTCCCTCCCCGGATGTAATCATAGTAGCTCTCCTGCTCTCTTTTCTAACCCTTCTACGTCAGAGTAATTTGGTCTCTAACTCTGGTCGCGTGTTAGGCCCTCATGTCCTTAAGGCAAAAGATGTCTTGCTGTTAGATGATAAGCTGATCCTATGTACTCTTCCAAAACTCGGTCTGCCTCTGCTCCCCTGACCTTTCACCTCCCCTGTCTCCCTAACTCATACTGCTGCCCTGTATGCGCCTGGAGAAGATACCTACTCAAGACTCGGCTATCGCCCAAGGCGCCTGCATTACTCCTCTGACCAATAGAGGGCTCCTGAGTGCCTTCAGATCTGCAGCTGACCTTGTCCTGGGTTCCGATAAACGTTATACGCTACACAGTCTTCGTAGGGGAGCCGCTCAGGCATGAGAACTGTCAGGTTTGCCTCTCGCTGGCATCATGGAGGCTGGCACCTGGAAGAGCTCTGCTGTTAAAAAGTACTTGACTATACCGGTGGTTCGTGACGCCCCAGCAGCGCTCATATCTTTATTGGTTTGAGCACTGTCCTGATGCAATTCCAACATCTCTGCTGCTCTCTACACGAGCTGCTCACAAATCTGCTAACTGATCTGAACTGCTCAGGGCGTCTGGGTCTCAGTGCCTGGCCCTCAACTTGCTGCTGCTGATACGTCAGCCTAGATTAATTTTATAAATTTCTATTAAATAAATAACCATTAAACGTTCTTATTGCTTATCGTCCTTTATTGTATGCCTGTGTGAGTGTGTGAATTAATACAATAGTGACCAGTGTAGACATCAACAGACATTTCAAAAAGAGGAAAATAAACAAAGAGAATAAACAGAAAGTCAAACTACCTCAGTGTAGATCTTTGAAAGTTGAAAGCATTATGTAGCAAAAAGATCATACCAAGAGTACTTAAAGCTGCATAGTCCGATGAAATATCAAATTTTCAAAACCAAACCAATTATCTAGATTTGATTTTACATATCTAACTTAGATACTGATGCACTTATTAAACATTTGTTTCTGCAAAGAAGGCAATACTGAGTCAATTTAACAGAACCTATTACTGCAGAAGTCTATGGTGTCAGAGTTTTGGCAAGCTTGCCAAAACTAATTTTCCATGTTTGCACTCAAACTATCTCAAAGGTTTACCATTTAAAATGAAAGTAACTTTGAACTAATGTAAAGTAGATACTAGTGATCAATCTAATATATTTATCTCAGAAAAAATACCGAAATTCAAAACCATCGGACTATGCAACTTTAATTAAATGTTGTTGCTGTCAAAACTGGGAAAACACATGTTTTCCAGTGGCAGTATATCAGATTATTAACATACGTCAGTTTGATCAATGATTTAGCTTAAAGTTGTGGGGGTCCTATTTAAAGATTCGAGATATACATGTCCAAATACACAAAATGAAGGGCTTCGAGGGCGAGGGCGGGCGAACATCAGAACGGAAATCCTATGTGGGACCACCCTGAGTTGCTCTTCGAGACACCAATCCCCAGCACAAACAGGGTAATCTCATGAATCTTAAGTAGTGAGTGGATAAGTACTCCCCCGTACCCTATGGGGCAGTTCCAGCCCGCACCGCATGAGTCAGCCTCAGCGTACACGATGTCACTTTATGGTAAGTTTATCTAGATACCAGAACAGACCGAAGCGACGTTATACTGGCTCGTAATACAAATAAGAGAATAGAATGCTTAATGATTAAAAGAAATATTTTCTTAAGTAGCATCCTCAAGGAACGCGACCAATTTACAATCAAGAACTTTTGCATTATCTGTGATATTACCAAAAGATCATAAATATTGAAAGACATAGTACAATGATTTCGTACATTCTGAGGAATAAACCCATTTGAACTTTAACCAAATTAAATAGTTATCCTGGTGTCACATTTTCTTTAGTTCGCTCTCATCAATGTTGGTAGATAAACGATTTACCTCTGACTCTGTGGCTACCGCAGCAGTACGGGATGAATCTTTTATCTACAATGTTGGCACCAAGGATCTTCAAGTGGGTTATATATGTGATCATAGTTACACCTAAAAGAATAAATATTTAGTATTTAGATAGGTTAGCCTAAAGCCCCTGTCACACATCACCGGATTGAGAAACTGACAGAATTGTCTAGTCTGTGCATCATAAGTATCAAAATGTATTAAAATGTTGCGATATTGGGTCAAAGGCCACTGGACGAACGGACATGAAACGAACATGAATGGATAGCCAACAGACGAAACAAACTCAAACTGGACAAGAACCGTAGATGTCAATCCGTCGGCATCCGTTCCAAGTTTTGTGCATGTTCAAAACTTGTACGGACACAAACCGGACTATCAATGGACTTTGTTCGGTTTCTTTCTGTTTCCTCCAATCCGGTGATGTGTGACAGGGGCTTTAGCTAACTAGTTTTATTTAATACTATAATAGAATGATTCCATCTATATAAACTATGAACTTTGAATAGACATAGAAAGGGAATCAAGTATTTTCCATAATGTCGATTGTTTAGTTATAACTTATGTATTCATTATTTTGTGGGTGTGTCAGAATTCAGATAGATCCAGTCAACGAAGACCCGAGTGGAGCACCATAACTTCTTGAATACAACAAAGTGGTGATAAGGGAGACGTCAACGCTATTAACTACTCAATAATATATAACTTTATAAGGAAAGTAAACTAATCACTATTTCTGTATGATTACTATAAACTTGAATTTCGAAGCGAAACATATTACATAGCTAGGTAACCTCTAATCCGCAACGGGTGCCACTATCGCCTGACCAATAAACTTGTACAACTTTTTGCGACTTCATCTCAGGCAGAGTAGTCAGGAAAAGGCACCCCACCTGAGATTCATGCGCAGTACCCTCATTGTTAGTTACATCCATTTTTGAAGGGCCAAAGATTTCAATAACGATAGAGACTATTTTCACTGTTGTACGATGTTTGAAAGGCATTTTACTAAGCTATTCAAGTCTTTAGATACAAAATTCAGAGGTAAGACTGCCAGGAATGTACATGTTAACTATTAGAATGTGAATCTTTAGCATTTTTTCTTCCTAAAAATGGTCATACAATGACTACAACTGGAACCACAAGTCTATAATCTGACAGTGTATTGTAGGTGTCAGGCGGTTTTGTATGACAGTTGCCATAGAAACCCACATTTTTCTGTGATCTAATTTGTTTATGGGTTTTCATAAGCTGAGATGATTTCCCATAGCAAGAAGAACCTTGGTATCAAGTTTGATCAGGATCAAACCATTAATAAAGAAACTGCAGTTGTCATATTGTAGGTGGGCATGATTGTATTACAGTTGCCATGGTAACCTACATTTTTCTGTGATCTAATTTTTAACAAATCAGTTTTGATAAGCTGAGGTGATTTGCCATACCAAGAAGAACCTTGATGTAAAATTTCATCAGGATCTGACCATTATTTAAAAAAAGCTTCAGTTGACTTATATTATAGGTAGGAGTGATTGTATTACAGTTGCCAAGGAAAACTTCATTTTCCTGCTACCGGCTAATATCAGTTTTGATAAACAGGGGTGATTTGCCATACAAAGAAGAACATTGGTGTGATGTTTGATCAGGATCTGACCATTAATAAAGAAACTACAAAGAAATGTTGTTATAATTATTCTATTTAACAGTCCTTAATGAGGCACTTTTCTAATGCAGGGAGGCTAATGACTAACACGTGTATATGTATATATATTTACATAAACAATACTCGTACTCATAATGGTGGACAATGAAATAACCAAAATCCAGGAAACGGAAATAGCCCTATATGAGCGCCATCATTTGTATACTTGTGTTGAATAATCAAAATCAAGCAAACGGAAATGGAAATCACTCGCCGAGCTTCACTACGCAGCAAACAAGGTGGACGACAGCGACTGGTTAATAATACAACCACGACTTGGGCCACCCGAGCTGCTATAATTTCAAATCGAACAGCATGAGTGGAGTAAAAAAGAAAAAAACTATCAAATACGGCCACCAAGGGGGTGGGGGTCGGCCCTAAGCATTGCTTATTCATATTACAAAAGATCTGAAAGTCAACATCCTTCAAATGCACATATCTCACTAATTTTTTGGAATATCTTAAACATTGAAAAAGCACATTGCCATTGATTCATATGAGCTTCCAATGAAATTATAATCTGAATGTTTGGACTAATTTTACATTTTTAGGAGGGTACTTAACAATAACATAGGCTAGCGAACATAATACTGACCCACCCTCTGGGGAGGCTTAGGACTAACGCATGTAGATATATACACATAAACAATACTCCTACCCATAGAGGTGGGAAATGAAATCACCAAAATCCAGCAAACGGAAACGGAAATAGCCCCCTATGGGCGCCGCCATTTGTAAACTCGTGTTGAATAACATGATAATCCAAATCCAGCAAACGGAAATCGCTCGTCAAACTTCGGTACGGAGCAAGCAAGATGGACAACAGCAATTGGTTAAAAATATCCTACGGTCTTAATACCTTGACGGTGCCCCGCCGAATCAAGGAACAACTACACTGGTCCCTCGCTACAGACCTTCCATATATGGTGCGATGACATCACTGGGACCAGTGTACCTGTATCTCCAGTTCAAAACTTTGATATTATTCAAAATTAAAAGAAATAAAGAACAATTTGGCATAAACATGAAATATTAATGGTTTCTTCCGCGGAAAAGATGGCCGTATTCGATTATCATGACTGCGACTCGGGTCACCCGAGTTGCTAGAATTTCAAATCGAACACTGCGAGTGGAGTAAAAAAATACATGCTCAGTCATAAAATACTTTGCTGTAGTTATATCGGGGGTCGGTCCTAAGCATAGCTTATTCATACTGACCCACCCACGGGGAGGCTTAAGACTAACGCATGTAGATATATACACATAAACAATACTCCTACCCATAGAGGTGAGAAATGAAATCACAAAAATCCAGCAAACGGAAACAGCCCCCTATGGGCGCCGCCATTTGTAAACTCATGTCTAACAGAGTAATCCAAATCCACCAAACGGAAACGGAAATCGCTCATTGAACTTCGGTCCGCAGCAAGCAAGGGTGGACGACAGCTATTGGTTAATAATATATTAATAATATATCAAAACAAATTCCCGCTGCCATAGAATTTGCTGATATGCGCAGTTCAAAACTTTGATATTATTCAAAATTAAAAGAAATAAAGAACAATTTGGCATAAACATGGATGCCCAAATGAAATATTAATAGTTTCTTCTGTGGAAAAGACGGCCGTATTCGATTATCACGACCGCGACTCGGGTCACCCGAGTTGCTAGAATTTCAAATCGAACACCGCGAGTGGAGTAAAAAAAATACATGCGCAGTCATAAAATACTTTGCTGTAGTTATATCAGGGGTCGGTCCTAAGCATAAGTCAAACTTCGGTACGGAGCAAGCAAGATGGACGACAGCAATTGGTTAAAAATATCCTACGGTCTTAATACCTTGACGGTGCCCCGCCGAATCAAGGAACAACTACACTGGTCCCTCGCTACAGACCTTCCATATATGGTGCGATGACATCACTGGGACCAGTGTACCTGTTCCTCCAGTTCAAAACTTTGATATTATTCAAAATTAAAAGAAAAAAAGAACAATTTGGCATAAACATGAAATATTAATGGTTTCTTCCGCGGAAAAGATGGCCCTATTCGATTATCATGACTGCGACTCGGGTCACCCGAGTTGCTAGAATTTCAAATCGAACACCGCGAGTGGAGTAAAAAAATACATGCGCAGTCATAAAATACTTTGCTGTAGTTATATCGGGGGTCGGTCCTAAGCATAGCTTATTCATACTGACCCACCCACGGGGAGGCTTAAGACTAACGCATGTACATATATACACATAAAAAATACTCCTACCCATAGAGGTGGGAAATGAAATCACCAAAATCCAGCAAACGGAAACAGCCCCCTATGGGCGCCGCCATTTGTAAACTCATGTCTAACAGAGTAATCCAAATCCACCAAACGGAAACGGAAATCGCTCATTGAACTTCGGTCCGCAGCAAGCAAGGGTGGACGACAGCTATTGGTTAAAAATATATTAATAATATATCAAAACAAATGCCCACTGCCATAGAATTTGCCGATATGCGCAGTTCAAAACTTTGATATTATTCAAAATTAAAAGAAATAAAGAACAATTTGGCATAAACATGGATGCACAAATGAAATACTAATAGTTTCTTCTGTGGAAAAGACGGCCGTATTCCATTATCACGACCGCGACTCGGGTCACCCGAGTTGCTAGAATTTCAAATCGAACACCGCGAGTGGAGTTAAAAAATACATGCGCAGTCATAAAATACTTTGCTGTAGTTATATCAGGGGTCGGTCCTAAGCATAGCTTATTCATATTATTACTCAAATTATAATGTTGAACTATTCAAAGCACGTATTTGAGCCAACAAGATCCTGTGGCACTAGGGTACAATCAAATATATTCATTCTTCATATGTTTTGGAATTGGTGGACATATCCTTATTTTGAATATATTCCGACAGCCAGGTGTATTCAGACGTTAGTCGTCACCCTGTCAACAGGACACACAAGACCAGTCTTAAAAATGTGACGGAGATGCCAGGCCGGTACATAAGTCATAACCTCGTTTGATTTTAATAACATGTTCAAATTGTCGCCTAACATAACTATTTAAAATCAATGCCCAGTGAACATGTTCACTATTGCCCGATCTTAAAGAACATAAAAAAACAGCTTTACGCTTATACAAATGAATGTTATTCACCTGCTTTAGTGACATCCACGCATGTATGTCGTGGTCGGCGCCATCTTGTGTAATTCAACTTCCGGTAGCTAAATACATAATCGAAACAGACAAAACTAACAAAGAAATGCCCAACAAAAACCCCAACTTGACACCAATGGATAGCCGTAAAATATCCCCACGGGCCGACATACGGTATTGGAAATTGAGTGAGAATATAATTTTTAATAGACAGTCACACACATTTAAAAAGAAGCCTCTTACACTAATAAAATAGCCCTAGATGATAGATTAATATAATTGTTGTTTGTTTGTACATTAGTTGTTTAAGCAGGGGAAATTTCAACCATGGACGATTGGTCTTCCTCATTCCACTGCTCCTTGCCCTATCTTAATAATGTTGAGAGCCTGAGTAGGAAGCTACAAGTATCAATTTTTAAGTTTACATACCTTTAGCAATAATCACAATTCATGTTATGATTCTACGATATGACAGGCAATAAATAAAACGAAGCCTAACATTAATTAGTAACCATGTGATTATCACACTACACATTAGATAAAGGATTCACCCGGTACTCACAGTACACGGGTGAACGACAACGTAGTCTAAATACTGTCGAAAATAGCTTTAGTATGGAACAGGATGTACAATGTCTGCCTCCAGTATCAAATGGATACTTCTATAGGCACATAGTTGGTGAAATGGGAGAGAATGCAAAAAGACAAGATGGCGGCCACAGAATGCTGTCGATTTCACTTTTAAATCTTATTAAACTAGATATTATATTATATTTTTCAACTCAAAGGTAGCGGGCTATCAATAAGACATGTAAAGAATAATTGTTGGTTCTTAGATTGTGAAATTAGGCTCTCAATTCTTTGACCCGCATTTTCGACAGCTTTAACATAGGGTTGGTTTGCACCCCTACTGCAGCAGTACGGGATGAATCTTGTATCTAACTACACATGTGTCTTGCTTCATCAATCTAAATTTGTGAATAAGGACAACTGGGTAAACGCATGAATGATACGAAAAGAATTGTCACGCATGCGTATCGGGTTAATATTGGTGGTAGGTCGTCAGTGTGCTCAAATAGAAACATTTGGCAGTTTTCTTCATCGCAGATATAACATGGACCATATCACTGAAGTGTAGTACAATGTGGTATAATATCACGAAATAAGCAATGAGTACGCACAAACTATTACGCAAGTCACTAAATTCTAGTGACCCTATCTCTCACTAGGTAGCAGCAAAATAGCTACCGGCTAATATCTAGTTGTGCAAATAACCACCAGGGGCCGTATGCACCAATCGGGGATAGGCTTAGCCGGAGTTAAGGCTCTAGCCGCGGATAGCTACCCCAGGGTAGCGGCGGGTTGGCGAAATGTGTGAATCGGTATGCACCAATGTTTTAGCCGCTGCGGATAGCTAACCGTGAGTTTATTTATAGATTTGGGAATTCCCTCTGCGTTTGTACCCATATATTAGGCTCAAATATATTAAATGCTATCATATTTAACAGAATTAGATACGCAATAAGTGAGATTTGAAGAAATTAACCCTAAATTCGAAGCAATATTAACGCTGCCGCCGTAACGGCGGCGATATTACTAGTTATATTTTCGAATCGACGAACGTAATGTAAACAAATCGCCGCAACCGCCGCATCGACGTCGCGTTCCATACTGGCGGCGCCAGCAGTTTGTTTACTGTACGATCGTCGATTAGAAAATATAACTATTAATATCGCCGCCGTTACGGCGGCAGCGTTAATATTGCTTCGAATTTAGGGTTAAATTGATAAAATTTCACTTATTGCGTATGTAATTCTGTTAAATATGATCGCATTCAATAGATTGAGAGCCTCACACGCACACTAACCGCCCCGGCTAGGCGTAAAACCTGATTTGAAACAGGGGTAGCTTAGCCGAGGCTACGGTCGGCGTTTAGCCCTAACTCCGATTGGTGCATACCGAATTTTCACTTTTAGCCCTGCGGGGATACCTTAGCCGCGGTTAAGGCCCTAACTCCGTTTGGTGCATACGGCCCCAGGGGCCATATGCATGGAACAGTGTTAGAGACGTGTGGTGTTATCCCTCTAACACTGGGTAGCTATCACCGTTTATCGGCGGCGTCGAGAACTATGTCACGCGGTATGCATGGCGTCCTAAACGGTGAGTGATAGCTAAACGTGAATGTATTTATAGATTTGGGAAATCCCTCGATTTGACAATATGAATAAGGCCGCTAAAGCTGCGGCTACATTAATATCAGTTCGAATTTAGGGTTAAATTGATAAGATTTCACTTATTGCGTATGTAATTCTGTTAAATATGACAGCATTTAATAGATTTGGGCATAAGAAATATGAATAACGTTGCCAATACGGCGGCATCGTTGATATCGCTTCGTTTTTAGGGTTAATTTGCTTAAATTTCACTTATTGCGTATTTAATTCTGTCAAATATGATAGCATTGAATAGATTTGGGCACCATCGTCACACTAACCTAACACTAACACCGCTGTACACCAGATATTAGCTGGTGTTAGAATCTCCGACTTTAAATGCGCGGTGTTTGCCTAACACTGCTCCACGCATACCAACTTTTCCGCGCTAAACCAGAACTCCCACGCTAAGCGCGTTTTGCCTCCCTAACACTGCTCCATGCATATGGCCCCAGGGGCCGTATTCATGAGCTCGGGGTAGGGCTCTAACCGAGGTTAGTGGTACCCCCCCCCCCCCCCCCCCCCCCCCCCCCCCAGCTAACGGTGGAAAATCCGTATTCATGAGCTTGGGGTAGCGCTACCCTGGGGCTCTAACCGGGGGGTACTCTACCCCACTTTCGAATCAGGGGTAAGGGACTATCCCGAGGGGTTAGTGAGCGTGTGTGGCTCTGAATCTATTCAATGCGATCATATTTGATAGATTTACATACACAATAAGTGAAATTTGGTCAAATTAACCCTAAATGCGAAGTAAAATTAACGCTGCTGCCGCAAAGGCGGCGATATTAATATTTTCGAATCGACGAATGTAAAATACACAAATCGCCGCCTCCGCAGCGACGTCGATATCCATACTGTCCAACGTTAACCAAACATGGCCGCCGCCGTCGCCGCCGAATCGGCGTGAATTTCTTATGCCCAAATCTATTCAATGCGATCATATTTGATAGATTTAAATACACAATAAGTGAAATTTGGTCAAATTAACCCTAAATGCGAACCGATATTAACGCTGATGCTGTAATGGCGGCGATATTAATATTTTCGATTCGACGAGTGTAAACAAAGTGAACGGGTAGCTATCCGGACCGGCTAGACCATTGGTGAATACCGATTGACCTACTTAACCGCCGCCGTTAAACCACGGGATACCTACCCAACGGCTAAGCTTAACCTCCGGCTAACCGTACCCCAAGCTCATGAATACGGGCCCAGAGGGTGATCGGTGAATTGCAACCTGTAGGAGCCAACTCATATACTCAAAATGCAAAATATTTTGATTTCACTACGACCGTAAAATTAATTGATTTCGTGTGGAATTAGAGCCGTTATCAAAAACTGACAAGGACATGTTTTAAACATGAACTCTATTTTCGGTAAGTTTATGATTGTTACTACTGGTAACATTTTTGCTGACAGTAACAGTATGTTAATTAGCACACGATGTATTAATTATTATTACTATAACTTATAGACCTAAGTGAGTATCTAAATACAATCTCAGTGTCTTGCTATAGGCATAAGTTATAGTTTTTTTTAAACACACCAAAGGAACATCCGAAACCTATGTAAAACGGTGTGATAAGAGCATTTAGCAAATTGACTGCTATTCATAGAAGAAGAAATAACATAATGATTTAATTAATTATTGCTAAATTTGGAACGAAGTACAACAAAGTTACGATTTCGAATATGTTCGCTTTGGTTCAGCGCCAAAGCATGGTCATATGGAAATAATTTGTACTGTTATTTACATTTGAAAAAAAGTGGAGTGTTTTTTGTTTGCTTTATTACTGCCACAGCCGGTATCGTGTAGATCTGCTCTGGATAGGGGTGCATCTTTGATCTAGGAGTTTTAGTGATCAATTGATTGGTGCTGATTTTACACCACAAGCCTACATGTTGGGAGCAAAGGACATATTCACAGCATTTAGTACACCACAAATAAATTGTGAACATAATATTGTTTTCATGAATTTTCACCTTTGGGGATCATTACCACACACGGAGTTGTATCTTCTTATCAAATCTTGCTATGGGCTGAATACACTTGGCACTTCATGTATACCCAATATAACAGCGATCTGCTGTGCTGAGTAGGCCTACTTCTGCGTGACCGGTTAAATCCTGCTACCGGGACCCAATTCCCCCTAAAACCAACACTATTCGAATTTAATGTATTTAGTACAAATAAAATCTCAGATGCGTGTAGGCTCCCTGGGCCCTACTTATCATTTTATTTAAATTCAGTTCAAACCTGGGCTGAAATAATTGAAAAACATTTTAATCATCAGACCATTGAATCCTCATTTTGTCGGAATGTTTTGGGATGTGACTATAAAATACTAATATCCTAATTGGCATTCTAATATTGGCATTCACAAAGTATGATTAATTTCTCAGATAGCCTCATCCACATACATTGGTAGAACCTTCCCCCTGTATTACTCCAAGTAATGGAGCAGTCACACTACGACGTGTATTCCGGCGTGCCGCCAACGCGCTTAAATATATTCAACGCGTCGAGAAACGTCAAACTTTTCGGCGTGTTTTGAGAAAACTCGACGTGTTGGGAGCGTGTTGCTGGCGCGTTGTTGCCGGTGGAAAAAAAAAACAATGCCGCTTGACCCAATTTCGCCCGGTTCCCACGGGGGTTGCCAGCGTGTTGTCAACGTGTTGCGGACGTGTTGTCGGCGCGTTATCAGCGCGTTGTGTGCGTGGGAAAGGCGTTTGACGAACCGGTGTCAGAATCGGGTGCTTTGGTAAGGCCATAGAAGTAAATCTATATCATTATATACTCAAACCCATCACGCTGACGACACGTTCACAGAACGCCGGCGCACCGCCGCGGACGCGCCAGCAACACGTCGACATGCGCCAGCAACACGTCGACACGCGCCAGCAACACGTCGAAACGCACCAGCAGCACGTCCACATGCGCCAGCAACACGTTACCGACGCGTTGACGCACCGGTGGCATTTGTGGGAAATTTCCAGGACTTTTTTCAACGTGCTACGAGCGGGCCGCCAACGCGCTGGTAACGCGTTTCGACGGTCTGCTAACGCGCCCGTAACGCGTAACGCAACACGTCGGCCAGCGCCGAAAGTTTTGTGCAAGCACAAAACTTTCGGCGCTGGGTGACGCGCGCCGACGCGTTGTATCAAAGCGACCTGTCAATCATAGTGTACCGACGTGTACCGACGCGCCGGCAATGCGTTGCTAACGCGTTGCCGGCGCGTTCCGACGGGTTCCGACGTTTCGACCAAAAACACAACACGTTGGCACGCGTTGTCCAACGCCGGGCCAACACGTCGTAGTGTGACTGCTCCATAAGACTATATATAATACCAATATCGATATAAATATAGAGTAAAACCTCTCTAACCGACCACCTCCACAGATCGACCACTCCCATATATTGGTCGCTTTATTTGGGTCCCAAATGATCACCCATACAAAACCATTGTAATGATTTTCTTTTTAAACCCTCCCTAAACCGACCACCTCCCTCTATATACCATTTAAAGTCGGCCCCATGGTCGGTCGATTTAAAGAGGTTTTACTGTATACTGTTTAGAAGATTAACACTTGGTAGCGCCCCACCTTCGCTAGTGTTGCAGTCGTCTGAGTTACTCATACATACCACTAGGCAAGTGTTTTTTTCTGTATGTGCCTACACCATATCAGTTACTGATACAGACCAGTAGGCATGTGTGCATACACCAATCAGCCATTACGGTTCAGTCACTCCGTTTCACACCAGACTGTCCGTATTTACCTATTCCCCAAATCCACAGAGCTCTGCCTATAGATAGACTATTCAACCTCCGCAACCTCTAGACTCCCAATCCGAGGCTCTACAGAGCATTGGGAGTCGTTATTCCCAGCATGTCCCGGGGTAATTGAACTCTGTAGGGCACAGGCCATCCATTTCCTTGGTTAGCACACCACTTCCACCTAGAGACGGTTTTTGGCAACCAATATAGACTGTCTATAGCGTGTTCACACACACAACTTTAGGCTGACTTAGATAAGGCGAATTAGATGAAGCAAATTAGTGGCGCGTTCACACACACCGAGTATTGGGGCGGTTTAAGCCGGAAATCGATATCTGCGCATGAGCAAGTCCATACTAACCAGCGCCAGTTTCGGTTAGTCGACGTCGCCACGAGAGAGTGTGGGTTCGACCTAGATATGTATGGACTGAATCGTATTGGTTTGGAATGGTCAAAACTTCTGCTGGGCAGTGAAAACCTAAAAATAAATGATGAAAAAAATATCTGTGCACAGCTAGCTCTATCATAGACCAAATTATATAATATGCGCTTTTGATCGCTCGGAAAGTCAACAAACTCAGGTCTCGACTGCACATGCATGTGACGTCCTTAAACCGGCTCATCTAAGCCGCTACCGTTCACACTAGTAACTTGGGCTGACTTAAGCTAGTTCGGTTCATATAAGCTACCTCGCGACGCGGTTTACATGAGGCGAACTAGTTGAGGCGAATCAGCCCTAATCCGCCTTACAGTCGCGTGCACACGGCGAATGTGAGCCAAACTAGACAAGGCGAATTAGTTGAGGCGACTTAACGCCCATGTGTGAACACGGCTTATCACAACCACTAACATTATTCAATGGAAACTAACTTATTCTCATTGTAATAAATCATCATTGTGTCTCAACAATATACACTTCTCTGTCTTTAAAAACACTTATATATTTATATATATAACAATTAATCTTATATATATAATATTGAATGAATATAATGTACATAGTCTTTATAATATTGAATGGAACTAATGTCTATAATACATGCATGTGATTTCTCCGGTTTTAACCGGAATTCCGGTTTTTTGCTGGCCGCCCAAACCGGAATTCCATCTTTTTTGGTTTAATTCCGTTTTTTTTCCCTGGCCGCCCAAACACCTCTGAAAGACACTAGTTGCATCCCTCTGGGATGCTATGTGTCCCCACGATAACCTAAAACAATTTTCTAGTTTTTTCCTGCACCCAATCACATGCCTGATAATATTTATAATATATACTAAATATATATATATACTAAATATATATATATATAATATAACATATATACCATATATAACATATATACCATATATAACATATATAACATATATACCATATGTAACATATAACATATGTAACATATGTAACATATATATACTTATATAGCATATGTAACAGATGTAAAGGCCCTGGTCACACCTCACCAGCTTGGGGAAATGGACAGAAACCGAACAAAGTCCGCTTTGTGTCTAGTCAGGTACAAGTTTTGAACGTGCACAAAACTAGGAACGGATGCTGCCGGACTGACGTCTATGGTTCTTGTCCCGTTTGAGTTCGTTTCGTCTGTTGGCTATGCATTTCATGTCTGTTTCATGTCCGTTTCATGTCCATTCGTCCATCGGCCATTGACTTGATAGCGCAACATTTTGACACATTTTAATACATTTTGATACTCATCACCACCGGACTAGACCATTCTGTCCATTGCTCAATCCGGCGAGGTCTGACAGCCGCTTTACATATATACATATATGCCATGTACCATATAATATAGTTAATATTTATGTTATATCGTTTTTCTTTAAAATATAATGTTGGCCGGTCTGGAGGTATATAATACATAGAGAGTTCCCAACCTGAGACAATGTGAGCATAAGCTACACTACGATTGGACAGCTAGAATGAAGAAGGTGCCAAGTGTGCTATCAATATTCAAATATTACCTTTCTAAATAATCAGAACATTGTTCATGTAATTCTCTGCCAATTAGAAACTAAAATACTGCTGTCGACTGACCTATTGAAAGCTATTTACTGTTAAGTTATCATTCGTAAATTAGTTAACTGATAGCTGCATATAATGAACATAATATCAGCTGAATTAAAAATAGTTTTATTTATATACTCATCTCGTGACAAAACCTATCTGTAATAGTGGATACCTTTAAATATTTGACTAATTAACTTGGCTCCCCGGACCAACCCACCCTGGTCCTAACTCGTGTTATAATTATGTGATGCAGTTCTCTCCCTTTTCCAGAAACCACACGTTCACATTCTCCATGGCATTAGCAGTTGTTTACAATAGAATCCGATAATGCCATGTCTATTTTTGACGATCCGGACAGAGGAAGACCGAGACGAGCGTGGGAGGAAAGGGAGGGTTTATTTCTGATACAAGGTGGTACAATCAAAAGTTCAACAATCTGAGTCGAGCAATGTTTTAGTCAACCTGGTCAATATCTGAGGAAGGTGTAAGGGGGACCTGGGAGCCTGAGGAGGTAGGCCCGGGAGCCGATCCCCACGTAGTGGCAATAAAAAAGAGGGTGGGTGGGCGCGGAAGAACAAGCTTGGAGTCTTGCTGGAGCCCGAATGCAGGTCAGAGGGGGGTCCGGGGGGGGGCCCGGGGGGGGGGCGCGGGAAGGGAGGGGGGCGTCCCGGGCTTCCCCCGCCGGATCAACCACAATTCGGAAATGATGGGCCGATCCGGACAGAGGAAGACCGAGACGAGCGTGGGAGGAAAGGAAGGGTTTATTTCTGATACAAGGTGGTACAATCAAAAGTTCAACAATCTGAGTCGAGCAATGTTTTAGTCAACCTGGTCAATATCGGAGGAAGGTGTAAGGGGGGCCTGGGAGCCTGAGGAGGTAGGCCCGGGAGCCGACCCAAGACAAAGGGCTAAGGCTCTCGGGGCGACCGCCGTCACCTGCCTGGGGACGTAGGCGTGGATGGCGTCAGACTCCCAGGTCCCCTGGGCCATTATGGCCGAAAGGTCCACGCCCCTGGACGCGCAGGCCTGGGCCACGCCCCGGCGCAGGCCGTGCAGGGTGTATCTTGTGGCGTCAGGGATCCCGGCCGCCTCGAATGCGGCACGGAGCAGGGGCGTGATGTCGTGGGGTGTGAGGGCAGTGTTCTTGCGGGCCAGGAAGGCCGGCGCGTCTCCGGCAGCCGGGACGAGGGTGACGCCCGGTCCCAGGCCCGGACCGGACACAGGGGTGATCCGGGGAAGGCGTATGTAAGGAGGGATATTGTCCCCCTATTTAATTAATATTTATATGGATGACTTGTTGAAAAAGTTAAATTAGTGTAAAACTGGATGTATTAATGGATTATTACTGCTAAACCATCTTATGTATGCCGATGACTTGGTAATATTGTCACCATATAATACTAGTGGTGGACTGCAAATGCTACTTGATATATGCTCTGAATATGGCATAGAAGCTGATGTTAAATACAATGCTATTAAAAGTATTGTAAAATATTCCGATATTTGGCAAGGGGGGAATGCAATTGTTCTATTACTGATTGGTATACTTTGCTAGGGGCATATATATATCTTACCCCGGTACTACACATCTGGCTACTCATAGCACAGGGAGAGAAATGAGCATAATCAGCTCACAGCAGGAGGACGTCTTGTGAGCAGCTCCGGCAGTTTTTCTAAACAAAACCAGACAGGTTAGTAGTATCTTTCAAACTGGATACGTTGGTTTAGTTCATGTTAGCATTCACATACAACCAATGCCTAATCATTGTTTTCTCTTTTACTCACAGTCTCGGAGCCATGGCTACGAAGTGGAGTAAGGCAGAGTCATCTCATGTGCTCAGTGCTGATGAAGATGGCAGAACAAAGAGATTCTGAGGAGGCGGGGGTACGATACCGGCCCCGGCCCGGCTAATCTAGATGAACAGGTCGCTAGACTGGTTCAACAGAAAATGGAGGAAATGTTACCTTCAAGAGCGGCTTCCTCCAAGAAAAAGTGGACCAATCTGATTGGGAGGATCTGTCAGAGGATCAGGCCTCAACTGATGATGAGTCAGAGGAGGTGTTCGTGTCGGCACAAAAGCGCAAGCACAAGAAGAGAGACAACTCTTCCGAAGGGCATGAGTACACGAGGGCCCGCAAAAAGAAGCCCCTCATGAAGAAGAGCAACAAGAAGACTAAGAAGGGGGGGAAACAGAAATCTTCCTCCTCTGACTCTTCATCGGACTCTTCAACGATGAGCTCTGACTCAGATACCAAACACACAGGCAAATACGCTAAATCGTGTGGAAAGGAAATGAAGAAGTGCAAGATACAGAGGCGCAAAAAGATCCACATCACGACACTTATGAGAAAGACCATTCAGGGGCACTTCAACACCTTTAAGCCGGCCGAGATATTAATCAAGATGGCCGAGAAATTTACGGGGATCAAAGGGATCTAGGAATCTGCCATCAAGGAGATGGATCTGGAGGTGAAGCTCAGCAAGGAGCGTAACAAGTTTGAAGCGACTCTCCCTACAGTACACAAAAGGGTACTCTCGGCGCTGACAGCCATCGCCTCCATAGTGAACAGGATGATGGCAGAGAACAAGTTCTCATCACTTTGTGAGGACATGAATGGGGGGATTGCTTTGCTTTCAGCAACAAGCAACTTCCTCTCCTACAGGAGGTTCGAGAATGTTTTCAAGGCTGTCTGCACTGATGCAGGAAAAGAGGTGGCTCAGTCCAAGAAAATCACGGACAATGATGTGAAGGAATGCACACTATTGCTTGCACCAAAGTCCATCAAGGGAAAGCCACTAGACAAAACAAAGATGTTTGGCAGTCAGCTCCAGTACTTGTTTAAACAAGTGGAGACCAGTTCCAAGTGTGGCAAAGACATGGAAATGGACAAAAAGAAGTTGTTGGATGCCAATCCCAACCGCTTCAAGAAGCTGAGACAGGATTTTCGAAACCGACTAACCGGCCAATGAGCGGGCCAGTTTGGGATGAACTTCAGCTTCCAGGAAGGGGCCAGAGGCAGTCGTTCGACTGGAACAATGGGAACAGGCCCTTTGAGAGGGAGTTCAATGCCCAGAAGCTGGCACTACACCTTGTTCGGGAATTCATATCCAATATTTTCTTAAGATTGAAACCAAATGGAGATGTTAGACTCATTTTACATCTAACTTTTTAAAACAAATTTGTAGAACACAAACATTTAAAAATGCTTTCGGTAGACACAGCAAGAGACTTAGTCACGCCAGGCGCCTGGCTAGCCAGTGTTGATCTTAAAGATGCATACTACACAGTACCCATCTAGAAACATGATCGAAAGTATCTAAGATTCTGTTGGAATGGCAAAATTTATGAGTTCACTTGTATGCCGAAAGGACTGGCCTGCTGTCCATGCATTTTCACAAGGTTACTTAAACCAGTTTTTTCCCTGATGGCTAGGAAAGGACATATCATGTTTCCATACATTGATGATTCATTTATTGTCGCGCAAACACAACAACAATGCCAAACAGCAGTAGATAAATTATGTGAAACATTTACAAAATTAGGTTTCTACATACATGAAACTAGATCAGTACTAACGCCAACAAACAAATTAAAATTTCTGGGTTTCTTTATTGACACCACAGGAATGACCAATTCATTAACAGAACAAAAAGTTGATGAATTCACAACAATAGCAAATCAATTACTACAATTGAACAAACCAAAAATACAACATGTCACAATGTTGATAGGAATAATTATAGCCTACTCACCAGCTATCTTATATGGCCAGGCTCATATCAAATCTTTAGAGATAGATACAAATTTGGCGCTGGCACGCATGAAAGGAAACTTCGAGTGGCCCATGACAATTTCGACAGAAGGCCAAAATGATATAATCTGGTGGCTTTCACACATTAACAACTCACCCAACCCTATTAGGGTGGGAGAGCCTAACACTACGGTTACAACAGACGCTTCATTGGAAGGCTGGGGGGCCCATAGAGACCAACAGGCAACAGGTGGCCATTGGATGGAAGATGAAATCTCCGACCACATCAATGTGTTAGAGCTTAGAGCCATTTATCTAGGACTCTGCAGTTTGATTCACATCCCTAAAAATCATGTAAGAGTTCTAACAGATAACGCGACAGCTATGGCTAACATTCGTAATATGGGAGGGACTCATTCCAAACCATGTAACAATCTGGCTAAACTCATTTGGGATTGGGCAGAGAAACACGAAATATGGCTAACAGTAGCACATATTCCAGGCAACCCAAACACTTTGGCTGACAGGAAAAGCTGACACTTTCACAACCATTTAGAATGGTCATTGAATCACAATATTTTCGACAGCATTTTTCTCAAATGGGGCAAGCCAGACATTGATCTCTTCGCATCACGCATTAACACAAAGTTACCAAAATATGTGTCTTGGCATCCAGAGCCAGAAGCCTGGAGAGTAGATGCATTCTCATTAATTTGGAATAATAAGTTCTATTACATATTCCATCCATTCAACATTATCAGCAGAGTGGCCAGAAAGATCAAGATGGATCACACTCACACAATACTCATAGTACCAGCATTGGAAACACAACAATGGCTAGCGGCGATAACATCAACAGCAAAAGATGTGATCAGCTTCCCAAGGGAAAGGAACAACCTTCAACATCAAGGACCACTAACAGTCCACAGAGACATGTCGACAACACCCCTTTTGTCATTCCTTTTCTAAGAAAACATTTAGAACAATTTGGTTTAGACAAAATAATGAAAGAAAGGCTTATATCACATGCCTGAAGGAAAGGAACAGTGAAATTATACACAAGTTATTTAAAGAAATGGGGACTTCATTGTCTTCTCAAAGGAGTCAAACCATTAAAACCTACAATAGCTCAAGTGTTAAGATTTCTAAGAATATTAGAAGATGAAGGATTAGGATTTGGTGCAATTAACACAGCGAGATGTGCGTTATCAATTATTCTACCAAGAATAGATGGACAAATGATTGGAAAACATCAGTTGGTACACTGGTTCATTAAATCGGTGTATGAAAGAAACCCACCCAAACCGAAATACAATAAGTTTTGTGATGTGTCAATAGTATTCAAGTTATTCACGTCATGGCCTAGCAATAGACATTTATCAATGAAGGAACTAGGATTTAAATTAGCAGTTTTATTACTGCTAGTTACAGGACACAGAGGCCAAACGATTGTGGCACTGTCACTGGATGCTCTAGAAATAGATAAGGATGAAGTGACATTTGATTTAGAGACATTGCTAAAATCAAATTGCACAGGGGAGCCACTGTCCACAGTACATGTAAATATTTTTCCGGAGGATAAACGGATATGTGTAGTTTCAGCCATTAGGGCTTATATATCCATGTCACGCGGAATTAGGAATTCCAAACAACTACTAATCAGCTTTATAAAGCCATTTAAAGCTGTCTCGAGAGACATGCTGACAACGTGGACTATCAAGGTGCTTAAGCAAACAGGGAGTCAACACTGGATGCTATGCATCTCACTCAACACATGGAACCATGGTCTCCAAGGCAAGACAATTAGGAATCTCGGTCAAGAGAATCCGTGCACACGCTGGGTGGAAGATGGCTAGATCATTTGCAAAACATTACAACAAACGACTAGAAAAATCAAGCAGACCTGTGACACGCCTACTCACTAACTAAAGACAGGTGAGAAACAAAATTAAATTATGTACTCATATATACATAGTATGGTTACAACATTAAAGTATAAAAGGATAACAAATTAGATTACGTAAAAGTCTCCCTGGACTACGGGTAGACAAAGGCGTCATACCGAGGTAAAATAGTATAGTTATATGAATCTTACCTGGGTACAGATGATGGATAACTGGTGTTTTCCCAGGGTACTAGCATAGGATAGTCGTGGGTCAGGGCCCACCCACCCTACCCTACCATAACTAACATGTTTCGCTAGAACCAAATCGAAAACACAATAAGTATCCATATAAAGTTTAAATCATTCCTTCTCCTTGACCCACAACGATCGGAGGCTAGTACCTTGGGAAAACACCAGTTATCCAATTTCTGTACTCCCTTGTGTACAGCCCATATTTGGTGGAGCTATAGAATGTATAGCATTAGAAAACTGAATGTAGCATATAATGACATTATGAGGTTTTTACTTGGTCTACCTAGGTATCACAGTGCTAGTCAGCTATTTGCCAATATTGATGTGCCAGCCTTCCAGGCTGTTATCAGGAATCTAATATTAAAATTTATTACTAGACTTGACAAGTCAGAAAATGCTATAATAGAGGGACTTGTGAAAATAGGAGAGAGTGGTTTCAAATTTACCTCTGCCATATGGAGGCATTGGTACAAACTACTGTATGTAGACCAACATGTGGATAATGGTTAGTATTGTAGTATTCATACTATTACTTGTATGTTATGCACATCTATTTTTATATATCCCTACTATGGACCAACTTATGTAACTACCATCATGCTGAGTCTGAAATAAAGTATTGAATTGAATTGAATATACATGGTTTGTAAAATCCTGAGCTCAATATCCTCTTTCACTGGAAGCCAATGCAATTAATTGATTAATTATTTGGTTTGACCTTATCAGTATTCGAACCCCAAAATCGTAAGCGGACGCTCTATCATACTCGGCTGTCCTGTCCAGTTCAGGGTTAGATGAGTGTGCCTGCAGAAGTGTCAAGAACACAATTAGTGTGTGTAAGTCCCTGAAAGGAATAAGGTAAGTTTGATATGAGCTTGTTTGCTTACTCACTCAGAAGCAACCGGAGGGGGTGGGCAACTCGGTAAGAGCACAGGCTTCCCCTGTGGAAGGTCAGGAGTTCGAATCCAGGCCGAATCAAACCAATGACATACAAAATTGATGCATGTTGCAGCCTAGCCCGGTGCTCGGTATTACTAGGACAGGGCAATACAAGGACTGGTTAGTATCAGGATAGTGTGACTAAGTAGGAAATTGGGTGATGGTGATAGCGGCCTGGTCTCCCAGTGGGACAGCACTATAAAGTTGCTATCAGTGTGCACTGTCAGAAATTGGTATCTGTTCTGATATGACCTTTGATGTTGCAAGGGCACAAAACACAAACAAAGTATATATATGGGTCACTCTCCTGAAAACTGGTCAGCATGGGATGGGATTTTAAAACATCAATAAAAAAGCTTCCTACTTATTTCTTTCCTTATACCATTCATATTCATGTTCAGATTTGATGTAGGAAATAAGGGAAATAAAATAAACTGTGTGCAACATTGGTCCTTTTAGTTATGAAGTGTTTTTGTACCAACAAACCCCATTTTACAGTCAGCCATTTGTAACATGACATATGGGACATGGTTGAATCCTTACTAACATCTTGTATTGCATTGATATATCAAACAAAACAGTTCCCAAATCAAAAAGGAAGTATTTATTAACATGTATGCATGCTTAAATTAAAAAAACAATTATTTGATGTCTTCAGAAATAACATTACAAGTTTCTGTCACAGATGTAACCAGTGGTGTCTGGATGCCACACAAATATGGTACACTAATTAGTCAGTGAATAAAGCATGGCTGGAAATTACTTTTTTATATTTTTTATCAATATAAGCGCTACACATTTCTGTATATTATTCCTTGATTAATATGCTTCTAAGTATGGAATTATTTAATTCTGCTTAGATTTTTATTAAGCAGACTGTGTGGTGTCCTACACATGCGTTACATCTGAGCAAGACATGTTATACTGCCATAAGACATAACTTAATCATGGACTACACCTTTATTTTTTATCTCATCAATTTATAATTTACATATATGTAAAGGGGAGATATCCAGCTTTCATTTGCAACCAAAATCTTTTAAACATTCAAATATTAGATTTTAACTCTCCATGTGACACTTCTGGCCAGTTTTCAGGAGAGTGACCCATATATGCAGAAATATATATAATATATATATATATATAGTTCAGGTACAAAAACCGACAAATGCTTTATTACAATATAAAGCCATCATTGGTAAAGCACGCACGTGCTAATTAGGGCTGACATGAAAACATCTCTACCAGATTTAAGCTGAAACTACCATCATTCTGATAATCAAATCCGTTTTTTTTGTCCACAGAAGCTGCCACATCCCCTATATAATACCAAGACAACATGAAATTGATAGACTTTAGCTGGAAAGCACAACAAATTCTATTTTATAAGAAACAATTACAATGGATTTGTCGCTTTTTGCATCTGAACTCTTCATTTATGTATACACACACACACATATATATAAATATATATATATATATATATATATATATATGTATATATATATATTGTAATTTCTTGATAGTCAAAGTGGAGGGATCATTATATACGGGTACTTTATATATATATATATATATATATATATATATATATATATATATATTCTGTGATAATAATGTGGCAGTGCACAATTGATTCTCAGTAGTTTATGAGTGTCTATGAGTATGACCTTTTGACGGAGCAAAGCCGAATCATGTTGCTCAAATGCAGGGCAGCCTGACGTAACTGAGTCAAATCTGGCTGTCATGGCAGGTACACAATGAGCGGACACCAGCTGTAGTAAGGCAGTCACTATTATTGTGTGTTTGACATTTACTGACGTGACATTTACGTCTGGACCAGGTGGAATGGCCGAATGGGTAGGTAACATACGGTATATTATATATAATAGACTGTAAGTTATAAGCAGTCAGTGCTGCCTTTATATGTTCTTGGGGTTAGTGTCTCAAGGAACAACTAAGGGTGGTCCCTCGAATATCTTTCTTTCAAAGCCCTTCCTATGTTTGTATCTATTGAGTGGTAATGGTTGTGTATTCTAAATAGACATATATATATATATATATATATATATATATATATATATATATGGGATATATAATTTATTATATGAGTATAAAGGGGCGGAGCTATATTTCCTATATCCTGCAGGATCCTAGCATTTAATGCTGCCTTTATTATTAACCCACAATATATTATGGTTATATTCGCTGCGGGCTGGTTCCTGCTGCGCTATCCTGGCGCCCCACCATGTTGTCATATGTCAGTCAGACCTTGTCAGGGTCACATCGGCGCCAGTTAAAACAACCCAGTCTACCTAGCTACCTGTGTTGGTTCTACCTGTCGTTCTCATGCCGGACAACTGCACCTTCACCATACCTGTGTGTCGACCTCTGTGTGTCGGTTGAACAATATATAGGAGGAATGATCTTTTCACACGGAAGACGGTATCGTGAACTAAACTTTCATATTCGACGGTTTCTCAGATAACTGGAACGTCTATGTTTAAACCAAGTGTGTCGATTATTTGTTTGTCGAATCTCAAATTAACTTGGCATAACGGTCACTAACATGTATGAAATAGATCTGAGCTGATTCTACCAATATTCTATCGTTTCTTTAACCTAGCCAGTACGATTTTGAATTCGCAGTGAACTGCTACGGCCCTGTGTGTCGATGCATGGGATCGACGGTATGACCGTATTTTGCAATATTTAATATGAACCGTACATTTTTTTCGACATCATTCGCATAATAAATATATATATATATAGTGAATGATTCAATTATTCTATTCTACTCAACAACTTTTGTTTTGCCACCTATGCTGATTGCTATGAGTCATACCAAGGCACGAACCGGGCCGTACTACGGTCCGCTTGTTTCGGAGAAGCACGGGATGTGCACCAGGCCATACTTTTCCACTAAGCCGGTTGAAGTACATATGTGATATATGTCCTAACAACATATAAGCTCATATCAGGAGGGAAATATATATATATCTATATATATATATATTATGCTGCATTGACAATTTATGTGAAAATAACTGAACTAGGTTAACACAGTTGTGATTCCTAAATTTAGACTAACTTAATTAGAGGCTTTACAGGTTATAGGCTTTACAGTAAAATATAACTGAGCTGCAGTATATGGACCTTAGTACTGTAAACGGAGACCATGGTTCAGGCTAGAACACACCTGTATTTTTGGCTGCCATAGCCCAGCGGTAAAGCGCAGCGGCACGAATCGAGATCGGCATTAATCGGGAAATTCACGTGTGTCGACCATCGGTGAGCTGGAATACGATACCATTATTTCACGTTTGTGCTCTGCAACTATTACATACATAGTCGTAACATTTTGATAGTTCACAGAACCCAGCCCGATAGATTCAAGGGACTATGACGATAGACTTCTGCGCAGTGTGTGGATCGAGTCACGACGGAGTCGAAGTAGATTACTGCAGTAAGAAGAAAAAGACAGTGGAACCAACGTGCAGAGAACTACACGAAGCCGTGCCGCTAAGATGCCTAAGTCGACGACGGGGGAGTCAGAGCCGGAACCTACCTCTGGCAAGTTGGCTCTGGAGGAACAACGAGATGCGGTGCGGCGAGAGTTGGAAGAACTAAAATTGGAGGATGAGCTAATGGAGCTAAAAGATGAACGGGACCGTCTCCTAGCGGCACGCGAGAAGAAAGGGAGGCGCGGTAGAGAGGCTGCGATGAATTCACCTCAACGTCGGGAAGATAGCCCGGTCGGGGCAAAATGCAAGATGCCTGCCTACGACCAACCATTGGCCACCGGTACGACTGATTTGGGCTATTCAAACTACGGACGCGCAAGTTATAGATCGAGGGAGCGGCGGCACCGACGTCGACGTTCGTCCAGCAGTTCGTCGGTGGACAGTGTGGATCGAAAACTGAGAAGTAGGTGGTCCCTGAAGCGACATGTCGAGTCAAAAAAAGATGTGAAAAAAATTAACTGCGAAGAAATTATCTGTGCAACCGCTGCCTGGGTGTTAGAAATTCCTGAGATCTCTCTCCAGGACCACCGGGCAATGTGGGAACACATTTATTTCCTCTCACACCGGGCCCGCTATGGTGAATATCAAGATAGTGCGCATGCGGACTATGACTTGTGTATCCGTAAGTTGGCGGTCAAACGAGGGTTTGAGGCATTTTCCAGCGCCCATACGGGAAAAAGTGTTCTTCATTACGGCCCGGACAATATAAAGAAGAAGCAGTCAGTTTTACGGAAATACAGCGAGGGGAAGCGAGGCAGTCGAGACGGCAAGCCGAACACGGCTTGCTATGCCTGGAACAGCGAACAGGGCTGCAGCAAGAAGGAGGCGGAGTGCAGGTACGAACACAAGTGTTCAAAGTGTGGCGGTAGGGGCCATAAGAGAGTCACTTGTAAGGACTGACCTACGAGAACATTGGGGCACCTCCCTGAGAGCACACCCGTGTCCGACCCAACAGGAGTCACGAGTGGACAGGGTACTGTTGGTGGGGGGAGCGCGCCTCAACTCGGGATGCAGGTGGAGACTACTGGAGCTTCAATATGGGATGTTGATCAACGTCAGGCAATATTGGATACGTCACCCATTGACAACAGCTCACAATGCGTGAATGGGAGAATGAACATGCAACCAGTCATAACACGGGAGATAGGTCAGGGGAATATTTACCCTACATTGGAGCAATGCGCAGGGAGGAGCAGCAGTGAGATACGGGGTGGGGATGTGCGATTGGAGGACGAGGCCTACCAGGGAGTATCTCGGGTGACACCACAGGGATTGGAACACCCACCCGTAAAAAACAAACCTGGATTGGGTGAACAGCTGACCGGAGTGTCTGCCGCGATAGCACGGGCAGGCTACGAGGACCTATTAAGAGTGCATTGTGATAGCGATAAACGCTGGGGCGTGTCAGTAAGGGAGAACACAAACAGTAATTACGTGACTTTTCGGGTGGACAATGACTGTCTGAATGGCACTTGTGCATGCGTTTACGAATTGTTTTCTATGCCATGTCAACTAAAACCTTGTCGTTTGTTTGCAGAAGCATTTTGTAGGGGGGACACTGATATAGATGCTATGTTTCTCCTTCAGGGCACGGTCTTTGGGTTCCATGTTATTGATGACGATTGTGACGTAACGTATGGCTGTCAGCGGGAGAGAAAGAAATCTAGATGGGAGAGAAATATAATAGAGACCCGGCTAGCAGCGGAGTTAGAGGAGGGAGTCCTAAGGAAAGTCGATAGTCCTCCGGCCTGTATACATGGGATCTTCGTCGTTCCAAAAGATGATGGCGGTGGGAGAAGTGTCATTGACTGTGGTAAACCAAAAGGTGGGAGTGTCAACAATTACACAAAGGGGGTGGCCCCAAAGTTTAAATATAGTGGGCTGGATGATGTGGTAGAATGCCTGGAGAGGGGCGACTACCTAGCCACTATTGATATCAAGGACGCTTACCGTGCTGTCCATATTAAACCAGAACATAGGAAAAGACAGGGGCTTCACTGGGTTTTTGAGGGTGATTCGGTGGGAACCTATATGATGGACGGGAGACTCTGTATGGGTCTCTCGTCTAGTCCGTATATATTCTCTAGAATTTCAGACTTCATTGTCCGATGCGCAGGCAGAGAGGGGGTCTGCAGAATTATTAACTATCTAGACGATTTCTGCATTCTGGGTAGTACGGAGGAAGAAACTACAGGGTTGCAACAACATGTACTCTCTATATTGCGCAGATTTTTTTTTTTTATTAGTTTAAAAAAATTGCTGTCACCAGCTAAGAAAATTAGATTCTTAGGGATCGATGTAAACTCGGAGTCGCTGGAACTTACTCTCCCTGACGATAAATTGAAGAAGCTTCGGGACATCCTCCTGCTCTTCTTGGGTCGCAGGAAGGCGACCCGTAGGGAACTCGAGAGACTCGCTGGACACCTCGCACACTGCGCCAAAGTTATCAGGGGTGGGCAAACTTTCAGTAGGCGGGTCTACGACCTTATAGGCACCCTGCGCGAGCCATTCTACCGTGCACAGCTTAATGCCGGATTCAGGGAGGATATCAACTGGTGGGCTTCATTCGCTGACAAATTTAATGGTAAGGCGGGAATGCTCGGGAAGTTTGCTGTAACTACCGCGGTCTACAGTGACGCTTCGAATTGGGGAATCGGTGCTTTGCATGAGACTGACTGGTTAGCTGCTTCCTTTAAATCAGAGGACAATGAAGTGTTAGGACAGCTGATAGGACACCATCGCGTGGTGCTCCCCACTGAGGCAGGGAGGGACCACATAAACATAAAAGAGATGAGGGCTGTGATGGAGGCGGCCACACATTGGTCATCAGGATGGGAGGATTCCGAGATTATATTTATAACGGACAGCGCGGTAGTCCAATCCGCTCTTAATTCAGGGAGATCCAGATCAGTTGGGATTATGTCCATGCTGCGAAAATTATTCTGGCTTGCAGTCGAGAAGAACTTTACATTCTTATCAACTTACATAAATACCACAGTTAATGTGTGTGTGATGCACTCAGCAGGCTAGACGTAGAGGGTAGTGCCGCTAGGATTAGTGGAGTGGATGTGGGTCGGATTATGTGCTGTGCACACCTCTTCGACGCTCCGCTGTTCTGTCTTTCCAGGGGGTAGCGACGAGTCTTTCGTCTGGAGGCGTGAGACGAGGAGTGGTTGGGGCCTGGGCCGGTTTAACCGGCTGGGGTTGGCGGTTATTGCTCAGCCAGATGGGCCTCAGCAAATAAACTAGGCTTCCACCACTTCTCGTCTTGTCTCTTATTCTCCTACGTCGTAGCCCAATTTATGGGATATATAATTTATTATATGAGTATAAAGGGGCGGAGCTATATTTCCTATATCCTGCAGGATCCTAGCATTTAATGCTGCCTTTATTATTAACCCACAATATATTATGGTTATATTCACTGCGGGCTGGTTCCTGCTGCGCTATCCTGGCGCCCCACCACATCGGCGCCAGTTAAAAACTTTCTTGGTAGGGCGGTTATTGCTCAGCCAGATGGGCCTCAGCAAATAAACTAGGCTTCCACCACTTCTCGTCTTGTCTCTTATTCTCCTACGTCGTAGCCCAATTTATATATATATATATATATATACACACACACATATATATATTATTATATACCGGGCGCGCTGGCCGAATAGGTAGAGCGCAGGCCTCCCGTGCGGGAGAACGTGAGTTCAATTCCCGGTCGAGTCAAACCAGTGACTTACAAAATTGATATTTGTTGCTTCCTAGCCAGGCACTTGGCATGATGAGGATAAGGTAAACTGCTTGGCTTCGTGTCAGAATAATGTGACTGAATAGGATATCAGGTCATGGTGCTGGCATCCATGAGTGCACACTGTCACAAGTCGGTACCCGTCCTGATATGATATTAGATGTTGCCAGGATGTAAAACCCCCAACAACCAACTATATATACATACATACATATATATATATATATATATATATATATATATATATATATATATATATATATGGTCTTTTAGAATACTCAATGGATACATAGATATACACACACATGTATAATGTATTTACTGTGAGGGTGTTGTTTGGTGAGGGTTTTATGTTCTAATAACATCTAAGGTCACCTGAACTCATTCGCTATGTTGTAACTTATAATGCTGCCCCATTGGATCACCAGGCTGCATGCTGGCACCATGACCTGATATCCGACCTAGTCATATTATCCTGATACTGCGATCGCCAGTCCCTATTTGCAATTTCCTTTGTTGTTGTAATTTCCCTAAGCAAAACTCAATGGCTATTTAAACCATAGCTCTGCTTAGTAATATAATTAAAGCCCCATATGTACAAGTAAAATTACATTTCCATGGGACAAGGCATAATGGAAACTCATATATCAATATATTTTGTTCAGGTGTTGAGCCTTTACTATTGTACTAGTAGTGTTCATTCAATATCCAAGAGACCGTGGCTTTATATTTGAGATCTTTTTCTATTACTCTCTGTCCAACCCGCCCACGCGCGTCATGCCTTATACTTTGTATAGTGCCATATCGCCTCCTCTACTATCTATGCGCCTGCCCTCCATGATTAATGACCCTGACCTCATTGAGCGGTGACCAGTCGTTATCTTATCCCCCACCCCCACCCCCCACACCCCATAGAAAGCATAGCAGGCACCAGTCCATGTGAGTCTACTCATGTGTCACCACTAGAAATAGCCCGTGATGCATCACGCAACGCAACCAGCGGGCGCGGTGGTCTAATCGCTAGAGCGTGGGCCTCGCGTGCGGAAGGTCGGGAGTTCGGTCCCCGGTCGAGTCAAACCAATGACTTAAGAACTATATACTGAACCCACAAGACTATATACTGAATCCCACAAGTCGATATCCTGAATCCTACAAGCCTATATTCTAAATCCTACAAGTCCATGTACTGAATCCCATAAGACTATATTCTGAATCCCACAAGTCTATATACTGAATTCAACAAGTCCATGAACTGAATCCCATAAGACTATATTCTGAATCCCACAAGCATATATTGTGAATCCTACAAGTCCATGTACTGAATCAAAGACCCTATTATACTAAGACGGCTCACTCAGCCTGTACTGTGTAATCAAAATGATCAAACCCACCACTTGGTGCGCTGGCTGTTCTCTTGGTTAAACAGGTGCTATATTATATGTATAAATGTATATATGAATGTGAAAGATGTGTGATGATGGTGATGCTGATGATGTGTATTTGTTCATAGCAATTTCATATTGATGTGTATTCATACTTACCTATCTCATGTATAATATAATATAATTACATGTGAAACAACAACCAGCAGCTGGGCTGATCAAACCCACCACAAGGTGGCACTGCAAAATTTACATTACCATGGGAGAGATAGGGGGTGAGCCGTCTTAGTATTATAGGGTCTTTGACTGAATCCCATAAGACTATATACTGAATCCCACAAACCTATATTGTGAATCTTACAAGTCCATATACTGAATCCCATAAGACTATATTCTGAATCCCACAAGCCTATATACTGAATTCAACAAGTCCATGTACTGAATCCCATAAGACTATATACTGAATCCCACAAGTCTATATTCTGAATCCCACAAGTCCATCTGTTGAACTCCACATGTCTATGTACTGAAACCTACAAGTCTATATGCTGAATCACACAAGTCTATTTACTGAATTCCACAGATTTGTATACTGAATCTCACAAGTCTAAATACTGGATCCAACAAGTCCATATGATGAATCCCACAAGGCTTTATGCTGAATCCCAAAAGTCTATGTACAGAATATCACAATTCTTTATACTGAATCTCACAAGCCTTTTATACTGACTTCCAAAAGTCTATATATATAATCTCACAATTCTATATACTGGAACCCACAAATCTATGCACTGAATCACACAAGTCTATATATACAGACTCTCGCAGGACTACGGCTATGTCAAGCTACTGCCTATCACATCACATAGAAGTTGTCTAGTGGTAGTGCTAGTGTGCTTAATACCTGTGCTTAACACTTGTCGGAATAACACTAAACCTACAACGTTGCCATAACCCAGGCCTGGTTTACATACTTACATACTGGTGATGCAGATATCGCTAGAAGACTACCTCTGTATGTATATTCTGCTGAATAAATTGTTATAGCCCCCGCTCCATTTATATAAAAAAAACTACCACAAAAGCAAACATATGACTGATAATCAAGCTGACCCATGCTTCACCACATGGAGTGTTATCTGTGTGGATTATAGACCGGAAGGCAAAGTGTGTGCAACCATTTCCCACGAGGCCACACAATGACCAGGATGCAAGGCAGGGAGGAGGCGGCGTATGCAGGTCAACTTCCGGTACGGCTTCCGGTTGTCCGTTTCGTCACCATCACTCAGTAGGGGGCGCCATGTGTCTGTGGCAGACAGATCTCTCACGCACCCCACCCTCTCTATTCACCACACCCTCTCACCTCCCCCCACCCCAAATTCTCCCCCACTCACATACATCTACGCAACCTCTAGAAGCACTATAGGGATCAGCCCGCCATCATCTACCAATTAGGGACACTTGTACATTTTGAAAAGGGAGTATGTTAAATATAACATCCACAGAAATGTAATAAAAGGTTGTGTGTGCACTTCAGAATGTAGGCAGAGTCACGAAGAGTGAGGGGGGGGGGAAGGTTGGTTGGTTGTTGGAGTTTGACATCCTTGCAACATCCAAGGTCATATCAGGACGGGTACCGACTTGTGACAGTGCGCACTCATGGTGACTTTATAGTGCTGCCCCACTGGGAAATCAGGCTGGCAATGTCTCACTCAATCACATTATCCTAATACTGAGCTAACCAGTCCTTACCCTATCATATTAATGCAGAGCACCAGACTAGGAAGCAACAAGTATAAACTTTATAAGTCATTGGTTTGACTGGACCGGAAACCAAACTCCCGATCTCCCGCATGCGATGCTTGCGCTCTATCGATTCGGCCACCGCGCCCGGTGAGGGTGGGAAGTAGGCAGAGGGATAAACCATATAATGCGTAGTAATATAATTAACAGTTAGTTGGTTATTTCTTAATGCCGTGTTAACAGCAGAGGCCATAATCATAATAATGTCATATTATTATTGGGCCATTGCTTTTACAGAGAATGTAAAAGCACACAGTCAACTATATCTTGAGAGACACATTTGATGTTAAAAGCTGACAATTACAAACAAAAATTGAGGCCAGGTAAAATTGTTGATAAACGTTGAAGATTTTGTTCTTCCTGAATTGGTGAAAATAGTCCTGCCACCTTCAAGAAGGCTAGGATTGCTTCTTGTTTTAGAATAAGCAAGCATGGTGTTTGCATTGCGCAACGCCATAAAATCTACACAATTAATCAAATGTATTTGAGTGTCAGTGGGGACTGACACCTAATACATTCGGGAAGAGGGTTCCCCTTGAGCAGAATTAACAAGATGCTCTAACTATTGTGTTATTTAGGATTTAGCGCCGCGTTAAAGTTGCATAGTCCGATGGTCTTGAGTTTCTGCATTTTTCTGAGATATATTTATTACATTGATTGTTATAGCCTACCTTACTTTAGTTTGAAGTAACTTTTATTTTAAATGGTTAAGTTTTGAGATATTTAAAGTGTAAAAATGTCAAATTAGTTTTGGTAAGCTTGTCAAAACTCTGACACCATAGCCTTCAGCAGTAACATGTTCTATTAAATTGACTCGGTATTCCCTTCTATGCAGCAACAAATGATTAAGAACTGCATCATTTAGATATGTAGAATCAATTTCAGATAATTGTTTTGGTTTTGAAAATGCGATGCTTCATCGGACTATGCAGCTTTAATTGTTGGTATAGTGCAGTACTACTTGCCCACACAGTCTCTGGTTCCCGGTTTGTGCCGGCCTATCCAGGGTTTAACAGGTCCTCATGGTGCCGCCCACCCTCTTTAGAATTGCATCCAAAACAAGAAGAAAAGCCTATTTCATCATGTTTCCATAAAGATAGCAGCCACACTTGGTGACTGTGATCAAGTGTCCACTCTAGGGCACAAAACGATATCTATTCCAAATCAAACCACAACGCAGAAGGGTGATGCTCTAATCACATGGTTCGCTAGTTTGTTTGTTTGGGTTTTATATCCTAGCAACAGCTAAGGTCATATCAGGATGGACACCGACTTGCGATAATGCACACTCATGGTGACTTTATAGTACTGCCCTCTTGTGAGACCAGGCCACTGGCACCGTGAACCCAATTTCCCCCTCAGTCACATTATCTTGATATTGAACTAACCAGTCCTTTCCATATATCCTAGTTATGCCAAGCACCAGGGGCCATATTCATGAGCTCGGGGTACGGTTAGCCGGAGGATAGGCTTAGCCGTTGGGTAGGTATCCCGCAGGTTAACGGCAGAGGTTAATTAGGTCAATTGGTATTCACCAAGGTTCTAGCCGGAGCGGATAGCTACCCGTTCGCTTTGTTTACATTCGTCGATTCGAAAACATTAATATCGCCGCCGTTACAGCGTCAGCGTTAATTTCGCTTTGGATTTAGGGTTAATTTGAGCAAATTTCACTTATTGGGTATTTAAATCTATCAAATATGATCGCATTGAATAGATTTGGGCGTAAGAAATTCACGCCGATTCGGCGGCGGCCATTTTTGCTCTGATTTGTGTACTTTACATTCGTCGATTCGAAAACATTAATATCGCCGCCGTTCCGGCATCAGTGTTAATTTTGCTTTGGATTTAGGGTTAATTTGAATAAATTTCACTTATTGCATATTTAAATCTATCAAATATGATCGCATTGAATAGATTTGGGCGTAAGAAATTCACGCCGATTCGGCGGCGGCGGCCATTTTTGCGCCGATTTGTGTACTTTACATTCGTCGATTCGAAAATATTAATATCGCCGCCGTTACGGCGTCAGTGTTAATTTTGCTTCGGATTTAGGGTTAATTTGAATAAATTTCACTTATTGCGTATTTAAATCTATCAAATATGATCGCATTGAATAGATTCAGAACCACACACACTCACTATCCCCTCGGGATAGTGGCTTACCCCTGGGTCGAAATTGGGGTAGCGTACCCTCCGAATAGAGCCCCAGGGTAGTGCTACCCCGAGCTCATGAATAAGGATTTTCCGCCGTTAGCCGGGGGGGTAGCGTACCCCCCGGTTACAGCCTCAGGGTAGCGCTACCCCGAGCTCATGAATATGGCCCCAGGTTAGGTGCCAAGGAGTATCAATTTTGTAAGTAATTGGTTTGACTCGGCTGGGATTCAGGAAACCAGTGCTCTTACCTATTCCACCACCGCATCTAGTTTATAGTTTGCTAGTTTGCTTCGCTTATTTCTCTTTCTAGTACAATTTTACTATGAGTAGATGAATAATAATAATAATAAACCAGTGTGTAAATAACTGATTTTAAATGGCTGGATTGGTTGGTTGTTGGAGTTTTACATACTGGCAATATCTAAGGTCATATCAGGACGGGTACCGACTTGTGACAGTGCGGCAACTTTATAGTGCTGCCCCAACGGGGGACCAGGTTGCCAGCACCATTACCTGATATCCCACTCAGTCACATTATGTTGACACTGAGCTAAGCAGTCCTTGCCCTATCTTATTAATGCTGAGCGCCATGCTAGGAAGCGACAAGTGTACATTTGATAAGCCATTGATTTGACTCAACCAGGAACCAAACTCCCAATCTCCCGTAGGCCTGGCCCGCGCTCTACCGATTCGGCCACCACGCCCGGTGATTGTCTGGAAGAACAATGCCTCGGTGTAAGAATAAATAGTCCCTGGTTATTTGTTGAGTTCCACATACACCTACGCAAGAGGAGGGTCACCAGGACATCAACAGTGTACTTAACCATCCTCACCCACTCACTCCCCCCTCCCCTCAGACCACCCACAACCCCACCCTGCCACAGTGCACTATGCACCACCCACACCCCCAAACACACACACAAGGACTCCTCCTACGCTCCAGGCGATTCCACGGACTGGCGTCACATCTCATAATGGACGCTGCATCACATCTCATAATGGAAACAAAACTTATAATACATCCTCCCTGCTCATCACTGAGATACTGCATCATGCGTTCACTCAGGTCCACATAGACTTAACTACTAACTATCATCACTGCCCTCTTTTCTTACTGTTGTTGTTATTACCATTGTTAATTCAAGTCGCATAGTCCGATGGTTTTGAGTTTCTATAATTTT
Organism: Branchipolynoe longqiensis; assembly: GCA_030323885.1. Lineage (NCBI taxonomy): Eukaryota > Metazoa > Annelida > Polychaeta > Phyllodocida > Polynoidae > Branchipolynoe > Branchipolynoe longqiensis. Next base: position 47,472,801 of record CM059188.1, read on the forward strand.
GAAGAGAGATAAATATATTAAGTTGATTGTTATAATCTACCTTACTTCAGTCTGAAGTAACTTTTATTTTAAATGGGTAACTTTTGAGCTATTTGAAGTGCAAACACGTCAAATTAGTTTTGGCATGCATGCCAAAACTCTGACACCATAGGCTTCTGTAGTAACAGGTTCTATTAAATTGACTCAGTGTTCCCTTCCATGTGGCAACAGATTCTAATTTAGATATGTAGAATTAAATCTAGTAATTGTTTGGGTTTTAGCAATTTGTGCAGCTTTAAATAGGGGTACTTTCAATCACGGCAAATTAGTCTTCCTTATTTCACTGCTCCTTGTCCTCTCATTGTAATGCCTAGCGCCAAGTATATTTTCTTTAAAGGGAACCAGTATAGCTCACGTAGTCTGTAGCTGTACCCCAACAAATGCTCTTCAAGCACACCATTGCCTAGTTTTTCAGTTTATGCAACTGAATATGTCAGGGGAGATTGCTGAGGTGGGTTGCTTGTACTGTGTTGTAGTTAGTCCTGTAATACTGACAGGTCTTCTAGACAACTGTATAGAGGAAAATATCAGAATTTGCAATCTGAAGTACTAACCATTTAATTCAAAGGTTTAGTTATCATAACTAGCTACGTTCGGGGTGAATAACTTATAAAATCATATAGATTAATATACCTTAGAGTTTTCTATGGCCGCCATCTTGGTTCGCCTGGGTTCCTCACAACTCTTCTAGATCATGTGATGAGGGGATCCCACCTGTGATGTCATTTATACATTACAGACCTCAGCACTCCCCACACCCCACACACACACATAATATGTTGCATAAACTGAAAAACTAAGCAAAGATGTGCTTGCAGAGCTTTTGTCGGCGTATAGCTGTGACACAAATTAGAACTATTCAGAGTTTGTTTGTTTCTCGATGGGCTATACCGGGTGACTAAAGTAATTGGTTTCACTTTACTGTGGGTTCCAGCCCACGACCTTCCGGACGAAAAGTGGCGGCTTCCTTCACTTGTTAGTAAGCGGGATGCCAACCAGTCACCCCACAAACAGGTGTTGCCAGATACAGCAAAACAATTTGTAACTAAGCTGCAGGTGATGCCCAGGCGTCATTTATCTGCATGGATGGACTAAGAGGTACCAAAGACCCTATAATACTAAGACGGCTCACTCCCTATCTCTCCCATGGTAATGTAAATTTTGCAGTGCCACCTTGTGGTGGGTTTGATCAGCCCAGCTGCTGGTTGGTGTTTCACATGTAAACACATACAATTATATTATACATGAGATAGGTAAGTATGAATACACATCAATATGAAATTGCTATACACATCATCAGCATCATCATAAGCATCACCATCATCACACATCTTTCACATTCATATATACATTGATACATATAATATAGCACCTGTTTAACCAAGAGAACAGCCAGTGCACCAAGTGGTGGGTTTGATCATTTTGATTACACAGTACAGGTTGAGTGAGCCATCTTAGTATTATAGGGTCTTTGGAGGTACGAAGAATGTGATGGGCGAACAACAAAATGCAGCTCAGCTCTCCCTCTCAGTCTCACCCCAGAGATTATTCCATGCAGCAACTCTCTGAGGGATAGTCTACATCAACACATACCAGTAGCTCTCACGCCATGTCTATATTTAGAGAACTAAAGGTGTGCTTACATGGAACAAAAGTTGCACAACTTGTTGAGTGCAAAATTGCCTCAACAAATCACTCCAATTACGACGTAGAAAGTTTGTTGGGTACGACATACAACTAAAAAAGGATTTTGCTCTATTTTGTTGAGCCGCTGTTCAGATGTTGAGCACAAGGACCAATGACAACACACCTCACTGTTGTGAGATGTTGAGTGCAAGAGCCACTGAAAATGTGCCTCTCTGATCATGCGACCTAGCTGGTGCTATTATTTTGAGATCTTGTGTGCAAGGCCCCTGAAAATGTGCCTCTCTGATCAAGTGACCTGGTTCCCTGGATCTTTTCATAGATGGCACCACTAAAGTGGTAGATGCACCAACATGGCACCTAGTTGCACTCAACTCTGTACATATGCCATAACTGGCAAGCAAGTGTTGTCTTTTCATATATGACTGGATACAAACATCTATGTGTAGCAAGCGTTTTGCTTTGCAATATGCGATGACCACCCCGTCCTGATATGACCTTAGATGTTGCTAGGACGTAAAACAACAACAAACAAACAAACAACAAACTGCGATGACCACAGACTCATGCATGCCAGTTTTCTCCCCGCGTTATGAACCTTTATAAATAATCAAACCATGAATACAATAAGTAAAACTGACCATCGAAATATAAGCTTAGCTCTTTATAAGCATTCTCACGGATTCTTATGCTGCTGCCGCTCACCAGGGGTGTAGCCAGGTTCGAAAGTTAGGGTTAAGGGGAGCACATACTAAAAGGTGTCATGGCGCATACAGAATAATCTAAGATTCATTGTGCATTTCTATTTTGTTTTAACATAAAAATACTAAGAAATTACTGTTTGAAAGGAAATACATGAATTTTATTTTTGTATTTAAAATCAAGGTACAAGAAAGATACAACTTTTACCGAACAATGGATCTAGAGAGCTACAAGAATTCTTGAAAAGGTGCCACTTTAAAGAATGTTCTTTGGTGGAGGGGTCGCTCCCTTCCTCCCCCTCTTGCTGCACCACTGCCGTCGACACTTGGCACTTGCTGCATTATAAGATGTCTTCTGATTGGTCGACAATCATACCGACCCACCCTCTGGGGAGGCTAAGGACTAACTAACACGTGTACATATATATACATAAACAATACCATAGAGGTGGGAAATGAAATCACCAAAATCCAGCAAACGGAAACGGAAATAGCCCTGTATGGGCGACGTCATTTATAAACTTGTGTCATGGGGGTGATGAAAATGGGAAATACTGTGCCTAGAGCGGGACTTGAACCCACATCTCTTTGCATTCCGGGCCAGTGTGCTAACCATTACACCACCTAGGCTCCCTGATATCAACACACTCCCCATGCCTACCTGTCTATGTGGTTACTTGCCTGAGAGGTCAGTGCAGACCACTACACTCGTCCCCCTGGAATTGTAAGTCTTGTAATGCTTACAATTACATACATACAGGCAATGCACTAACACATACATACACAGGGTAGGTTCAACAACCATACAGCGCAAAGCTTGTACAGGATCCTGATCACGGCAACCAGTGTCATGGGGGTGATGAAAATGGGAAATACTGTGCCTAGAGCGGGACTTGAACCCACATCTCTTTGCATTCCGGGCCAGTGTGCTAACCATTACACCACCTAGGCTCCCTGATATCAACACACTCCCCATGCCTACCTGTCTATGTGATTACTTGCCTGAGAGGTCAGTGCAGACCACTACACTTGTGTTGAATAACAGAATAATCCAAATCCAGCAAACGGAAACGGAAATCGCTCGTCGAACTTCGGTACGCAGCAAGCAGGGTGGACGACAGCGATTGGTTAATAATATCCTATGGTCTTAATACGTTGACGGTGTGCCGCTGCAGAGTAGCACACACCGAATCAAAGAACAACTACACTGGTCCCTCGCTACAGACCTTCCATATATGGACCTGTTCCTCTGCGCTACTCTGCATCGAGGCTGTCAAGGCATTAAGTCCATAGGCCCAAATGACGGTATTTGGGGTCAGCGTTTGGTTAATAATATATCAAAACAAATGCCCGCTGCCATAGAATTTGCCGATATGCGCAGTTCAAAACTTAGATTTTATTCAAAGTTAAAAGAAATAAAGAACAATTTGGCATAAACATGGATGTCCAAATGAAATATTAATAGTATATTCCGTGGACATGACGACCACGACTCGGTTCACCCGAGTTGGTAGAATTTCAAATCGAACACTGCGAGTGGAGTAAAAAAATACATGCGCAGTCATAAAATACTTTGCTGTAGTTATATCGGGGGTCGGTCCTAAGCATAGCTTATTCATATTAACTACCTTAGTACAGAAGGAGTATGTTAGCCTGCTCCCCTGCCCTTCTCCACAGCACCACCTTAGTTCAGAATGTGTATCTTAGCCTGGGCCCATGACCTTCTCCACAGCACTACCTTAGTTCAGAAGGAGTATGCTAGCCTGGTATCCACCATTCTCCACAGCACAACCTTTCTTCAGAAGGAGTATGTTAGTCTGGTCCTCTACCCTTCTTCACAGCACCACTTTAGTTCAGAAGGAGTATGTTAGCCTGATCCCATAGCCTTCTCCACAGTACTACTTTAGTTCATAAGGAGTATGTTAGCCTGGTCCCATAGCCTTTTCCACAGCACCACTTTAGTTCAGAAGGAGTATGTTAGCCTGGTCCCATGGCCGTCTCCACAGCACCACTTTAGTTGTTTTTTTGTGTGTGTGTAAATATAATTTATTCATTGAATAAAGTCTTTGTCAGCGCCATGGCACTGGTCTTCCAGCCATGTGACAATACAGTTATTTACAATATATGTATATGTATATGTAGTCTGATATTGTCATCAGCAGCTAGCTCAAATCAGCTGAAATAACAATATTAATCATTAAAAGACTTACATATGGTATAGTTTGACAATTCACATATAAAAATAGTAGTTATATGTTGTATTCATACATACCTATATACATACATGTATATTGATTAGACCTTTACACTATGGAGTGGTTAGGTGCATAGTTTCCCTTCAGAGGCCTACTGTGTTGTGAATTGCATAATTATCATGTTGTTGGAGATAACATTTTGAGATGGAGTGTTAGTAGAATGGTTTGCTTATTCTCTTAGATAGAGTGTGGTTAGCTTGTAGGGTTATGCTTAAAAGGTTAATATCTCGGGTGTGTTTTTTGGCTACATGAAGTAATTTGAGTAAGTAGGTTGTTAGTAATGATGGGATAAACTATGCTTGGAGGATTGTACATTTCAGTCATTTAGTAGTCTAGTATCAGACTGATACACATTTTCTGAATTTGCTGGTAAAATAATTTGTAAGGTGGATAACTTGGTTTGTTGGCAGCAGGTAAAGGAGCGCGTGGGGTGGTGGGAGGGTTGTGTGTGGCCATATGTGCTTATAATAGATAGATAATTAAATATGGCGACCTCATCACTAGGCCTGTAGAAGGGCCTGATTGGCTTGGTGAATTCTTACCAGGTTCTTGAATTCTAGTTGTGTTTGTGCATGTCTAATTCTGATTGGGAGTTCATTCCATAATTTGCTGCCTTTGTAGATAGGGGCCCTTGTCAGTCTATTTGTGAGTGGTTTAGGAACTTTGAGGAGTGTAGCATCCCCCTGCCTGGTAACTCTGGTAGTACAGTCTATGTAGTTTTCATCCTTGGCTCTGATAAACATAAGAGATAGCAGATATACATCTCTCCTTTGGCTCAGGTATGTGATATTAGATCTAGTGTGCATCTCATTCACTGAGAGAACTCTCCATATATACCACCTTAGTTCAGAAGGAGTATGCTAGCCTGGTCCCCTGCCCTTCTCCACAGCACCACCTTAATTCAGAAGGAGTATGCTAGCTGACGCGTTTGCTTAGCTTGAGATATAAAATTAGTTTTCAAACTGCATTGTGCCTTTATGAATAGAAGCAAGCCATGAACTCCTGTCCTTGGCCACTATTTCCCGCTTTGTAGTGCTGACATTACATTTCTTCAGGTTGTATTTAAGGCAGTCCTTGAACTATCACACCTACCAACTTCTTTAAAATACCATGTAAGTAAATGTGAATGCTCTGAGTGCTAACAGCTTTTACACACAGTTATGACACCAAATTTCTCCGTTCAGTACGACTGATTTTGCTGGTTCTTCAGGTTAGAGAAGATGGATCGAATCTTAAAAGCCATTTTAATGGCTTTTCTATGTAACCAGCCTAGCCCAAGACTTTATTAATGTGAGAGTTTAAAATGGGGTAGCCATGAAACTAAATATAGCAAGGCGGATCCTTAGAAGACTATGAATAGCACAGCTGTCACAGTTAATTGTGGTGTTCTCTGTGGCGGAGTGGTTAGAGTATCTGACTTTTTTCTAGGTTGGACTCCTAATCTGAAGGTCAGTGGTTCGATTCCCCATACCCCTACCTCTGCCAATTTGGATTTCCACCACTGTGTATAACTTACAGCGTCATCAACCATGTTGCTCTCATACCATGTCTATGTGGTGTAGGAGGTTAAAAATCCCTTGGGTCAGTAAAAGTGTAGGCTTAGGCTTTCTATCGACAAACTGTCTAATGGTGAAAACAAGTCTATGCAGACTTATCCATGATAGGCAGTATAAATCTTCAAGAACAAATTCTTTCGATCAGACCCAGTAACCTAGTGGGCAGGGCGCCTATTCCCACACGATTGGTCACGGGATAAATCCCTCGTAGAGTCAAATCCAAGATTTACTAAATTGATAAGTGTCACTAGCTTACCTGGTGCTCAGTATTACTAGGATAGGGAAAGGACTAGTTGGATCAGTGTCAGGATAAGTGGGATATCGGATTCCTTCACTGCATCATTAATACTTCTTCTTCTTGGTTGTCTATCGGTAGCAACGATGATAGCAACTCATCATTTGTTGTGAACTCGTCGATGACTGATGAGTCCAATTTGTGCTCGGAATGTGCGATGGCATAAGTGTGTTATGAATACTACAACTATATACACATTCATCTATTTTTAAACCTTTTCCCGTAAGGCATATGTAGTGAACTGCTGCTCACTACACATTCCACTGCCACCATAGGGCGGGTTGGTCATGTAAATCCTATATAGAATCTTTTTCCTAGATAGCACATTGAACCACAACATGAGGTCTTTCCATTGCCATCAGAGGGTGGGTTAACTGTGGAAATCCTCTATACAAACTTTCCCAGCATGCAACACAGTAAGCTGTTACCCACAACGTGAGTTTTCCCCACTGATATCAGGGGGTGGGTGGGTGGTGGGAGTCCTCTATTAGACATTTTCCGTAAAGCATGCTGTACAGTGAGGTTCTACCTACAACACAGGCTTTTCGCATTACCATCAACGGGCTGGTTGGCAGTGGAGCCCTTTCCACAGAGCATGATGCACAGTGAGCTACTACCCACACCACTAGTTCTTACCACTGCCATCAGAGGGCGGGTTAGCAGTGGAAATCCTCTAAGCGACATTTTCCCTAGAACATGCTACACAGTGAGTTGTTACCCACACCATGAGTTCCTCTCACTGTCGCCAGAGGGCTGGTTGATGGTGGAAAACCACTAGAAGCTTTTCACCCTGAGAATGCTGCACAGTCAGCTGTTAGTTCGTCACAACACCAATTCTTCCACTACTGCCAGATGGCTGGTTGATGGTGGACATCTTCTACAAGCCTTTTCGCCCTGAGAATGCTGCACTGTGAGCTATTAGCTACTAGTTCTTCCACTGCCGCCAGAGGGCGAGTTGCTGGTTGAAATTACCCATCATGGTAACGCTATATAGGGAATACTACCAAGCAGTTAAACAATTTAGGGTTATGGGTGTGTGCTTAATTCATCTTTCTAAATACTTTTTTTTTATTCGTTGCCTGGAAGCAGACCTACTTTCAGTGGCTGAAATAGACTTCCAGGTCTATGTTGGACAGGAAACGATAGGTCGCACGCCTGTGAGCGGTTCTATTTTTAGCAACAGGCGGCTGCACAGAGGGTAAGACCACCCGACTAGGGCATGCGCGTGGGTACCTAGATACAGGATTCACCCCGTACTGCTGCAGTAGGGGTGCAAACCAACCCTATGTAAAAGGTGGCGAAAAAACGGGTCAATGAAATGAGAGCCTAATTTCACAATGTAAGAAGCAACAATTATTCTTTACATACATCTTATTATTAGCCCACTACCTTTGAGTTGAAAAATGTAATAAAACATATAGTTTAATGCAATTTAAAAGTGAAATCGACGGCGTTCTGCGGCCGCCATCTTGTCTTTTTGCATTCTCTCGCATTTCACCAACTCTGTGCCTATATGCATAATATGGGTAGCCATTTGATACTGGAGCCACATACTGGAGCCTCACTTCCATACTAACGCTATTTTCGCCCGTATTTATGTAAGGCTGGTCTTCACCCGTGTACTACAAGTACTGGGTGAATCTTTTATCTAGTGGGTACCCTGCTCTTCCTATCCACTCGCCAAACACAGGCGTTGCTATTGAGTTCATATAGTAAGTAAGGCCCAGACGCGGTGCCTGAATCGGTAGAGAGTTCAATTCCCGGTCGAGTCAAACATTGACCACTTACAAAGTTGGTACTTGTCGCTTCTAAGCCAGGTACTTGGCATTATTAGGATAGGGCAAGGACTGGTTGGCTCAGTGTCAGGATAATGTGACTAAGTGGGATATTAGGTCATGGTGCTGGTGGCCTGGTCTCCCAGTGGGGTAGCACTATATAGTTGCGATGAGTGCACACTGTCACAAGTTGGTACCCATCCTCATATGACCTTGGATTGATTGATTGATTGGTGGTTGCTTTACGCCGTGTCGGCAGCATATGCCATATTCACGGAGAGATCTATGACCTTAGATGTTACCAGGATGTAAAACTCCAACAACCAACCAATCATGTAGTAAGTAGTAGACCGCAGCGATGCCCGGAAGGTTGTTTGGTAGAACATATGTGATTGGATAATGCGTCCTACTGCCGGAAGTCAGGTTCTCGGACCCTGTTTGCTAATGGATCCGGTGCCCACAGCCATTTTTGGAAGCCACTGGCTGACATTAACCAATATGGCCAAGTTTGACACATTTCCTGTTAAAGCTGCACAATCCAATGAAAGCATAATATTTTCAAACCGAAAATACAAGTCTTATTCCAATTTGATCTGTGACGTCAATTTCTTTATATATATATATTTAAGTCAGCATCTAACTGCTGATCAATTTATTTTGCCTTTGTTATTTAAAGTTGCATAGTCCGATGATTTTGAGTTTCTGTCATTTCCTGAGATAAATATATTAGATTGATGGCTATAACCTACCTTACTTATATTTAAAGCAACTTTTCATTTAAATGACTAACTTTAGTAGATATTTGAAGTGCAAACATGCATAATTAATTTTGGCAAGCTTGCCAAAACTCTGACACCATAGGCTTCAGCAGTAACACATTCTATTAAATTTCCTCCGTATACCCGTCTAACCAACAACGAATACTTAATAAGTGCACCAGTATCTAAGTTAGATATGTAGGATCAAATCTAGATAATTGTTTTGGCTTTGCAAATCTGATGCTTTTATCAGACTATGCAGCTTTAAACAAAAAGTAATTTTCTTTTTTATGTCGCCTATTACGGTGCCATTTGGAATAATTGCTTGACTAATTATCCAGGTGCTTTCACAATCACCTTCTAATTGGATTAGTGTTTCGCAGGCTTGATGGATTACTACCATTTTAATTTTTTTTATTTGATAGGTTAACATTTTTGTTTAGTTGTATTGTATCTCTTCCACATTATTCCTAGTAAAGTTCTTTTTATCCAGCTCTTCTTTCTCAGAAGGAGGAAGTTTGATCTCCAGCCATATATATAAATAGAGTATAACCCCGTTCAACCAAGCTCGGTTAAACCAAACAATCGGTTAATCCAACCTTTTTTCGGCGGCCCGCCAAAATACTACCATTTAGCATATAAAAAAGTTGGTTAAACCAAAGGCGGTTAATCCAAACTGTCGGTTAATCCAAACAAAATGTTCGTATCCCAGGCCACTTCCAGTACAGTTAAACCAAACATTCATGTGTTTATAAGGTCGTCTGAGACTCCACCAACTTTTTTATATGATAAATGGTAGTATTTTGCCGGGCTGCCAAAAAACGTTTGGATTAACCAATTGTTTGGGTTAACCAAGCTTGGTTTAACGGGGTTATGCTGTATATATATATATATAAACAACAATAATCAAAGTGTCCACATACATAATGCACCCACGTTTTTGCCAAAGCCACGTCAAGTCGATGCCAAAGCTCGGTTAAACCAATGATCGGTTAATCCAAACAAATTTCTAGGGTCCCTTCAAGTTTGGTTTAACGGGGTTATACTGTATATATATGAATACAAGTCAAAAGATCTCAAATAGCAGCAGGAGTCGACCGGAGGAGCGTGAGTGTGTGAGCATGTGATCTTGGAGAAGAAGCGATGTCAGTTTAGCAACAGAAAGTAAAGTGTCTCCGGAAGGTACACACAAACTTCTGTTGAATTGAAACACGTCACTCAGCACCAGGGTTCAAAGAACTAAGCAGCTCTGTACTTCTGTAAGCTCCAGTTCCACGTCCACCTCCACCCCCACCCCACCTACCACCACCACCGTCACTCCTACCTTCACCTCCACCTCCACCTCCACCAACATCCCCACCTCCACCCCCTCCTCCACCCCCACCCCCACCTACCACCACCACCGGCACCCCTACCTTCACCTCCACCTCCACCTCCACCAACAGCCGCACCTCCACCCCCACCTTCACCTCCACCCCCACCTACCACCACCACCGGCACCCCTACCTTCACCTCCACCTCCACCAACATCCCCACCTCCACCCCCACCTCCACCCCCACCTACCACCACCACCGGCACCCCTACCTTCACCTCCACATCCACCTCCACCTACAGCCCCACCTCCACCTCCACCACCACCTACCACCACCACCGTCACCCCTACCTTCACCTCCACTTCCACCTCCATCTACACCCCCACCTCCACCCCACCTTCACCTCCACCCCCACCTACCACCACCACCGGCACCCCTACCTTCAGCTCCACCTCCACCTCCACCTACAGCCCCACCTCCACCGCCACCTTCACCTCCAGCCCCACCTACCACCACCACCACCGTCACCCCTACCTTCACCTCCACATCCACCTCCACCTACAGCCCCACCTCCACCTCCACCTACACCCCCACCTCCACCGCCACCTTCACCTCCAGCCCCACCTACCACCACCACCGTCACCCCTACCTTCACCTCCACTTCCACCTCCACCTACACCCCCACCTCTACCCCCACCTTCACCTACACCGCCACCTACCACCACGACCATCACCTCCACCCCCACCTACCACCACCACCGGCACCCCTACCTTCACCTCCACATCCACCTCCACCTACAGCCCCACCTCCACCTCCACCCCCACCTACCACCACCACCTACACCCCCACCTTCACCTCCACCCCCACCTACCACCACCACCGGCACCCCTACCTTCACCTCCACCTCCACCTCCACCTACATCCCCACCTCCACCCCCACCTCCACCCCCACCGCCACCTACCACCACCACCGGCACCCCTACCTTCACCTCCACCTACAGCCCCACCTCCCCCCCCCCCCCCCACCACCACCACCACCACCACCACCACCACCACCACCTCCACCGCCACCTTCACCTCCAGCCCCACCTACCACCACCACCGTCACCCCTACCTTCACCTCCACATCCACCTCCACCTACAGCCCCACCTCCACCTCCACCCCCACCTACCACCACCACCTACACCCCCACCTTCACCTCCACCCCCACCTACCACCACCACCGGCACCCCTACCTTCACCTCCACATCCACCTCCACCTACAGCCCCACCTCCACCTCCACCTACCACCACCACCTCCACCCCCACCTCCACATCCACCTCCACCTACACCCCCACCTCAACCTCCATCCCCACCTTCATCTCCAGCCCCACCTACCACCACCACCGGCACCCCTACCTTCAGCTCCACTTCCACCTCCACCCCCACCTCCACCTCCACCGCCACCTACCACCACCACCGTCTCTCCTACCTTCACCTTCACCTCCACCTACACCCCCACCTACCACCGCGACCCCCACCTACGACCGGAACCCTCACCTCCACCTCCGCTCCACGTCCATTTTCACGTCCACATCCACCCACCTCCACATCCATCTCCACCCTCATCTCCACCCACCACCGCCTCCCCATCTCGACCCCCTCCTCATCCCACCTCACCTTCATCACAATTCACCCACCCCCCACCACCTCCACCCGACCTCCACCCACCACCTCCACACAACCTCCACCCACCACCTCCACCCGACCGCCACCGCCACCTCCAGCCCCACTTTTAACCCCACCTCCACCCACCACTTCCACCCCCACCTCTACCTCACTCCCACCTTCAGTCTCACTTTCATGCAACTACCACTCCTACTCCCACCCACCACCTCCATTCAAACCTCCACTCCCACCTCCCGCCCCACTTTCACCCCCTCACGCACCTCCGCCCATCACTTTCACCTCTACCTTCACCCCGACCTCCACCGATACCCCCACCTCAAGCCCCACTTTTACCCCACCTCCACCCACAACCTCCACCTCCACCTCACTCCCACCATCAATATCACATTCATGCCCCTCCGACCCCAACCCACCACCAAACCTCCACTGCCACCTCTAGCCCCACTTTCACCCCCACACGCACCTCCACCCGCCACCTCCACCTCTACCTCCATCCTCACCTCCACCCCCCACCCCACCTCCACCATCACCTCCACCTTCACCCTCATCCCACCCAACTTCTACTGCACCTCCACCCTGACCCCTACCTCCACCGCACCTCCATCTCTACCCCAATCTCCCTCCCCCCCTCCCGCCCCCCCCCCCCCCCCCCCCACCACATGTCCACCTGTGGAGTACCGCACTGGTTCAGTTAGTACTTGGCTAAATTGAAATCGGTCAAATGGAACTATCAGCACAAGTTGATAAGTAGACTTACTATCTTTTTCTCTTTTTTTTCCTAGATTTTTTTTATACTGCCTATCATGGATAAGTCTAAATAGACTTGTTTTCACCATTACACTGTTGTCAATAGAAAGCCTGAGCCTACACTTTTACCGACCGAAGGGATTTTTAAGCTCCCACATCATATAGACATGGTATGAGAACAACTGGCCTTTGATGACGCGGTGGAAATCCAAATTGGCACAGAGGGGGGGAAACAGGGAATCAAACTACTGACCTTCAGATTAGGAGACTGACCTAGAAAACAAGTGAGACACTCTAACCACTCCGCCACATATCTAATCAGCTGTGTAATGCAACTTCAGACATATGAGAAAAGGATGGAACTGGAAGGTACACTCAACCAAGGGTTAGTGGGTGGAGTAAATGTTTACTATGTGACTCAGAAACAGTGAGATCGAGGCCTGGTGTGAGATGATGACGAAAATACCAGGTAGGTGGCAGCACTGTCATTGCTGACTAACTATCTATTTTGGTTTCATTCATTGATTAAACGAGAGAAATGTAAACTGTGGACAATGGGTTGTTTTCACTGACGTCACCAATTTGTGCGTACATGGTCGAATTTACCCCGCTCGCATTGCGCAACACCATTTTACAACACCAACTTTATAGGGTGGTGCTTGTTGGAAAATTCATTTCACTCAGTTGCAAGTTCGTTTATTTATTTGCAGTTGCAAAAACTTGTAAGAAAAAAAGAAGTGAATCTGTTAAGTAAACATAATGATGAGTTTTGAATAACATTTCTCGATATTGTCATTTGATAATACAGACCAACTTCTCTGGGGGAAAACATACACAGTCAGAAGTAAAGCTGGGCATGGAATGCCAAACGGTGAAAGAAAGACAAATTCCTGACCTAAAAACATACAAAAGATATCTGTGCAAAATAAAAACTGGAAACCCCAACTGAACTGCACCACAATGGGGCAGGTGATATGTCACGGCCCCCAACTGGACAGCCCAGGGCGGGACAACCAGAAATATAAAAGCCAGATAACATATCTAACAACAATATAAGTCAAATCAAATTCAAACATAACTCAACCACCTATTATGTACAGGCCTATGGACATGTAAATAAAATAGGCTAGTATAGAATTAAGTAGAAAAAAGCGGAAAACTCTTCCCAAGAAAACCCCAAAACACTAACATAGAACCTTAAGTAAACAACTAACATAGTAATAAGAATAGAACAAAGATACAATGCCAAGAGGGCCCCAAAAAAACTAACATAGACTACTAAACACACCAACAGACTATCTATCTGCTACTGAAATGCAGACAATCAAATAACTTATCAGCAGCTACTGCTTGGTAAGACAACACCAAAACTACAGCTGGCCAGCATTGAAAACAAGCCTGGATACCCGGGCTTACATGCTATGGACAGTATAAATACAGCCTCAATAAAAAAAAAAATTTAAATTAAAAAAAAGAAAAGCTAGCCGTTCATGGTAACCCACATTCTAAATCCTCCGAAAATAGTCATATCGACCCATCTAATAATAATATTTATGTCATATGACACTTGTGTTTCCATATCACTGTGGTACTTATATGTACCTACTAGGAATCCATCGTGCTATATATGGCAAATTGTGTATTTCACCGCTATTGTTAGCGCACAGTAATACATAGATACTTGATATACCATTTTTGTGTGAACAATCCTAAATTAAAAAATGGCTGGAAGAACAGTGCGTCGGCGCTGACAAAAGAACCTTTCCAGCAGAATAAACATATTTACTAATTAACAAAAAAATGGTGGTACACTATATATGCCTTAATGTCGTGTTTTTGCTTCTCATTTTGCATTTTCATATGTTTCCATAATATATTATTTATAAGAAATACGAAATACTCCGGCGGAAAAACAAAACAGTGAGCGGTTAGCTATAATACCCCAGTCACACTACAGCTTGCGACCACCTTGTGACCACCTTAGACCAAAGAACCCACACTCACTAGTGACATCCAGACATCCGCAACCATTGCTTTAGTAGTAAGGACGTCACGGATGAGTGTGGGTTCTTTGGTCTAAGGTGGTCGCAAAGTGTTTGCAAGCTGTAGTGTGACTGGGGTTTAAAACATCCGTGACGTCCTTACTACTAAAGCAATGGTTGCGGATGTCTGGATGTCACTAGTGAGTGTGGGTTCTTTGGTCTAAGGTGGTCGCAAGGTGGTCGCAAGCTGTAGTGTGACTGGGGTACTGTAGACATCAGCTTATGGTGCTGTCACACTACGACGTTTCCCCCCGACGCGCCGCCAACGCGCAAGATATTTGCTAGGGCTTGAGACACGTCCAACTTTTCAGCGTTTTGGGAGAAAATTCGACGGGTTGCAGCGTGCTAGTAGCGCGTTGGTGGCGCGTCCGTAACGCCCCCTCCAACGCGTCGCCGCGCGTCGCTGCGCGTCGCCGCGCGCCGAAAGTTTTGTGCAAGCACAAAACAATTGGCGTGACCCGACGCGCGGCGACGCGCGGCGACGTGTCCATTCACGCGTTGCTATCACTCAACGTGTACGGACGCGCCATTAACGCGCCGGTAACGCGCGCGTAACGCTTCCCGACGCGTGCCGACGTTTCACCCAAAAAGGCAACACGTCGGCGCGCGTTGGTGAGAAACGTCGTAATGTGACAGCCCCATTAGTGTTTTACTTTGCTCTTTGCACTTGCACGAAACATGAATAAATTGAATCCATTTTTGAACGAACAAACTAGTGAAATTTCAAATAACATTTCTCTATATATCTGTGTAGATTCGCATTAAAACTCCCCCATTACACAGAGAAGCATCTTTGTTGGGTATCAAAATGGCGCATATATATATATCCATGATGATTTGTGATATAAGTTTTGTGACGTCACATGGGGAAAAAACCCAACCAACCATCGGTAATCGTCACTGCTCTTTTAATACTCTCCTAGTAATTCTAAGCGCTAGACTAGATAGCGATTTTTAAGCCAATAGATTTACCGGCGGGGGTTCGAACCCACTACTTGCCGCTCGAGAAGTGGGCGCCCAAGTCATTCCTCCGGCCAAGTTAGAAGAAAAATAAACCCGAACAACTTTTAAAAGAAAGTTTCATTTAATTTGTATCTGTCGATCTATAAATGACTACAATATTCCATTCTATGAGATTAGCTGAGGAGATGCGGTGTGGGGTGAGGGGGGAGGGGTTAAGATGGGGGTGGATCAGAATGATATTAAACCCCTCCCCCTTTTATTTGTAGACATGTGGCACTCACAATGCAGCTGGGAAGGATTCTATTTCAACTACTTTGTCACTATGTGTACTTAAGGCATAGCTGGCCTTCTATAATTCAGTGTCGTCACAATGCTAAGGAACAATATCAGAAGGGATTTGTATCCACACAGCAATTAAGTATACTATATACATGTACATTAAGCGTCTAGTTCCCACTTCTGCCACAGCAGCGCCACCAGTGTGAGTGGGCATTATACTCAGCTGCCCGGCACTATGACTATCAGGCAGATTTATGTATAGTTATATAAATATGTGCATTTAAATTCTAATATAACTTGTGATTTCGTTATATATACATATATATATAACAAAATCACAAGTAATATACAACTTGGTATATATATATATATAACAAAAACACTAGATACATATAATATACTCTATATTAAATTATGGGAGTATAAACAAAGGACAGACCACCTCGCAGCTAATCCCTCACTGAGTGATATGCATGTTGGCTCGGTGAGGTCCCTGATTTTGCGACTGGCGCCTTCAGGATATACTGACACTGTCGGACAGATTTTAAACGTCTCTTCAACCAGGCATGCATACTGTTTATATATATATATATATATATATATATATATATATATATATATATATATATATATACAGGGTATATTTATCAATGTTCTCATTCTCATTTACAGGCAATGTGCGTCCTGTATTTAAAATAGTGAAACCAAATTTAATTCTCAGATTTAATAATGAGCCTGTACACTAATATGCCCTACCTAAGTACCCGCTGATCTACCTATTTACAATGCAAGGTAAACGGCCGGAATACCAGTGTCTCAGCGATGAAAAAATATGTCCTGATGAATAAACTGTTTTACCACCAAAAGAAATGTCCAGTGATAGATCATATTATGTGAACATACTGCAATCCTCCCACATTGTATTTCTATGTTATTTCAAGGTGTTTATTTCTCTCAAGGAAATCGCATTTGCTTAACGTTCACATTATCCTAATTCACCTCCATTCGCACTTCAACCTCAACACTCACCCCACACCACTCATCCCACAATACTCACGCCACAACATTCACTCCACAATACCCACCCCATAATACACAGCTCACAACACCCACCAAAAACACAAACCTTAAAAACACATACCCACGACAATCATCCACAACACCCTCTCAAAAAACAGCCAATTTGCAACACGCACCACATCCACCGCCTCCCACCAACACGACATCACCCCCACAACACCCACGTTTGTTTGTTTGTTGTTGTTTTACGTCCTAGCAACATCTAGGGTCATATCAGGACGGGTACCGACTTGTGACAGTGCGCACTCATGGCAACTTTATAGTGCTGTCCCACTGGGAAACCAGGCTGCCGGCACCATGACCTGGTATCCCACTCAGTCACATTATCCTGACACTGAGCACACCAGTCCTTGCCCTACCCTAATAATGCAGAGCGCCTGGCTAGGAAGCGACAAATATCAATTTTAAAGTCTTTGGTTTGACTCGACCGGGACTCGAACCCACGACCCCACGATCTACCAGCACGGGAGACGGACGCTCTAACTCATTCGGCCATCCCGTCTGGTCCAACACCCACGTGGCAATACCTACTCAACAACACCCTCCACAAGAACACCAACCCCCACAACTCCAGATATAATCCTTCACCATACTGCATCTCAGGCTTCACTCTTGGTAACTATGATCAGCCGCGGTGCCCGAATCGGTAGAGCACAGCTACCCGTGCGGAAGGTCGGGAGTTCGAATCTCAGTCGATTGATATTTGTTGTTTTCTAGTCTGGTACTCAGCTTGACTAGGATAGGGCACGGACTGGTTAGCTGAGTGTGAGGATAATGTGACTGAGTGAGAAACCAGGTCATGGTACCAGCGCCCTGATCTCCCAGTGGGGTAGCACTATAAAGTCGCCATGAGTGCGCACTGTCACAAGTGTTTATCGGTCCTGATATGACTTTAGATGTCACTACGACGTAAAACCCCACACAACAACGTAACAACTATTTTTTCACTAGACTGAAGCCAACAAAATATAAATAAAAATAAAAAGGAGGCCCTTAAAGTATTTTTACTTTCAAGCAACATCAATATTTAAAGTTGCGTAGCCCGATGGTTTTGAGTTTCGGTCATTTTCTGAGATAATGTATTAGATTGATCATTATATTCTACCTTACCTAGAGGTATTTGAAACGCAAACATGAATAATTAATTTTGGCAAGCACACCATAGGCTTATGAAGTAACAGGTTCTATTAAATAGCCTCATTATTCCCTCTTATGTGGTGACAAATGTTTAATAGGTACACCAGTATCTAAGTTAGATATGTGCAATCAAATCTCGATAATTGTCTTGGTTTTGAAAATTTGACGTTTTCATCGGACTATGCAGCTTTAAATATTCTGCTACACACCCTTCAGGGATGGACCTTTGGGTCCATGCAGGGGTCCGCTCGGCACTAATAGTGGGTCTCCACTTCGCAGAGTGATTCGCTGCCATCTTGGAGATTTGTTGCAAATCTGTTCTGAGGACAGAAATGAGGATGCGACATTAGTTGATTGGTTATAAGGCCCAGGTGACGGTTGCCTCTGTGTGGACTGCCTGGCCAATGGAGCCATTTTAACTCGCACCCGTCATGGATCCGATAGACAATACCGCCACCACCCGCACCGGAAGCTCACTCAGCCAGTCACTCAGCCAGTCACTCAGCCGCTCACTCAGTCAGTCAGCCAGTCAGTCAGCCAGTCACTCAGCCAGTCAGCCAGTCACTCAGCCAGTCACTCAGCCAGTCACTCAGCCACTCAGCCAGTCACTCAGCCAGTCACTCAGCCACTCAGCCAGTCACTCAACCAGTCACTCATCTAGTCACATACACAGTCACTTAATTAGTCACTTACGCAGTCACTCACCATGCCAGTCATTCATCTAGTCACTTACACATTCAATTACACAGTCACTCATCCTGTCAGCCACTCACTCAGTCACTCAACAAGTTAGCTACAGTCACTCAGCCAGTCACTTACACAGTCACTTACATTCAGCCAGTCATTCAGCCAGTCACTCATCTAGTCACTCATCCTGTCACTTACACAGTCACTCACCCAGTCACTTATTCCCTCACCCAGTCACTTACACAGTCACTTACGGTCACTCACCCAGTCACTTATACAGTCACTTACAGTCACTCACTCAGTCACTTATACAGCCACTTACACAGTCACTTGCACAGTCACTTATACAATCACTTACATTCACTCTGCCAGTCACTTTCCCACTCACTCACCCTGTCACTCAGCCCATCACTTACCCGATCACTCCCCCCGTAACTCATCAGGCCACTCACCCCGTCACTCACCCAGTCATTTACAGTGACTCAACCAGTCACTCACCCTGTCTACTGTCTACTCACCCTGCCTTCCTAATTTTATTTGTAGATAAACTTCCTCTGTGTATATATAGCATCTTTGCCATTAGCAGTCACTCCATAACAACACCGCGATTATCCACACCCACCACCCACCCACCATCCATCCATGCACTCCCACACTCACCCCACCACCTGTCACACCCCAACACACTCGCGCTGATACATCGCGCACTCCAACCATCACCCAATAGCACTTCCGCAGGCACCCAACTGCTCATTCACTCACCCACCCACCTAACCAACCAACTACCTACACGCCCACCCAACTACTCACCCACCCATCCACCCAACTACTCACCCAACCACCCAACTACCTACCCACCCACTCACCCACCCAACTCGTCACAAACCCACCCACCAACTACCTACCCACCTATAGAGGGAGTGCATGTGATGTCATCACTTAGCAGTTAGCCATCTTGGAGTACACTTAATACCACCTATGGCGCCCCCTGTCATATACCAAGAACACTACAGCCACCATTGGGCCTACCTTTAGTTAGGGCTGCCGAAGTGTGTGGCGCCACCTAGTGGGTACTGCCTGAACCTATCTAATTCTTCAACAGAGCAACTAACTATGTGAGGCTACATGATTGAACAAATATTTCTCCTCCATCAAAAAATCCATTTCTCCCAACTTTTGAGGCTAAACTCCTCAAAACAGTGACAAATAAACCAACAAATTGGTAAATACACACAATGTAAGCACTTCCAAGCCTTTCATATGTAATCTAATATGGCCACCGGAAGTTGTCTCGTGACGTCATTACACCCCCTCTATACAACTACTCACCCACCCAGCTACTCACCTACCCAACTACCCACCCACCCAACCACCCACCCAACCACCCAACTACCTAGATAAAGGATTCACCCGGTACTCGCAGTAAACGGGTGAATACCAACCCTGTATAAAAACGGTTGAAAAAGCGGGTTAATGAAATGAGAGCCTAATTTTGCAATCTAAGAAGCAACATTTATTCTTTGTAGATGTCTTCATATTTACCCGCTACCTTTGAGTTGAAAAATATAATAAAATAGCTAGTTTAATACGATTTAAAATTGAAATCAATGGCGTTCTATGGCCGCCATCTTGGATTTTTCCATTCTCTCCAATTTCACCAAATCTGTGGCAATATATGTAGCCATTTGATCATGGAACCACAGTTTCTACTTCATGTTCCATACTAAAGCTATTTTTGCCCGTATTTACAGTACGTTGTCATTCACCCGTGAACTACAAGTACCAGGTGAATCTTTTATCTACCAACTACCTAGCCACCCACCCAACCACCCAACCATCCAGCTACCTACCCACCTACCCACCTACCCACCTACCCACCTAACTACTCACCTACCTACCCAACTACCCACCAACCCACCCATCCGCCCACCTACCACTCGCACTGTGATTTACCACATCCGGTGCCATGGCGGCGTGACGCATGTCTCGTAGCCACCACGCCCCCTGGGGACTGATGTAATCAATGCCACTAATGGACACCGGAGTATCTCCCTAAAATACATTCGTCATCTCACTAGCACCTCACCGTTGCTAGGTTACTTGTTCCTTATCCCCCACCGTTTGACATGGTGTCAGGTGACATTGGAAGACGTGTTCATTTGATGTGTTCGTCCATTTTTGTGTGTGTCGTTGCCATGGTTACACATATTGTGACGTTGCTCTGTTGGCTTCTTTATGTGACATACCGAATTTGGAATCTGTTTAAGGCTAGAAATACCTCTCAGTCTGACACGAGTGAGGCTGATGGTGCGCTCACGTGATAACAAAGACGTGACGCTCGGACTATCCAACTTTAAGGTGATTGTGATCCTGGTTTGGAAGGTGTGTGATGTTGTAGCTGTTCCCCCGATATAGTTTTTGTTATGGTGGAATCCCTAACTAAGATTTGGACCATGTAGTGTGAATATATGCTGGTTAAAAATAAGGTTCTTGCTTGAAGGTGTGGGAGAGGTAATAAAGCATATTAAAAAGGACGTCAGTTTAATAGGAATAAACAAGCATGGAATTTATGCAACGCTGGAAAAGAAATGTGTTCAATAGATCACTTCCGAGATATCGAAGTTGGTGTCCACCTATCTACTGGTCAGGCTCAGTGTGGGGTGGACATTGGGGGTAGGGTGGTAAAACAGACTGCAGCACTGCACATTGGTGCACATGTATATATATATGTGCTCTATAATCTATTATGGGAATATAAA